>CM019074.1:78190381-79390381 GCA_009667805.1 Leptobrachium leishanense
GACCTGACTGACGATTAGAAATATTGGAAGATTTCGTCCTAATTTGCTTTATTTCTCTGCCGGATAATCAAATATCAACACCTTTCAGCACTGGTAATTTTTACCGATATCCACCTACCGGTAAATTTGAATTAAATCACTAACGGCGATATTTCCATTGAAAAGTATAACAGAATATTTGATCCGTAATTTTATCAGGAAGCGAAAAGCTGCCAACACATATTTGAATTGCCAGAACAGAAGAATTGCCAAAAAAACACCAATAAAGGACCCTAAATCCTAAACCAACGGTTAGTACGGGTAGGATATGACAGATCCATGAGCATGTCTACATTCCTTCATCTACACACTGGTGGAAGGCATTGGGCAGTATTACAAAGTTGGTGCTAACAACTCCAGACTTTGGGCTACATTACATTGTTGGTGCAAACATTAGCGTTCACCTGAGTGAGCGTTAACGTTAGCCCTGGTAGCCACAGCATATTACAATCCAAATGCTAACGGATTAAGAAACCCGTTAGCGTCTGATACCTTGCGCTATTCAGCGCGAGGTTACTGTACTTTGCGCTCCTCATGTTAAGTATAGGGAGCACAAAGTGTTAATCAGCGTTAGGATTACAATATACTAATGCAAATTAGCGTCCGGCTGTGGTTAACCACAGCCTGGACTTGGTGCTAATGGATTCCGCTGGTGCAGAATCCGTCAGCACCAGCCAGAAACCCCCAAAATGAATCAGATACTCACCACCTATCCTGCAGCGAGGTCCGTGGCTCCAACCACCTCCTCCATCCGGTGGGAGCAGGGAGAGACTGGGGGAAAAAGTCCCCCAGTCTTTCCCTGTGGATCACTACGCCGACCTGCCGGATCTCGCCTCGCAGGTCACGTGACCGGTACTGTCTGCTTCAATGGAGTCCTATGGACTCCATCGAGTGGATGCTTGCAGTGGCGCTTGGCGCTGCCACGCGCATCCCGGGGCTTAGCGCCCACAAACAGTCCAGGCAGCTTTTTAAGCGCCTGCATTGTAATATCGTGCTAAAACGGGGGCGAAAAGGAGAAACCTGCAGGCGCAGGTTTTTTCTCCTTTGCGCTCCTGTTTTAGCGCGATTAGTGTAATGTAGCCCTATAATGGCTCTGGGAAGTTTACAACAGCTCTGGTTAAGTTAGCACCAGCTTTGCAATACTGCCGATGGTGTTGTCCAGTATGTTACTCCATGGTGGAGACACTGTGGGAGAAGACTACTCCTTCAGGAATGGAATGGATTCCTTTCATGATCAGTATTTGAGGTTTTGGAGTAAAAACCAGAGGAGCCGGGGTCACTTCTCCTCACTCTACTGAGCCCCATACGTGGCACCTGCCCATGGACAGTAAGGCTGGGGTAACACGAGTGTGGAGGGAACGTCCCTGAGAATGAGCGTTCTTTCCTCTCTGACGAGGAGGATTCTATGGAGGATTGCGTTTTGTAGACCCATTCAACGTCCGTCGTAGCGTTTTGATGGAAGGGTTTCAGCACCATGCGGCCCTCCCAGTCGAGCCATCATAACGCTACGACAGACGCTGGAAGGAGGGAGTCACTACGGACGCACTCAGTGCTTTCGTTTGACCCCGGTCTTATATGCAAATTGGCTCATTTTTTTCTTTGCTGATGAAGCCGCTCTGATATCAATCAAGTCAAAAATTGTTAGATCGGGTTAGAGACAAAAGGAATTTTCTCTAAAGCTGACTATCCTTGTCTCTTGACTTGTGGTGGTGAAACCTCACATCTGGGGCGATTACCACCTCTGAGAGACAGGAACTGACCCATCAGGGGCCCTTGATTGATGATACCATGAGCACGGAGGCAGTGTTTGGATTATACCGGACTCCAAATGACAGAATGATGGCGTTTTCTTAATAACCTGATACTTAAAGAGGCTCCTTTCGTGTAAATATCATCATAAGGTATATTTTAAACATGGGATGTGTAGGTAAAACTTTAGAGAAATACAGCAATTTCAGTTAAAGATTTTTATTCTGTGGTAGTTGAAAGAGTTAAATAATGCAAATATATTGAAACCTCTCTCCTAGTATGAGAACCACGGCCCCAAATGTTCATACTACCACAAGGGCCACTTCCAACATTAATTTCCACATATTTCATGGCTTCTCCTGGTATTTGTCCACTTTCACATGTTCCTTTTTCCTGATTTAATTGTCCCCAGTTAGGTATTGCCCCATCTACCAGCATTACACGCTTCCGTCTCTGGTCTGCCACATTAAGATTTATTCAATAAGAGGCAAACTTGGAACCGAATTGCACCATACGGTGCAATTTCGTGGCAGTTCGACTAATGACAAAGCTGTCAATTCACCAAATACATGCGAAATGACAGTGAAATATCATGCAGTTTGCAGCAGTTTGTTTTTTTTTTACCCCACGTTCGGTGGCGTTCGGCTGCTGATCGGCTTTTTTCTGCATCCCATTGTTCGGCGGATCATCGCGGTCTTTGGCGGCTCCCATTTGGCACATTTAGTTTACCCTGTGGTGAATGCTGAATTCCCCGAAGGGTCGATGAACTTGAATCGCACCGAAGTACGCCGAACAAAATGTCAGTGCTTTTTGAATATCCCTCATAGTCTGGTTTGCTGGCCAGTGCTTGTCAGGGTTATTCAAAGAGATCCAAATGGCTCCCGATAGGGAACCGAACGCTGAAATTCAGCATTCGGTTACCTTTCTTGGCCATTCGGCTATTCAGAGAGCAGGCAATTTGCCAAATCCTGGTGAATTGCCTACACATACAGTGCCTGTTCGGAGCCTGTTCCAGGGCAGTGAATCCCCATAGAGAATCAATGCTTTGTCTATTCAGAGAACACAAACCAGCAGTGAAAAGTTGCCGAATTGTCTTGCTGTTCGGTGGTTTAATTCGTCAGGTTTATTCAGGTGAATCCCATAGGCTTCAATGTTAAAAATATTTCCATTTTAATTCAATATCTAATAAACCGTTTATTATAATATTCTGCAGTAAAAAGTCTCTTTATGTATAGATTTTTTAGGATATTTTAAGCCTTTTTCTGGATTTTTTTAAACTTATTTTTTCTGTAACAGCCCTTTTTATTATCATTCCTTGGACCTCATATGTCAATTTCAGACATTTTCGCTCAGTAGTTTGTTTGCAAACAGCGTTTCACTTTTCAAACATTCAAGCAAACTGTTTTTTTAGTTCACTCCATTCGTCTGCGGTGTCGGGTTTTTCCGGCGGCTGTGCTGCGTGTGATCGGCTCCTGCTCGGGTTTTTCTGGCGTTTTCGGCGGGGTTAATCCAGATGTTTTTGCGTGTTTCGTGTGCATTCGCCGGGTTTTGCGGTTAGTTTTCGGCGGGTTTGCGGTGACCTTTCCCTGCACTACGACGGCCCTGTGGTGCTTGCTGAATACACCGCAGGGTCGCCGAAATGGGATCGCAAATCGAACCAAAATGAGGAGAACGAAAAGTCACCGAACGTGCGGTGACTTTTCGATTCTCTTTGAATAACCCTGTATGTGTCCATTTGGATCTGGAAGTCGAACAGGATCTTTACCCTGGCATTCTCAACAACACAATTACACTTACTGACATCAAGAGAGCCTATATGAATATATGAGAACGAGAGAAATCTCAATGTATCCTTCCTGGTAAAATCCTTTCTCAAAAAAATAAAGAACAATATGTAAAAGAAATAAAATTCAATATATTATTAATTTCTGCAGATAAAACGTAATCACATGTAACAAAATGATTACAAAGTACATTGTGCAACATTGTGGCATCAAACATCACTTTAAAGCAGAAGCATGACTCTGTAAGGGTTAATCCCCCTGCCAGTAAAGCAGCAACCCCAGTAGTAGGCTGTGAATTGGACTCATCAGGGTCTCTCCTCTACAGGGGGTGACTCTGGACCACTAGGAGGGCTAATCATCACTGAGGGGTACAGGATTAGCAAGAATGTGGCGGAAAGTTTTAAAGGAGCCAAATTCTGCAATGAACCTGTGATCAATTAGAAATAATTCGGGATTCACACAGCAGAAATCCCATGCTGTTTTGGAAGGAGGATGGCATGGCAGAATCATCCTGAGTTTACTGAGTGTTCAGGACAGACCTCATCAAGGAATGTCTTCCCCTCCCCCCCTGATTTCGCAAGAATTGAAATTTGTAAGTTATACACACCGCCCATTACTGTGAGTTTTATGGCTGTGGCTCTCTGTGATGCACTCATACACGCCACATGTATTTATTTTTGGATGGGGGTTGGGGGCCAGCAATTAGTTACAAGCATTTATAAAGCGCCAACAAATTCCTTAGCGCTGTACACTGGGACAGACAGAAGAATAACAAATATACATACGCATTACAGACACGGAAAAGTAGAAGGGGGGACCCTGCTCGAGAGCTCACAATCTTGAGAGTGGCTTGGGCCGGCCCTGACTCCATCCTTCATCTCTCTATCGATCTCTATATATTGTGTGAGACGGCTCTAAAGGCAGTGGCCCTATTGGATATCTTCAGGCATAGATCACCTCATACAGCATGATTTGTCTTCGATTTATGAATTCTTCATGATGTAGGGAAGCACAGGAATTCCCTCCAGCTGCACATTGCTTGCTACATATAACAGGGATGACCTATGCATGCGTGGCCTCTCTGTATGCAGATATGGCTAGAAACATGACAGTTCTAAAAGCCCTCACTGACTCTGTGTTAGGGGCTACCTGCTTTTCAGCAGTGTTTCCATTACAATTAGTTATAAAGCAACAACATATTCTGTAGTGCTGTACAATAGCAATACATAGAATTTTTCTATATATTTGACCCACGGAAACTAGTGGGAAAAAGCGGTCATATGAGCTTACAATCTAAGAGGAGAGTGGTGACATACAGTGGTGGGGGTAAATGGCAGGGTATGAGAAGTAATGTGATGCATGGGGGGCCGTGTAGGAGATGGATCAGGAGGCGTGCAATTGGGGGCATTGCAGAGTGAGCTGATGGGCCTCACTAGTGCCTTCTACAGGCAGGTTCTTCTTTCTATGTTCCTGCTACTTTCTGCTTTGACACTGCATCCTCTGTTTTGACACTTGGCACCAAGGAATTTGACGCTGGCTGTTTCATACCTATGCTTTATATTGACACTATTGCTTCACTCTTGGAATCGTTTCTGGACGTGCCTCAGGCACCTGTTTATGATGTCAGATATCATGGGTTTATATACAACCCCTTTCTTCTGCTCATTGTTACTTTGTAGGTCTAGTTCTGATATTTTATGCGTGTTGTTTTTTTCCGTTTCTGTGTTGCTTCGTGACTCTACGGACTACTCTACCACTGACCCTGGCTGTGTGTTCTGCATCCTGTTCACTATACTCCCTGACCCCACTCGGCCTGATCTTGGGTATTGTAGTTGTGGTGGAGCTGCTATGTAAGTGAGAACACATGATGCTGCCTGTGCTGAAGCCCCGCCCCTTCCTGTGCGCATGAGAGAGATGAGAGGATGTTGTCGGTTGGAGACAGCCCCGCCCTATCTCTGTGTGTGAGAGGAGTGTCTGAGGTAACAGAAAGCGGCCATGAAAACTGTCTTGTAATAAACCCCAAAAACTGTAAGTGACCTATTGATGAATAAAAAGGCATATCTGAATTTTGTCAGTATATAACAGTAGTTTATTGTACCCAGACACTACAAGGACTGGTATTGGGCTTTATATCTTGTCCTACCTGCCCTCAGAACTCCATGACCCAAATGTTACAATCCGCAGTAGGACATGACATGTCAGATTAAAGCTAGAATTGGTTCCAAAACACAGATTCACAACTATGAATTAACATTGACTGGTTGTGTTTCTCATGAATCTCAGCCCATTGGTACCCCAGTACAGAGATTAGACATCCGTCCCATAAATAATACTAAGCATAAGACTTGGCCCTGGAAGACCACACTCTAATGGCAAAACTATTCCAAACAAATAATCTTTCCACAAGGACCTGATGAGTTACCTTATTATGTTACTGTGTTACAATGTATCAAAATGTCAAGTCTAAGGCTAGGGTCAGACGAGCGCATTCTGTGCGGACTGTGCGTCCGTGCACAATGGACATACTTTCTGACTGACGACAAGGTAGTGGCCACACACATCCATTTTTGTGACTGACGTTTATTTTTGACTGATGTACAGTTGTGTTCAAAATTATTCAACCCCCAATGCTGTAAAGGGTTTTAGGGAATTTAGTGTACATTTGTAATTGTATTCAGAATGAAATCCTACAAGGACTTTTTAAAGAACCATATGCAACTAAAATGACATCAATTGGTTTTGTAATACAGTAGTAAATGTTTCTTTTGTGAATTCTTCATTGACACAATTATTCAACCCCTTAAAGACTACCACTCTGAAGAACAGAGGTTCATTCAAGTGTTTTCAATCAGGTATTGAAAACACCTGTGGATGTCACGGAGCAGCAATAAAGCATAATAAGCACCAATTAGGCAGCTTTAAAATGACTGTGATACTCAGCTCCTTCTAGACATTTACTGGTGTGGTTACAAACATGGTGAAGTCAAGAGAATGGTCCAGGAAGACAAGAGAAGAGGTGATTACTCTTCAGAGGAAGGGCAATGGCTATAAGAAGATTGCAACGATGTTAAACATACCAAGAGAGACCATAGGAAGCATCATTCACAAATTCAAGGCAAAGGGCACTATTGAAACGTTGGCCTGCCTGGTCGTGGCAAAAAGAAGATGCTGACTTCGACTGCTGTGCGCTACCTGAAGCGTAGAGTGGAGAAAAGTCCCCGTGTGACTGCTGAAGAACTGAGAAAAGATTTGTCAGATGTGGGTACTGAAGTTTCAGCTCAGACAATACGGCGCACACTGCGTAATGAAGGCCTCCATGCCAGAACTCCCAGGCGCACCCCCTTGCTGTCTCCAAAGAATAAGAAGAGTCGACTGCAGTATGCCAAAAGTCATGTGGACAAACCACAGAAGTTTTGGGATAGTGTTCTGTGGACTGATGAAACAAAATTAGAACTGTTTGGGCCCATGGATCAACGCTATGTTTGGAGGAGGAAGAACAAGGCCTATGAAGAAAAGAACACCTTGCCTACTGTGAAGCATGGCGGGGGGTCAATCATGCTTTGGGGCTGTTTTGCTTCTGCAGGTACAGGGAAGCTTCAGCGTGTGCAAGGTACCATGAATTCTCTTCAGTACCAGGAGATATTGGATGACAATGTGATGCAGTCCGTCACAAACCTGAGGCTTGGGAGACGTTGGACCTTTCAACAGGACAATGATCCCAAGCATACCTCCAAGTCCACTAGAGCATGGTTGCAGATTAAAGGCTGGAACATTTTGGAGTGGCCATCGCAGTCACCTGACTTAAATCCGATTGAGAACCTCTGGTGGGACTTAAAGAAAGCAGTTGAAGTGCGCAAGCCTAAGAATGTGACTGAACTGGAGGCTTTTGCCCATGACGAATGGGCAAAGATACCCGTAGATCGCTGCAAGACACTTGTGTCAAGCTATGCTTCACGTTTAAAAGCTGTTATAACTGTAAAAGGATGTTGTACTAAGTACTAAGATTGAATGTAGGGATGTGCGTTTCGGGTTTCGGAATTTCTGAATTTTCACGAAATTTCCCGATTCGTGTCTTCGGATGCGGCCGAATTTCCTAAAATTTTTAGATCCGAAATTGGCAGATCCGAAAAGTTTTCCGAGCCGAAGCGAAATATTTTCGGAATTTTCGAATGGACTTGAAATGTGTCAAATCGAAATTTATTGCTTTAAAACGAGGAGAACAGACGTTTCGAAAAAACGAAAATTTCCGAAGTTACGAAAAGTCGATACAAAAACGAGCAAAGTGACACGAAAATACGAAAAACGATCGAAATTCCGAAAACCTGTATAATTCCGAAAAATTCCGAAATTACAAAAAGTCGATACAAAACGAGCAAAGTGACACGAAAATACGAAAAATGGTCGATATTCCGAAAAAATATGTACACGAAAAACGAGTCGAGCCGAACCGAATCGAAACAGAAATCGGTCGAAACGAGCCAAATCGAAAAGTTTAAAAATCCGAAAAATCAAACAGAATCGAACCGAAAAAAAAATCGGTGCACAAGCCTAATTGAATGTCACTTGGGGGTTGAATAAAACTGATAATTATGTGAGCACAGAAAAGACATTTGTGGTTATTTCATTATAAATGTTATGTTATATTTGTCTGACCTACACGTGCCTCTTTGATTTAATTGTAAGCAAGATGACTGAATGATCAAAATCAATGTCAAACTGGCCAAAACACTCAATTTCAGTGGGGGTTGAATAATTTTGAACACAACTGTAGATGGAAAAATAAATTTATATGAAAAACATTTTGTCCATCAAAAATGCTGGACGTCAAAAACGCAGTCCGTCTGACTACGTTCCATCACTCACACACAAAGCTATGCGGACGTTATGGACGCAGCGCACTCTGCACGTCCGTTCTAGCGGTTTTACGTTCTTACCTAAGGCTAGGGTCAGACGAACGCATTTTTCACGTTGTCCGTGAAAAAGTGCGTTCGAACGAATGGACGTATTTTTCCACGGAATACGCGATAGCGGTCATACGATGCGCATTTTCGTCCGTGATTTTGTACAGATCATCAATAAAACCCTTTTGCGTCTGGACGTTATGTTGGCCGGACGTGTGCAGCGTCTGACGTCTCCCAATCACGCAAACACGCTGCTATGCGGCCGCAGTGCACTCTGTACGTCAGTAGTAGCGGTTTGACGTTCTCGAAAAAATGCGTTCGTTGGCCACTTGCGTTGCACGGACGAACTTTCGTGCGGCCGTTCGTCGTATGTTCCCCGGCATTGGACGTCGTTTGCTGCTAGCACGGCCGTGATTTCGTGCGGCTAAATGCACGTGAAAAATGCGTTCGTCTGACCCTAGCCTAACTTGCCTCCGTTTGCCGCGCCCATTGTGCGTCCGCACTTCTGTGCGGAAGTACTTTGTGTGTGGGTGATCATAATTGATCATAAGTGTATGCTACCACGGACGTTAAAATGTGCGGCAATACGGATGTGAACACTGCGCTCGTCTGACCCGAGCCTTGCACTACTAGCCAGGCTGAAAAGGTGCGCGTTACGGCACTCCACATAAATGCACTGATCGTTTCCTTTTTCTAATAAGAAATTATATTGCTTTGTGATGTCATTAAAAAAAAAAAAAAAAGATTTTCAGGGTTATTCACAAAGAACCAATCTGGCACCAAACAGGGAATTTCCCCATACGGTGCCATTTCGAGGCCATTCGGCTATTCACAGAGCAGGTAGTTCGTCAAATTTTGGTGACTTGCCAGTAAGTACGGTGCCTGTTTCACAGCAGTGAAAGTCCCCATAGAGAAACGATGGTTAATCTATTCACAGAACACCGAACAGCAGTGAAAAGGTGCCAAAATTCCCTGCCATTCAGTGGTTTCATTCAGCGGTTTATTCAGGAGAATCCCATAGGATTCAATGTTAAAAATAATCTCTCTTTTATGAAATATCTAATAAACCGTTTATTTTAATCTGCAGTAAAAAAAAAAAACATCTGATCTCTTAGGCATTTTTCGGGATTTTTTTTATTTTTTATAACGTTTTTTCTTTTAACATTCATAGGACCTTATATGTAAATTCCAGGCATTTTCGTTCAGTAGTTGTTTTGCAAACAGCGTTTCAATTCTGACACTTTCAATCGTAGTCTTTTTTTTTACCCATCCGTCGGCTTGTCGGCTTTTTTTTGCAGCCGATCGGCGCTGTGGTCGGTGGCTCGGCGGCTGCATTTGGAAGCTGCCTGGCGTGTTTGGGGGGCTGTCCAGTGGGTTGGCGGCGAAGTGCGAGGAACGATAGAGGTGCTCTGTGAATAACCCCTATAATATTTCTAAATCGTGAGTAAATAGGTTTAGGTTTGTGAGGCCTTTAAGGACTACAATCTACTAAATCAAAAATGGCTAATTGTTATTTATTCTAGCATCCTGAAACTGTTGCTTTTCCTATAGTATTTCTTTCAAATATTTTATGACTTTCAATTAAAACTGTAACATTTTAGGCCGGCGTCAGACGAACGAAGTGATCACGTCCGTGTTGCTGCACAGTTTAGGCTAGGGTCAGACGCACGCAGTGCGAACCGCACTTTATCAAGGCCGTAGTAGCAGCAAATGACGGCCAATGATGGGCAATGTACGAAGTACGGCCGCACAAAAGTGCGGTCGAGCAACGCAAGCGGCGAACAAACGCATTTTTTTCGAGCACGTGATACCGCTAGTACTGACGTACAGAGTGCGCTGCGTCCGCTAGCGGCGTGTGTGCGTGATTAGGAGATGTCAGACGCTGCTAATGTCCAGCCAACATAACGTCCAGACGCAAAAAATGTTTTATTGATGATCCGTACAAATTCACGCATGAAAATGCGCATCGTATGACCGCTATCGCGTATTCCGTGAAAAAATACGTTCATTCGTTCGAACGCACTTTTTCACCGACGCGAAAAATGCGTTAGTCTGACCCTAGCCTAAACGTCTGTTGTAGCATAGAATCATGAGCAAGAGAGACCCACACACGAAGTACGTGCGCACCGAACTGCGCACGCACAACGCATGTGGCAAACAGACGCAAGTTAGGCAAGAACGTAAAACCGCTACCACGGACGCGCAGAGTACGCAACGTCCGCATAGCGTTCTGTGTGAGTGAGTTGTCAGACGCAGCGCATTTGCGACGTCCAGCACCTTGACGCACACAATGGCTTTTCATATCCTTTTTCAAATTTTTATCCTTTTTCAGATTATTTTTATTTCCCATAGTTCCCCCTTTTTTTTTTCTACGTCCGTCAAGAAAAACAGACCGTGTGGTGTCTACAGTATCTTCCGTCAGTACGTCTGTCCGTTGTGCACGCAGAGTGCGCTCAGACTTATTGTCCCAGTTTATACTCAGATTATGGAATATGTCCTTTTTAATGTGACATTTGGATTATCTCTGTTACACTGGACCTTTAAATTTAGGTATTTTCAAGGGGAAAATTCACTCGGCTTTCTAATGTGGTTTTTGAATCTTCTAAACCATATTTTTGTTTCAAAGAACCAATTTTACACTCGCAATGCATTTCTACTTTCCCCAGGAAGCGGGCGAGTGAATATTTTCAGCTCTGATGTAATATCCGTCTGAATAAAGTCAGATATCCCACTTGGGTGCACATTCATTTTGGTCAGTGGCAATTGCTGACAAAATAACAGCAGAAAAAAAAGCTAAAAAATAAAACAACTTGAAGGACTTTCCAATTTTGCGACAAAAATTGGTGAAAATAAAAATCTCTTCTTGAATTTTAGTCTTCAGTGTCCTGCTTGCATAAACCACCGGATTGTTGGATGCAAAGTGTTTCCAGTAAACTGATCTCCTGCTTAAAGGTTTTTCTGTAAGTCACCAGGGACTCGCTTTGGGGAAAACGTTTAATTGTGTCAAGCCCTTCACGTCCAGTTGCCGGGACTCAATTCAGTGTTCAACAAGTGGATAAACTACAGAGGTTTGAAGAAGAACAAACCTTACAATGCAAACATTTAGAGGGGGACACCGGGTTAGTATGGCGGGTCTGTAAAGGTTATAGTCTCTTTTTTTTGGACGGTTGGTCCTGCAATAGAACGGCGTGGAGCTTCACACTGGGCTTTCGTTTCTCCTGACCTGTATTAAAGCGCATTAAAAAGGAGGATTTGAAGCAATTAGGAGGCTTATTTACTAAACAACATTGTGCTTGGAAAAGCCATTGTGAAATGCTTTGAATGTGAACTATTTACATAAAGACACAATGTAAAGGCTCAGTCTAAAGAGATCTCATCATAAAGAGCCCTTTATTGGAATGCAGCGGATACAGCAGGTGCAGTGAATCAATGTTGCTCCTCAAAAGGCTGCTAGAGTCTACTATTTAGAAAGAAAAACAAGCTCAAGAAAGATATATTTTTTCTCAAGCAGTACAGAATAGCTGAAATATAGTGGACATCAGTGTGTATTTTTGTATCAATTTAACACGTACGCAGATAACAAACGTTTTCTAAATTATGACAAAACTTTTACAATGCTCTTTGGAGCATAAATTACAAACTTCCCATCTATCAGGGTTATCCAAAGAGATCCGAATTGCTTGAGAAAGGTAACCGAACGCTGAAAATCAGTGTTCGGTTACCTTTCCTGACCATTCGGCTATCCAGAGAGCAGGCAATTCGCCAAATCCTGGCGAATTGCCTGAACATACGGTGCCTGTTCGGTGCCTGTTCGAGGGCAGTGAAATCCCCATGGAAAAGCACTGCTTCGGGTATTCAGAGAACACAAACCAGCAGTGAAAGGTTCCCCTAATGCCCTGCCATTCGGTGGTTTAATTCGGCAAATTTATTCAGGAGAATCCCATAGGCTTCAATGTTAAAAATATTCCCGTTTTAATTCAATATCTAATAAACCATTCATTATAAAATTCTGCAGCAAAAAGTCTCTTTATTTATAGATTTTTTAGGATACTTTAAGCATTTTTCAGATTTCTTTTTTTTTTTTTTTAAAAGTCCGATTTTTTTTTAAAAAAAATTTCAGTTTACTTATTTTTTTTGTAACAGCCCTCTTTATTATCATTCCCTGGACCTCCTGTGAAAATTTCAGACATTTTCGCTCAGTAGTTTCTTTGCAAACAGCGTTTCATTTTCCCAGATTCATACAAATGGTTTTTCTAATTTATTCACTGCCTCCTCTACGTCTCAGCTGCTTCGGCTCTGTGTGATTCGGCTCCTGTTCGGCTTCTTCTAAGGTTAATCCAGATGTTTTTGCTTGTTTTCAGCGTGCATTCGGTTAGTTTTCGTCGGGTTTGCGGCAGCTTTTCCCTGCAATTCGGGGACCCTGTGCTGTTTGCTGAATACACCGCAGGGTCACCGAAATGCAATCGGCAAAAGGAACCGAATTGAAGAGAACGAAAAGTCACCGAACGTGCGGTGACTTTTCGAATCTCTTTGGATAACCCTGTATGTGTCAGGAGAAAATCAAATGGCACGATGACCACAGTCACTTCTCTCAATTATCTAGGTATGTGTTTAGACCCACATCGAAAAACTCTCTTCTAAACTTTACCCCAAACTAGGTGCCTTGTACAGAAACAAATCCTGCCTGAGCCCCGCGGTAAGAAAGCAGATTGTACAACAAATGCTTATGCCGGCTATTGAATACGGAGATGTAGTGTATGCAGCTGCCCCGCAAACGCACCTTCATAAACTCACTACATTGTATAACTCATTCTGTCGCTTTGTGCTACAATGTAACTACATGACCCACCATTGTGACATGTTAAAAGAGCTAAACTGGCCGTCGCTGGAATCTAGATGCACCCTTCACTTTTCCAACCTGGTGTATAAGAGGTTTTCTGGGAAACTACCACCCTACCTGAATAGGCTGCTTCCTCCAGCAGTTCCCTCAGCCTATAACCTCCGATCAAGGACCAGCACCTTACTTACAATACCACAATACAAAAAGAAAGTGTCTCGATCCTCATTTTCCTATAGAGCACCAATGGAATAACCTTCCAGACGCCATCAAATCTTCCCCCAGTCTAAAGTCACTTAAGAGATCTCTAGTAATATACCTCAATACGGAATGCACCTGTAAACCTGTAACATAATGACTATATTTCCTACATATTCATTTTCTGTGTTGATCTGTATATTTGTGGGTTTTTTTTAATATCTTGCATTTTTTACTTTGAAATTTTTACAGTCGTTACAGAAATACAATGTTCTTGATCCCAGGACATACTTGAAATTGAGAGAAATCTCAATGTATCCTTCCTGGTAAAATACTTTGCAAATAAATAACCAACATAATAGAGAATTATTTATTTATCACTTGAAAACGAGAGAAATCTCAATGTATCCTTCCTGGTAAAATATTTTATAAATAAATATAGCAATGCCTTCTGAAGATTAAAATAATAAAAAAAAATTTGATTTCTAAAATCTCATGTGTTAAGCATATGTGTAGCATTTTATCAGAACAACTTGCATTATATAGGTTAATGCTAAAGACATTGCAAACTAGGGGCTCTATTCTGGCTCAGCCAGTAACAGTGAGCTTGTAACCCTTAGCAGCTCCCTCTTAGCCCTTTGCTTATAGCAGTGCAGTATGTCAGCGTTTCGACACATAACTGAATAGAACTATTGGTTGATACCAGTAGAGTCACTGTGCGCTGCCACTTAGACTAGAAATCCCTTCACTGCCCTCCTCTATTAACCCTTCAACCTTAATCACTAATTCACTCCCTGCCCCCTCTACTACTATAGGGGTTATTCAAAGAGAGCCGAACTTGCCACCGAATTGCAGCCGCATATACATATCTGATCAGCGCAAAGTAAATTGCCTTCGGGGCTCGGATGTCTCTCAGGTCAATGGCGGTAAATTAACAGTGAATTACCCCGCACGGTGCAATTTTTTGGCAATTCGGCTATTCAGAAAGCTGGTGATTCGCCAAATATTAGTGAATTGCCAGTGAAATACGGTGCCATTCGGCGGCAGTGAATATCCCCATAGAGAAGTAATGGTTAATCTATTTGGAGAACACTAAGGCTAGGGTCAGACTAACGCATTTTTCACGTGCGTTTAGCCGCACAAAATCACGGCCGTGCTAGCAGCAAATGACGTCCAATGCCGGGGAACATACGACGAACGGCCGCACGAAAGTTCATCCGTGCAACGCAAGTGGCCAACGAACGCATTTTTTTGTGAACGTCAAACCGCTACTACTGACGTACAGAGTGCGCTGCGGCCGCATAGCGGCGTGTTTGCGTGATTGGGAGACGTCAGACGCTGCACACGTCCGGCCAACATAACGTCCAGACGCAAAAGGGTTTTATTGATGATCCGTACAAAATCACGGACGAAAATGCGCATCGTATGACCGCTATCGCGTATTCCGTGAAAAAATACGTCCATTCGTTCGAACGCACTTTTTCACGGACAACGTGAAAAATGCGTTCGTCTGACCCTAGCCTAAACAGCAGAGAAAAGATGGAGACCTGCCCAGATTTGCAGCGGTTTCATCCGTCAGGTTTAAACAGGCGAATGCCATAGGCTTCAAAGTAAAATAAATTCCCATTTTTATTATTTATATATTTAACCGTTTATTCTTTTTATTTGCAGCAAAAGTCTCTTTATTAAATTACATTTTAGAATTTTTTTCAGACATTTTTCGGGATTGTTTTTCAGTAACTTTTTGATTATGGTTTTATTTTTTTTATTCTGCAAACATACCTTTTTTTTGTTATTCATAGGACCTTATACATCATTTCCATGCATTATTTTTGTTTAAAACGCCTATTAAAAGTAAATTTTTTTGGGGGGTTACCTCTGTTTAGCGGCTGGTCAGCTTTTTCTGGCGACGTTCAGTGGTCAGTTCGGCGGCTGGTCAAATTCGTTGAGTCGTTCGGCGTTCTGTTCGGCAGTTTGTTCGGCGGCTCTTCAGCTGTGTTTGGTGGGTTTGGCAGATCGATTTGGGGACCCTGTGGTGAATGCTGAATTTCAGAGGGGAAGACTCCAGAGGAGAGGCAGAGGTTGAAAATGGAGTTCAAAGGAGGGGCAATAAACGGTAGGACAGTCCAAATAAGTTGTGAGGAGATGGGATCCAGTGGACACATGGTCAAACAGGAGAACATGAGAAGTGTGGAGACAACCTCAACTGAGACTGGAGGAAAGGAAAACTTTTGATGTTATTCAAAGACCACCGAAATTTCTATGCTCTTTCATTCGGCGCACTTTGGCGAGCTCAATTCGCCGACCCTGCATTGAATTCATTCACCACAGGGTCCCTGAAGTGTGACGAACGCCACCGATTAACCCACCAAACGCTGTTAATAAACCGTCAAACGCTGCCGACAACCCGCCGAACAGACCACCAAACGCATCTCAAATGGCAGAATGTAGCCGACGACCTTCCGAACAGACCGTCGAATGCAGTCGGAAAAAGCCAACCAGGCGCTGAAAAGAGCTGACCAGCCGTCGTACAGGGATAAAAAAAACCCACAATGTTTAAAAGGGGTTTTAAAAAAAATAAAATAATGCATGAAAATTCCTGGAAATAATATATAATAGCCTAAGAATGACAATAAAAAGGTCTATTACAGAATAAAAAAAAATCCTGAAAAATGACTAAGAAAATCTAAAAAATAAATGAATATGCTTTTTGCCGCAAATGAACAGAATAAGCGATAGAATAAAAAAATTTATAAAAACGTGGATTTTTTTTCCATTGACACCTACGGGATTCACCGGTTTAAACCTGTCGAATGAAACCACCAAAAATCTGGGCATTTCGCCAAATTTTCAAAGCTGCTCTGCGTTCTCTGAATAGATTATCCATTACTCCTCTATGGGGAATTTCACTGCTGCCGAATTGCACCGTATTTTTCCTGCAATTCTCCAGCTTTTTGATTAGTCGAATTGCCACGAAATGGCACCGACAGGGAAATTCACCGTTCGGTGCAATTCGGTGGCCAATTCGGCTCTCTTTGAATAACCACTAAAGAGTGACAGGAGAAGCTGCATTGTAAAACGAAATGTCCGTGATTGTCGACGCTGCAATACGGGCAAACACTGGCGCTTCGTGAATAACCTCTGTAGTTTTTCGCCTTAATGAAAAAATCCAGTATTTGTTTAGGAATAAATAATAAAGGAAACCAACTACTTGTAGGATTTTGTGATCGGGCTGTGATAACTCAGTGATGATAAGCTAAAGAAAAACAGTGAAACGGAAAACTCGAAAAACAAATGAGTTCGAAAAAATCTAATTATTTCGGCTCATGACTTTTTAGCTCTTATTTTCCAACCAGTTGGTGAAAGGTTTTTTTGACATGTGACTGTTTGGAGAGGTCTATCCGCTAATAAAATAAATAAATGCCAGTGGGTCTAAGTGAGGCAATGTCTACCTTAGCCGCCTCTGTAAAACCACCTCGCTGACCAATCCATCATCTGCGTTTGTTGTATAATGCCACTCACAGATATCCAAGAAGAAAATGGGGAGAAAACCAAAACTCTTATTTCTTCGTGTCTTACTGTGCTTTAAAGGTTACTAAATGTAAAGCTCAAAACATATGTATCAATTATTAATATACACACCATAAGTCTAACATTAAGATCCAATATGCTGTGCTTGTTGACTGAAGAAGCATTCTATAGGGTTATTCACTGAAGGAGCTGTCGTTTTAACAATCAGCAGTGGATCAAGTATGAAAGAATCTATGATGAACTCCTCATTTACGGACGCCCTGCCATAGTTCTGTGCTATTCACCTCTCTTTCCATCATACAGGGTTATTCAAAGAGAATCGAAAAGTCACCGCACGTTCGGTGACTTTTCATTCTCTTCAATTCGGCACGATTTGGAGATCCCATTTCGGCAGCCCTGCGGTGTTTTCAGCAAGCACCACAGGGCCGCTGCAATGCAGGGAAAAGTCGCCGCAAACCTGGCAAAAACTTACCGCAAAACCCGGCGAACGCACACCGAAAACTCGCAAAAACATCTGTATTAACCCCGCCGAAAATGAGAGAAAAACCCGAGCAGGAGCCGATCACACGCAGCGCAGCCACCGGAAAAACCCAACACCGCAGACGAATAAGGTAAAAAAAAAAGGTTTGCTTTAATATTTGAAAAGTGAAACGTTGTTTGCAAAGAAACTAATGAGCGAAAATGTCTGAAATTTACATATAAGATCCAATGAATGATAATAAAAAGGGCTGTTACAGAAAAAAGTTTTTTATTTAAATATTTTTTTTAAAAAAAATACCGAAAAATGCTTGAAATATCCCAAAAAACTCTATAAATAGACTTTTTACTGCAGAATATTATAATCAACGGTTTATTGAATTAAAATGGGAATATTTTTAACATTGAAGCCTATGGGATTCGCCTGAATGACTCTGCCGCATGAAGCAACCGAACAGCAGGGCAAATCGGCAACTTTTCACTGCTGGTTTTTGTTTTCTCTGCTTCTCTATGGGGATTTCACTGCCCTCGAACAGGCACCATATGTGCAGGCAATTCGCCAACATTTGACTGCTCTCTGAATAGCCGAATGGCCAAGAAAGGTAACCAAATGCTGATTTTCAGCGTTCGGTTACCTTTCGGCAGCCATTCGGATGTCTTTGAATAACCCTGATAATTTCTGCCATAGTAATTTAGTAGAGATTTCATTGTAATTTGCGCCGTTGTTTGTAGAATTTGCCCAGTGTTGCTTTTTGCCATAGTTTGTATTGGAGGTATTAAACTGGAATTGGAGAATAACCGCGGCTCTACTTTTTTACGGAAGGACAATGTTTGTACTGTTGTTCAGTTATTGGCAGTAATGTTGCCTGCCAGTGTCGAATTTTGCAGGGACCCCGAAATGCAGGGAACAAGTCGCCGAATTCCTGTGAAAACCCACCAAATCAATCCGAAACACAACTGGAAAACACTGAATCGTTCCAAAAAGCCGCCGAATGCATCCAACGAACCGCTGCAAAACCGCCAAATCGATCCCAAAAAAGCTGATGACCCGTCGATCACAGAACTGAGCAGCTATCGGAAAAAGAAGACGAACGGGTAAGAAAAAAAAAAAACGGTGCAGCTTTTAAAAGGTGTTTGGAGAAAAAAACACTGCATGAAAATGCCTGGAATTAATATATAAGGTCCTAAGAATAATAATAAAATGGTCTGTTACAGAATTAAAAAAACACCTTTAAAAAAAAAAAAGTTGGAAAAACAAATTGGGCAAAAAATTCTGAAAAATAAACTTTTTGCTGCAAATGAAAAGAATAAACGGTTGAATAAATATTTAATAAAAATGGGGATTTTTTTTTACATTGAAATTTATGGGTTTCTCTTGATTAAACCTGTCGACTGAAACCACTGAAAATAAGGGCATTTCACTGACATTTCGGCGTTGTTCAGTGTTCTCTGAATAGATTAACCATTACTTCTCTACGGCGGAGTTCACTGCCAACGAAGATCACCGTATTTCGCTGGCAATTCGCCAATATTTGGCGACTAGCCAACTTTTTGAATAGCTGAATGACCACGAAATTGCACCGTACGGAAATTCCCTGTTCAGTGCAATTACGGAGCCAATTCGGCTCTCTATGAATAACCTTGTATGTTAACCCTAACACAAGAGTCACGTAGCAGCATAGTGGCGTTTGCAAAATGACACTAGTGTGGTGCTAAGTTTCACTGAAAAAAAACCGTGCAAGTGCACCATTTTTTCTCACGTGACATACAATATTTTTCCCCAGCGCCCTAATATAAGGAAAAGATGTTAAACATTGACTTTTCCACTGTGTCATTTCCTCCTGCGTCCACATGGTGGCGTGGTAATGGTAGTAAACTGCTTTCGAGTAGATCGGCCTTTACTTTGATTTCCTTGTAATAGTTCAGACTTATGATTGAGGGGAATTATCCCAGATATATAGCATTGTTTTGCTGAAGCTGGCAATGAGAAGGACCATTGGCATTCTATGTGCCTTTAATGTTTCAATGTTCTTGAACCCAGGACATACGTGAAAACGAGAGAAATCTCAATGTATCCTTTCTGGTAAAATACTTTGCAAATAAATAAATAATGCAAGAAAACAATGTGTTTATGGAAAGCCTTGTTACATGAAGCTGCCAAAAAATGTAATTATTGGACAGTAAATACAAAATATAATTAACAATTAAATCCAGCGAATGAACGGTGCGGCTCCTTCAGATTCAGAGCGATACAAAGATCAGACGAATCAATCCTATCCGAGGGGGACTTTCTACTGCCGCCTCTTATCTACACAGTTAAAAGTGCTACCAGATGTAGGTATTTGTAAAACATGACATTCCCCATTAAACCATTCACTTTAATCTACTGCACTTCAGCATCCTCTACCCTCAGAGACCCATGCTAATCTTCAGATAAATCTGTCTGTGTCTCAATGACGTTATTCCCACTATCATTTATTTAAAAAAAATAATAACCAAAATCTCCCATTTTTCCGCTCTCGCTTGCAAAGTAATGAGACTGAGGTCTGAGTGAAATGAACTGTGCGTTTTTGCAACCGAAAAGAGGAGGCCATTACATAATTATATAGGCTGAAACAAGACCTGCGTCCATCGGGTTCAACCTCTCACACATCATCTACTGCTGTTGATCCAAAAGAGGGCAAAAAACCCAGTCTGAAGCGCTCGTCAATATGCAACACACTGGGGAAAAATTCCTTCTTGACCCCAGAATGGCGTCAGATTTCTCCTTGGATCAAGAAGCTTTTACCCACATATTAAATTATATGACCCTTAATATTCTGTTTTTGCAGGAAGTCATCCAGCCTTTGTTTAAAAGTCTGTACAGTCTCTGACCCAACCACCTCAACAGGCAGAGAATTCCACAGCTTTATTGTTCTCACCGTAAAATAACACTTCCTATGCTTTAGGCTGAATTTCCTTTTATCCAGTGTAAATGGGTGACCTCGTGTTCTGTGTATAGTCCTGTTAATGAATAGGTTTCCAGACAATGGTATATGTATATTTCGGGTATGTATATTTGTTATTCTGTGTCTCCCATTGTACAGCGCTAAGAAATTTGTTGGCGCTTTCTAAATACTTGTAACTGTAACTTATTGAGTGACAAAATTGGAATTGCTACTTTTCCCCATCCTCGTTCGGATCAGCAGCAACAATAGCGATGTTTCAGACCTGTCCACTTTGGTCTGAAATCAGGAGCAGTGATGTAATTTGTGTCACTAGCCACAATAGTAGTCTTACCAAGAGTGATCGGAGTTGCACAGCTTCTTGACAGCTGCCATATTCCCTGCAGAATTACCTAGGACACATGGAATACTATAAAGCTAAGCAATACGACTCTATTATCCACTGGATGGTTTGAGAATTTCCAAGAAGAATACTTCTTAAATAAATAATAATTTGATTATTCCCCCCCATCCCCCCAAAAAACATATATTCTTATAACACAGAAGGGGTTATTCAGTGAGAGCCGAATTTCCCCGTACGGTGACATTTCGGGGCCATTCAGCTATTCAGAGAGCAGTCAGTTCGCCAAATTTTGGCAAACTGCCAGCCAGTACGGTGCCTGTTCGGCAGTGAAATCTGCCATAGAGAAGCAATGGTTAATATATTCAGAGAACACCGAACAGCAGTGAAAAGTTGAAGTGCCCTGCTGCACGGAGTTTTCAATTGGCATGTTTAATCAGGCGAATACCATAGGCTTCAATGTTAAAAATATTCCCGTTTTAAATCAATAACTAATAAACTCTTTATTCTTTTATTCTGCTGTCTCTAAAGAGTCTCTTTATTGATTTATTTATTTTTTTGGCAAATTTTTCCGTTTTTTCTTTTGTTTTTGTTTTTTGTTTTGTTTTATCATTCATTAGATCTTATATGTAAATTCCAGGCATTTTCGTTCAGTATTTTTTTGCAAACGGTGTTTCAATTTTGACACTTATTGAACCGTATTGTTTTTTGTTGGTTTTTTTACCCAGTTCGTCAGCTATTCGGCTTTTTCCGGTGACTGGTCTGCGCTGTGATCATCTGCTTTTTCTGGCGTGTTTTTTTGCGGCGGTTCTGGTGGGTATTCGACAGGTGTTCGCCGTGTTTGCGGCGAGTTTTCCCTGCATTCCGGTGACCCTGCGGTAAATTAAAAAACAATAAGGTGGAAAAAATGGCGCAGATAATGTGTAGATGGTCGGTCTTGGGTAGCAGCAAGGGCACAAACGCACACTCCCAAGTGCGAATAGTCAATGGATAAAATAATGGGTAGAGTCCTCGCGCTTACGCCAAGTGTCCAGTGAGTATTACTTCAAGATAATCTAGAAAACATAATAGGAGACATAAATTGCACAGTACATCCTTATGAAACCTGGTTTCCAGAGAGAAAGTATTCAACTCACTTTTTTCTGAGCCCCATAAAGTCGGCTCTGGACTATATAGGCATATATCTGTGGATATGATCTCACCAGCCCGTCCTAGCAGCAACCATCCGTGGTGATAACCTGGTCCATAGATGAAATATTGGATCCCCGGGATATGTCACAGACGAAAAGTCGGCAGGATAAAATAAAGTAAAATTTATTGCAGCACTAACGCGTTTCGACCTAATTGGTCTTTATCAAAGTGCAGAAAAATATACATAATACAATGCAGTGTACAATGTTCATTTATACAAAAAAGATAAGGGAAATAGGCGGTGTCAAGCCACAACCTCATTAACTTAATTGGTACTAACACACCCTACTTCCAATCATTTAGAGGCGCAGCACCAGCAAACATTCAATATACAAACGGGCGCATAATGATTACGTCCATCTACCTCGACCCCGCCCCTCTGAGCCATCGATCGCCATTTTGGAAGAGGGAAAATGGTGTCCACAATATAGCTTGCCCTCGCAACATTGATGGGCATTTAAAACAAGCTTATTTCCGGACGTTTTGGGGTCCCGAACCAGCGGGCTCCCACGTCCATGAGGTGATATCTTTCCCAGGTGTTCGTGGGCATAGCAGCGGCAGACATCCGGCATGTAGACAGGTGCATGGTGATTTAAACCGTTTAGAAGCCAAATGGATATTTGATATAGGATGTCTAACACCTGAGGGCTTGAATATAGATATGGAAATTAATGCTCTATTATAATTCAATTACCATTATGCTTTTTATATGACTCACATTTTATATTTCAGATTTTATTATCCACTCTACATGACACTACTATATGTTATGTGGAATAATATATGCACTATTCCCCAACTCGATCAGTGACGTGACATATGTATGCTATATGCTTATTGCGCACTATATGTTGATCGACTGGCGAATCGTGACATTGCGGCATATATGCTGTAATTTTGTGTTTTTTTTTATTTTTTTATTTTATTTTTTTATTTTTTTATATATTTTTTATATTTTTTTATTTATTTATTTATTTTTTTAATATATTTTCCTTTTTCCTTCTTTTTTGATATATCGCCCGGAAGAGTGAAGTTCATGTGGGAGCATGCGTGTCGATATGGTCCCCGGGCGTCTGTCGGACGGTAGGGACCTGCTGACTTGGCACTCAAAACGGCCGCAAGCAAGATTGCTAAACGTCCGTCGAAATTAATAGGCTGCGATATTGTGAGGGTAGGATGTACTTTCAACAACACTTTCCCTCTTCAAAAATGGCGCTCGACGGTTCAGACTGGCGGAAGTTGGAACATGGTGATGTAATCACCATGCGCCTGTCTACATGCCGGATGTCTGCCGCTGCTATGCCCACGAACACCTGGGAAAGATATCACCTCATGGACGTGGGAGCCCGCTGGTTCGGGACCCCAAAACGTCCGGAAATAAGCTTGTTTTAAATGCCCATCAATGTTGCGAGGGCAAGCTATATTGTGGACACCATTTTCCCTCTTCCAAAATGGCGATCGATGGCTCAGAGGGGCGGGGTCGAGGTAGATGGACGTAATCATTATGCGCCCGTTTGTATATTGAATGTTTGCTGGTGCTGCGCCTCTAAATGATTGGAAGTAGGGTGTGTTAGTACCAATTAAGTTAATGAGGTTGTGGCTTGACACCGCCTATTTCCCTTCTCTTTTTTGTATAAATGAACATTGTACACTGCATTGTATTATGTATATTTTTCTGCACTTTGATAAAGACCAATTAGGTCGAAACGCGTTAGTGCTGCAATAAATTTTACTTTATTTTATCCTGCCGACTTTTCGTCTGTGACATATCCCGGGGATCCAATATTTCATCTATGGACCAGGTTATCACCACGGATGGTTGCTGGTAGGACGGGCTGGTGAGATCATATCCACAGATATATCCTATATAGTCCAGAGCCGACTTTATGGGGCTCAGAAAAAAGTGAGTTGAATACTTTCTCTCTGGAAACCAGGTGTCATAAGGATGTACTGCGCAATGTATGTCTCCTATTATGTTTTCTAGATTATCTTGAAGTATTACTCACTGGACACTTGGCGTAAGCGCGAGGACTCTACCCATTATTTTACCCTGCGGTAAATGCTGACTTTTGATTCCCCGAAGTGCAGGGAACGAGAAAGCACCGACATGTCGGCGATATTTCGATGCTCTCTGAATAACCCTCAGAGTGTTGGGAATTTTGATAGAGCTGTCTTGCTTTGGTCATCTTCTCTGTATTTTGTATTAAGCTTTGAAGGCCACTAAATTTATTTATAAAGGATTTTACCAGGAAGGATACATTGAAATTTCTCTCGTTTTCAAGTATGTCCTGGGTTCAAGAACATTGAAATGTTACAGAAATACAAAGTAATAAATGCAAGATATTAAAAACAACACAAATGTACAGATTAACACAGAAAATAAATATGTAGGAAATATAGTCACTGTTACATGTTTACAGGTGCATTCTGTATATAGTCAGTGTGTTACATGTTTACAGGTGCATTCTGTATTGAGGTATGTTAATAGAGATCTCTTAAGGGACTTTAGACTGGGGGAAGATTTGATGGCGTCTGGGAGGTTATTCCATATTTGCGGTGCTCTGTAGGAAAATGAGGATCGAGACACTTTCTTTTTGTATTGTGGTATTGTACGCAAGGTACAGGTCCTAGATCGGAGGATATAGGATGAGGGAACTGCTAGAGGAAGCAGCCTATTCAGGTAGGATGGCAGCTTCCCAGAAAAGCTCTTAAACACCAGGTTGGAAAGGTGAAGAGTGCATCTAGATTCCAGCGACGGGCAGTTTAGCTCTTTTAACTTGTCACAATGGTGGGTCATGTAGTTACATTGTAGCACAAAGTGGCAGAATGAGTTATACAGTGTAGTAAGTTTCTGAAGGTGCGTTTGCGGGCAGCTGCATACACTACATCTCCGTATTCAATAGCCGGCATAAGCATTTGTTGTACAATCTGCTTTCTTCTTAAATGGAATAATCGGGTCCCTTGTCGGACACTTGACTGCTGGATCAACAGGGCGATCTGTTCAGAGGTCAGCATTGATCAGTTTACACACTGTGAAGTGTTCACTTCATGCGTAGGACACAAAATATCAAGGCTTAGGCCAAAGTAACGCAGATAGATACATTTCTTTGATTTGGTGTCGCTTTGTTCCTTTTTTTTCAGTTTTATGTTATATTCTACAACTTGGTTATGAACCTTTTGGTTAGTGAAGAAATTCGAAAATCTTGCCTCACAATTCTCTTCTTTTTTTTTTTTGCTCGTTCTTTTCTGTCAAGTTGAAAGGGCTCCAAATCACATGGCGCCCCCTGTGCCCCTGTACCCTCCTTCACCCCCCACTCCTGTCCACCTCTAATCGCCTCATTTAAACGATCTGATTTCAGGCTGGGACCGAGGACCATTACAATAATTAGTATGAGTGTGTTTATACGTGGCTGCAAACGGCTGGTCCACTCGGCTGTATCCCTCTCCCGCCCTCCTTTATCCCCCTTCCCCGAGTCCCCCCTTCAGCATAAATGATCTGCTAAGACAAATAATCACATGGCGCAGGAGCGCGGTTCTCTGGCGCCACCGAGAACGCGCGGAGAGACGTGTTTGTGGAATTGAAGCTAGCAGGTGGCAGCCCAAGCCTGACCCATGCAGGATACGCAGACTTTATGCATAAAATATCCGTACTCTCTGCGGAAGCGCGCACTGCACAGAGCATCGTGGGAAGTTTTTAATGGTTTGCTCCAGGGTAGGACTCCATAATGTTTATATTATTGCCTACACGCCGCCGAGAAGGCCTCTGTCAGTTGCTCTCAGCTGGAAATGGATCAGGCAGCTGAGCAACATCTGGCCGCTCCACTTTAGACTAGAGTATCAGGCAGCGGTCCCCGGGAACTTCTGCCATATCCTCAGAGGAATGCTACTTGGCCAAAATCTTATCGCGATCTGTCAGCGTTCCAGGTCTCTAGGGAAACCCGCTGCAGCCACTTCCTTGAGAAGTGGACATTTGCGCCATGTGCGTTCAGAGAAAAAAAATTCAATAAAAGAGCAATTTAAATGAGGCAGACAGAAAATCTGTATCTTGCTTATGTTGGAGCTATAGTTAAGTCTCTTTACCGTTTCTGCCTTTGCTGCTCCTGCTGGGAGGCTGATCCACATATCTACTGCACTTTACATGCCACAGTTACCTGCACTGCTGCCACTGGGAGGCCATTCCTGGTACCAACTACCTTTTCTGTGACCTGCAGGGCTACAACTACTACAACTTTTTTCAGATACAACACTTTATATAACAACCTTGGCCCTACAGATGTTTTGTTTTTGAATTACATTTCCCATAAGGATCTGTCGACCCGATGAATGCCTGAGTATCATTGCACATGTAGTTACAAGCATCCAGAGGGCCAAACCAGATCGCCCCTGCTCTATAGGATGATCATTAAAGGCATATACCCAGGGGTCAAGTCCAACATAAAGAAGGGTAGGAACTCAAATTCAAAATATTGGTGCTCACGTACAAAGCTCTCCATAACCACGCCCCTGCCTAAATCTCCTCTCTTATTAACAGGTACATGCCATCCCGAACACTTTGCTCTGCCAATGATCTGACTTATTGTCTCCTTGGACCCGCACCCCCAACTCCTGCCTTCAAGACTTCTCCTGAGCTGCCCCCTTTCTATGGAACTCTCTCCCCCGCAATACTAGACTCTCCCCATCTCTCCCGTCCTTCAAGAAGTCTCTGAAAACACATTACTTTAGAGAAGCCCACCATCTCACTCCCTAATCCCCCTCTGTTCATTTCTTACTCCATATTCCCCCCAGCCCCATGCGCCCCGCTACTTCATGTTCTCTACTTACCCTCACCTAGTGTGTCACCCCCTCTCCTCTTAGACTGTAAGCTCTTGAACAGGGTCCTCTATCCTACTTTCCTGTGTATTTAACCTGTATGTATATTTGTTATTCTGTTACACCCATTGTACAGGGCTACGGAATTTGTCGGCGCTTTATAAAACTTGTAACTGTAACTCACCAAGATTTCTGTCTACCCACCCAGGTAACCATTTTCAGCCCACCCGTGGCTCACACTAAAATGTGACAATAAAATTATAGATGGTTCTGAGGTTTAGGAAAACATTAAGATAATTATCATTTAAATAACACATTTATTGTGACTTGATACTGTGATATAACTGAAACCCGAAGAAAATGCTGTTCAGTGTGTGGGTCAAACGGGAACCCTGTTCTCTTTGCAAAAATAGAGGAGGGAATACGTTCCAATGCGTTCCTGCTCGACGTGACCCCTGATTACATCTAGTCTGAGAGCTGGAAATCGGGTTTTGGTTTAGTGAATAAATATAGTTGATAATTCAGAGAATTATAAGCCGACAACAATTGGGCAAATGCGGCAAACGGGGTCATAGGGGGAGGAGGTGGTGAATAACAATCATTGATAATTCCCATCATCCTCTTTCAAGATGTATTTAATATGGAAAGAATTGCAGATCTGTGAAGGTTAGTGGATTGGAAAAATCCCAGGACACACTAAAAGGAGCGAATTTCAATGTATTAATTCCTGGTGAAATATTTTGTAAATAAATCTATTCTTCCCTCAGACAAAAAAATGAAATGTCTCTGTTCAAAAGCAGGTCTAGGGTGCGGAATCATTCATTGACTGGAGAGGTGACAGGTGACAACTTCAAGGGACTGAGAATCCCAAACTGAAGGTTGTTCTTATATTCAAGCAGATCACTGGTCACCTGGTCTGGGCAAACAGGGCCTGCATTGTCAGTCCTGTTCTGAATTTATAGCCATTTCTATAAAATAGTATAATTTGAAGCAAGATGTTGGTCATATAATATACAGTATATCCAGCTCCTGCCGCCTCATTTATAATTTTATTTATTAATTTATAAAGTATTTTACCAGGAAGGATACATTGAGATTTCTCTCCTTTTTAAGTATGTCCTGGGCATTTAAATATACAACACAAAATATTTTCACGCTGGTTTAAAATAGTTTGCTTGTAAACAGGGGTTTTTCAGAGAGAGACGTTCTGGCCCCAAAATGTCAGCGAACAGTGAATTTCCCCATACGGTGACATTTCGGGGCATTCGGCTATTCGGAGAGCAGGCAGTTCGTCAAATTTTGGCGCACTGCCAGCAAGTACGGTGCCTGTTCCGGCAGTGGAATCCCCATAGAGAAGCAATGGTTAATCTATTCAGAGAACGCCGAACAGCAGTGAAAAGTTGCCGAACTGCCCTGCTGTGTTTTCATTCGACAGGTTTATTCAGGTGAACCCCATAGGTTTCAATGTTAAAGATATTCCCGTTTTTTATACAATATCTAATAAACCATTTTATTATTTTAATCTTCAGTAAAAGTCTCTTTATATATATTTTTTTTTAAAGAATCTATTAGGCATTTTTCGGGATTTTTTCGGCAAATTATTTTTTAAGCATTTTTTTTCTTTTTTTGTGTAACAGACATTTTTATTATCATTCATAGGCCCTTATATGTAAATTCCAGGCATTTTCATTCAGCAGTTTTCAGCAAACAGCGTTTCGATTTGTTTCTGGCGGCTGGTCTGCGCTGTGATCGGCGGCTCGTTCGCTTTTTCCGACGCGTTCCCAATGTTTTTTGTGGCAGTTCCAGCGGGTTTTCAGTGGATATTCGGGGGGGGGTGCGGCAGGGACCCTGTGGTGAATGCTGAATTCATTGTAGGGTGGGGAACTTTGATTCTCCGAAGTGCAGGGAAATCCGGGGAACGAGAGCGCACCAAAATGTCAGCGACATTTCGGTGCTCTCTGAATAACCCCCATAGTTTTGTGGGTAAATCCTCCTGCTCGGATGCTCCCCAGGGGGGCTTTCACCCAGGACATACTTGAAAACGAAAGAAATCTCAATGTATCCTACCTGGTAAAATACTTTATAAATAAGCACACGCCTAAAGAAAGTCTAAATATTTCCACACTGCTACAAGTTGTAATAAATCCAAATTGCTAACGTATTATTATTTTACAGTATAATAATACAGTAGTTATTCATAATAGTAGCTGGCAGAATCCTCAGACACCTTTAGGATGGCCACAAAGAATGTTATTCGCTTTAAATACAGTTGTTTGTCTGTTTCGGTCCCCATGTTGACCCTTGTATCAAATCATTGAGATGTGTGTCTGATGCCTCAGTCCAGGTGCTTGGATTTTCTTTTGGTCAGAGGGTTCGATGGCAGCTTTTTCATTCATTCATACAATCATCACATAATCAAATCAAATCAAAATAAGCTTTATTGGCAGGACCAAATAAATTTTAGCATTGCACATAACTACACATTCCATATAAACATCCTATGGCTCCATCTAGTGGTTATTTCTCATAATTGCACTATTGAATCCATGCTCTGGCTTCCATGAAATGTAGCATGATTTATAAAGAATAATGCATTTTGAATATAACACTTTTTAGTTGGGCTTCACATGGGTAGTTTTAAAAATTGGGAAGATACTATACTGGCTTATTGACAGGAGGATAAATAACGCTTATACCGCAAATAACAAGGTGCACCACCGATGAAGTATGGGATCCTGCAGCGCCATCTAGGGATCATTTTTCATAATGCAGTGTTACCTTTTTTATAGCGACCCATTTTCTCCCCAAACTGCCCTAATTTTTATCTTGGACAGAGTGGTTAGATACTAACCAACCCTGTAATCTGCCCCGCGCACACTGTCTTTTACCTCTCGTGTCTCTTTCATGCCTTTCTTTACAGAGTCAGGCTTTGACATTCGCTCTTGTGGCAGCTGCTAGCTCAGGCAAGGCGGCCAGCTAAACATCCAGCACCCTGCCAGCTGTCTGTAAATGCATTGAGGGGCATTGTCTGGTCGGGAATGTACACAGAAGTGAATTCCTGACCTAAACCCTCTAAAGCTGGTCGGCTCCGGCTGCTTGACAGCAATCTGGATGGAGGAAGCCCTTGTAATTCATCAGCTGTACGGGTCATCTGGAGGGCTGTGTTAGTTGACCCCGTCCTAGAGCGGCCTCTTAATACTTACCACCTTTTCAGTCAGTCCTCTGCTGGTTTGCCAACCTCTGTGTCCATCAAGGCCAGGTTGTCAGACAGCGGACAAGGGGTTGGGTGCTTGCTCTAGCATCCAGCCAGTCTGATTCAAAGTCATTTAAAGGTATGGGCTCTTCAGGAATGCAATTAAACCCTGGAAGGCTGATCAGCTCGGCCTCCCCTTCACAGGGCTGAATCACGTCCTAGGGGCGCAGGGAAGGACAGTGCACATGCTTAGAAGTATTTTAACCCGTTTCTGCCGTGGGGCGTACCATGTCATCTGTGCAGTGGCTGGGCCTTAGGCCCGCGTCAGACAAGCGCAATTTTTGCCTCCGTCTGACCGCATTGCTTGCTGTCTATTGTAGCTTTTCAAAGGAGTCAATAGAGAACAACACACGAAGCACGTGCACACTTTTTCACGCGTGCGCAACGGACGCCAAAAGGACATCAACTTGAAAGCTAGACGGACGTAGAGAATCAACTGCATACAGTTTTTTTTTTCTTTTTCTCAACATCAGTCAAAATTAACTAATACAATGTAACCACAATCTCATCAGTTAAAAAGTACATCCGTTACTGTGCGCAGTCAGTGCACTCGTCTGTCTCCAGCCTTAACGCTGCGGGGCGGCATAGCAAACCCCACTAGCGTCTATGGACTGCGACAGTCCCGCCGACCAGATGGCACACGTCATTAGCTGACGTGGGACAACCTGAGCTCAAGAGCAATACCCTGCTGCATCCTTATCTAAACATTCCCTCCTCCGATTTATTAACTGTTAAATAATGTAGATTGAATAAACAAGAGCCACAAAGCAAAGCTTTTGGTAAATGGCGCATCATGGGATAAATACACAAACTGGAAACACCTTACTTTGTTTGAAGTAATTGCATGTAAAAAGGAAAAATAAAGCACAAAAATAGTTTTGTTTTATTTGTAATTCACAGGTAATCTAGTTACAGCTTATGTAAGTGGTTGCGTCCCGAATGCTGATGATTCAGCTGGGCCACTACAGACCATTAGCACTGGTGTTTGTTGTGTGAATGTCTCCCCCAGTGAGGTTGGGCAAGATTTTAACCGTTTTTTCCAAAGGTAATGAGTTTATAAATAACGCTGATGGGCAGTACATGAAAAGAGAAGCAAATTTGGAACAGGACAGGAATCCCCTGCCTCAGCATCCATATATACATAGGCCTGAATACATTACTTAGATGTATAATTTAAACAATTGATAGGTTGATTAATTAGGCCATTATAATGTCATGCTCATTTGTCACAGTGACCATTAAACCTACACTAACATATTCCAAAGAACTTCAATATTAGAAACCTTATATCTTATCCAAAACCTCCACATGGCCCTCTATCTCACATTGATAAACACGTACAATGTAACATATTCACACACTGACTAGTAATCGAAACACAGGTGTCATCTTAGGCTCCTGTCAGACGAGCGCAGCAATCACGTCCGTGATGGCGCACAAACGTACGTCCGTGATAGCATGACAAAGGCCAATGGAGTCCCACACACGAAGTACGTCCGCACTGAACTGCGGACACACAACGGACGCAAGTTAGGCAAGAACGTACAACCCCTAGAACGGCCGCACAAAGTGCGCTGTGTCCACAACGTCCGCATAGCTTTGTGTGTGAGTGATGGAATGTGGTCAGAGGACTGCATTTATACGTCCAGCATTTTTGACGGACAAAATGGTTTTGCATTTTAATTTATTTTCCCTCCTACATCCATCAAATAATACGTCCGTGAAAAAACTATGTGGCCACTACCTTGTTGTCAGTCAGAAAGTACGTCCGTTGTGCATGGACGCACAGTCCGTACAAAATGCACTTGTCTGACCCTAGCCTTAAATGATATCTCATATGGACATCTGTGATGTGTTAAACCATGTGGCACATAGGGATGAGCTGTTCGGTTCGATCAGTTCGGAGTTCGATTCGAACATCAGCAGTTCGAAAGTTTGCGAACGTCAAACTTTTTGGCGTGTTTGGCTCGAGTGCTAAAAAAAAATTTGAAAAAAGTATAAAAAATGCTTAAATACTAAAAAATCTAGAAATAAAGAGACTCTTTACTGCAGAATATTATAAACAACGGTTTATTAGATATTGAATTAAAAACTAATGTCTAGGTGCTAAGATTCTCACCTCTAAATGACCTGTGCTCTCAAACGGCGTAAACAACAGGTGGTTAATTAGTGTTTGGAAATAACATGTGCTTCTAATTAGTCCGGTCTCATGAATTTGATACATTGTATGCAGACTGGAAGTGCTAGGTGTCGTGTGTGGGTCTGTGATGGCGATATTTCCATACATCCTACAAATCCGCCACTTCACGGGCAGGTTATGGGGACCTCCTAGGCACGATATTTGAAGGAATTTTTTGTTTTTATTTTTAACCCTTATTTTATGGAAAACTCACTGTTCCTTTAACCCTTTCACTGCTAAGGCATTTCACCGCTGTGTGCTGAGCTAATTTTTACCGCTTTCGCTCATCATGTTTAAACGCGATTTGAAGCCACATTTTATTATACGACCCAGACATATTATTATTATTATTATTCTTTATTTATAAAGCGCCAGCATATTCCGCAGCGCTGTACAATAAGCACAGTATAGACAGGGTTACAATACATTGAACAACATTTGACAAACAGCACAGGAGGAGATGAGGGCCCTATTCCCGTAGGAACTCACAACCTGGGAGGGTTGGGGTTGGAAACAGGAGGAGAGGACTGTAAGGTGAGAGTGATTGATGGTTGCGTCAGTGAGTTGGGTGGTAGGCTTCCCTAAATAGGAATGTTTTCAGGGAGCGTTTGAAGGAAGAGAAGTTAGGGGAAAGTCTGACAGTACGAGGGAGAGCGTTCCAGAGAGTGGGGGCTGCACGTGAGAAATCCTGCAGTCTATCATGGGAAGAGGTGATGCGGGGAGAAGCTAGGCGCAGGTCACTGTTTGACCTTAGGGAGCGGGCTGGGGTGTATTTGGTGATTAGTGAGGACAGGTAGTGGGGAGCTGAGTTAGTGAGGGTTTTGTAGGTAAGGATAAGGATTTTGAACTTAATTCTGCAGTGGATGGGGAGCCAGTGAAGGGACTCGCAGAGGGGAGCGGCAGAGACAGAGCGGCGGGTGAGGTGAATTAGCCTGGCGGAGGCGTTCAGGATGGATTGTAGGGGGGAGAGACGGGACAGAGGGAGGCCAGATAAGAGATTATTGCAATAGTCGAGTCAGGAGATTACCAGGGCGTGTAGGAGTTGTTTTGTGGTGACAGCGGTAAGAAATGGCCGAATTCTGGAAATATTACGCAGTTGGTATCGGCAGGAGGAGGAAAGAGACTTGATGTGGGGGATGAAGGAAAGAGCAGAGTCAAGTGTAACTCCAAGGCAGCGAACTTGGTTTGATGGGGAGATGGTGATACCCTCCACCGTGATAGAGAAGTCAGGAGGTGGGGAGGCATTGGAGAGAGGAATAAGTAGGAGTTCAGTCTCTGACATGTTGATCTTTAGGAGGTGGGAGGCCATCCAGGAGGAGATGCCAGATAAACAGTCACTGACTTTTGAAAGGACAGGGGGACAGAGATCAGGGGTAGAGAGGTAGATCTGAGTGTCATCAGCGTAGAGGTGGTAATTGGGCAAAATCATCAACAGCTTTGGCTTTAGAGAGGAGGTGTAGATGGAAAAGAGCAGAGGACCAAGGACAGAGCCTTGAGGTACACCAACAGATAGAGGCAATGAGGAGGAGGAGTTACCAGCAAAGGACACACAGAAGGACCTGTTGGATAAATAGGAGTCAACCCAAGCAAGTGCAGTGTCACCGAGACCCAGAGAGTTGAGGGTCTGTAGAAGGAGGGGGTGGTCAACAGTGTCAAAAGCAGCCGAGAGGTCAAGCAGGATGAGAATAGAATAGTGGCCGTGTTTTTTAGCAGTTAGGAGGTCGTTGGTGACTTTGGTGAGGGCAGTTTCAGTTGAGTGTAGGGGATGGAAGCCAGATTGCAGGGGGTCAAGTAGGGAATTGGAGGACAGGAAGAGGGAGAGGCGGTTGAAGACTAGTTTTTCTAAGAGCTTTGATGTGAAGGGAAGCAGGGATACAGGGCGGTAATTGGATGGAGAGTTGGGATCTAGGGATGGTTTCTTTAGTAAAGGGGTAACTAGCGCATGTTTGAAGGCGGATGGAAAGGAGCCAGTGGAGAGAGATAGGTTGAAGAGGTGTGTGAGAGCAGGGGTGAGGGAGGAGAGGAGAGGAATTAGATGTGAGGGAATGGGGTCGAGCGGGCACGTGGTGAGATGTGAGGAGGACAATAAGGAATTGACTTCCTCCTCAGTGGCTGGGAGGAAGCGGCAGAGGGTGGCAGAGGGGACCTGTGGGAGTGGAGGTGGCAGATAACTATCATGTGTTGGGATGTTGCTTCTGATAGAGTTTTACTGAGGAAGTAGTCTGCCAGGTCTTGAGCGCTGAAGGCAGCTGTGGGGGGAGGTGCAGGTGGGTAGAGGAGGGTGTTGAAGGTGGACCAGAGCCGTGTAGGGTTGGAGGACAGTGTAGATATAAGAGATGAGAAGAAGGATTGTTTGGCCAAGTGGAGGGCAGAGGTGTATGACCGGAGAATAAACTTGAAGTGAACAAAATCAGCTTCAGAGCGGGATTTCCTCCAGGCACGTTCTGCGGTGCGCGAGCATCTTTGCAGGTAGCGAGTCTGGAGGGTGTGCCAGGGCTGAAGCTGGCGGCGTGGGGCCTTACAGAGTCGAAGAGGAGCAAGAGTGTCTAGAGCAGAGATAAGCATCGTGTTGTAGTGATTAGTGGCAGCATCAGGGCAGGTGAAGGACGAGGTATGAGGGAGGTGGTGAAGTAGGTTGGAGAATTGATGGGGGTCCACAGCATGTAGATTTCTGCGAGTGTGTGTGCGGGGTGGGGGAGCAGGGTGTTTAGGAAGTCCAGATAGGTTGAAAGAGAGAAGGTGGTGGTCAGAGATGGGGAAAGGCTGACAGTTGAACTCAGAAATGGAGCAGAGGTTGGAAAAGACAAGGTCAATAGCGTGACCATCGCGGTGGGGAGGGAGGAGGGAGGATTGTGTGAGTCCAAGGGAGGACGTGAGTGAAAGAAGTTTGGAGGCAGCAGGGGCGGAAGGATCGTCAATGGGAATGATGAAGTCCCCGAGAATTAGGCATGGAAGATTAGAAGACAGGAAGTGAGAAAGCCAGGTAGCAAAGTGGTCAAAGAACTGGGAGGTTGGTCCCGGTGGGCGGTAGATGACTGCCACCCTGAGAGCCAGAGGAGAGAACAGGCGGATGCAGTGTGTCTCGAAGGAGGAGAAGGAAAGGGATGGGGGTGGAGGGAGATGCTGGTAGGTACAAGTGGGAGAGAGCAGGAGTCCGACCCCGCCACCATTTCTCTCACCCGGTCTGGGGGTATGGCTCAAGTGTAGACCGCCATGTGAGAGAGCAGCAACGGAGGCCGTGTCAGAGGGAGTTAGCCAGGTTTCAGTTAAAGCTAGGAAGTTGAAGGAGTTTGAAAGGAAGAGGTCATGGATTGCTGTGAGTTTGTTGCACACAGAGCGAGCGTTCCAGAGGGCGCAGGAGAAAGAGGACAGGCGCTGAGGGATTATGGGAATGAGGTTGCTGGGCTTGCAGGGAGGTGATTTATGTGCGATGGAGATAGGATGAGAGGGAAGTATTGGATGTGTTGTGGGGCCAGGGTTAGGGGATATGTCACCTGAATAGAGTAACAGCAGGAGGGTGAGAAAGAGAAGGTGGGAATGGGATTTGTGGGAGTGGGAGTGATTGGCAGCACGAGAGTTAGAGGGAGACCATGTTCTGAGGAAACAGAGGAGCTCATGTGAGGCCATCATGTGGGACGAGAGGAGGGAGGGGGAGATGCAGATAGTGTAGGGGTCGGTGGTAGAGGGGCAGGAGTTCCATTTAAGGAGAAAGGTAGAAGTAAAGAGTAGAAGCGTGAGAGAAAGCATTATATAGACGTGTGTTTACCCGGAGTAAAAAGTGGACCTTGCAGTTCCTTCCTCCAGTCCCGCAACTCCAGGAATCAACTCTGAACGTCCACTTAGGGATGCCACTGAACTCCAGGAATCAACTCTGAACGTCCACTTAGGGATGCCACTGAACTCCAGGAATCAACTCTGAACGTCCACTTAGGGATGCCACTGAACTCCAGGAATCAACTCTGAACGTCCACTTAGGGATGCCACTGAACTCCAGGAATCAACTCTGAACGTCCACTTAGGGATGCCACTGAACTCCAGGAATCAACTCTGAACGTCCACTTAGGGATGCCACTGAACTCCAGGAATCAACTCTGAACGTCCACTTAGGGATGCCACTGAACTCCAGGAATCAACTCTGAACGTCCACTTAGGAATGCCACTGAACTCCAGGAATCAACTCTGAATGTCCACTTAGGGATGCCACTGAACTCCAGGAATCAACTCTGAACGTCCACTTAGGGATGCCACTTGGGGATGTCACAAAAGCCAAGGCTCACCAGAGTCAGTGTTAGTGGTTATATAGGGCGGACTGATTGCATTCAGGCAGTTAGAAGGTAAACACCTGAAGCTGGATGGGCTGTGTCAATAGGGCAGGAGATTCACATGCTAATTAGCAAAGCAAATGGTGGAGAAAAACAAAAAAAACAGAAAAAGACCAAGGTAACGTTACAATGTGGGTGCCTGCGAATACTGGGTGATGGGGGTCCTACCAGCAAAAGTATGCAGGGGATCAGTTGAGATGTGGGTGTCTGTGGATGATGGGTGATGGGTGATAATGACCTACCAGCAAAAGTATGCAGGGGATCAGTTGAGATGTGGGTGTCTGTGGATGATGGGTGATAATGACCTACCAGCAAAAGTATGCAGGGGATCAGTTGAGATGTGGGTGTCTGTGGATGATGGGTGATAATGACCTACCAGCAAAAGTATGCAGGGGATTAGTTGAGATGTGGGTGTCCGTGGATGATGGGTGATATTATATATCGTTCTTTCCGGCAGACTCGGCAGATTCATAATATATCATTTTTATATGTATATGTCATGTTCTGCATGTATATTATAACAAAAAATGCAATAAAACTTGAATTTTTAATCATCTCCAGCGTGTAAAGTGTTTTTTTTTCACCTTTTATCACATGAACATTTGCGGTTATATTTTCTATGGGGTGCGCTTGTACAAAAATTAGAAATGGGGGACTTATTAAATTTCTTGGATTTATGTGATTTTTTTTTAGCAAACGCACACTATAGAAAAAAATCATTAGTGCAGCATCATTGTTCACATTATAATTGAAATGTGAACAATATTACTGCATTAATAAAAATAACACACAATCTTTATACCTGGTCATGTTGGATATCATTCGAAAGGCCATGCTCAGGCCTTTCGATTGACACCCACCATGACCCCCTAGCTGCCACGGTTCTGGAGATATCGGGGTTCAAATGAACATCCTATCTCCACCAGGGGGATTCTAGGGGTTCCCCGGCTATTTGACGTCATCACGCTATGCGTGAGGACGTCAGGCAGTGAGGGGGGACCCAGGGGTGGAGCCGCCATCCAAGATGGAGGCCCCTACCGGAGCTAGGCCGCACTTCGACACCGCAAGGCGACGAAGTGCGACCCGGTGCCTAAGGGGTTAAAGCCAGGCACCGCTTAAAAGGGGAGACTCTCCCCTTTTAAGCGGTGCCTGGCTTTTTTTTGTGGGACCTCCCGATCGGGAGGGAGAGGGATCCGAACGGACCCCCCTCCCTCCCAGGCGATCTCCCAGCATTGCCTGGGGTCGCCTGGAAATGACATCATTGCACATGGCGCGATGACATCATTTACGTCGGGAGGAGCTTGACTTCAGCGTCTGAGGACGCTGAAGTCAGAACGCCGCGGGACCCCGGACAGAGAGGTGAGTATCTCCGCCGGGGGTCCCGCAAAGCTGATGACGTGTGGGACACGTCCTCCTCAGCATACAATGGGAGTAACTGAGAACGTGTCCCACACGTCGTCAGCAGTGAAGGGATTAAAAACGTCTTTTTTTAAACTTTTTGTCCTAGTTTCCTGTCCCCCAGGGCACTACCCGGACCCGGACATTGTTTTTAAATGTTTCTATACATCCTAGAAATCCGCCACTTCACTGGCAGGTTATGGGGACTTCCTAGGCACGATATTTGAAGGAATTTTTCGTTTTTATTTTTAACCCTTATTTCATGGAAAACTCACTGTCCCTTAAAAAAAAAAACGTTTTTAAAACTTTTTGTCCTTGTTTCCTGTCCCCCAGGGCACTACCCGGACCCCCATATACCTTTTATGGCAAATATCTAGCATATATGCCCTCTTGGAGGGCACTCTAACGACTGCGAACCGAACTCGGGGGTGTTCGGCTCATCCCTAGTGGCACGTGTCTCCCTCACCCATTTACTAATTTCAGTTTTTTACATACAAAAAAAAATTAAATCTCAAAACAGCTAGTGCCAAATACTCCCTGGGGAGAATTCCATATTTATTTTCTATATTGTTTGGCACAGTGTGTATACGTTTTTTTTCTGTCTACTAAAATAAACCAAAATGATCTTTGTAGTTATTCAGAGTAGGGGAATAGCTGTCCACTCAGTGCCCATCGCCCATTAGTGGTGGTTGAGCATTTAACAGAGTACCCACCTCTGTCTGCCTACTTAAAGGTTGTAATTCATCATCGAACAGTGTAAGACTTTTAAAGAGTTAATACCCCTGCCTTAGAGAAAGTGCTTTCAGCAAGGCTACTGCATTACGCAGCTGCTCTTCCTTGTTCTTGCTGCACATCACGTACAGATTATACATGTCACAAGAACTACTACAGACAAGGCCAATACATGTACGCACATACATTCCTGCAAAACGTCTTGTTATGTAGTGACTCCTCCCCTTCTCTTGTCATTTCAATAAAAGTGTGTGCAGGCTCCGAGCGGGCACGCAGTTCTGACATCACTACTTGTGTGGGTCTCATTTCTGCATCCCGATATCGGAAAAGAGGCCACCAGCGGGGGAGCCAAGATACATGCAGACGCAGTGCCTCGATACGGTTCACAAAACATGGATGTATTGACTAGGAAGGGTCGAGGTTCCTATGTACAATAGAAGTTGCCTTTTGATGGGAGTGGCCTGACCGAGCTTGAAAATGGCCGCATGATCTAAGAGCTCTGACCATAATGCTGCAAAAAAAAGCTTTTAATATCGCTGGTCCGCAAGGGATGGTGAAAGGCAAAGGCAAGAGGCTGCCCACCTCGACACCGGGAGCCCCCCGAATCCCTCAAATGGGAACTATGGAGCCGTTTTTACGTATACCAGCCACACGCGCTTCTGGGCCTAGTCAAACGGCGTCGATTTCACCGGACCCATCTGAGGCCTCGGAAATGGAGGAGCATTCCCGCATGAGATGCTTGGAGGACATGATCGCAGCGCTGCCTACCAAACAAGACCTGTAGGATCTGGCTGTGACACTGGGGACCTCGCTGAAAAGTGAGGTCTCTGAAATTAAATCTAGCCTTCAGGCCCTGGAAGAACGGGTCACCCACCTCGACACTGCAGACCGCGCTCCATCGACGACTGCCGGAATAGGCCCCAACCCTCAGGTACTGTCCACCCTCCTGCGCCGCATGGACGATCTTGAAAATCTCTCAAGGCGGCATAATATAAGGGTGCGAGGGGTGAAAGAAGCCGAAACGGATGCTCGGAAATATTTAATTAAATTGTTCAATTTCCTGCTCCCGGACGGGAACGTAACGCTTTCTGACGTGGATAGAGCCCACCAGATTTTCAGACCCACGCGCCCCAACTCTCAATTGACCCCGAGGGATATTATCTGTCATTTGCCCAATTTTGTCCTGAAGGAACGTTTATTAAGGGCTCTTCGGCCGATCACTGCGGAACTGCAGAGGGCAGATATCCCATACAGGTGGGGGTATCCGTTTTCCCTGACTGTACTTCAGAATGGAATCGCGATATCGATTAATACACCGGGTGATATTCCATCGTCTCTTCACCGCCTCCAACTTCCTGATCTGGAAATCACGGACTGGGAGCAAGTGCATTTTGAGGATCAGACGCGGTCGCTACCCCAACCTCGTCCACAGAGGATCCATGGAACCGGAGACCGCAGGAAACATTGCCGCACGGAGGAGCCTCCCGATGTCCCACATGGCGATTGAAAGCTACGCTCCTAGCATTGCTATAACCCTCTAGGATATACCCTCCTATACTCTGCCTATACTTCAAGAGCCCTGACACTCGACAAACCCGTATGTACTCCATGTGCTTTCCCAGATACGTATTTTTCGTGACTTTTACTACAGCAGAACGATGTTTGTTTTACTGAGTGCATATTGATTTTTGCCGAACCGTTAACCATCTACCCCTGTTTATCGTTGGTCGCTTATTTTTTATTTGTCTCACGGGCACGCCTCGAGGACTTTCCCTAGGTGGAGAGAGGTACAGGGGGATCCCGGAGACGCTGTCCTTCATTGTTACCTATGGAATTGAAGGTTTGGGGTTTTTTGCTTTAGGGATAGGGAGGGGGGAGGCAAAGCTGGGCTCGAAGGATGTTTTGGCTGAGACCGAGAGATTGGAGAGGGGAAAAGGGGAGGAGGCTGGGGAGGTGAAAGGGGAGGGGGATCAAATCTAGGAGGGGGGAGGGGGAGTAAAGAAGGGGGAGAAATATATCTGTTTATTTATACATTTACGCAAAGTTGACGTTAAGTGATTTGAGGCAACAATCTCCCTGTACAACCAACCGGTCGAAGTGGCCTTTATGAAGCGGTTTACTTTGGGATGCATGGGAGTAAGAGGATAAGTAAATGCAGACGTTGGCTTCTCTCCTGTGACACGTGCAGGGATGTCATGTAATTGTGAAAGTTAGAATGGGAGGAGGGGACCAACGGTGAAGGTGAAGCATCTTATTCATACAGCGGCATTTCGTACATTTCTATCATGGGGAAGGTGGGAGGGAGGGGGACAGGGACACACGGAGGGGCACAGAGGGAAGGGGGAGGAGGAGAAAGAAAAAGGAGAAGGGGAGAGGAATGAGGGGAGGGAAAAAAAGGAAAAAAAAAGAAAGGGGAAGGAAAGAAAAAAAAAAAAAGGAGGGAAATTTGCCCTTTGTACTAGGATAGGGGTTGTATGTTTTATTCGACCTGGACTCATGGTGTTTAGCGCATGGACGATATGGGCAAAGAGGTCGGGAAATGGAGCTTTTTGACCTGGGGTTGGGTCGATGGGAGGGCGACGAGTGGAGGGATACGAGACGAATAGATGCGAATGTTCACAGAGGGCTAAAACAATGTAATGTTTCTTTCACTTTTGGAATTTTTGATGTAAACTTCTATGATGTTACTACTGAATGTTATACAACTTGGTGGCTTAGGCCCAGTTTTCTGCTTATATAAAACTAATGTACTTTCTCGCTTCTTGTGGACCGACCACGGATACTGCAGACCAGCGTTTATGGTCCCCTTTTTGTATGCTTTTTTCTTTATTGTTGACCATTACCAGTGTTTCAGGGGTGTAACTTTTGGTAACACACCTCTCCCCAGAGGCTCTTCGTCCATCTACACATCAGGGGCCTTATCCGGTGAGTTAGCTCCTGTGATAGGGTACCTGACGGACGTTTTCGCCTCACTGTTTTCTGTATAACTTTTTCTTGCTTTACATTTCTTCTTCTCTTCATCCTTCCCCCCCCTTTTTTTCTTTTTTTTTTTCTCTCCTCTTCCCTTCTCTCCTCTTCTCCCTTAACCCTTTTCATCCCGATATGGCTGGCGGGCCGCGAATGGCTCAGGGGGCTGGGGGGTCGGCCTTCCGGGCCAGACCTTTGCGGTTCCTTACATATAATGCGGTTGTGGACAGAAATGTATATATTCGCTTTTATAATATTCAAAGGCCTAGAAAAATGCTCATTTGAGTAGTTTAAATGGTTAATCAGGATTTATGAATCAAATGCATATTATTGTTTAACCCGCTATCTTAGCTGATTGTTTTGTACGCACATGTAGTCTCTTTTTCCAAGAATCAAGAAGAGAATGTTTTGGAACATCTTGGAACGTCCTGTAACCAACGTCCTTGACGCTGTTGTTTATTTTCTTTAACTGTTATTAAACAAAGTCTGTAATTTCACAACATTAATGACGAATAGAATGTTGGGCAACAGCCTGTTTTCGTTACATGCGAAGTAGCATAAAAAGCCTTGTAAATCAATAAGGGGCAGAGAAGTCATTGGCTTGAAAGCCACATAGACGTATTCCTTGTCTGTGTGATTTCTTTATGCGCGCATATATCTGATTTCTCCACCGAATTAGAACAGAGACTGGCATCCGAGGACGGACTCCATTGTCCACTGCAATTTGGCGCCCAACGTGGGGCCCTGGGTTACGCTTTATCCAGTGTGTCACCGACGAGGATGTCCTGGCTGGATCACACCAGAACCGGAGCCTGATCAACTTCGTAACCTCACAGGTAAGATACCTTTTGATATCTTATTGGTGACGTGTTCTGGTTTGTGATCCTGCCCCGGGAAACCCCAGTGTGACACTTGGGAAAAGCATCAAAAGTGGGGTTTTATTTAACTTTGCCCAGGTGCCTGTTATACTGACCCACGACCGCATGCCAGTTGTCTGCTTGTTTGTAGGTGTCTGTTCACGATTCTTTGTATTGACAGCATTTTTCCTGATAGAATTTATATTTTGGTTGTTAATCAGAGAGATTATCGCGAACCTGTGATAACAAGTGGTGTGTACCTGGTTAGCTATCTCCAGCGCGGTAACAGGTGATGTGATGAAATAGGAAAGTCCTAGTACCAGGTATGCGCCTAACAGTCAACAGGCGATCACAAGCTTGGTAGTAGGACGCGATATATCTCTGAAGTATAGTTTGATTAACGGTCAGGGGAGTTTTTGTGGGTACTGGGATAGATGATGCATTAGGCGTATCTATTAGGAACTCACAAGAATATATATATCTAGTAGGAACAGGTAACCCTGTAGGATATATATGCTGCGCGACGGAGAGGTGCTAGCTACACCTTTCTGCAGAGTCCTATATTTGGAATATAGGGGAGGACGAGACGCTTTATTGTCGTGGTAACATAGGACACGATAGATATAAGTCTATCCTCATTTATGACTGTTGATAAACTACGTGAATTGAAGAGTGACCAGGAAAACAAGGCTAACAATCGAGAATGGGAAATGAACAGAGTAGCCATACTGGTTGGTTGTCACCATGCAAGTTAGTTGAGGAAAGGACAGGCAAAAGAAATGTGACAAACCTAAAGATTTTAGGCAGGATTTGCAAATTAGATAATCCCAGATAGCAGGTAGAAGAATGGAAACATGTGTTGAAGAATAAGAAAGGAATGTTGATTGATAATGGTTTATGGAATGTTGCACAGACTTGGTATAGGGTTGCAAAAGAGATTGAGAACGAGGGGTGGATAGAAACAGAGGAGAATAGGAAGGGGAAAAGCTGTTACTATCACCTTGCCCCAGAATCAGAAGTAAAATCCGAACACGCTTCTTATGAAAGAAAAAAAAAAAAAACAACGACAACTGCCCAAAAAAACAGCCGACAGGTCTCTACCCTGTTTTATGTATCGATGGGTCGTACTACACCACTCGTCCTGTAATGTCCTCATTAACAGCCACAAGCCAGGTACCGACAATATACCCTATAATGATTCATTTGCCCAATTTAGATACCACTCTCCACACGATAGACCGTACCGGTGACCCGGGTCAACCATGGTTGGGAATGCGGGCACCTTCCTCCGATCATTCTTATGACTCAGTAAATCGTACTGATGATGCCCGAACGTCCCACATAGGGTTACCTGCAAACACACCCCAGGTCACCCATAGCCAGCCCACACTTTTTCCACCCCAGCACCAAGATCTTATCACCTTTCCACCCCAGCAAACCGACACCACATACCCTTTCTACCAAAACACCCATGACATCCCTCCAACTCCCAAAAACAATGTAGCCTGGACACAGCAGCCAACTCCAAGAAAAACGGCAGACACCGTGGAAGGGGAGCCTGGTGGGGAGGGGGGCGTCCACCAAGAACCTGTTTTACTTGTGGAGAGTCCGGCCATTTCAAACGGGATTGTAAAGCACCCCGCAGGCGACGGCCCCCACCCAAAGCCCAGATGCCGCCAATGACCATTACCAGGATACTGCCATTGTATCTGATAATTTCCCACAACCCACAATCCCTGGCTTAGACCTTTCCACCAAGATGATGTCTAGCCATTGAATATATATATATATATATATATATATATATATATATATGTGTGTGTGTATATAGTGTGTGTGTTTGTTTATAAGGATGTATATGGATGTATATGTGTATGTGTATAGAGTATGAGTCAATAAAAAGGTATAGATTTAATCGGCGGTAGGACAGGGACGCCTGTTCCGACTCGTATAAATGGATGCAAACAAAATGATGAATTTTTTATGAGTAGGATGAAAGTTATTTTAAAGCAGAATCTGGTAATCTATAAGATGCGGATGATAGTTTATGAGTCAATGTGAGAAGTGGTTAGGAAAGCCTATCCTAGATATGGCAACTATAGGTTGCTTGCCAGTAAAGAGCAATAAGAAGGACATGTATGTATGTATGTCAGAGATGTAAAGCACGGTATGCCAGAAGCAGAATAGACAGGTGAGACAAGACACCTGCTTTGTTTATGACATGATTCCATGGATGGTTGTTTGCCAAAAGACTATGCGTTGTTTACTGTTGAAGTGTATATGTGAAGTGCAAGACGTACGTATGCGGAATTATTATACCTATAGATAGAATTGTTTGTGTATATTAATGGAATACCGCCCTATTGGTTTATTATTTTAATTAAAAATAGTTTTATATGAAATATTCTCGGGAGAGAGAGGCTCCGTATTCTATCAGTATTGCTCTGCAGGACAGAGTGCTACAGAGCCGGGTAGAATTAAGTGTTAAGGGTTAAGAAAAAAAGTGGGCTTTAAAATATCCCGTGTAAGGCTAGGGTCAGACTAACGCAGTATTAACGTGCATTTAGCAGCACTAAATCACGGCCGTGCTAGCAGCAAATGACGTCCAATGCCGGGCAGCATACGAAGAACAGCCGCACAAAAGTGCGGCTGCGCAACGCAAGTGGCAAACGAACGCATTTTTGCAAGAACGTGATACCGCTAGTACTGTCGTACAGAGTGCGCTGCGTCCGCTAGCGGCGTGTGTGCGTGATTAGGAGACGTCAGACGCTGCTAATGTCCGGCCAACATAACGTTCAAACACAAAAAGGGTTTTATTGATGATCCGTACACAATCACGGACGAAAATGCGCATCGTATGACCGCTATTGCGTATTCCGTGAAAAAATACGTCCATTCGTTCGAACGCACTTTTTCACGGACAACGCGAAAAGTGCGTTAGTCTGACCCTAGCCTTATATTTTTTTATGTGGAAAAAGAAAAAAAGAAGGGAAGCGGGACGCAGACAAGAAAGTGAAACTAGAAAGATTAAATTGGTTCCTCTTGTTTCCTATGACTGTGCAGATCAGATATTTTAACCCTGCTGAGAGAAACAAAAAAAAATAATTTTTTGCATATTCAACTCTATACAGTTTAAGCCTGGAGCAGGTTTTTCCCTGCTGCATTAGCTTATTTTAGTTTAGAATAGATAAGGTATACTGTCCGTATCAGCAGATTGCAGGTTTTTATTTCCTAGTTAATTTAGAGGATTTTCTAGTTGATGACGACCCCACAGACGGAGTGTGACCTTGCTAAGTACAAGATAAAGCTACTAATGCCAGGAAAGTTTTACCCTCCAATTCTCTAACAACACAGAATGTTAGTAACAACAGTCTAGTGATGCCTGCTGATTAAATATTAATTTGCACAAAATGGGTAGGCGTCAGCAGCCCCGAGTATTGGCACCACATGACGTTTCTGCCTACCGTCCTATATCCCCAGCGCGCCTAGCTGTCTTCCGCGAGTCTGCTGCGCCGGCGATATTCCCTCCTGCACCCTGATACTGTCACTCTCACCTGATATCTGAGTCTTGAACCCGCTACTCTCTTTCCTTTTCCTGAGGGGGGTGATTCCGGTTGTGATTCTAATTCTGGTATGCTGTTAACTATGAGGGATTTTCAATCAATTCTGTTCAACTTCCCCCCCTCGCCCCCACCCTTTCTGCCAGAAGAAGGGAAAGAAACAAAACAGGCGCAACTACACGCACTCACACAGGTTGCAGCGATAAAAGTAAATGCACATGGGAAGTTTAGTACACCAGAAGCTGATATTAATTCATTTAGCAGACCAAGCAGCAGACAGACAGACTCACTCAGTCAGACACAGGAAAAGGAACTCGAGCAGCTAGTCACACTACTAGTAACCCAGAACTAAGAAATAAAGTGTGCTTACCTAAGGCACTCTATCCGGCTGTAGTACAATAGGCACATGGGCCCTCACACCTCTCAAATACAATGATGAATGCTCTCATCGGTCTACACAATCTGTCACCTTTCAGAATACTGTTTCCCTCAACAGTTGCAATTACAGTCCGACGGTCTAATAAATTATGTCACCAGTGTCTCGAAAATATTAACTGATATACATGGTCAAGTGTTCTCTTGCATTCCAGACCCTGAGAGTATCAACAACACTCATCAACTGGTCCCGGGAGACTGGGTACTAGTGAAGAAGTTTCTTCGAAAGAATCCACTTGAGCCCAGATAGGACGGTCCCTTCCAGGTCCTCCTCACAACTGCAATTTCAGTTGGAAGGAAAAGCCACCTGGATCCACGCCTCCCACTGTAAAAAGGCCTGTACACCAGAAGCGGACCAGACAACAAAACAACCATGATTGTGTATATCCTTCTCATTTGGGGGGTGGGAATCCAGGGGCACAATGTAGCTGTTATACTGGGACAGGCAGCTGATGATATGGTACAAGCTGTTATGAGAGCCCAGGTGGAAGCTGCCCTGGGACAACTGACGGACAATGCCCATGTCATGGGACACGCAATGGATACTACTGCCGCCAAACACAAACTAACCACTTTCTGGTATAATTCATCGAACACTCGCGTGGTTACATACACCTTTAACTATTGTGATATACACCCATGCCCAGGCCCCCGCTTGCAATGTATCTGGAGAAATGGGATTCCACATGATTATGACATATATATGTGCGTTACCAATTACTATTGGGGACAGGAATGCGGTAGTTGGGCATCGGTGGGATGGAATACTGGGGTTCCCTGGAGACACAAACCACAAAGCGCCCTAGACGAGAAAGATAACAATGGTAAATCACTTCTCGCTCGTATGACACTGACAATGGCCCCAAACACCTGCCCCAAGTACAAATTACAGTAATCGGATGATGATGGGGAAGTGCGGTTTAGAACAGGGGCAACAGCACTGAAACTAATTCTAACCCTAGAAAATCCAGGACCCGGGGATTCAGGTATCTATGTTGTGGGTTTGTGGGTAAAGGGGGTTCAGAGAATCCGCAGACCCTGGGAAGATTCCGCCTACGAGATATGTACCTTGCCCCTGACTGGGTCCCTCCGCACCCACAGCCCAAACCCCTTAATCACCACATGATGCTCTCTTCCAATGGTATAGTGGCCATCGCTGATCCCGCTCTCTATCTGCCCATCCATCCCTCTGTCCTTCCTTCCATCCCTCTGTCCATCCATCCATCTATCCTTCCTTCCATCCCTCTGTCCATCCATCCTTCCTTCCATCCCACATCCCTCCATCCCTCTATCATCCCTCTGTCTATCCATCCCTCTATCGCTGATCCCACGTTCAAGGATACTATGGCCATTGAAACAGGATACTCAGATATGAATGTTTGGTTAGAATGGATGAAATATACCGCTCAGTCCCACAACAGAACCAATTGCTATGTGTGTGGTACTGCTAGGCCTCATCTAGGTACGGTACCCCTCAATATCCCCGAGGATGTCGAGGAATGCTTTCTCAGTCTGTTTACCAACACCACTCTAAGTCACGATGCTTGCAAAGAATGGAAGTCCAAATACCCACTCCAGAAACGAAACCCCAGACTCTCAGAGAGTATCACCATCTACCCCGGGAACTACACCTGTCACTCCTCTTGGGGAACCGGTGGCCGGGTAGTTGGAAACTTCACAGAAGGTTATTGTGCGCAGTACAGCGCTGTGGAGAAGGAGAAGGAGAAGGTGCAAAACCAGGTGATCTCCCTGGGAGATGTCTATTGGATCTGCGGTGACATGCGAGTCCGCTCCCGCTTGGTAGGTGCGTTGGACGGTGAGTGTGCTCTGGCTAAAGCCATCATGCCCCTCCACATCATGCCCTTTGATGATGACCTGCCAACAGCCCACACCCCCGGACTCACTAGACAAAGGAGAGAGGCGAATTCTGTACCTGGCAGTTTCGATCCCCACGTCTACCATGATGTCATAGGAGTCCCAAGGGGGGTGCCTAATGAGTTCAAAGCTAGAGAACAGGTAAAGGCGGGATTTGAATCTTTAATCCCCATGGTAACCATCAACAAGAATGTTGATAGGATTAACTACATCTATTACAACCAACAGAGGTTTGTTAACTATACCCGAGATGCCCTCCAGGGTTTGGCCGACCAGCTAGGCCCGACCTCTGCAATGACCTTCCAGAACCGAATGGCCCTCGATATGCTACTGGCAGAGAGGGGTGGGGTCTGTACGATTCTGAAAGGTACTGGTGGCTCCGGTTGCACCTTTATCCCGGATAACACAGGCTCCACTGGCACAGTCACTAAAGCCATTAAATGATTGGAAGACCTGTCTGAAGAACTGAGGAAAAACTCTGGCATTACTGATCCATGGGATCAGTATTTTAGTTGGATGGGTGCCTGGCAAAAGATCCTCACACAAATAGGGATAGTTATCCTGGTAATGATGGTTCTGTTGACGGTGATTGGATGTTGTGTTTTACCCTGCATTAAAAAGGTTATCGAAAGAACTGTGGAATCCACTACACCTGTACTGCTTAATCAAGTGTGTGGGGACACTGGGGAGAATATTGTCAGTTCCTATATACTAGTTCCGATATACTAGTCTAGAATTTCTGGGGGTTCCTGTGAATAAGAGGTATGATGAACTCCGCCCACCTATAACAAATCAACCGCAGAATTATGAGTCCATGCGTCCCCTATCTCGAGAACACAGTCTATGATTTGGCTCTAAGCCAAGGTTAGTGACCCGTTGCAAGACAAGTTGAAGCCCGACTCTTGACCCACCAGTCTCGACCATGCTCGGAAGCCCGGACTACACAGGGGTTTTTTTCAATAGGAATTTCTCGTCTCAACCTCTGGCGAAGATTTGGGATGGCTGGCGAGACTATTAGGGGAACGGATGAAGCCACGGCTCGTCTCCAGGGGTACGCTTGGGAAATGTGCATTTTTAGGGGGGACTGTTGTGGACAGAAATGTATATATTCGCTTTTATAATATTCAAAGGCCTAGAAAAATGCTCATTTGAGTAGTTTAAATGGTTAGTCAGGATTTATGAATCAAATGCATATTATTGTTTAACCCGCTATCTTAGCTGATTGTTTTGTACGCACATATAGTCTCTTTTTCCAAGAATCAAGAAGAGAATGTTTTGGAACATCTTGGAACGTCCTGTAACCAACGTCCTTGACGCTGTTGTTTGTTTAATAACAGTTAAAGAAAATAAAGTCTGTAATTTCACAATATTAATGACGAATAGAATGTTGGGCAACAGCCTGTTTTCGTTACATGCGAAGTAGCATAAAAAGCCTTGTAAATCAATAAAGGGCAGAGAAGTCATTGGCTTGAAAGCCACATAGACGTATTCCTTGTCTCTGTGATTTCTTTATGCGCGCATATATCTGATTTCTCCACTGAATTAGAACAGAGACTGCATCCGAGGACGGACTCCATTGTCCACTGCAATGCTAAGGGGTTGAACATTCCTGAAAAGAGGAGTCACCTGTTGAGAGAGCTTGTCTCTCTTCGGACAGCAGTGGTTTTCCTGCAAGAGACACATTTTAGAGCGGGAGATCCGCCTCGTCTTCTCTCGCGGGCATATCCCACCGGATTATTTAGCAACTATCTTGATGCAAAATCTAGAGGGACGGCTAGTCTGATTGCGAGAGATGTTCCCTTTCAAATGACAGATCAACTAACGGACATTGAGGGCCATTATATTTTTGTAAAAGGTTCTATCCTGGATACCCAATATACATTTGCTTCTATATACCTGCCAAATACAAACCAACACAAATGCTTGGCCCGTATACTTAAAAAACTCTCCCAGTTTACTGCTGGTACCTTGATCCTTGCAGGTGACCTTAATGTTCCTCTCGATCCCAAATGGGATACATCTAAACGTTGCTCCTCCATACCCCCCAGTACTTTGAGACACATTAGACGTTCCCTGGACGCACTGAGATTGGTAGATGTGTGGTGCACTTTTAATGCAGGTGCAAGGGACTTTTCTTACTACTCGACGGTACATAGTTCCTATTCGAGACTGGACTATATTTTTGTTCAGCAGCACCAACTGCAAATGATCTCTGACACGAATTTTGACACGCTCCTAGTCAGATCATTCACCAGTCTGGATTTTGATGAATTCCCCACTTACACACCCGAAAGAACGGACATGGCCCATGAATGTTACATTACTTGACGATCTAGCCTTCACTACTGAAATTTCTACGCAACTTACTAATTATTTCCACGAAAACTTGGACATAGACGTCATCCCGGAGACACGACAGTCTGGGAAGCACACAAGGCAGTGGTTCGCGGACTGATGATAAGTAGGGCAACGGCATTAAAGAAAGCTACCTCTTCGGAGCTTAAAGATTTAATAGACCGAATCAGGACTCTGGATTCGTCCTCTGACACCACCCCGACAGATCTAGAATTGGCCGAAGTGCTGCAACTCCGGAGAAGACTTAATGACATTCTGAATGTCAAGATCCGCCTGGATGCAGCGAAAGCTAGATGTATGTTTGCTCTCCGGGAAAATAAACCTGGGAGACTGCTGGCAACTATCTTAAAACAACGACGACAAACGGACTATATCTCTAAAATCAGATTGCAATCTGGCCACTGTACCCCACACCCGGATGAAATAACCAATGCATTTGCATCATATTCTCAGACACTGTATGACCTAGATTCATCGGAGGGGAAGGACCCTTCCAATGAAACCTTAACTGAATATCTAAAAGATAAAATACATTCCACTCTCACTCAAGAGGCCAAAGCGACTTTGGCTGGTCCTATTACAGAGGCGGAATTGGCCTCAATATTGAAAATGATGAAGAACGGGAAAAGTCCAGGACCGGATGGGCTCCCCTCAGAATATTACAAACATTTCTTGAGTGTCTTGATTCCACACTTGCTGCGCACATTCTCGGCACTTCGATCTGGGGGCAGTTTCCATCCGGCTACTTTAGCAGCTACCATAACAGTGATCCCCAAACCGGAATGAGACCGAGCGGATTGTCGGAACTATAGACCGATCTCACTACTGAATGTTGACTCTAAGATTTTAGCGAAACTGCTTGCAGAATGCCTGAAAAGCTTCTTACCTGCTCTGGTAGGCCCTGATCAGGTGGGTTTTGCGCCTGGCAGGGAAGCCAAGGATGCCACGACTAGGGTCCTGAATGCCCTTACGTTGGCCAACACATCCAAATTGGAACTGCTGCTTTTTTCGGCTGATGCCGAAAAGGCATTTGACAGAGTCAGATGGGATTATTTGTTCGCGGTGCTGCGTCGGATGGGAATCCCAGAGGAGTTCCTGGTCTTGATATACGCTTTATACACCTCGCCGACTGCGAGAGTTCGTATTAATGGGGCCCTGTCTCGGCCCATACACATTCGCAATGGGACGAGACAGAACTGCCCGCTCTCGCCCTTGTTGTTTGCACTTTATCTGGAACCACTGCTTGATACTATTCGTAAGAGTCGGGTCATAAAAGGAGTGAGAGGCCGTAAACTCACACATGTTGTCTCGGCGTATGCGGATGATCTAATGTTTATGTTAACAGATGTCGACACATCGCTACCGGAGGTTCTTCATTTGCTCGAGGAGAATGGTCGGTTTTCCGGTTTTCGGGTGAACTCAGAAAAATCGGAGCTGCTTCCCATTAACATCTCTACGCCTCTGTTAAAACGCTTGAGAATGTCCCATCCCTTTACCTGGTGTAAGGATAAGCTGAAATATCTAGGTATTTGGTTATCAACCTCACATCATAAATTGTACGATTTCAATTCTAAACCCTTACTGACGTCGTTTGAGAAAGATTTGGCGGGCTGGACGAGTAAGTTTATTTCCTGGTTTGGTCGTGTGAATGTGATAAAAATGAATATTATGCCCTGCCTACTTTATGTTCTGCAGACTGTCCCAATACAGCTACCTACACAATTCCTCTCCCTCTTTCGTACTTTAATATTGAAATTCGTCTGGCCTAAAGGACGACCTCGAGTTAGTTTTGAGACACTATGCTGCCCTAAACAGCTTGGCGGCTTGGCACTGCCCAATCCCAAACTTTATGCTTATGCAATCCATTTGACTCGCCTGATAGACTGGTCCTCAGAGTCCTCGCATAAACTGTGGCTGGACTTGGAAGAAGAGCAGCTGGGCCTTCCATTGTGGTTGGCCCCGTGGGTCCGACCTCGGGATTTCCCGGGTCATATACCTTGGAGTCTCCCGATGGAGACCCTATCGATCTGGAGAAGCGTACGCTTTTCTCACTCCCTGACATCGGTCATATCACCTCTTCGACATAACCCGGGCTTTGTCCCGGGTGTGTGCTCCGCCTTAATGACCAGGTTAGACCTACCCGCCGAACTTACGGTCTTTGACTATCTGAAAGAGGGACAACCCACTCTCACCACAATAACGGAAACTAATCCACCACTTACTTTTTCTGAACGATTTAATTACGCACAGATTAACTCTTTTATCACATCTTTGAAGGCAGGCTTCAGCCTCACGCGTCCCCTTACACCATTTGAGAAGTTTTTCAGATTAGGCCTTCCATTATCCCGGAGTATCTCAACTTTCTATAATTTACTGTTGACCTCTACCGTAGAGCCTCCTCCTTTCCAGGATAAATGGCAGCGGCTCCTGGAAATGCCAAACGGAGACGAAGCTTGGACCATGACCTATTCCCTGACACACAAAAGTTCGCCAGCTCTGCAATGTGCTGAGAATGCCTATAAAATCATTTCCTTCTGGTACTGGACTTCCGACCGGTTGCATCGAGTGCTGCCTCAGAAAGATCCCAATTGCTGGAGGTGCGCTTCGGCGACGGGTACTTATCTCCATATGTGGTGGGAGTGTACTATGCTTTTTCCCTTCTGGAGACTGGTACACGATGCTGTTGTCCAGGTCTCTGGGTTGGAGGTTCAATTTACCCCATCCACCTATCTCCTTCTGCAGTTCGAGGCTCCACTATCGGCTATGCGCAGATCGGTGGCAATGAGGCTTATAATGGCAGCTAAGCTTCTGATCCCGTTGTTTTGGGGCTCTACTACGATCCCGTCCTGGCGCACCTGGATTGAGAGAGTTGAATCACTACACGCCGTGGACCGTCTGGTGGCATTAGAAAAAGATCAAATTGCTGAATTTACGCGCCTATGGTTCTACTGGGACGACTTTGTCTCCGGCGGAATGAGACCTCCACCATCACCCCCTACGGAGTAGGCCTTTATCTTATCATATATCACAGTTCACCTATAAAAGTGGGAGGCTGTGACACCGGGCGTGGAGCCAATGCCCTCTGTACCCTGTGGGCTGCCAAGGCCCGGAAGGTTCTGATTCCCCCCCCCCATTAATATATATTTTTTTTCCCTCTCCCCCTTTCACTCGCCCTCCTCTTCGCTTCTTCTCCTATCTCTCCTGTCCTCCTTTCTATATGCTATACTCTATTTCTAAGTTTCTGTCTCCTTCTTTGTTCTATGGCATTATTAATTGAGATTGATGTGGCCTTAGTTGACGGGCTCGATCACATCCCCTCAGACTCTGTAATGGCAACAGGTGGAACCAGATTATTGTGAAACACTGTTACGACTTCAAATTTTGTTCCACCAAACAACATGCTCCTCTCTAGAGAAATGTGGTTTGCTTTACACCTTTTGTACCACTTTTGAACTTTTTCTACACACGTTGAACTTTTGTACTTGATATTTGCCTATTCTTTTTCACGCATGTATCTCCTGTTATTTTCTGCCTAATAAAATTTTATACTGCAAAAGAAGTTGCCTTTTAAGGGTCGATATCCTATTTTAACAGATAACTGTATAAATCCATCTCCGTGATGGGCAGCACATGAAACGGCTGCCACCTTCTGTGACACCTTCTTAAAGGCACACTACCACTTACATAAGCTGTAACTAGACTACTTGTACATTACAAAAAACCACACGATATAAACCTGGCCTGTTAGTGGGCCAGGAGGACCGGGGTTTGGGACCACTGATATATCGTATATTGGTTGATTACAGAGTTTGGAGACAAGGTCCGGTTAGTATGTGAGTCACAAGAAGGCTGGGATGAAAGGAAGGAAAATATCTAACTTTTATTTGGATTAATAATAAAACAAATTCAAATTGCCAGTTATAAAAAAAGAAAAAGGTGTAATAGGTGCCAAGTGCAGCAGAATGCAGGTGAAAGTTCAGGGTAAAATAAATATATCAGGACGTTCACCTGAGTTTTGGTGCACTTGGCACTTATAAAAACAAATATAATAAAACAGTGTAATAACTGGCAATTTGAATTTGTATTATTAACTTTTATCTGGATTAAGTTTCATCTATATTCCTTCCTTTCCTCCCAGCCTTCTCGTTGTGACTCACAAACTATCAGGACCTTGTTCCCAAACCCTGCAATCAACCAATATACTATACACACCCCTTTTAAAATGACAGGTTTCTGTGATGTAAAAAAATGAGACAAACTAAAATCATTTCAGAACTTTTGCCACCTTTTAATGTGAATATAAACTGTACAACTCAATGAAAAACAAACTGAAACTTTTTAGGTGGAGGGAAAATAAACTAAAATAATATGGCTGCATAAGTGTGCGCACCACTAAATACTCTGCTGAAGCACCTTCTTATTTTATTCCAGCATTCAGTCTTTTTGGGTATGTGTCTATCACCATTAGGGATGAGCCGAACACCCCTGAGTTCAGTTCGTATTCGAACCCGAACTTTCCAAATGTTAGAATCCGAACTCGAACGCAATACAAGTCAATGGGGCTGAAAATTCGATTTTTAGCGTGCCCTCCAAGAGGGCACATATGCTAGATATTTGCCATAAAAGGTGTATGGGGGTCCGGGTAGTGCCCTGGGGGACAGGAAACAGGGACAAAAAGTTTTTTAAAAAAAACGTTTTTAAAGGGACAGTGAGTCTTCCATGAAATAAGGGTTGAAAATAAAAACGAAAAATTTCTTCAAATATCGTGCCTAGGAGGTCGCCATAACCTGCCCATGAAGTGGCGGATTTCTAGGATGTATAGAAACACTTGAAAACAAAAAACATTACGTTTCAAAAGACGGTAAATGCTTTTCCTTTAATCTATCCATAAACAACTGCTTGGGGCGGCAGTCTGTATGAAAAGAGGAGACCTTTTCGGATACGTAGAAAAAGTTTAGTGATTTTTTGGGCTAAATTATTGTGAAACTTATGCAGGCTTTGGATGAAAGTAACAATAGGTGCTTTAAAATTGTGCCTTTAGCGTCGGCAACAGTGCCGTCACACCGTTACCCCTCTGAGGATATGAATCTGATAAAGGTGTCAATGGCAGTGCACCCAAATATTGTGCTTTTGGTGCCAGGCCAGCAAGTACTATCATACAGTAACCCCTCTGTAGTATTGTGGAAGAATGCAGGGGTGGACCTTGCGGTCCTATATTAAAAATATATGAATCTGGTAATGGGCGTCAGTGCACCCAGATATTGTCCTTTTGGCGCCAGACTGCCAGGCCAGCAAGTACTATCATACAGTAACCCCTCTGTAGTATTGTGGAAGAGTGCAGGGTTGGACCCTGCGGTTCAAAAAGTTAAAATGATATAAATGTGGCACAGGCGTCAGTGCAGCCAAATATTGCACCTTTCATGGCAGCAAGTGCCTTCACACCGTAACCCTTTTGTGGTATTGTGGAAGAGTTCAGTGCTGGAGGTTTTGTGAATGCAGAAGACATCCCCGATCTATTCCGTTACTTCAGCATCAGGGGATTGATAGCTGCTGATCCAGGACTGATTCATTTTTATAAATGTCAGCCGGTCTACAGAGTCTGTGGATAGACGCACTCTTTTGTCTGTGACAAAACCTCCAGCGGCACTGAACATCCTTTCAGAAAGCACGCTAGATGAAGGGCAACCTAGTAGCTGCATAGCATATTGGCTAAATTCTGGCCAGTGATCCAATCTCAACACCCAGTGGATCATCTGCTGGAAACGTATCCAGGTCTGCCCTTGCCCCTAGGTAGTCCTGCACCATATGGTGAAGATGCTGGCAATGGGTGCCTACATTTGATGTCCCTGGGCGTCGTGGACCATAAATTTTTAAAAATGCATCAGTCAAGCGGTCCGGGACTTCACTATTCCTCTGATAATCCGCAGCCTCAGAAGCACGTGGGAAGAGGAAGAGGATCAGGCCAATGGGAAAGTGCATTGTGGTCGAACATGCGGCAAACACCCGGAAATGTTCGGAGTTCGCGAACAGGCTAAGTTCGGTCCAAACTCCGAACCGAACAGCTCATCCCTAAACCATGGCACATTTTGACTTGGCAATATTTACCCACTCTTCTTTGCAAAAACACTCCAAATCAGTCAGATTGCGAGTGGCATCTCCTCTGCACAGCCCTCTTCAGATCACCCCACAGATTTTCCATCGAATTCAGGTCTGGGCTCTGGCTCGGCCATTCCAAAACTTTAATCTTCTTCTGGTGAAGCCATTCCTTTGTTGATTTGGATGTATGCTTTGGGTCATTGTTGTCAGGGCTGGCCCAAGCCACTGTGCTGCCTGGAGCGACAGATGAAATGCTGCTCCCCCCCAAAAAAAAATCACGTGACATGTATGAGCGAATCACAGAGCTCCACAGCAATAAAATTCACAGCAACAGGCGGTGTGTATGAGCATATAACAGAGCACCACAGCAATAAAACTCAGTTAACGTACAGTGCGTATTACTGTATCACAGAATCCACTGCAAAAAAACTCCGTAAAGTGCGGTGTGTATGATAGTACCACAGAGCTGCACAGCAATAAAACTCACAGTAAAAGGCGGTGTGTGAGTTTTATTGCTGTGGAGCTCTGTGATACACAACGCCTGTTATCAGTGTGTGAATGTATCAGTGTGCCACAGCAATAAAACTCATTAACGGCTGGTGTGTATGAGCATATCACAGAGGTCCACATACCCCGGCCCAATGTCACACTCACACACACACACACACACACACACACACACACACACACACACCCCTGGTCGAGGCTTAGCTGGAAAGCTTGTTAGAGGCCTGGCTTCGGGCCTTGTCTCCTGGTGCCTGGTCTCCCAGGGTTCGGGCCTGGTCTCCTCCTCCAGGCCTTGGGGGGGGATTTCCTGGTGAAGAGGGCGGGCTGCTGAGGTGAAGGGGGTGGGCACTGGCCTGCTGAGGGGTGGCACGGCCTGGTTTTGCAGCATGCTTCAGGGCCGTGCCTTGTCCAGGTCAGGTGCTTCATGCCGCAGCCTTTGACAGGGTGGCAAAATGCCGCTCCTGACAAAGGGCTGCCTGGACCCGCTGCTCCATCCTGCTACATGGACGGGCCGGCCCTGGTTGTTGTGCAGAAAGATGAAGATCATCTTCATGTTCAGCTTTCTAGCAGAAGCCTGAAAGTTTTGTGCTCATATTGAATGGCATTTGGAACTGTTCATAATTGAGCGACAAGATGTGAACAGCTCCATTTGAAATGCAATGGTGAAGCTACATGGAGCGATACCGCAGCAAAAACCGCGCGATAAATCGCTTAGTATGAATGGGGCCTTACAATCCAACTATACAACACATTAAGTGCAAGCTAGAACTTCAGGCAGGGACAGATCTCCGAAAGTGGTCAAGCAACTGGGGACAAAAGGGTGGCAACAGCGAGAGCCCAGAAATGGAGCGTGCCATAAACCAGCAGGAAAATTGAAAATCAGTCCGTAATTGAGCGATCAGTCTCTGGCAAATATGAGATAAACGTCCCCCATATCTCAAAAAGATTGCCCACCCTGTCCTGACAGAGAACAGTCTCTACCCAGTCATGATGAAAGCGTGTAAAAGCGTGAGTAAAACATTGAGTATGTAGGAGGGGAGGTGGAAATCCACTGCCCCAGGATGGCCTTCTTGGCGGTTGCAGAGAGGATGCCCAAGAGGGTTTTCTGTGCCCTGGACAGAGAGGATATTGAACAGAACCCAGTCAGGGGAGGTAGGCATCCTTATCCTGTTATGTTATTAGGATCTCTGAAATTGGGAGAGTCATCGTAAAGGTAATAATTTATGTGTGTGAGAATTGCCTGCTGCCACTACTGTCTGTGTACGCGAGACTGTTAAAAGTAGTATTGGAGACTAATATTTGCTGCATCTGTGCCGTAAAAAGAAGTGAGAACTTCTGGGTTCCAGACCTCTGACGGATGGCGGCAGCATGTCTGCATGCATCTATGACCGAACATGGATTTCTGGATCCCAAGCCTTGATTTTTAACCTCTGATGGATCTTGGCATCTCACACTCATGCACTGTATGATGTGCATATGCGTTGCACAATGGAACATGGACCTTCAGATTTTAAGCCTTAATCTGGACATGGGGACCATGTGGCCAATGTGTGATATCAGAATCTGGGCATGTGAATAAATGAAAAAGAGGTGCACAACGCTGATGCGAGTGTTATTGACATCAATGGGGAGAAATGGGGAGTGGGACCTGCGAAAAATGGCAGCTGCATTGTATTAATGATCGTTTCCTAGTCTGGTTGTTGGGCCTCTACCTTGCTTTATATAGAAAAAAAAAACCAAGGTCATAGGTTTTATACCACAGATTAAGCTGGATGAATAAGGGGAAACACGTTAGGTTAATGACAATTTTGTGGGTTTTTTTAAATGTAATATTTGGTCATTATTAGAGCAGAGGAAAATGTGACACTAGGTGCCTAGGAGGTGGAGCCCCTGTACAGCTCTTACATTGTGAGTGCATCCTTGATCTATAAAGTCCCTCAGAAACTGGATTGCACGGTTGTTTCTTTTCTGTGTGAGGAGGACATATGGTTTCTACACTGAAGTACAAATGATACCTGCAAAAAAAAAATCTAAATTTTTCTCCCCATTTGCTCTGGGCCTGCTATTCTACCCCCCCCCCCATGTCATGTTCACTGAACCTTTAACTTTTATTGCTCCCACAACCCCATATGATCCCGAACAACTCCTACCCAATGTGAGGCTATTGCAAACTTAATTTCTTTTTTCAGCACACGCCCCAAAATCAGTCTTTTTACCTGGCCCACTCAGAAAGCAGCTCACTGTTCTCATGCGTCCATCGGGTTCAGCCTTTCACACATCACCTACTGCTGTTGATCCAAAAGAAGGCAAAAACCCCAGTCTGAAGCGCTCACCAATATGCAACATACTGGGAAAAATTCCTTCTTGACCCCAGAATGGCATCAGATTTCTCCTTGGATCAAGAAGCTTTTACCCACATATTAAATATTATAACCCTTAATATTATGTGTCTGCAGGAAGTCATCCAGTCGTCGTTTTTTAAAAAAGTCTGTACAGTCTCTGACCCAACCACCTCAACAGGCAGAAAATTCCACAGCTTTATTGTTCGCACCGTAAAATAACCCTTCCTATGCTTTAGGCTGAATTTCCTTTTGTCCGGTGTAAATGGGTGACCTTGTGTCCTGTGTATAGTCCTGTTAATGAATAGGTTTCCAGACAATGGTTTATAATGGCCCCGTATATATTTATATAAGGTTATCAGATCCCCTCTAAGGCGCCGTTTCTCTAAACTAAACAGGTTTAAGCTTGTTAGTCTTTCCTCATAACTTAAACCTTCCATTCCCCTTATTTAGTCGCCCGTCTCTGCACTTTTTCTAGCACTATAATATCCTTAAGACAGATGCCCAAAATTGCAAGGCATATTCAAGGTACATCTTACCATTGATTTATACAGAGGCAAAATTATGTTTTCATTCTCCCGAGAGTGAATTCCACTTTTAATTCTTTCCCACACCTTGCTGGCCTTGGCGGCTGCGGTTTGTTACTTTAGTTTAATCTGCAATGTCAAAGTCTATGATTATTCCCAAATCCTTCTCCTGGATTTCCTTAACTCTATTATTTAGGGTATAAATTACTTGTGTGTTCTTCACTCCAAAGTGCATAACTTTGCATTTATCTACATTAAATTTCATCTGCCATTTAAGTGCCCAGTCACCCAATCTAAATCTCTCTGCAGAGAAGTAACATCCTGTTCACATTGCAGATGACAAACTAGGAAAAGTAATACAAACACTGATACATGACTTTCAAAGCCTATCTCAAGGTCATTTATAAATAAATTGAATTGGTCCTACAACAGACCCCTGAGGGACACCACTTACCACTGATGTCCCTCTTGAAAATGTACCATTTATGACCACTCTCTGTACCCTATCTTTTATCCAGTTTTCTATCCAAGAACAAGTCTTTTCATCTAGACCAATTTTTCTTAATTTAAATAGTAATCTTTTGTGTGGAACTGTGTCGAAACCTTTGGCAAAATCCAAGTAAATCACATCCACTGCGACCCCCTGATCTATACTTCTACTAACTTCCTCACAAAACGCAATTAAGTTAGTCTGACATGATCGGTGTTTCATAAAACCATGCTGATTTTTTCCAATTACATTATACCTCCCAATAAATTCCTGAATATTATCCCTTAGTAACCCCTCAAATACTTTCCCAGCCACAGATGTTAAGCTCACAGGTCTATAATTCCCAGGCACAAATTTTAAACCTTTCTTAAATATAGCTGGACTAAATTTTTATTTATCTATCCTATAAAAGAGTAAGGCGTGTCCGCCGCCAAGCCTCCTCTGCGCATGCGCGGCAGCCCACAGGGTGCTGTGGAGGTTGGATGCGCGCGCAGCCGGGTGCGTGCGCGCCACCTGCCGCAGCACGCCCAAAGCATCTTACGGAGGTTGGATGCGAGCACAGAGCCCAGCACAGCACAGCACAGAGTCCAGCACAGCACAGAGCACAGAGCCCAGCACAGAGCCCAGCACAGAGCCCAGCACAGAGCACAGAGCCCAGCACAGAGCCCAGAGCCCAGCACAGAGCCCAGAGCCCAGCACAGAGCCCAGCACAGAGCCCAGCACAGCACAGAGCACAGAGCCCAGCACAGAGCCCAGAGCCCAGCACAGAGCCCAGCACAGAGCCCAGCAGAGAGCCCAGCACAGCACAGAGCCCAGCGCAGAGCCCAGCACAGAGCCCAGCACAGAGCCCAGCACAGAGCCCAGCACAGAGCACAGCCCAGAGCACAGAGCCCAGCACAGAGCCCAGAGCCCAGCACAGAGCCCAGCCCAGAGCCCAGAGCCAAGCCCAGAGCCCAGCACAGAGCCCAGAGCCCAGCACAGAGCCCAGAGCCCAGCACAGAGCCCAGCACAGAGCCCAGCACAGAGCCCAGCACAGAGCCCAGAGAGCCCAGCACAGCACAGAGCCCAGTAGAGAGCCCAGCACAGCACAGAGCCCAGCCAGAGCCCAGCCCAGAGCACAGAGCCCAGAGCCCAGCACAGAGCCCAGCACAGAGCCCAGAGCCCAGCACAGAGCCCAGCCCAGAGCCCAGCCCAGCCCAGCACAGAGCCCAGAGCCCAGCCCAGCACAGCACAGAGCCCAGCCCAGCACAGAGCCCAGCCCAGCACAGAGCCCAGCACAGAGCCCAGAGCCCAGCACAGAGCCCAGAGTCCAGCCCAGAGCCCAGCACAGAGCCCAGCACAGAGCCCAGCACAGAGCAGAGCACAATAAACAGCACAGAGCCCAGTCCAGCACAGAGCCCAGTCCAGCACAGAGCCCAGTCCAGCACAGAGCCCAGCACAGCACAGAGCCCAGCACAGCACAGAGTCCAGCACAGCACAGCGCCGAGCCGAGCAGAGCCCAGCCCAGCCCAGCGCCCAGCCAAGAGCCCAGCCCAGAGCCCAGCCCAGAGCCCAGCCCAGAGCCCAGCACAGCACAGCACAGCACAGAGCCCAGCACAGAGCCCAGTCCAGCACAGAGCCCAGCACAGCGCAGAGCCGAGCACAGAGCCCAGCACAGCAGAGCCCAGCACAGAGCCGAGCACAGAGCCCAGCACAGCACAGAGCCGAGCACAGAGCCCAGCACAGCAGAGCCCAGCACAGCACAGAGCCGAGCACAGAGCCCAGCACAGCACAGAGCCGAGCACAGAGCCCAGCACAGCACAGAGCCGAGCACAGAGCCCAGCACAGCACAGAGCCGAGCACAGAGCCCAGCACAGCACAGAGCCGAGCACAGAGCCCAGCACAGCCCAGAGCCCAGCCCAGAGCCCAGCACAGCAGAGTCCAGCACAGCACAGAGCCCAGCACAGCACAGAGCCCAGCACAGCACAGAGCCCAGCACAGCACAGAGCCCAGCACAGCACAGAGCCCAGCACAGCACAGAGCTCAGCACAGCACAGCACAGAGCCGAGCACAATAAACGGCACAGAGCCGAGCACAGCACAATAAACGGCACAGAGCCGAGCACAGAGCCCAGCACAGCCCAGAGCCCAGCCCAGAGCCCAGCCCAGAGCCCAGTCCAGCACAGAGCCCAGTCCAGCACAGAGCCCAGTCCAGCACAGAGCCCAGCACAGCACAGAGCCCAGCACAGCACAGAGCCCAGCACAGCACAGCGCCGAGCAGAGCCCAGCCCAGCCCAGCGCCCAGCCAAGAGCCCAGCCCAGAGCCCAGCCCAGAGCCCAGCCCAGAGCCCAGCCCAGAGCCCAGCCCAGAGCCCAGCACAGCGCAGAGCCCAGCACAGAGCCCAGCACAGCAGAGCCCAGCACAGCGCAGAGCCGAGCACAGAGCCCAGCACAGCAGAGCCCAGCACAGCACAGAGCCGAGCACAGAGCCCAGCACAGCACAGAGCCCAGCACAGAGCCGAGCACAGAGCCCAGCACAGCAGAGCCCAGCACAGCACAGAGCCGAGCACAGAGCCCAGCACAGCACAGAGCCGAGCACAGAGCCCAGCACAGCACAGAGCCGAGCACAGAGCACAGCACAGCACAGAGCCCAGCACAGCCCAGAGCCCAGCACAGCGCAGAGCCGAGCACAGAGCCCAGCACAGCCCAGAGCCCAGCCCAGCACAGAGTCCAGCACAGCACAGAGCCCAGCACAGCACAGAGCCCAGCACAGCACAGAGCCCAGCACAGCACAGAGCCCAGCACAGCACAGAGCCCAGCACAGCACAGAGCCCAGCACAGCACAGAGCCCAGCACAGCACAGAGCCCAGCACAGAGCCCAGCACAGCACAGAGCCCAGCACAGCACAGAGCCCAGCACAGCACAGAGCCCAGCACAGCACAGAGCCGAGCACAATAAACGGCACAGAGCCGAGCACAGCACAATAAACGGCACAGAGCCGAGCACAGAGCCCAGCACAGCCCAGAGTCCAGCCCAGAGCCCAGCCCAGAGCCCAGCCCAGAGCCCAGCACAGCACAGAGCCCAGCACAGCACAGAGCCCAGCACAGCACAGAGCCCAGCACAGAGCCGAGCACTAGACATGTGCACAGCACAAAATTTCGTTTTGAACTAATGGATTAGTCCTAAAACGCAATTTATTTAGTTGCTAAAGAAATTCGTTTTCAGTTCTTTAGTTTTAAAACTAATTTCATTCATCTGAAAACCAGCGGATACAATTACTATTGTAGTAGCTCCTCAGAGGGCTGAGATCGCTGCTTGTTACAGTATCTCTCACTCTCAGCACAATGTGTCAGGCAAAGCTGTTACAGTAACTGACTGCTGCTCATCACAGCACTCAGAGTTTCAGTAAAACTAGTAAATAATATTTTTATATATGAGAGGTTATAACAATATTATTTCCTTGCTTTACTGAAACTCTGAGCGCTGTGATGAGCAGCAGTCACTTACTGTAACAGTTGAGCCTGATACATTGTACTGAGAGATAATGTAAGAAGCAGCTGATCTCAGCACTCACAGCCACTGGATTTAAAGGGCTAAAAAAAATGCTCCTCTCTGTATAATGTATAGACCATCCTCCTGCATTAATACCCCTCTCTGTATAATGTATAGAACATCCTCTTGCATTAATTAATTCCCCTCTCTGTATAATGTATAGAACATCCTCCTGCATTAATTAATGCCCCTTTCTGTATAGAACATCCTACTGCATTGGCATATGGAGGGTGCAGAATGTTGGAATGCAATGCTTATCCAGCACAGGAAAGGGAGCTTTTACTTAAACTTTGTATCTCTGTGGGGGAGACAGACAGGATTATAAAAGCAGGGGAGAGGGAAAATATTAACGTAAATCAGTCTGAAAGCTCAGAGAAGAGCTGACTGATGCCATTTTTTTTATATAAAATAAAGAACTTTAAATCCAGGGAAAACATTCAAATAAATCACACTGAAGGCTCATAATGACAGAATAACTGTGAGAGTTGGATACAAAATGTATTAGATATAAAAAACCCTTTATAACAAGCAGCGCTGGGAGAGGAGAGGGACTTTATATACAACATGCCATATTACATAGTTGGTGCTAACTTAACCAGCTGTTGTAAACTTCCCAGAGCCATTCTAGCCTATGGAGGTTTTAAGTTTACAACAGCTCTTGTTAAGTTAGCTCCAACATTGTAATACTGTCCAACGTGTATTATAGATGAGGAAAGGGGGATAGTGCTCCTGGATAATATAAAATGTATAAGACGTTAAGCCCCTATTATGCAGAGAGGGAGGGGAGATAAAACACGTTTTATAAAGTCCCTCTCTTCTCCCAGCGCTGCTTGTTATAAAGGGGTTTTTACTATCCAGCCCTCCTCTGTCATTAGCTTTCAGTGTGATTTATTTGAATGTTTTCCTTCTCCAGCTGCTTTTATCATCTTGTCTGCCTCATAGACACGCAAGGGTTAAGTAAAGGTTTCCTCTCCTGTGCTGGCTGTCTGCGCTGCGAGTGAGTATTCTGGAGCTCTTTCACTGTCAGATTTTCAGTAGGGGTAGGGAAGAATTGCACATACAAACTTTTCTGTAGCTTTGCGATGTTGCGCTCCTCATTGCTGGTCTCCTTCACTCAATGTAATATTACAAAAAGGACTGAAACTAAAATGTAGTGCATTTTCCTTTCATTTCTTTCGTTTTTTGGACTGAGCAGTTTTGTATCTCTTGAGTCATACGAAAACTAAATTATCCCAAAATTCGGACTAAATCGTTTTAGTACTAAAACGAATGCACATGTCTACCGAGCACAATAAACGGCACAGAGCCGAGCACAGCACAATAAACAGCACAGAGCAGAGCACAGCACAATAAACGGCTCAGAGCAGATCACAGCACAATAAAAAGCTCAGAGCAGAGCACAGCAGGAAAGGAGGAGGAGGAGTGGTCCTGTTTGTGAAAAACAACATAAAAACGAACCAAATAAAAGTGAGCGAGGTGAACATAGAGTCAGTTTGGGTTACGCTAACCTTTGGCAATCATACAGTAGCTCGTGTAGGTGTGATCTATAGACCTCCTGGACAAGTAGAAGAGCTAGATAATCTGCTGGTTGAGGAAATAGCCAAAATGGCAATGAAGGGGGAAGTTATTATCAAGGGGGACTTTAATCTTCCTGATGTGAACTGGAAAGCCAAAACAGCTGGGTGCACCAGGAGTACAAATATTCTAAACTCCTTACTGGGATTATCTCTAACACAAGTAGTTGAGGAGCCGACCCGTAAAGAGGCCATATTGGATTTAATACTCACAAATGGAGGTTTGGTATCGGACGTTGTTGTAGGTGAAAATTTGGGATCTAGTGCTCACCAGTCAGTATGGTTTAATATAAGAACAGGGATGGAGCCGCACCACACAAAAACAAAAGTTTTAGACTTTAAAAAAACAGATTTTTCTAAAATGAGATTTTGAGTGAAGGAGTCATTATCAGACTGGAGGAGTTTAAAGGGAGTCCAGGAGAAATGGGATTATTTAAAGGAAGCATTATTGAAGGCCACAGGCAATTGCATTCGGCTTGTTAGCAAAAACAAAAAAGGGAAGAAACCACTGTGGTACTCTGCAGAAGTGGCCAAAATAGTGAAGAACAAAAAGATAGTGTGGTGAGAGCGGAGTCACATGACAGGAAGGGTGGGGGCGGTACCGGGCAGTGTCTGCTGGGATGCCATGCTAGCTGGACGTACTGTATGTGTCTCTGCTATCCGATGTTATGCTGAATAAATCAACAACTATAAACCAACCCACGGAGTCTACTCTTTTCATGACATGGTGTAAGAAGTGTTTCCCTGCGTATCCATTTTGATCGGTGAAGATGTCCAAGTTCTCTCCTCCGGAACCCTTCGATTTCTCTCAGCCTGCTGCATGGCCTGCTTGGCGCCAAAGGTTTGCACGCTTCAGGATCGCTTCGAAGCTGGATAAGGAGCCTGGTGAGGTGCAGGTTAATTCCCTTTTATACGCTATGGGGAGAGACGTGGAACCGATTTACGGTACTTTTCAGTTCAGCGCTGGGGAAGAGATGGACTTTGATAAAGTCGTGGATAAGCTCAGCGCCCATTTTGTGCCCAGAAGAAATGTGATTCACGAGAGAGCCGGTTTTCACAAGCGCGCCCAGTGTGAGGGAGAATCTGTGGAATCATTTGTGAGCAGCCTTTATCAGTTGGCAGAGTTCTGTGAGTTCGGCGCTGCTAAGGAGGGGCAGATCAGAGACAGACTGGTTATCGGAATTGCAGACTCGGAAGTTTCACTTAAGTTGCAGCTGGAGTCTAAGCTGACACTGGATGAGGCGATACGGATTGCACATCAGAATGAATTGGTGAAGAAACAAAGTGCAGACTTAAGGTCAGAAAACAGGGTGGAAGAAATACACCAGCCACAAAGGGTTAAAAGCGGCAGACAGCAGGCAGCGGACAGACCCAGGAGCGGTTGGACACCGTGTTCCCGTTGCACACGCTGTAACCGCCCTCACGAGATGAAGACGCGGTGCCCTGCTATAGACAAGAGGTGCAGGAAGTGCAACCGCGCCGGCCATTTTGAGGTGGTTTGTAAATCAGAGTCTGTGAGAGAGATGTGTCTGGAAAGTGATCAGGAGACGCCAGAACTGTCCTTTATAGGATCGGTGACTGAACAGTCCGGCTCTGTCGAGGATTGGCGTGTTACACTCACGATGTTGGGTGAAAGAGTTGCCTTTAAGATTGATACCGGAGCAGACATTACAGTTATTTCCTTAGTGACATTCTCAAAGCTACCTCGACGTCCGGAGCTGGAAAAGGTTACGATTAAAGTTCATAGTCCGGGAGGTCGCATTGATTGCATCGGCAGGTTCCTTGCTGACTGTGAGTACCGGGAGCGGAAAATATTGATGTGGGTGTACGTGATCAGAGGGTCGTGCGTGAATAACCTTCTGAGTCGGAAAGCAGCCTGCAGTCTGGGCCTTGTTGCTTGAGTGTACGAAGTCACTGAGGACGTGTTTGGAGACCTGGGGTTGCTGAACTGTGAGCCGGTCCGTATAAAGCTCAAACCTGAGGCTGTCCCTTATAGCCTTACTACGCCTCGTAGGATTCCATTTCCACTTTTGCCGAAGGTGGAGTGCGAGCTTCTGCGGATGGAAAAGATGGGGGTTATCGAGGCGGTCACAGAAGCTACTGACTGGTGTGCGCCCATTGTACTGGTCGCTAAAAAGAATGGAAAAGTTCGTATTTGTGTGGATTTGAAACGTCTGAACGAAGCCGTTAGGAGGGAGAGATATGTCATGCCGACATTGGAAGATATTGCTCCTCAGTTGTCGGGGGCTAACTTCTTTTCCACGCTCGACGCTTCCAGTGGGTTCTGGCAGATACCCCTTGACCCAGAGAGCCAGAAACTGACGACCTTCATTACTCCGGTAGGTCGGTTTTGCTTCCGCAGACTCCCCTTCGGGATATCTTCGGCCCCGGAGATCTTCCAGAGAGAGAGGAGTTCCCTGTTGAGAGACCATGAGGGTACTGTGGTAGTTATGGACGATATCCTTGTGTATGGGTCCACTAAGGAGGAGCACGACCGGCGACTGCTTTGTGTGCTGCAAACCGTCAAGGAATCTGGCCTGAGGCTAAATAAGGAGAAGTGCCACTTTGGGAAACCAGAACTGTGTTATTTTGGCCATATTATTAGTGGGGAGGGGGTTAAGCCAGACGCCAGCAAGGTTCTCGCTATTGAGAAAATGAAAAGCCCTTCCGATGTGAATGAACTGAGACAAGTACTGGGCCTTGTGAATTATGTGGGAAAGTTTTTACCGGAGTTGTCCTCGGTGTTACATCCTGTCACAGAATTGTTAAAGAAAGATGTCGCCTGGATATGGGGACCTCCACAGGAGGAGGCCTTAGCACGAGTCAAGTCCATGCTGGGATCCGCTCCGGTGTTGGGGTACTATGACCCCTGCTAGAAGACTGTGGTTAGCGCAGATGCTAGTAGCTACGGGTTGGGAGCGGCCCTTCTGCAGCTGAAGGAGGGTAAACTACACCCTATTGCCTATTGTTCTCGCACCTTAACCGCAGCAGAGAGACGTTATGCACAAATTGAAAAAGAGTGTTTGGCTGGAGTCTGGGCCTGCGAACGCTTCCACCGTTATCTGGTGGGTTTGGAGGAGTTCAGTCTGGAGACTGACCACAAGCCACTAGTTCCTCTCATTAATTCTTATGATATCGACAAGGCGCCTCTGAGATGCCAGAGACTCTTAATGAGACTGCTTAGGTTTAATGTTAGAGCTGTGCATGTCCCGGGGAAACAGCTGGTGGTGGCAGATACCCTCTCCAGACTCCCGGTGGCTGCTGAGGGCGATTCGTCGACAGAGTCGGACGTGAAGGTGTATGTGGATTCGATTTTAGCCTCCAAGTCCATCTCTTCGGGGAGATTGGAACAGATTAAGAGAGAGACGCACCTGGATGTTGTCCTTCAAGAAGTTATCAGCTATGTAAGAGATGGCTGGCCGGAGAGTCGTGCTGCGTGGTGGTCTCTGAGTGCGTTCCAGTCCGAGAGAGCGTACCTTACTGAAATGGACGGCTTAGTGTTTTTTCAAGACCGCATTGTTATTCCGAAAAGTTTGCGTCAAGACATGCTACGGCGGATTCATGAAGGTCATTTGGGGGTTTCCAAGTGCAGAGAGAGGGCGTTGTCTGCTGTGTGGTGGCCTGGGATTAGCGCTGACATTGCTGATTTCATCTCGAGATGTGCCTTCTGCAGAGAACGTCGACCTACACAGAGACGTGAGCCTTTACTTTCCACCCCCCTACCTGTGGGTCCATGGCAGAAGATAGCTGCGGATCTGTGCGAACTAAAAGGGAGGAAATACTTAGTTGTTGTGGACTACTACTCCAGATACCTTGAGCTCGCGCCACTGGGTGAGGCGACCAGTGCTACTGTGATCGTCCGTCTGAAAAGCATGTTTGCCAGGTGGGGTATCCCGTCGGAGTTGGTGAGTGACAATGGTATGCAGTTCGCCTCTAAAGAGTTAGCTTCTTTTGGGAAGGATTACGATTTCCGTCACACGACTTCCAGTCCGCATTACCCGCAGGCTAATGGGATGGCGGAGCGAGCGGTTCAGACCGCTAAGGTTATTTTGGGGCAGGCGGAGCCTTATTTGGCCCTGATGGCGTACAGAGCGGCTCCTGTTCAGGCTACAGGGTGTAGCCCTGCTCAGCTGATGTTGGGACGGCAGATTCGTACTACTTTGCCTTCTGTGGATGCTTCCCTGCCGGCTTTTCCGGTCCTTCCAAAGGATATTCGGAGGAGGGACGAGGTGGCGAAGCGGAACTACAGGTTCTTTTACGATAGACGACATTCTACTCGCCCACTATCGGTGCTATACCCGGGGCAGAGTGTCCAGGTTAAGCTAGATGATGAGACGAGGTGGAGAACCCCGGCTACAGTTGTGGAGCGTTCTCCGGAGCCCAGGTCCTACGTGATCCGCACGGAAGGAGGAACTGTCGCTCACCGCAACAGAAGGCATCTTCAGCCGGTACCCGAGGAGTTGAGTGCTGAGACCTCGACACCACAACAGCCAGACTCTCCGGTCTTACGGAATGGGTCTACCCTGCAGGTGGTTTCTGGGCATGATGTACCGCTGCTTCCAGCGGAGCCACAGCCACCCTCTCAAGGACTTGGTGATGGTTCTTGTAAGATGACTTCGAGTGGTAGAGTTGTGAGGCCTCCGGAACGTTACCGGGATTAATGTTTAGCTAGAGCAGCGACTTGAAGAATGGGCAGAATAATCCCAAAGTCACTGCGGAATAGGGTAGTCTACCCCGATGTCCAAGTTAGCATTGTTTATCTACTTGTATCTTTACATTGTTTATTTTGTATGTTTTACCGTTAAAAGGGGGAGATGTGGTGAGAGCGGAGTCACATGACAGGAAGAGTGGGGGCGGTACCGGGCAGTGTCTGCTGGGATGCCATGCTAGCTGGATGTACTGTATGTGTCTCTGCTATCCGCTGAATAAATCAACAACTATAAACCAACCCACGGAGTCTACTCTTTTCATGACAGATAGCATTCAATAATTATAAAAAAAACTCAGAGTGAAGAAGATAGGCAAACCTATAAAATTAGGCAGAAAGAGGCAAAGCAATTTATAAGAGCTTCCAAAGCACACGCAGAAGAGAAAATAGCTCAGTCAGTAAAAAAGGGGGACAAAACATTTTTTAGATACATAAATGAGAAAAGAAAAGTAAAACAAGGATTAGTTAGATTAAAAACAAAGGAAGGAAGGTATGTAGAAGAGGATAAAAGTCTCGCTGACTGCCTCAATGAATATTTTTGTTCAGTCTTTGCAGAAGAAAAGGAAGGAAAGGGACCTCAGTTAGGAGAGAACACTAAAGAGACATTTACATATGAGTTTACAGAGGAGGAGGTTCTACAGCAGCTGTCTAAAGTAAAGACAAATAAGTCAATGGGGCCTGATGGGATCCACCCTAAATTATTCAAAAAGCTCAGTGATGTAATAGCAAAACCGTTAACAAGGATTGGTTAAATAAATCTGTTAACGGGAGTCGTCCCAGAAGACTGGAAATTAGCAAATGTTGTGCCCATTTACAAGAAGGGTAGTAGGGAGGAATCGGGGAACTATAGGCCAGTTAGTCTTACGTCAGTAGTGGGGAAATTAATGGAAACCATGTTAAAGGAAAGGATTGTTGAACGTCTAAAAACACATAGATTACAGGATCAGAAACAACATGGGTTTACCTCAGGGAGATCATGCCAAACTAATCTTATTGATTTTTTTGATTGGGTAACAAAAATAATAGACACAGGTGGTGCAGTAGACATTGCTTATTTAGATTTCAGTAAGGATTTTGATACTGTTCCGCATAGAAGGCTTATCAATAAATTGCAATCTTTGAGCTTGGATTCCAACATTGTTGAATGGATTAGGCAGTGGCTGAGTGACAGACAACAGAGGGTTGTGGTTAATGGAGTTTATTCGGCGCAAGGTCTTGTTACCAGTGGGGTACCTCAGGGGTCAGTACTTGGACCCATTCTCTTTAATATTTTTTATTAGTGATATTGCAGAAGGTATTAATGGGAAAGTATGTCTTTTTGCTGATGACACAAAGATTTGCAACAGGGTTGACGTTCCTGGAGGGATCAGCCAAATGACAAATGATTTAGGTAAACTAAAAAAATGGTCGGAGTTGTGGCAATTGAGTTTTAATGTGGATAAGTGCAAGATAATGCACCTGGGACGTAAAAACCCAAGGGCTGAATATAGAATATTTGATACAGTCCTAACTTCAACATCTGAGGAAAGGGATTTAGGGGTCATTATTTCAGAGGATCTAAGGGTAAGTAGTCAATGTAATAGAGCAGCAGGAAATGCTGGCAGAATGCTTGGTTGTGTAGGGAGAGGTATTAGCAGTAGGAAAAGGGAAGTGCTCATGCCACTGTACAGAGCACTGGTGAGACCTCACTTGGAGTACTGTGTGCAGTACTGGAGACCGTATCTCCAGAAGGATATAGACATCTTAGAGAGAGTTCAGAGAAGGGCTACTAAAATGGTGTACGGCTTGAAGGAGAAAAGTTACCAGGAAAGGCTTAATGATCTTAACATGTACAGCTTGGAAAAAAGACGAGACAGAGGAGATATGATAGAAACATTTAAATACGTAAAGGGAATCCACAAGGTAGAGGAAGGGAGTATATTTAAAAGGAAACAAAATAGCAAAACAAGAGGACATAGTCTTAGATTAGAGGGGCAAAGGTTTAAAAGTAACATCAGGAAGCATTATTTTACTGAGAGGGTGGTGGATACATGGAACAGCCTTCCAGTAGAAGTGGTAGAGGCCAAAACAGTAATTGAATTTAAGCAAGCATGGGATAGGCATAAGGCTATCCTAAACAAAAGATAAATCCAGGTAAAGTATCCATGTAATTGGGCAGACTAGATGGGCCGAAAGGTTCTTATCTGTCGACATTTTTCTATGTTTCTAATAAACGACACAGAGCAGAGCACAGAGCAGAGCACAATAAACGGCACAGAGCAGAGCACAAGAGCACCGATCAGAGCACGAGAGCACCGATCAGAGCACCGATCAGAGCACGAGAGCACCGATCAGAGCACTAGAGCACCGATCAGAGCAGAACACAAGAGCACCGATCAGAGCAGAACACAAGAGCACCGAGCAGAACACAAGAGCACAGAGCAGAACACAAGAGCACAGAGCAGAACACAAGAGCACAGAGCAGAACACAAGAGCACAGAGCAGAACACAGGAGCACAGAGCAGAACACAAGAGCACAGAGCAGAACACAAGAGCACAGAGCAGAACACAAGAGCACAGAGCCGAGCACAGAGCCAAGCACAGAGCAGAGCACAATAAACGGCACAGAGCTGAGCACAGAGCCAAGCACAGTAAACAGCACAGAGCCGAGCACAGTAAACGGCACAGAGCAGAGCACAGAGCCATAAACGGCACAGAGCAGAGAACAATAAACGGCACAGAGCAGAGCACAGAGCAGAGCACAATAAACGGCACAGAGCAGAGCACCAACCAGAGTGCAGAGCAGAGCACAAGAGCAACGATCAGAGCACGGAGCAGAACACAAGAGCACAGAGCCCGGCACAGAGCCGAGCACAGCACCATAAACGGCACAGCGCAGAGCACAGAGCAGAGCACAATAAACGGCACAGAGCCGAGCACAGCACAATAAACGGCACAGAGCAGAGCACAATAAAAAGCACAGAGCAGAGTACCAAGCAGAGCACAGAGCAGAGCACAAGAGCACAGAGCCGAGCAGAGCACCATAAACGGCACAGCGCAGAGCACAGAGCAGAGCAGAGCACAATAAACGGCACAGAGCCGAGCACAGCACAATAAACGGCACAGAGCCGAGCACAGAGCCATAAACAGCACAGAGCAGAGCACAATAAACACCACAGAGCCGAGCACAGCACAATAAAAGGCACAGAGCCGAGCACAGAGCCATAAACAGCACAGAGCAGAGCACAATAAACGGCACAGAGCCGAGCACAGCACAATAAACAGCTCAGAGCAGAGCACAGAGCACAGCACATTTAACAGCTCAGAGCAGAGCACAGAGCACAGCACAATTAACAGCTCAGAGCAGAGCACAGAGCAGAGCACAATAAACACCACAGAGCCGAGCACAGCACAATAAACGGCACAGAGCAGAGCACCAAGCAGAGCACAGAGCAGAGCACAAGAGCAGAGCACAAGAGCAGAGCACAAGAGCACGGAGCAGAACACAAGAGCACAGAGCCGAGCACAGAGCCAAGCACAGAACAGAGCACAGAGCAGAGCACAGAGCAGAGCACAGAGCAGAGCACAGAGCAGAGCACAGAGCAGAGCACAATAAACGGCACAGAGCAGAGCACAGAGCAGAGCACAATAAACACCACAGAGCCGAGCACAGCACAATAAACAGCTCAGAGCAGAGCACAGAGCACAGCACAATTAACAGCTCAGAGCAGAGCACAGAGCAGAGCACAGAGCAGAGCACAGAGCAGAGCACAATAAACACCACAGAGCCGAGCACAGCACAATAAACGGCACAGAGCAGAGCACCAAGCAGAGCACAGAGCAGAGCACAAGAGCAGAGCACAAGAGCACGGAGCAGAACACAAGAGCACAGAGCCAAGCACAGAGCAGAGCACAATAAACTGCACAGAGCCGAGCACAGAGCAGAGCACAATAAACACCACAGAGCCGAGCACAGCACAATGAACGGCACAGAGCAGAGCACCAAGCAGAGCACAGAGCAGAGCACAGAGCAGAGCAAAGAGCAGAGCAAAGAGCAGAGCACAAGAGCACGGAGCAGAACACAAGAGCACAGAGCAGAACACAAGAGCCAAGCACAGAGCAGAGCACAGAGCAGAGCACAATAAACGGCACAGAGCCGAGCACAGAGCCAAGCACAGTAAAGAGCACAGAGCCGAGCACAATAAAACGGCACAGAGCAGAGCACAGTAAACGGCACAGAGCCGAGCACAGAGCCATAAACGGCACAGAGCAGAGCACAATAAACGGCACAGAGCAGAGCACAGAGCAGAGCACAATAAACGGCACAGAGCAGAGCACCAACCAGAGTGCAGAGCAGAGCACAAGAGCAACGATCAGAGCACGGAGCAGAACACAAGAGCACAGAGCCCGGCACAGAGCCGAGCACAGCACCATAAACGGCACAGCGCAGAGCACAGAGCAGAGCACAATAAACGGCACAGAGCCGAGCACAGCACAATAAACGGCACAGAGCAGAGCACAATAAAAAGCACAGAGCAGAGTACCAAGCAGAGCACAGAGCAGAGCACAAGAGCACAGAGCCGAGCAGAGCACCATAAACGGCACAGCGCAGAGCACAGAGCAGAGCACAATAAACGGCACAGAGCCAAGCACAGCACAATAAACGGCACAGAGCCGAGCACAGAGCCATAAACAGCACAGAGCAGAGCACAATAAACACCACAGAGCCGAGCACAGCACAATAAAAGGCACAAAGCCGAGCACAGAGCCATAAACAGCACAGAGCAGAGCACAATAAACGGCACAGAGCCGAGCACAGCACAATAAACAGCTCAGAGCAGAGCACAGAGCACAGCACATTTAACAGCTCAGAGCAGAGCACAGAGCAGAGCACAGAGCAGAGCACAATAAACACCACAGAGCCAAGCACAGCACAATAAACGGCACAGAGCAGAGCACCAAGCAGAGCACAGAGCAGAGCACAGAGCAGAGCACAGAGCAGAGCACAAGAGCAGAGCACAAGAGCAGAGCACAAGAGCACGGAGCAGAACACAAGAGCACAGAGCCGAGCACAGAGCCAAGCACAGAGCAGAGCACAGAGCAGAGCACAGAGCAGAGCACAGAGCAGAGCACAGAGCAGAGCACAATTAATTAACAGCTCAGAGCAGAGCACAGAGCAGAGCACAATAAACACCACAGAGCCGAGCACAGCACAATAAACGGCACAAAGCAGAGCACCAAGCAGAGCACAGAGCAGAGCACAAGAGCAGAGCACAAGAGCACGGAGCAGAACACAAGAGCACAGAGCCGAGCACAGAGCCAAGCACAGAGCAGAGCACAGAGCAGAGCACAGAGCAGAGCACAGAGTAGAGCACAGAGCAGAGCACAATAAACTGCACAGAGCCGAGCACAGAGCAGAGCACAATAAACACCACAGAGCCGAGCACAGCACAATGAACGGCACAGAGCAGAGCACCAAGCAGAGCACAGAGCAGAGCAAAGAGCAGAGCACAAGAGCACGGAGCAGAACACAAGAGCACAGAGCAGAACACAAGAGCAGAGCACAGAGCAGAGCACAATAAACGGCACAGAGCCGAGCACAGAGCCAAGCACAGTAAAGAGCACAGAGCCGAGCACAATAAAACGGCACAGAGCCGAGCACAGAGCAGAGCACAGTAAACGGCACAGAGCCGAGCACAGAGCCATAAACGGCACAGAGCAGAGCACAATAAACGGCACAGAGCAGAGCACAGAGCAGAGCACAATAAACGGCACAGAGCAGAGCACCAACCAGAGTGCAGAGCAGAGCACAAGAGCAACGATCAGAGCACGGAGCAGAACACAAGAGCACAGAGCCCGGCACAGAGCCGAGCACAGCACCATAAACGGCACAGCGCAGAGCACAGAGCAGAGCACAATAAACGGCACAGAGCCGAGCACAGCACAATAAACGGCACAGAGCAGAGCACAATAAAAAGCACAGAGCAGAGTACCAAGCAGAGCACAGAGCAGAGCACAAGAGCACAGAGCCGAGCAGAGCACCATAAACGGCACAGCGCAGAGCACAGAGCAGAGCAGAGCACAATAAACGGCACAGAGCCGAGCACAGCACAATAAACGGCACAGAGCCGAGCACAGAGCCATAAACAGCACAGAGCAGAGCACAATAAACACCACAGAGCCGAGCACAGCACAATAAAAGGCACAGAGCCGAGCACAGAGCCGAGCACAGAGCCATAAACAGCACAGAGCAGAGCACAATAAACGGCACAGAGCCGAGCACAGCACAATAAACAGCTCAGAGCAGAGCACAGAGCACAGCACATTTAACAGCTCAGAGCAGAGCACAGAGCACAGCACAATTAACAGCTCAGAGCAGAGCACAGAGCAGAGCACAATAAACACCACAGAGCCGAGCACAGCACAATAAACGGCACAGAGCAGAGCACCAAGCAGAGCACAGAGCAGAGCACAGAGCAGAGCACAAGAGCAGAGCACAAGAGCACGGAGCAGAACACAAGAGCACAGAGCCGAGCACAGAGCCAAGCACAGAGCAGAGCACAGAGCAGAGCGCAGAGCACAGAGCAGAGCACAGAGCAGAGCACAATAAACGGCACAGAGCCGAGCACAGAGCAGAGCACAATAAACACCACAGAGCCGAGCACAGCACAATAAACAGCTCAGAGCAGAGCACAGAGCACAGCACAATTAACAGCTCAGAGCAGAGCACAGAGCAGAGCAGAGCACAATAAACACCACAGAGCCGAGCACAGCACAATAAACGGCACAGAGCAGAGCACCAAGCAGAGCACAGAGCAGAGCACAGAGCACAGAGCAGAGCACAGAGCACAGAGCAGAGCACAAGAGCAGAGCACAAGAGCACGGAGCAGAACACAAGAGCACAGAGCCGAGCACAGAGCCAAGCACAGAGCAGAGCACAGAGCAGAGCACAGAGCAGAGCAGAGCGCAGAGCACAGAGCAGAGCACAGAGCAGAGCACAATAAACGGCACAGAGCCGAGCACAGAGCAGAGCACAATAAACACCACAGAGCCGAGCACAGCACAATAAACAGCTCAGAGCAGAGCACAGAGCACAGCACAATTAACAGCTCAGAGCAGAGCACAGAGCAGAGCACAGAGCAGAGCACAATAAACACCACAGAGCCGAGCACAGCACAATAAACGGCACAGAGCAGAGCACCAAGCAGAGCACAGAGCAGAGCACAAGAGCAGAGCACAAGAGCAGAGCACAAGAGCACGGAGCAGAACACAAGAGCACAGAGCCGAGCACAGAGCCGAGCACAGAGCAGAGCACAGAGCAGAGCACAATAAACTGCACAGAGCCGAGCACAGAGCAGAGCACAATAAACACCACAGAGCCGAGCACAGCACAATGAACGGCACAGAGCAGAGCACCAAGCAGAGCAAAGAGCAGAGCACAAGAGCACGGAGCAGAACACAAGAGCACAGAGCAGAACACAAGAGCCAAGCACAGAGCAGAGCACAGAGCAGAGCACAGTAAAGAGCACAGAGCCAAGCACAGTAAAGAGCACAGAGCCGAGCACAATAAAACGGCACAGAGCCGAGCACAGAGCAGAGCACAATAAACGACACAGAGCCGAGCACAGAGCAGCGCACAATAAACGGCACAGAGCCGAGCACAGAGCCGAGCACAGCACAATAAACGGCACAGAGCAGAGCACAGAGCAGAGCACAATAAACGGCACAGAGTAGAGCACCAACCAGAGCGCAGAGCACAAGAGCACCGAGCAGAGCACAAGAGCATAGCAGAGCACAATAAACGGCACAGCAGAGCACAATAAACGGCACAGAGCAGAGCACAATAAACGGCACAGAGCAGAGCACAGCACAATAAACAGCTCAGAGCAGAGCACAGAGCACAGCACATTTAACAGCTCAGAGCAGAGCACAGAGCACAGCACAATTAACAGCTCAGAGCAGAGCACAGAGCAGAGCACAATAAACACCACAGAGCCGAGCACAGCACAATAAACGGCACAGAGCAGAGCACCAAGCAGAGCACAGAGCAGAGCACAGGAGCAGAGCACAAGAGCAGAGCACAAGAGCAGAGCACAAGAGCACAGAGCCGAGCACAGAGCCGAGCACAGAGCCAAGCACAGAGCCAAGCACAGAGCCAAGCACAGAGCAGAGCACAGAGCAGAGCACAGAGCAGAGCACAGAGCAGAGCATAATAAACGGCACAGAGCTGAGCACAGAGCAGAGCACAATAAACACCACAGAGCCGAGCACAGCACAATAAACAGCTCAGAGCAGAGCACAGAGCACAGCACAATTAACAGCTCAGAGCAGAGCACAGAGCAGAGCACAGAGCAGAGCACAATAAACACCACAGAGCCGAGCACAGCACAATAAACGGCACAGAGCAGAGCACCAAGCAGAGCACAAGAGCACGGAGCAGAACACAAGAGCACAGAGCCGAGCACAGAGCAGAGCACAGAGCAGAGCACAGAGCAGAGCACAGAGCAGAGCACAGAGCAGAGCACAATAAACTGCACAGAGCCGAGCATAGAGCAGAGCACAATAAACACCACAGAGCCGAGCACAGCACAATGAACGGCACAGAGCAGAGCACCAAGCAGAGCACCGAGCAGAGCACAGAGCAGAGCACAGAGCAGAGCACAGAGCAGAGCAAAGAGCAGAGCACAAGAGCAGAGCACAAGAGCACGGAGCAGAACACAAGAGCACAGAGCAGAACACAAGAGCACAGAGCAGAACACAAGAGCCAAGCACAGAGCAGAGCACAGAGCAGAGCACAATAAACGGCACAGAGCCGAGCACAGAGCCAAGCACAGTAAAGAGCACAGAGCCGAGCACAATAAAACGGCACAGAGCCGAGCACAGAGCAGAGCACAGTAAACGGCACAGAGCCGAGCACAGAGCCATAAACGGCACAGAGCAGAGCACAATAAACGGCACAGAGCAGAGCACAGAGCAGAGCACAGAGCAGAGCACAATAAACGGCACAGAGCAGAGCACCAACCAGAGTGCACAGCAGAGCACGGAGCAGAACACAAGAGCACAGAGCCGAGCACAGCACCATAAACGGCACAGCGCAGAGCACAGAGCAGAGCACAATAAACGGCACAGAGCCGAGCACAGCACAATAAACGGCACAGAGCAGAGCACAATAAAAAGCACAGAGCAGAGTACCAAGCAGAGCACAGAGCAGAGCACAAGAGCACAGAGCCGAGCAGAGCACCATAAACGGCACAGCGCAGAGCACAGAGCAGAGCACAATAAACGGCACAGAGCCGAGCAGAGCACAATAAACGGCACAGAGCAGAGCACAATAAACACCACAGAGCCGAGCACAGCACAATAAAAGGCACAGAGCCGAGCACAGAGCCGAGCACAGAGCCATAAACAGCACAGAGCAGAGCACAATAAACGGCACAGAGCCGAGCACAGCACAATAAACAGCTCAGAGCAGAGCACAGCACATTTAACAGCTCAGAGCAGAGCACAGCACAATTAACAGCTCAGAGCAGAGCACAGAGCAGAGCACAGAGCAGAGCACAATAAACACCACAGAGCCGAGCACAGCACAATAAACGGCACAGAGCAGAGCACCAAGCAGAGCACAGAGCAGAGCACAAGAGCAGAGCACAAGAGCAGAGCACAAGAGCAGAGCACAAGAGCAGAGCACGGAGCAGAACACAAGAGCACAGAGCCGAGCACAGAGCCAAGCACAGAGCAGAGCACAGAGCAGAGCACAGAGCAGAGCACAGAGCAGAGCACAGAGCAGAGAACAATAACCGGCACAGAGCCGAGCACAGAGCAGAGCACAATAAACACCACAGAGCCGAGCACAGCACAATAAACAGCTCAGAGCAGAGCACAGAGCACAGCACAATTAACAGCTCAGAGCAGAGCACAGAGCAGAGCACAATAAACACCACAGAGCCGAGCACAGCACAATAAACGGCACAGAGCAGAGCACCAAGCAGAGCACAGAGCAGAGCACAGAGCAGAGCACAAGAGCAGAGCACAAGAGCATGGAGCAGAACACAAGAGCACAGAGCCGAGCACAGAGCCAAGCACAGAGCAGAGCACAGAGCAGAGCACAGAGCAGAGCACAATAAACGGCACAGAGCCGAGCACAGCACAATAAACAGCTCAGAGCAGAGCACAGCACATTTAACAGCTCAGAGCAGAGCACAGCACAATTAACAGCTCAGAGCAGAGCACAGAGCAGAGCACAGAGCAGAGCACAATAAACACCACAGAGCCGAGCACAGCACAATAAACGGCACAGAGCAGAGCACCAAGCAGAGCACAGAGCAGAGCACAAGAGCAGAGCACAAGAGCAGAGCACAAGAGCAGAGCACAAGAGCAGAGCACAAGAGCACGGAGCAGAACACAAGAGCACAGAGCCGAGCACAGAGCCGAGCACAGAGCCAAGCACAGAGCAGAGCACAGAGCAGAGCACAGCACAGAGCAGAGCACAGAGCAGAGAACAATAACCGGCACAGAGCCGAGCACAGAGCAGAGCACAATAAACACCACAGAGCCGAGCACAGCACAATAAACAGCTCAGAGCAGAGCACAGAGCACAGCACAATTAACAGCTCAGAGCAGAGCACAGAGCAGAGCACAGAGCAGAGCACAATAAACACCACAGAGCCGAGCACAGCACAATAAACGGCACAGAGCAGAGCACCAAGCAGAGCACAGAGCAGAGCACAGAGCAGAGCACAAGAGCATGGAGCAGAACACAAGAGCACAGAGCCGAGCACAGAGCCAAGCACAGAGCCGAGCACAGAGCAGAGCACAGAGCAGAGCACAATAAACTGCACAGAGCCGAGCACAGAGCAGAGCACAATAAACACCACAGAGCCGAGCACAGCACAATGAACGGCACAGAGCAGAGCACAGAGCAGAGCAAAGAGCAGAGCACAAGAGCACGGAGCAGAACACAAGAGCACAGAGCAGAACACAAGAGCCAAGCACAGAGCAGAGCACAGAGCAGAGCACAATAAACGGCACAGAGCCGAGCACAGAGCCAAGCACAGTAAAGAGCACAGAGCCGAGCACAATAAAACGGCACAGAGCCGAGCACAGAGCAGCGCACAATAAACGGCACAGAGCCGAGCACAGAGCCGAGCACAGCACAATAAACGGCACAGAGCAGAGCACAGAGCAGAGCACAATAAACGGCACAGAGCAGAGCACCAACCAGAGCGCAGAGCACAAGAGCACCGAGCAGAGCACAAGAGCATAGCAGAGCACAAGAGCATAGCAGAGCACAAGAGCATAGCAGAGCACAATAAACGGCACAGAGCAGAGCACAATAAACGGCACAGAGCAGAGCACAATAAACGGCACAGAGCAGAGCACAAGAGCCCTGAACAGAGCACAAGAACAGAGCACCGAGCAGAGCACAAGAGCACAGAGCAGAGCACAATAAGCGGCGCAGAGCACAATAAACGGCACAGAGCACAGAGCAGAGCACAATAAATGGCACAGAGCACAATAGCACCGAGCAGAGCACAGAGCAGAAAATAAAAAAAAAAACATCAGCCACACTAACACAACAAAAAAAAAACTGAGGACCTACCAAAAAAGGTGCCCCCTCCAAAGAGCCTCCACAACACTTTAACAAGAGGGCATACAAACAACCAGTGCCCCCACACCAATTGTGCAACCAAGAAAAAAAAAATTGTTTTAAAAAACCTCACAGCCACAATAACAGGACGAAAAAAAAAAAAAAAAAAAAAACAAGCACCAAGAAAAAAAAAACAACCAAAGAATTTTTATTACAAAAAACTCTGCCACACTAACAGAACGAAAAAAAAATAAACCTAACAAAGCAACCACCAAGAAAAAATAAAAAAAAATGTTTTAAAAAGACTCACAGCCGCACTAACAGAACAAAAAAAACAAACAAACAAAACAACCACCAAGAAAAAATATTTAAAAAAAATATTTAAAAAACCTCACAGCCACACTAACAGGACGAAAAAATAAAAATAGGACCTAACAAAGCAACCACCAAGAAAAAAAAAAAAGTTTTTTATAAAAAAACCTCAAACACACTCACACAATGAAAAATGTAAAAAAAAAAACCCCACCTCGGAGGTCCAAACACAAAAACAGTGCCCCCCTGCAAACACCTCACAAACCACTTAACCCTTTAAATATAAAACAGAGAAAAATTCACATACAATTTTTTTTTATAGTATTTACAAAAAAAAGCCACCCAAAAGAAAGATGGATTTACAACTACAATCTGTCGCTAAAAGGAGAGAAAATCACACAGAATCTAACACTAATGACAACCCGAACGAGCAACAACAAAATTTCAGAAATAAAAAAAAAACAACAGAAAAGAAAGGAAAGAGCTAATATGGATGAAAATGCACGATGTCAAAAAAGAATCAAAAACACATTGGCACACAAAGTTCGACGTGCACAAACAAAAATTAATAAAATCATTAACAATGAACAGGGTGATTCAGTTCAACAACATTATTGTGGAAAACTCGATGTTCTGTGCACCAACTGCAATGCACTGCATTTTAATGCACACCAGCCATCCGACAGACTATTCACTCAATGCTGCAACAAAGGAAAAGTATACATGGAGCCCATTAAAGTTGCTCCTTTGATAGAAAGGATAGAAATTGACATCTACTGAGGAAGCGGCTTCATACAGCGAAACGCGTTTGGATGTACCAAGATTATTTTAATTATTTTATACCAATAAATCCCATTATACCTTGCTTGCTGTCCCTATTCTTCCTGTTTCCTGGCTGCTGTACCCCACATGATTGTGATCTACACCGCTGCTGAGGATCAGGGGAACGGATACTGAAACAACATCAAGGCTCTTGGAGTACCCAAAGATTGGAGGACCACCACAGACGTTGGAGCACCACCAAGGGAAGTCTGGCGTTCCTTCCATAATTCTGCCAGCCGCTATAAACATCTGGTGTCTGATACTAAGACACCACACCATGTGAGTGCAATCCTCTTATCTTTATTTTAATAGTATACTGCCTTGACATACTGCACCATTATTTTTGTTTTCTGTTTTGTTTGAGGTTTACACGCATCCAACAGAGGGGAGAACTGTCATTTAAGTGAGGACATCCCTGTCAGTGGAAATGCAATTTTATGGCTACATGCTTTCCATCTGAAAAGATTTCAACCCATTTTTAAATGCAGGCAAATTAACTCAACAGTACTTTGTAGACGCATATGTTAAGACCGAAGGTAACCGTCTAAACTATGTACGACAAAATCAGTCCAAATTACGAGTTGAAAAATACACAGGTCTCATGGACCATCTACAAAACGCTGCCAAAGAACAGGGCTTGATACCAGGAAAAGCAGTAATACTTCCATCAACATTCCAGGGTAGTCCCAGAAACATGCTGCAAAACTACCAAGACGCCATGGCTATTGTGCGAAAATATGGCAAGCCTGACTTCTTCATAACAATGACATGCAACCCAAAATGGCCAGAAATTTTAGAAAATATTACAGAAGGTCAAGCAGTGGAATACCGCCCTGATTTGGTTGCCAAAGTTTTCAACTTAAAGCTAAAAGAACTACTACACGACATCACAAACAAACATGTGTTAGGTAAACCTGTTGCTAAAATTCATGTAATAGAGTTTCAAAAACGTGGATTACCTCATGCACATATTTTACTCATATTATCACCTCAAGATAAGCTTAAAGATGCTGATGCTATTGATAGGTTCATTTCAGCAGAAATCCCCGACATTCATGCACAACCCCGATTACATGCAATAGTCATCAAACACATGATAAATGGACCATGTGGGCCTCAGAATATTAATTCGCCATGCATGGCTGATGGTGTTTGCTCAAAAAACTTCCCAAAACCATACCAAGACCAAACTTTGTCAAACATGGACGGCTATCCACTGTACCGGAGAACACAAACAGCTGCTTCTATTGAAGTAAATGGAAAAAAAAATCAATAACTCTTGGGTTGTGCCATACAACCCATTATTAGCTTTAAAATATAACTGCCATATAAACGTTGAGAGCTGCGCTTCTATAAAAAGTGTAAAGTACTTATTCAAATACATCTATAAAGGACATGACTGTGCAAATATTGCCATCAAAGAACATGCAACGCTCCATCATGACGAGATCACCTCCTTCATGGATTCCAGATATGTGACAGCTCCAGAAGCAGCATGGCACCTTCTTGGTTTCAAAATGCACCATCAAACACATACCATCGTGCGTTTACAAATCCATCTTCCTGGCGAACAGTCTGTATACTTTAATGAAGATAACATCAGGAACGCTATAGAAAGAACACAAGAGACACAACATTGACAGCATGGTTTACCTTAAACAGAGTAGATGTGGCTGCCCGCAAATTCCTGTATACTGATATTCCACAACATTTTGTATTTCAACAGAAAAATACCACATGGGAAAGAAGATTGAGACATCGAGAAAATAACACTATTGGGCGAATGTACTCTGTTAACATAAATTCAGATGTGGAGAGATTTTGCTTGAGATTACTTTTACTCCATGTTAAAGGAGCCACCTCATTTGAACATATCCAAACAGTTGGTGGTGTGCATTTTCCAACATTCAAAGAAGCTGCTCAAAGACTCGGTCTTTTTCAGGATGATGAATTATGGGACTTGACTCTTCACGAAGCTTCAAGTGAGATGATGCGTCAACTGCTTCGAGAGCTTTTTGCCAACATTTGTGCCCTTGCATCTCCACCAAATGCTAAACAACTGTTTGAAAAATATAAACAACAACTCATTGAAGACTTATCAAGACACCCTGGCCACACACCAGACTGCCAACCATGTCTCAATAATGCACTATTAGACATTCAGGACATTTTAATTGTTAACGGGAAAAAATGTCAGGATTTCGGTTTACCAACGCCTACCGACTATTCAACCGTCAAAACAACAGACATTTATGATGCAGTTCTTCAAAGTCACATAGGAGTACAAATGCAGGCGGCTTTAAATGATCTACAAAGAGAAACTTTTGAAGACATTCTTTCTGCCACCCAAAACGATACATTACCCCAAAGGTGTTACTTTCTCGATGGTCCTGGAGGTAGTGGCAAAACATACCTATACCAAACTTTATTGCATTCATTTAGAGGAAACAAAGAGGTAGCATTAGCTGTTGCTTCTACTGGAATTGCTGCTAATTTGCTAGAGGGTGGACGCACATATCACTCACAATTTAAACTGCCTGTTCCTTTGTTGGACACTTCAACATCTTCCATGAGGCAAACATCTAATGATGCCACAATCCTTAGAAAAACAAAAATTATAATTTGGGATGAATCAACCATGGCTCCAAGTGATGCTCTCAGATGCGTTGACAAACTACTGCAAGAGCTCATGAAAAACAACAAACCTTTTGGCGGTAAAACAATTATCCTCGGAGGCGATTTCCGACAAACTCTACCTGTTGTGGCACATGGCAGTCGATCAGCAATCGTTAAATCCAGCATTAAATTCAATACACTATGGGATAAATTTAAGATCATAAAGCTGCAAACAAATGTAAGATCTGTGGATCCAGAGTTCAGCTCTTGGGTAATAAAACTTGGCGATGGAAAACTCACAAACGAACATGGCTTCCATCAAGATATAGAAACATAGAAACATAGAAAAATGTCGGCAGATAAGAACCTTTCGGCCCATCTAGTCTGCCCAATTACATGGATACTTTACCTGGATTTATCTTTTGTTTAGGATAGCCTTATGCCTATCCCATGCTTGCTTAAATTCAATTACTGTTTTGGCCTCTACCACTTCTACTGGAAGACTGTTCCATGTATCCACCACCCTCTCAGTAAAATAATGCTTCCTGATGTTACTTTTAAACCTTTGCCCCTCTAATCTAAGACTATGTCCTCTTGTTTTGCTATTTTGTTTCCTTTTAAATATACTCCCTTCCTCTACCTTGTGGATTCCCTTTACGTATTTAAATGTTTCTATCATATCTCCTCTGTCTCGTCTTTTTTCCAAGCTGTACATGTTAAGATCATTAAGCCTTTCTTGGTAACTTTTCTCCTATTTCAGATACCACCTAAAATGATCTGCAAAAACTCCATTGTCAAGGAAATTTATGGTGACCATTTACACCCTGATGATATTTCAACGTTTGAGAAAACTGCAATTTTATGCCCCAAAAATTGTGATGTGGACAACATCAATGAAGAAGTGCTTAGTTTGTTAGAAGGTGAGAGCTACACTTATTTAAGCACTGATTCTATTGATGATGAATCACAGGAAGACAAGGATAATTACCCCATTGAGTTCTTAAATGAATTGGCTCCTTCAGGGATGCCAGTTCATAAACTGAAACTCAAAATTGGCTGTATTATTATGCTCCTGCGTAACTTGAATACAAAGAGAGGCCTGTGTAATGGAACAAGACTGATTGTGACAGCTATGCGACAAAATTTGCTCATTGCTAAAGTATTGACACCTACCTCAGAACGAAAAAACATTTTCATTCCTAGAATTGATTTAGCCCCAAGTAACACCGAACTGCCATTTGTTTTACGAAGGAGACAATTTCCTGTTAAATTGGCATTTGCAATGACTATTAACAAATCCCAAGGACAAACCTTTGACAGAGTTGGCATCTATTTACTAGAACCCGTCTTCAGCCATGGACAACTATATGTTGCATTCTCTCGAGTCAAGAGCTCTGCGGACGTTAAAATCAAAGTCATCGATGGACGTGAACAAGGCTACTTATTACCAGGGACTGATGCATGCTTCACTAAAAATGTTGTATTCAAAGAAATTTATTCAAAATAGTCACTAAAAATATTTAACTTTTCTTGACGCTGCTGTGTTTTCCTTTCCACCAACATTCATACGCACCACACTTATCAATAGACTGCCCTCTGGGCAGGCTTTCCACCTAGTTTATTTATAAAAAGGATTTTACCAGAAAGGATACATTGAGATTTCTCTCATTTTCAAGTATGTCCTGGGTTCAAGAACATTGAATTGTTACAAAAATACAAAGTTACAGTTACAAGTACTTATACAGCACCAACAAATTCCATAGCGCTTTACAATGGAGAAGCACAAACAGCAGACTTACATGATACAAGAGGAAATAAAACCCTGGTCGTTGGATAACTGTCCAGGTTATATCACTGTAAACCAAAAGCTCAGACAGACATCCCATGAGCTAAAACAAATGGGAGCAGAAGGAAGGTGAAACTGGTGGCCAGTAGAATATCATAGGGATTGCATGAAATGGACCAGATTTTTTTGGGCTTAGTAAGGGTAATTAGGGAGAGAAATGGTGACAGCTGGAAAGGATGCCAGAAAGTAGGGACAGGCCGTGGATGGAGAGGGTGGGTTGGGGCCGCAGAGGGAAGAAATGAAGGTGAGTCTGTGATGGAGTTTGCTGTGGAAAGGGAATGAGGTTTGTGACATGCACAGATAGCACCAATTAACAAACATGTGGGGAGGGGGGAGGAGGAGGGAGGAAACACAGATTTTTTTTCTATCTGAAATGGAGGGAGATTCAAAATACTTTAAAAAACTAGTCAGAGAATAATAAATGCAGACATAAAAATACATTTTTAAGATCATGGCAGCCTGGGGTATGATGTCGGACGCCTTGATGAAATGGTGGATACCTTGAATGCTTGGTTCAGGGCCGCAGAGGGAAGAAATGAAGGCGAGTCTGTGATGGAGTTTGCTTGAATGCTTGATTCAGGGCCGCAGAGGGAAGAAATGAAGGTGAGTTGGTGATGGAGTTTGCGTCAGTGCTCCTGCAAGTCTGGATTGCCCATGCCCCGCTGCGTAAAGTGCAAGTAAAAGGGGCCCATCTCCCCTGGGTTACAGCTGATCTTACGCAAATGTACCAGCTTAGAGATTCACTGTGGTCAAATTTCAAGAGTACTGGTTCCATGAACTGAATACCGAAAATGGCGGAATGCATGCACAAAACAAACAAAAATGGCTAAAGCCCAATACTTCAATGAAAATTTAACCAATAACATATCAAACCCTAGAAATACTTGGAAAATCATAAACATACAAGCACCATTGTGTGATGGTTAAGGATTCTGCTTAATGTTTGTATATCTGTGGCTGTTACACTGAATTGTATCTCTCAGGGTAATTGATTGGTATAGTGAATACGGGTACTACAGTGTAGGAGGGTGGTGCTTTGTAGTTATGTGCCAAAAGTATTGGGACAACTCAGAGATTGATAGCAGCGTCTTTTTCGTAGTAAGCATTGTAGTGTTTGTATTCCTGTACAACGGAAAGCATTTTTAAGGAAGTAGCTAAGGTACAACACACGGCGGCCATTGTTCAAGCTATGCAGGGATCAATTGACCCTTGGTGGGAGGCCAAGAATTGTGTAGCAAACCTGATGGGTAACGGAAAGTTCCGCAAACGGAAAGGAAAGTATGCTCTGATTTTTGCTGCTGGTTGGATAGCTGATAAATTTCAGGAGTCTTGTAGGCTGAAGCTGAGTTTGGAAGGAGAGATGGAAGATTTAAAAGTAGAAATGGATAAATTGAGAGCTCTTGTTGTCCAGCAGGCAGCTGAAGCTAGCACAGAGTATGAATGTACTGTGAGGTCTAATACTGAGCTGTGCAAGGAGAATGAATGTTTGTCTGAAAGCTTGACGCATGCACAGGAGGCTGTAAGGGAATTGTCTGGTCCCAGCAGCAGGACAGAAGTTGAACATTGTGCTGTAAGTATGGAAAAGTCTGAGGACTTTGGGTCAGATACTGAAACCGACTCAGGGATGGAGATGGACAATTTGTCTGACCCTGGAGTTGGGAATGTTGGTGCAATGGCGGAGGATACCTCAGGTGAGTCTGTGGTAAAAGGACTCCATTCAGATAGTGGTGTGGGATCTAGTCATGCTAGGATGGCTAGTGTTGGGCAGCAAGGCCGATCACCATGTGCCCAGAGAAGGTTTCGTGCAGAGAGACAAGCTATTCGTTGCTTTACATGCAGGGGATTTTCACATATTGCCAGGTATTGTGTGGTAACTAATGGCAACAGACACAGTGATTCTAAGTATCCCATAACCACAGCTAGAAGTAAAGCGGTTTATTCAGCAAGGTGGGGTAATGGTCACAGACATGGATCTTTGCAAAGGCATAGAAGCCAGGGACAGCCAAGGTCATGGATCCAGGAAACAGATTTAAAATCCCAATATGAATGGCTGAAATGTGAAGCTTAGAGAGGAAAGAGATCGCCTCTGGGAATTCAGCAGAGTTCCTAATTTTGGGTTCCAGAAAAGGGGAAATGAAGACATGTTATTGAGGTCTTTCTAAACTATTTTACAGTTTGTATTTTTGCAGGAAAAAGAAAAAAAATTGAACTTTTAAACTTAATTCAAATGTAATTCAAATGTGACTTTTTCCCTTCGCTGGAAACCTGTTTGGGGACCTTATTGTAATGTTAAATCCTGTTTCTATGGTAATATAAAGGTGGCTGGGGACTGGACTGTTTCAGGCATTGATGTGTTAATTCAGTCCTATACAATTGTTTGTTCTAAGGGTTTTTGTTTTGTTCTTGGTGTTTGCATTGAGTTTTGGTTTTTAAGTTAAAAGTTACTTTTTACTGAATCTCAATGTATATAGCAACGTCCTGTAACTGACGTTTTTATAGAGAATGTACTTCAGTTGTGTTTTTTTTATGTTATTGTTTTGAGTTTTAGAACTTTGCTGCATTTTGCATAGTATCGCATTACGGTTGGTTTTGCGGTAGAAAAAGGATTATTTTTAAAACTTTCTTTTTATATTTACTACGTCAAAGCGGATTGTGCAAGCGAGAATAACACGCTTTTATTGGTTTAGAGTTGCTTTGCGCAGCAAGTAGGTCATTTCGGTTTTAAGTTCAGACTGTTAGTTTCTGTTTTGAGAAGTTTTTCATTTGGTGACAGTGATTCATGTGTTGTAATGAGACATCATACAGCTAGGAAATAGACAGCAGAAGGCTATCCCCATTTAACAAAATGTATACTGATAGAAGCCACATTGTTCTGTAGAGAAAAGAGGATAGTCATTGTGCTGTGCGGTTTAGTCTGGCGACGCAGTGTACGGGCGTACAGCGTATACGTTTGTGTATGCATACACTGTGAGGGGTAGAGACATAATTCAGGGGGGTTAATCTGTGGTTGTTGACTAATCGTTTGTTGGGACAACAAGCCATAGAGTTACACGTTGCCTCGGTTAGGGTCTCTAGTTGGAAGACTATAGTGGATATAGTCTGACAATCCACCGTAAAAGAACGACACCAGACGGTGCTCTCCTAAATTGGTGCAGGGTTTCCCTGGACGCAGGGGTAAGACGATAAGCCGATTCGAATCGCCATGGGCAATGTGCCGTCCATGCAAGGGAAGGAAAGCGAGGCTTCCCACAGTCAGACAGCTGCGCAGCACACGAAAATCCTAGGTTTGGGGCGAAGGCCATGAAACCCCATTTAAAGAATGGCATAGATGGTCCAAGGGTACCGCTTGGGGTATCCCTCTGGAGGGGACATTTGACGCCTGGAGATGGGAGAAATTCATAACGGAGTTTAAACCCAGACTCTGGACGAGAAAGACCTTAGGTGTAGCTCAGATGTAGCTTCAGAAGTCTTTTAAGGTAAACTGACAGGGTATACAGAAGGCGGTTTCAGTCCGGAAGAACCGCATGATGTACACCTGGCCAGAGGGGATAGCCGCGATTGGTAATCCAATGATGGAAGCGGAAGAGGCTCTTTCTGGGCTAACTCTGCTAAGGCAGGCTGGATCCACTAACACTGGATCTGTTGTAGTTTCCTCTGATGTTTCTGTTGTCACCAATGTAACTAACTCTGCTCTCTCCAGTTTTTTGTGTTTTTACATTCCAAGGTTAACACCTAACATGGACACGTCTTCATCAGGGGTCGGTGACTAGTCCCTCGGAATACAGTTGCAAGCTGAAGATTGTGTTAGATTAGTGGGCCCCAATCGATCCAGGGGTGGTATGTGGATGACTTGGTACTTTGATGTCCCACACGGGAGGTTTGTTATCGGCATACTGTATCATTTCTTAACCATCTGGTGCCCACAGGTAATAAGGCTAACAAGGAGAAAGTACAGTTTTGCAAGGAAAAGGTTATCTTTTTAGGACATGGTATCTCTCAGGGTACCTGACATTAATCACCCAGAGAGTAAAGACATTAAGTGGCTCTAACACCCACTAAACTGACTCTAAGATGATGCACCATTTTTGAAAACAGCGTCTCTTCTTCCTGTTATGAAGGAGGAAGAGAAGGGGTGAGATAATGGTGTGAAAAACGTAAATTTTCCAACTTTTACTAACTATTCTAACCTCTCAACCTCTAATCAATTTTTCAACCTAGTAGGGAAACACTTTGAGGACCATCATGATTGCTTTTCCTTGATGAGCTCAAAAAAGTCCACCAGGTCCGGGAGTCTCTCCCAGACCCAAACTCAATAACCAGTGTTCATTCTAGTCAACCAGGTGATTGGATCATGCTAAAGAAACATCCGAGGACGGGACTAGAGGCGAGATATCGTGGGCCATTCCAGGTGCTGCAGACGACACCAACCTCCCTGAAGTTCAAGGGACAAGACAACTGGATCCACGCCGTTCACTGCAAGAAGTTTCTCAAATACGTCAAAGAGTGAAGAGTATCATTTTCTTTATTTGTTTAGTTTAGGTTTTAGCGAGGGAAATGTACCCAAGACTAACAAGGGCCACAAGGAGACATTTGTAATAGTAACTCTGGCTCCTGTCGTTCGCTTGTTTAAATTCTTGTGCGGTGTTGTAGTGAGGGAGATCACCAAGAAACAATGACAGAGCGTCCAAAGGGGGGGGATTTACAAGGGTCAGGTCCACACTGATGGGAGCAGGGCAGAAGCGGAGCTATAGCTAGTGAGGGTTGGAATCTTTTTTAAAGCTTTGGGAAGCTTCGGGGGGGGTTTCTTGTTTTCCATTGGATCCTGGCTAAAGGTAATGGGAGTATAAATACTTATGGTGTTTCTGTCTCTATTCCTTCTATATGCCGGAGTGAGATGTTCCTGATGTCTAATCGACCGAGTTACCGGAGCCCAAACAGATGAGGCGCCCAGAGGACCAACCCATGGACCGGATACAGAGGATTTCAGACCGACCGAGTTACCGGAGCCTGAACAGAGGAGACGCTCAGAAGATCAACCCATGGACCGGATACAGAGGATTTCAGACTGACCAACGATCGACGCAACCCACCACCTCATGACCTCCCTCTGAGTCACCTCCCCTAAAGGAGATTCTACGTGTCAAGATTTGTTTTAAGATTTGCCCAAAAAAATCGGCGTGTCAAGATTTGGTTTTAGATTGGTTTATCCACATGTCAAGATTTGTTTTTGCTTTATGATCCATGTGTCAAGATTTGTTTTAACACTTGCTTTAAGATTCGGCGTGTCAAGATGGACTGTCTGTTGTTTTCTATCATGTGTTTGGCTTTTTGCATTCAGAACTTTACAAGAGGAACTGTTTCTTTCCAAGGAAGATCGAGATTCAGCGAGGGACACTGGGGAGCAAATGACAAAGAGGAGGGACTGTTGTGGAAATTTTATTATGTGGACATTATAGTCTAGGATGTGTGTGTTTTTATAAGTTGTCATCTGTCTCCCTGTGTTGGATTTGAAGGTGGTTTCAAATTCAAGCCAGCGGCGGACATTATACTCTAGGGATAAGGTGTGTACAGGGGGCCGGTCCGTCATTCTAGTCCACACCTCTGTCCTTTTGATATGTAAATGTATTTACTGGACAAAATTGTTTTCTGTTGTATAGTCAGTGGCCACTGGGCGTTGTCCATTTTGTGTAATAAACAAATGACCAGAAGCCAGGAGCTCACTTAGCTCACTAGGGACTTGGACGTGGTCAGATGAACTCCAGCTAGAAGCAGCGTGTGTGTCTGTGTCTCTTTACTGTGCGGGTTCAGGTACGTATGCCAGGGATGGCAGAGAGCTGCTTGTAAGTGCAGCGGATCAAACTACATTAGGGAATTGATAGTAGATTAATTTCCAAAACACACCGCAGTTATGGAATAACCTCCCAGACGCCATCAAATCTTCGCCCAGTCTAAAGTCACTCAAGAGCTCCCAATTAACATACCTCAATACGGAATGCACCTGTAAACGTGTAACATAATGACTTTATTTCCTACATATTTATTTTTTGTGTTAATCTGTAGATTTGTTTTTAATATCTTGCATTTATTAATTACATTGAAATTTTACAGTCGTTACAGAAATACAATGTTCTTGAACCCAGGAGATACTTTAAAATGAAAGAAATTTCAATATATCCTTCCTGGTAAAATACTGTGCAAATAAATAGACTGTTCAGGGTGGCCATAGTGAAAAACCTACATGCGAGCATCCCCGGTAGCCCAGTTTAGTTTAGTCTTGTGAGTGAGACCATTGGGACTTTTAACTTTTTGTAATAGACTGCACACTATAGTTTTAGGCTTTCTTTGCTTTATTTGAAAGACAGTTCTGCACAAATCAGATTCTGGTCAACAGGCACTCTAATTTTTTCAAGTATTTGAAATAAAACCACGTCAGACAGTTGTAATTTTTCTTTTGGTTTTTACTGGAAAAAAAAATCATTCATAAATTAACAAATATAAAAATGTACAAACACATGGGAAATTATGCAATGATACAATGTGTTGTTTTTGCCCCAAAATTTGTTTTCAAATGTTTTACATTTCAGTGCAAAAGATAACATAACTTCTTGATCCACACATAAAAAAAAGTCTGTTTTACAGGAAGAAAACTTCATAGTTGCCAAAAATATAACATTAAAAAAAACAAAAAACATGAAAAAAAAAAAAAATTACAATCTTGTTAAAACACAACCAACTGAGCTCTTAGCAAAGCCGGATTTAAAAAAATGAATGAACTAGGACAAATTAATAAAAACACAGGCCAAATATAAAGATAAATTCTGGATTGAAGTGCTTAGCATGGAGCAATCGCCATAGGAACCCAGTCATTTCTATTCGCTGCATCACATCTGGCACACTCCTCGTAATAAAATAAATAAATTACAAACTGAGGATTGCGCCACATCTAGTGCAGTCTCCAGAGAAACCACTGGACTCCACCTGAATGCTCCCGCTAGAAAATAATCAGCTGCATTTCTTTTGATGTCTATAGAAACTGCTCCAACCTGTGGTGCAATCTCCATGGACATGATACAGCTGGTTGGTTCATGCTCAGTTTAAGAATTCCTCCACTTTCAACACTTGGCCCCATGAATGGTTCATTATACAGGTGGCACACAGTGTCATTAAGACATACAATATATGGCTTTTGTCTGGAACTTTTTAAAGTTCACTTCGTACACTCGCATCGAGAACGTACAAACCAGCAACTTCTGGAAAGGAACCAGCTACCACAAGTGCATATATCTTGAATTCATGTTTTAAAACATTTTACATGAATTGAAGGACTAAGACAGAAGATCACATTTCATGACAACCACGATGGTCAAGGGTAGAAGTTATCAACTGAGAGGGAAAAAAAACAAAACTTTATTATTATCCTTTATATAGCACCACAAATTAGGGATGAGCGTGGCTGAAAAATTTGTTTCATTAGAATTTTAAATGATTTCGTTTTTGGAATTTCGTAACTAATTTCGTTTCGTTTCAGATCGATAAGAAATTTCGAATCGATTCGAATTTCATATATCAATTCGATAGTTGATATCAATTTGAATTTTGGATCACTAGATAAAACCCCAAATAATCAAATTTTGCTGTTAAAAGAAAAGCTAGGGTTAAATTTTAAGCGGTGTCACATTTAGTATGAGTCAAATTAAACAGTGAAACAAAATTAATTTGCTGACTATTACTTGTATTGTAAGTTAAGATCAATTCGATAAACCATTGAATTTGAAATGAACTATCAGTTATTCAAATTTTTCTTTTATGATGACACCGTGTAAAACTAAATAAATTTGTTATATACAGTTTTGTTTCATTTCGAATTCGTATTGTATTGAATTATCAAATTTCGTACCAAATTCAGAATTTTTCAGAAACTAATGCACATCTCTACCACACATTCCGCAGAGCTTTACAAGATCAGTGTACAAGGGGTTGATACATTAGAATACCAAACATAGATGATACGGCCTGATTGAGGGGGACCCTGTTCCCAAGGGAATTTACAATCTATGAGAAGTACAAGTTTTTTGTGAGGTAGGCGCATCCATATCGTTAGGTGTCTTGCCCAATTATTTCAGGCTATGAAAAAGGAAAGTTGTACCATAATCCTTCATATACAATGCTTCGAACAAAAGATGGGAAGGAAAGTGCATTTAAATGGATTGGCAGCCTACTGCGTTTCAAGATTACAGTTTCAGGATTAAGACAAGGTAGTAAATGCTGCTGGAAGGGTCCAAGACCACGACTGGACGCAGCAAAACAAAGTGAAACCTTTCAGACAATGCCAGGAATTCACACTTTTGTTTTTAGTTGGTGGCTAAATAAAAATGGGCGAATCCCCTTTCAACGGTCCCAGTTCCACCCGCAAAGATCCACAGGCGACTGGCTGGAAAATAAATGAAAATGAAAATAAAGGAAACCGGACCACTAAAAAAAAAACAAAAAAAAAAACGCAATAAGTCTGAAGATATACGGCTTCACAGGCGTAAAAATAACTCCCACTTCAGTTTGGTCCTTCTTGGGAGGTACATATAAATAAGACAAATAAAAACACACCAAAAATCCACAATTAAAAATTTCACATTAAAAAAAATGAAAAAATGTTTCAAAAATATGAGTTTGTGACCTGGTGAGGTGGACCTAACGCAGATTAGATCATCAACCACTGTTCAGCTATAACTTCATTATTACGGATTAGTTTTACCAAAAGCAGAGAAAATACTGTACAAAATGGTTTGTTCGTATTGCTTTAAGAGCTTTATTTTAAATCTTTTTTAAAAATGCAATAACCTCTTATTGGCAGCAAATAGACCAAATCACCGTCAGACACAGTAGCTACACGTGGGATTTGGAATAAGCACCATGAATGTTTTAGACATTTAAAAAATTAAAAAAAAGAGTGATCTGGTTTATTTTTAATCATCTGGAGTAGGTCCAATGTCACCAAAAACAAACAAATATTAAAAACAAAAGTCATTCACTGATAAACGCCTATCTGAATCAGCAGCATCAAGTTTCCCATGTGAAAAACAAAATATACAATAGATCTACCAACTGTGTCAAGGAGAGCTCTCTCGCCTTTCATCCGAGCTGGGGGAAAAAACCCTAAATTCTAATAGTTATAAAAAAATAAACCAAAACGCTTTTTTTCAATACAGAATATCTTGGTCATTCACGCCCATTACAGAACCTGTCTGTGAATGAGGATCATTTGTCCAATGGAAAAATTAAAATGTAAACCAAAATAACACAACGCGTGTCGAAACCGAGACGATGAAACAGCATGAAAAACACTTTCATAGCGATCTGGGGAGCGGAATCAACAAAATCTCCAAATCATTACAAATTCAATGTACAAAGAAAAATGAAGATGTCCTGAACATCTTGCTGAATGGGACCAGGGATTTCAGGAATAAATTGGACACCCACAAATGTCCAATGATGTGGGTCCATTGTGTTACAGATTAACATCACATGAGAAAATTCAATCATGAAACCCAAAAACTTCAAACTCCTCATCTTCCCCCAGGGCAAAACACATTTACGGAGTCTAGATTTCCAAACATGCCAAGTGGTGGTAATTTCTGATCATGTCAGGGGACCACATCGGCCATCTAAGCAACACATGTGATGACGTCACAATTCTGAGTGTGATTGGAGAGTATACAGAGACGTGAACCTCCTCACCCATCCAGCCCAGTCCTCCGGTGAAGGGGTTTTGTGCCGCTGAGATCAGAAAGGACTGACCTGAGCATCATGGAGAGGTTCCCAGAAACAAGACTTGTACCCGCCAATTGTTTTTAAAGCTCTTGCATTCAGGGCCATTGGGTTGGCTGTATGCCCAGTCCAGCATCAGCCTCCTGCCAATCACGTGGCTGGAGAAGAAGCCAAAGTGTGTTACTGCATCTCCCTTGGTGCTGGACCAGACTTGTGTTACGTCCAGTGCAGCAATGACGGAATAAAGGCGAGATTTAATAATATTCTGTGAGTATAACGGAAAGCGGTTCAATATTAAGATCTCCCAGAGTATCCCTTTAACCCAAATCCAAAAGGTGCACCAGAGATACAGATCACACACCCATTTTGTTCCCCAAAGGTTGGTGATAAAACTCTGACAGGTGAGGCCAGGGAGATACCAAGTTTCAGAAAATAAAGAAACCATTGAAGATTCCTGAGCACTGGATTTGGAAAACACAGCTTTACAAAAAGGTAAACAAATATTTAGGCACAGCTACCCCTGCAAGACCGAAAGGTACATGTTAATAGAGATTGTATCCGCCTGGCCCTGAAGGGGTTAAAATCTGACATTAAGTATCACGCATTCAAAAGGCAATAAAGAAAATACAAACTTTCTTCTGAGTTTTCATGACCTCTGCTACGAAACTACGCGCGATTCAATTCCATATGATGTCATCATTCAAATCGGTTCTTTAGAAAGGTTACAGATTGCCAAAAAATATTTTAAAAAAAAGACCAAACATGACGGGTCACTTTTGTTGATGAAATGGAGGGGAGGGAGAGGTGGAAATACATGTATCATCTTGGGGGTCATGGGAACGGACATCTGATGATAAGCCCACTTTGCAAATTATTCCATTCGTTAAACCAGCGATGGCAACAAAGTGACTAAGAGGACATTCAATACTTTGGTTGTCAATCTGAGTAAAATCCTACAGAAACATGCTGCTGTGGGCCAGGTTCCAGTTTGGGAAGTCCAGCCTCTGCAGGAAGCAAGGCCTTCACATCTCCCCATGCCGATTGTTGTCCAGAGAGATCATAATGTGGACAATGTGGAGCAAAATACTTTGTTTATTGGCAGCTTCTTGTTCTAAACAGCTAGTCATTAAAAATAAATATTAGAAAAATCGGTGGATTTATGGCCGAGTGACATGACATGGAAACTCAGATTTTCCTGTTTTAGACCCTTTCAGAGTCTCTGGTTCGACCCAACACATGACGATGGCATGATAGCCCAAGGCAAACGATATTCTATGCGGTTGGTTCGACGGACTGGGAATGGAGATTCCTTCACTTAAAGAAATCTGATCAGACGATAATGCTATCAAAAAAGTTATTTTTGCAAAGTCGTAAACCAAAATCTCACCATAAGCCGCACATCCCGTGTTCTATGATCTTTACAAACACAGCCGAGGGGATTAATGTGGGTGACACAAAGGCAAATTCTGCTATAAATTAGGAATGAACCGTCACCGCCAGCATTACCATCCGATATGTAAACCTGTTTTACGTTCATTCATGGTAAACAAAAAATGAAGAGGTGATTTACACAGTGTATTTACACCCACACTTCAGTAAGAAGTGATAGATATTTATATATACACCCATAGATCTATATATATATATATATTTTAAGCAAGAAATAAACAGAATGTTTTAAAATTCATCTGGTTTTTTCTTTGTAAAACTCAGCTGCCCAGAAGGATCTTCTCCATTCAAAAAAGTATGAAAGTTAGAATCCGGACGTCGCTTCTATTTTCTTCCCCAATCTCAGTTGTCTTTACAGCAAGACAGCCGATCCGATGTCACAATAACCGGGCTAGAGAGTATCTAGGAACTGACCGGTAGCAAAACAAGTAAAAAGAGGAAAAAAACAAAAACAATAAATTAAGGGATAAAAAGCAGCAGAAGTTTGCATTTTTAAAATGCATTGTGAACAAGGAACGTGAACATCCTGCCATCCAGAGCGGGTTCTAGTCTTAAGGTTCCAGCCGGTTCCATCGTTTCACAGTTCAACGTTATCTTCACGGTGACCATTTTCTTGGCAAAGGTAAGAAGAAATAAAGATAAAACCTATTTGGATGTTTCCGCTGTAGTTAGTATTCACTCACCAGAGCCAGCTCGGGAGTTAAATGCACGGTAATGTTTTTATACAATGTGTTACAGGTGATGTTCGGAGAGTAATGCAGGTTGTTGAGGCCGTCCATACTTTGTCTTTCTTTGGACTTTCTCAACAAAGCGTATCTAAGGAAATGGGAAATAAAATGTTAAGGTTAATAACGAGAAGCATAAAATAAGCAGATAACAGCTGGATTTAAAAAGAATAGAGACCAGAGATACAGGAATTGTCCTACGTGTCCTAGCTTTTATCATGTCAGCGATGATATAGCGCAGGGCTCATTTAATAGGGAATCACTCCTTTTTATGTGTTGCCATTCTTTTTTCTTTTTCCCGCTAACATGTAAATTGGATAAAATATAGTAATTGCCTGTTAACGTTTTGATGTCACTCACGCCTTGGGAGGGGGGGCTCTTAGTGGAAAGTCATCCTAGAAAACAGCCCTGAACAATGACTGAGCAGCATGGGAAATGTAGCTCCCAAAAAAATCAGGAAGCCAAGGTTGCTGACCCCTGTCTTAGGGAAGCAAGACTAAAAAAGTAGGAATGGAGACCTCTTTACCAATTATTCTGGCCACTTGTTCCAGCATAAAAACCCGGCAATTGCTGGCATTTTCTTTTCCTTAGGCTAGTGTCAGACGAGCGTTTTTAAGAGCGGAAGGAACGTCCATGAGCGTGAACGTTCCTTCCACTCGACGTCCGTCTAGCCACCTCGCTGAGCGTACTCAGCGCTGCAAAGCTCGATCCTCCTATGGAGAATCGTGCTTTGCAGCTCCGTCAACGCTCGTCCTAGCGCATCGATGGAGAGGCTTGGATAACAGACGCTTGTTGCGCGCTTATTTCGTGCGCGTGCACAAGAATGTGACCGGCCCCGTTGCAGCGTCACAATGTTGCGCCGGACGCCGGTAAGCACGTCAGTACAGGCACACTTCGAGCAGTAAAGCACGTCCCGGGGGGTTTATTCCCAAATTGGATGGGAATTGCACATAAAAGGCCAAAATAACTGAACTCTTCTGCAACACTGATATTCATTCAGCTCAAATGTTTTGCAAAAAAGATTAAATTTTCTTGTAATTCTCCGGTAGTATGCCCCCCCCATTTTAGTAACCTGCACTTAATTGAAAACAAGGGTTGTGTTTTTGTTCTAGTCTGTTGCAAAAGGACAAATGAGAAATAAGTTGCATATAACCTTCCAACTGGACTCCTAACAACAGAGCTTTGTGTAAAAAACCAAAACACAAAACAAAAAACAAATACAGGAAATGTCCTGAGAGCGGAGTTTAAACGCCTCGCCCCAGTCAGCTGAATTGGTTACAAAGTATTTATGATGTTGCTGGTTCACCAGAAGTAACTGCACTATTGAATAAACATTGTCTTATGTAATCAGTTTAAACAGATAAGGAGAAACTGCCTTTTGTAATGACCGCGCATGCACAGCGGATGTAACGTCAGGTCAGGGTGACAGTGTCTCTCAGAGATAAAAAGGTCTGAAAGTGAACCAACAAAAAAGAAAAAAAAGGGGGGGGTGGGGGGTGTCAACCAACTGGAAAAGAAAACCCTCTCGCAAATGGGGTAACAATCCCCATGTAGCCCTGTTAGAAAGAAAAAGAGGCCATGAGATCAGGACTGGAAAAGGGCTGAAATGCTTAAAAGCCTCACAAAGAGATCTATCCATCTCCAGCTCTGTGTGCTCGGCTTTTAAAAAAGAACACTCTAGGATTAAGTCAGGTTAAATAGATTTTTCTGATTACCCAGCACAACCTGAATTTGCAGCACAGACTGGTACAAGTGTGTATTATACACCAATTTATTAGACAATAAACGTTTGTTTTGGAATTAACGTCTTGTAACTTTATGCAGGATTTCTGACAGAGTTGGGAATTTTCCACATTTTCTAACATTTCTTTTGCTACCACTTTAAAAACATTTTGATAAGCGCCTTTTCACACCAGTTACCCCTACACAAAAAGCGGTGAAACACTCGAGCAATTACACATCCCTATTGTATGATAATGGTCCCAGAGATGGAGAGTCTGGTTAGCACTACACCAGGGGTCAGCATCCCTGGCTCCCTAGATATTTTGGAACTACATTTACCGTGATGACAAAAAGTCTTACACTTTAAGGCAGAAAAGAGCATGAATAAAACGTAACATTTATTAAATAAAGTAATAAAAACCGTGAGAACGATCAGTGCACGGATCACACACACAACACAAACAGTAACATTGAGTTGATTGTAGAGTGGACATTAACAAGAGTGTCATAAGTAGACCACTCTCTGTATGGAAGATGGAGAAAGAATTATCAAAATTGACCATGAAATCATCACACTGCTGGGAAGAACTTCAAAGATAGAAAAAATAATAAACTCACTATGGTACTGAGGGAGTTATTTAAACATGAGTGTCATAAGTAGACCACTCCCCGTGTGGAAGATGGAGAAAAAAATTATATCAAAATTGACCAGCAGTGTGAGGATTTCATGGTCAATTTTGATATAATTTTTTTCTCCATCTTCCATACAGAGAGTGGTCTACTTATGACACTCTTGTTAATGTCCACTCTACAATCAACTCAATGTTACGGTTTGTGTTGTGTGTGTGATCAGTGCACGGATTGTTTTTATTACTTTATTTAATAAATGTTAAGTTTTATTCATGCTCTTTTCTGCCTTAAAGTGTAAGGCTTTTTGTCATTACTATCTTATACCGGTTATCCCCGACATTAGGAGCGTGTGTGCCATTATTATTACACGCAATATCGATTCCATGTCTTGATTTCCCTAGGGAACTCAAGTTTTGTGTATACATTTACCATGAGGCTCATCCATGCTGAGGATTGACTGAGCATCATGGGAGAGGAGGTACCAAACATCTGGAGAGCGAAGGTTGCTGACAGGAGGGTGCCTTGCTCCAGAAATAATTTTTTTCTCTCTCCACATATAAAATCCTTTGGACCCATATCTGTGGAACCCTAAAGTCTAGAGGGTGAGATGAGGTATCGTTGGCAAGGCCAGGATACGTCCTTTCCAAGGATACAAATTTGATCAGGTTTTATGTAAAAATAAAACAGAAAAAATATATTTATTTTATTTAACGCAGTAAAATTGTTCACTTTTCAATTATTAACTGGACAGTGGTGCTGCACTAACGCTGGGTTCACACCTGAGCGTAGCTTTTTGAGGTGCGTACGTGTTTTTCCGCGCGTACGAAGACGCGCAAACGCCCAACTCATCGCGTTCACGGCCATGTCTATGGCAGCAAACGCGCTGTAATTCGCCCTAAAGAAGCTCCTGTACTTCTTTGGGCATAGGGCGTTTTACATCATGTTCCTACGCGCTGTAAAACGCCCAGGTGGGAACCAGGCCTAACTCAGCTTTGCGTTTCCCACACGGACAGCAAGTGTGGAGTTGAAGGCAAAATGCATTTTTATGCCTTGTTTAATCGAAAACCAAAGCCGCTGCAATGCAGTCAGGAGACATGGGGGGGGCCTTTGGATCCCCGCATCTCTGAATTTACACCTCCCAAGGTCAAGTGAGGTGTCATTGGAAAAATTCTGCCGCCTCTTTTGATGCGAACACAGCGATAAACAGTTTCTAGATTTTTGGTTTTTTTAAATGTATGATTATTTTTTTTTTTCCCCAAAGCAAAATGTAAGTTTTCCCCCCCAGTTTTGGCACTTTTTTTTAAGGGGGGGTTTTGCTCCAGATTTCTGTGCCTACAGGTCCTTGGGATGTAAATAAGGCCCCAAGTGTGCCACTTGGTGAAGTAGCTTCACCACTTTGAGAGGAGACCCAGTACCGGCTGGGTGGAGTAGAGGTAACATCACTGTTCTGCGTGGAGAGAGCCTGTGGAGACATGGGTTTGATCCCGGCAAGATCACCTCTCCAGTAAGTGTCCTTGGGCAAGACACCTAACGGTACATACTCGCCACCCAGGACATACTGGAAAACGAGAGAAATCTCAATGTATCCTTCCTGGTAAAATACTTTTTCCAAAAATAAACTAAAAAAAAAAATACTCGGACTACACTGGACTGAACGCAAATACCGGCACGCGTTAATGGAATCCCTAATCAATCAATCAGGAGTGCATATAGCAAGACTAGGAAACAGGAATATTTAATTAAGCGCTATCACCGCATTACCGGCAAATGCGGAGCACAAAGGGGGCTGCAGGATTATCAGAGGTATTTTCTTTAGATAAAATATAACCATTTTTGGAATTTGCTCTAAACGAGTGTAATCGGCTTTAGACGTACATTAATGCATAGGTGGTGATTATATTTCCATGTGTCCAAGCTGAGTTACACCATCATGTAGTCATTCTGGAAATTAAAGTCCCTCGTGTAGCAGAAAAGATTAGCCACCGAAGCCATTAAGGAAAAAGACAATCTATTCCCGCAAAACAGGGTAAGCATCAATTCAGATACAACACAAAATCACCAGTTCAGAAAAAGAGGTCGGCTGAGCATCCCCATTTAAATCAAACTGCAGTGACTGCGCTGAACTCATTGACCACGAGCTGCAGGGTATTTGGTGTTTGTGGAGGTTTCTGATCCCAAAAAAGGTACCGCTTTAAGTACCGCAATTTGTTTTATTACAGGGCTCCTCAATATCATAATTGCACTCACCTGCCGAGAAACTGAACCTCTCCTCGATGGTGATGCGGAATGGATTTATACCTCCCGATGTCACCTTGCGGCCTTGTCACGCTGTACCCAGCAAATTGGACCCTGGAAACCATAAATCAATGGGGAGTTTAATTTATTTTCCCACAAAACCACAGTACACAATGCAACATCATAAAATGTTTTCATCGACTAGGCACCAGGATTCATTCCATGGTATACAAACGACTGGCAGCAATTACAAAATGTCAAAAAAAGTGAGGACACTCAGGGCATTGTGCCCACTCACCAGTGTCCTTTTAGGCCAGTGTCAGACGAACACAGTGATCACGTCCGTGTCGGCGCGCAGTTTAACATCCGTCGTAGCATAGAGTCACGATCAATAGAGAGCCACACACGAAGTACGTGTGCACCAAACTGCGCACGCACAACGCACGTGGCAAACAGACGCAAGATAGGCAAGAACTTAAAACCGCTAGACGGATGCGCAGAGTGCGCCACGTCCGCTTAGCGTTCTGTGTGAGTGATGAGATGTCAGACGCAGCGCGTTAGCGACGTCCAGCACCTTGACGCACACAATGGCTTTTCATATTAATTTTGTTTCCCATAATTCCCCTTTTTTTCCCAAGTCCGTCAACAAAAACGGACCGTGTGGTGTCTACAGTATCTTCCATCAGTACGTCCGTCTTGTGCACGCCCGCAGAGTGCGCTCTGACTGCGTTCGTCTGACATTAGCCTTAAAAGATTAAGCCCAGTAACACACTCCTATTGTGCCACTGACCCATTACACAACCCCACCCCCTCCACTGGGCCACAGCTCCATAAAAATTATTTTCCTGCTCCCCTTATTATGATTGGTCGCATAGAGTAATGAGGATGCCGCTTCTGGTGGTTTCTCCATGGTTTATGCGTGCTTGTGCACAGGTGGCTGCACAGTATAGGCGCCTCTCCACATTAAAGCACATCGAATGGACTGACATCAAGCTTTGTCCTGGTCACTGTAACCCTAGATCCAGTCTCAATGGAGCTTCTGCTAAACGAGGTCTCCAATTAATATAGCCGCTGGATGCCACACAAAAAAGCAGATAATGGAAAGCTAGGGTACCATTTGATGGGACCCAAAATATTGTGATCATCAAGCTATGGTTTTCAGGCTTTATTACTTTGTAATTCAGCCTGTCAATATTCCATGCCTTACTAGAGTCTGCACTTTACTTAATGTATAGGACTTCTACATTTAACACGATATGGGATCATTTAAAGCCAGTGAGGGTTACAGTAGTCAAGGAGGGAGATAATAAGTGCGTGCATGAGTGTTTTAGCAGAGTAGTGTGTTAGAAAGGGGCAGATGCATGCAATGTTTTTTTATTTGAAAATTACAATATTTGGTTTGTGACTGATAGTGAGGAGTGAAGGAGAGATCGGCGTCGTGAAGGAGAGATCGGCGTCGTGAAGGAGAGATCGGCGTCGTGAAGGAGAGATCGGCGTCGTGAAGGAGAGATCGGCGTCGTGAAGGAGAGATCGGCGTCGTGAAGGAGAGATCGGCGTCGTGAAGGAGAGATCGGCGTCGTGAAGGAGAGATCGGCGTCGTGAAGGAGAGATCGGAGTCGTGAAGGAGAGATCGGAGTCGTGAAGGAGAGATCGGCGTCGTGAAGGAGAGATCGGCGTCGTGAAGGAGAGATCGGAGCCGTGAAGGAGAGATCGGAGCCGTGAAGGAGAGATCGGAGCCGTGAAGGAGAGATCGGAGCCGTGAAGGAGAGATCGGAGTCGTGAAGGAGAGATCGGAGTCGTGAAGGAGAGATCGGCGTCGTGAAGGAGAGATCGGCGTCGTGAAGGAGAGATCGGAGTCGTGAAGGAGAGATCGGAGTCGTGAAGGAGAGATCGGAGTCGTGAAGGAGAGATCGGCGTCGTGAAGGAGAGATCGGAGTCGTGAAGGAGAGATCGGAGTCGTGAAGGAGAGATCGGAGTCGTGAAGGAGAGATCGGAGACAAGCATAGGAGTGAAGAAGTTCAGTTTTTGACTTTAAGATATGAGTGGTCATCCAGTTAGAGACAGACAGTGACATGATCCAACAAGGGCAGAGAGAGAACAGAGGATAGGAAGATTTGGAAGTCATCAGCGAGGGGATATTGGAAAACACCGGAAACAATTCAATCATAAAGAGAGGCGGTATAGACCGACAACAGGACTCAGAACAGAGCCTTGAGGCACCCCAACTGAGAGTTTCACTGGCTTCTCTTCACCCCCCAGTACAGAGACACTAGAAGAATAGGAGAGAGATAGCAAGAGAATGCAGAGTATTCATATAAAGTGTGTTCATGAGATCAAGGTGTTATACTGGATTTTACTCTATTTTAGGAACAGTTTGCTTTGACACATTGTTACGCTTCTATTTTGTGTTTTTGCTTTTGCACTCTCCACTATTCTGACAAAAACAAGTTAAAAAAAATAAAATAAACATGACTGCCAGTCTCCAGGTACAAAAAGAACAAAAAGAAAATCTGTGCAATGAAAAAGAAGAGGAACGGGAGAGAAAGAATAAAAGCCGAAACATAAAAAGGTATAAATGACACTGAGAAGATTATCAATGTCCAATATTGTCAATAGCTGCTAGTGCAGCACTGGGAATCCCAATAAATGAAAAAGGATTTTTTTTAAAAAAAAAAATGGGGGGGGGGGAATTATCACATCCAGGAAACAGCCAATGGGGGTTATTTGAGGGAGGCTCAGGGATTTGACCGGGGGGACTGGCGAGACAGCCAATGGAGGGTATTTGATGGAAGCTCAGGGATTTGACCGGGGGAACTGGCATTCTTGCTATGAGCACAGTTACATTTCGGATTGTGAATACATTTTGTGACAATCTGTCCCGCTGCTCCCACAAGAGAATTTCTAGACAATGAGAGCATGTAGAGACAGCTAAGCGTTATATTAAGAAGCATTGCATCCAATTTTTTTTCTCAATCTAAAGTTTGGTTAAACGTTTTTAGAATATACTAAGTGATTTTTTTTAACCCTTGCTTTTTTTGGATGCCCTCCAACTCTCCAATCTTTTTAGTTGCTCACCTTTTGTGAACCTAGAAGAAACAAGCATGAAAGGATCACAGAGGACACTCCTACCTATTCCAAAGGTCGTCATCTTCTCCTCCCCATCCCCAAAACGCATTGGGGAAGCCGTTGATTTTACGAAACTGCTCCACTGTTAATCCGCTCACCCCGCCAAAAAACTCGTCATATGGCAGCCTACAGACAGACCAAGAGAAAAGAGATGGTGCGGCGATATTAACGAGCACGGCCAGCTTGCAAGTAGCAAAATTACAAATAAAATGGGGCATTTTAAAAAGTCAGCTCTTAAACTATACGTTTAAATAATTGCATATAATTTAAAACGTTTAAAATGCTCTTCACTTTTCAAACATAAAAAGGACATACTTATTTGGTTCTGCCTAACAGAACGTCTGGACCTGTACATGCGCCTCTGACGGGTTAATACATTTAAATGATCAGGATTTCCATCTAACTGGTGGAGGACTCTGTACCTTTCATGTTGCTAAACATCTTAAAAAGAAAAGAATTTTTTTTTCTAATTTTAATTTGCCTTGGAAATTTTAAAGAACTCATCTCTCAGGACACATTTGACATGTTGTATGTGACAGGTTCTACACAAATAAAGAATGGTTTTGCCAACGTTGGTCCAGTCACTGGAAAAAATAAAATGGTCCATCATAGAACTGGAGGAGCAAACGCATTTCTGCATGTATTGTTTAATTACCTAAAGTCAAACAAAGCTACAGAAACCATGCTGGGAGAATGGGTCAGGACGCTAAAGTCTGAATGGGTTTTATAAATAGAGCATTAACCTAGTGAGCTATCCATGTGCTCTACAGCCTTTCCTTCACCTACTTTTGAGCCATCATTTTCACTACTCTACCTGGGTCTGGCATTAAGGAGCATTCCAGGAACACCCCTCTATCATTACATGGTGGTATCCATGCTTATGAAGCTTCATGTCTTTACACATTACGTAGGTGTGTGTCTTGGCCAGTGATCACCAAACCTTTGACTTACAGGTACATGTATTTGTCCAGCTTAGCCGCAAAATGACGTGGCATGTGCTGACAGCCGTAGTAATTCCGATCATTCTCTGGTATGTGGTCCACATCATGGAATATCATACAGTCCCAGTCGAGGTCTTTCATTGCTTCCACAAAGCCAACGTTGAAGAGCATTGCTCGATTGAACGGCTGATTACCAGTCTGTACAAAAAGAAATTGGTTGAATTAAGTTTCCAGTTCGTGAATGACCCATTAAGATCCAGAAAAAAGGATAAACAATACATCAAACTCTTGATAACCTACACATATTAATAGAAAAAAAAACAAACAGGAAATCTGGAACAGGCTCCAGTCTAGGTGAGAGTCCGCACTGATACATTCCTTTATTGTGCCCTCACTGAGATGATATTACGCTATGGGAGCGCCGTCTCTGCATTTTGTACCTTTAAGGTGATCCTGCTAAAGAAGTGTGTCACCCTCAAGCTGACTGTACACCTATACACCCAGAGCTGGATCTTAGGCTCTGAAAAATGTGAGTGTGTGGCACAACACCAGAATACCAGCGTTATTTTAATAGTTTATACAGCATTGCACTATTGGAGTGTGTTTTTGATATCTTTGAGGTCCCATTGGAAGGAGGACTTTGTGAGATCGCATTAGGCATACAAGTATAATTGCATTTCTATGTAGCACTTGCATGTGCACTATATGATAATTTTCACTTTTCATCTAATTCTTTGTGCCAAGTAAAAGCCCTTTCTTTTAAAGAGGAATCCTGCCTGAAAATACAATACTGATACAAGTCCTCTGGCTGTTTTCCCACGATGCTGAGCAATCCTCCTAATGGAAATAAAGCGGCCCTTAGAATAACGGCGAGCACAAGGTGCATATTCTTGTCAATGGTAAAAGTGGGTGCACCACTATAAAAGCAAAGAAGCCACTCATTGAATTTCCAACACAGTCCCTCTGCTCTGCACTTAGCCCTTTACGATGCTATACAGCACTTACTGATTATGACAGCATGTTGGGTTTTACCAAGCCCCGCCAGAAAATGAACAGCTTGAGGTTTGGCCCTAAATATCCCATAATCACATATAACAATTACCTTATTGTAGGGGACCTTAGGTTTTAGAGTCTAAAGCAAGAAGTCCATGCAGCAAATGTGAATGTACTGAACTTTACATTGAGAGACTTATCTGGCAACCACATATATAGGGTTATTCAAAGAGCATCAAAATTCCATCGGAATTTCGGTGCCCTTCCTTTCCCCGCACTTTGGGCAGTGAAATGCGCTGACTGTGCAGTGAGTTCAGCATTTACCGCAGGGTCCCCGAAGAGCAGGGAACGAGCTACAGAAATCCAAAAAACCGGCGAAACAGCGCTGCAGAACCACGGAATGCATCTGAAACTGCTAAAGCACGGAATACAAAAAAAAAAAAAAAACTCCAAAAACCCACAAATCGATCGGAAAAAAAACCCTGAATTGATCCGAAAAAAAAGCCAACAAATGGATTAAACCACACACACACCCAGCAACTTTTAAAAGAGGTTTGGAAAAAAAAACTACAGCATGAAAATAACATAAGAATAGAAAGGTCTATTACAGAGAAAAAAATAAATAAAATACAGTCATTAAAAAAAAAAAAAAAACGGGAAAGAAAAAAAACCAAAAATATTCAGCGAACTGCCAGCTTTTTAAAAGACCACAAAATTACACCATATGGAGAAATTCACCATTGGGTGCAATTTCGGATCTCTCTGAATAACCCGAATATAGTAACTAAATGGTGTAAAGTGTCACCATGAAATGTGTGACACTAATATGTGTGCCATTTAATTATGTCGTTAGCGCAGGGAATATTGCACACACACATATTACTAAGCCATAGGGATATACGTGCATAGAGAATTAGTTAAAGAGCATAGAACAAAAAAAATAATGAAAACAACTATACATTGTGACCTAAAGGGGGCAGGTAAGACCAATTGTCACAGCGCCGCTGCACACTGTAGGATGTGCATGTATTTGCATTTTTAAAAGAATAAACTCTTTGTAGGTCTTTCATTTTTCCTCCTAACAAGATTACATTAATGCAGGTATAAAAAGCACAGAGTGTCCCTTTAATGGCAGCGGCTCCCACGTAGTGTGGTCTAGAAGAAAATGCGATTTGACGTGACTTCATTTTAACGTGACCTAATAGTGTACGTTTTCCGTAATCATCATTGCACAAGGAGACATTAAAGCGCACATGCCATTTTTTGTGTGACCCAATATTAATGACACATTAAGGCTGTCAGACGAAGGCATTCTGAGCACACTGTGCGTCTGTGCACAACTGACGTACTTTCTGACTGATAATACTGTAGGCTCCACACGGTCCGTTTTTTTGACTGATGTAGATGGGAAATAAAATATGTCAAATGAAAAAAATTGATACATGATATGAAATACCATTTTGTCCTTCAAAAATGCTGGATGTCAAAAATGCAGTCCGTCTGACTACGTTCCATCACTCACACACAAAGCTACGCAGACGTGGCGCGGACTCTGTGCGTCCGTTCTAGCGGTTTGACGCTCTTGCCTAAATTGCGTCCCGTGCCACCGCACTTCTGTGCGCACGTACTTCGTGTGTGGCTCTCCATTGATCATAATTTTAGGCTACGACGGACGTTAAAATGTGCGGCAACACGTACGTGAACACTGTGTTCGTCTGACACGGGCCTAAACAGCAACATTTTCACCAGAAGTGTCTATTTTAGAATTCAATTTTCTTATTCCTAAAGGAAAGTGCTTATTTGCTAGTAAGAATAAGGAAATTATTACAAAGTCCCATAAATCACACTTCGGGGAATCAAATTTCCTGACGCTCCAGTGAAGTCAGCATTCACCGTAGGGTCCCCGAATATAGATTTTTTTTATTATTTTTTTTAGAAAGGATTTTACCAGGAAGGATACATTAAGATTTCTCTTGTTTTCAAGTATGTCCTGGGTGGCGAGTATGTACCGTTAGGTGTCTTGCCAAGGACACTTACTGGAGAGGTTGCAGGGAAAGTCCAACAAACCGAAAGTAAAAACTGCTGCAAAACCACCAAAAACATTGGATCCATTGAGCCGCCACAAACCCGCCGAACGCACTTGACGATCTGCCACAAAACCACCAAATGCATCTGAAGAAAGCCGACAATCCGCCAAACAGCTGCCGGAAAAAAAGTAACTTTTAAAATCCCTTTGCAAAAAACTACTGCATGAAAATTACATTAAAAAAAAGGTCCTTTGAGTAATAAAATGGTCTGTTACAGAAAAAAAAAAACCAGCCGAAAAAAAATCCTGAAAAATACCTAAAAAAGTAGAAACTTTGCTGCAGATTTAAAGAATAAACGGTTTATTAGATAATGAATATGAACAGGATTTTTTTTTTTACATTGAACCTGCCGAATTAAGCCATCGAACATCAGGGCATTTCACTGCTGTTCGGTTTTCTCTGAATAGATTAATCATTGCTTCTCTATGGAGATTTCACTGCCGACCAGCACCATATTTCAATGGCAATTTTGACAATATTTGGCGAACTGCCTGCTTTTGAATAGCCGAATGGCCACAAAACTGCACCGTACAGGAAAACTCACTGTTCAGTGCAATTTCAGCTCTCTTTGAATAACCCTGATAATCTCTACAAAACATGAATACATTGAGGTTCTCCACTAATCACTGTTGTTACAACATTTTATTGATGAAGCCTCTCCTGCTGTTGAAGTTCCCTGTGGGTCACCAACACTTTTTGTGGATACAACAACAGCGATTTTAACCGATGAGTACAAAATTCTCAGCAAACGCAACTAGTGAATAAACCCCATAGTGTAACCTGAAGAAAAAAAAAGGAGTTCTCAGAAGCAAATCACAGGGAAATGAGCTGTAACCAATAACCCTGCGATATAGAATAAGCTCCGCGGTGCTCTATGTTAGGTTAGGCAACTCCACCTTGATCGTCAGGAGTGAAAGGGGGGGGGGGTGTTTTTAATATATATTTAAAACCACAAAACTGTGTAAAGAGAAGTGTGTATTATAAATACCAAGAAAAAAGAAAAGTAGAGCTTAGCATGCGAGCATAATCACCGCTGGCCAACACCTCAAAGGAAGTATCGAAGAGCCAATACAGAAAAGACTGGTCAAGTAATACGAGAATAAATGATTTTTGTGCATCACTCACAGCTTGCTGACACCTACACAACAGGTTTCAACGTAACACGTGTTCAAGTTTCCTCCTTGCGCACATTCTGTAGAGCCTGGTTACAGCTCGTTTACGTGTGAGTGCTTCCGAGAACTCATTTTTTAGTTTATTACAGATTACTTTATAGCAGGGCTCAAAATTTCAAGTCCCAAGCTACTATCCAGCCATAAGAGTTACTCACCACCAGTTGCTCCACCTAACCAGCCTTCAACTCTTCCCCTAAACACACCCACTTAAATTATCTTATGAAATTACACTTTTAAAGGTTTTATTTAGAATAAAGTTACAAAAATAACATTAATATCCAGACATTAGACCCCAGATACATGTATACCCAGTCAGAGCCCAGTGTGAGCAGAGCGAGGAGGCAACGAAGCTCCTCTCCACCCCCCTGCCAGTGACAGACGAGATGGGTCAGGTTAGGCAGCGGAACCCTGCCACCGTGCAGTCTGGGGAAGGGGGGCTGCACAGTGGCACCGCCGCAATACGCAGCACAAAATAATTTATTGTACTGTGTGTGCAAATGCGAGTAGGCGAGTGGAAATTTTGAGCCCTGCTTTATAGGTTTGTAGTGATTTTTTTGATTTATGGAACTTTGTGATCACTTCCTTTATGTCTGTTAAGTATTGTACTTTTTTCTGTTCCCTATATGTCACCTCAGACTATGGACCTTACATCACACGTAACAAATGTGACCCCTAGTAGTGACACTTGCAGGCAAGGAGGTGAGGATGGTCTCCTCAGAGGTTCACGCACATTAGGGGGTTCTTTTCAGAACTTTGTGTAAATTTAACGACTCCATAGACTTTAATGGCTCTGGTAAGTTTACACCAAGGTTGTAATGGAGCCCTATGTCTATAGTTTACCTGCTCAATGACATAAAAGGCAAATTGCAGCCGTTGCCGCTGGAGCATGGGAATGAGATGCTTGAAAAGAACAGGAAGGTGCTCGTGACGATTCCGGAATGGGATCAATATAGCTACCTGCGAGAGAGAGGAGGAGAGAGCTGTGAGAGCTGACCGTGACGACATTTATTGATCAGTTAGTTGCAACGCATTAATAACAGATCCAAAATTCATCCATTACAAGGATTTTAGGCCTTTAGTACCTTTTTAGGACTTGACCTCTGGGTGTAATCATGAATCACATGGCCCAGTGCCACAGGAGGTTCACCAGGCACGGAGCATCACCATTGCAGTGGTGACAATTTTTTTTTTCTTAAATCCAGCTCAGCTAACACTTTGTTAAAAATGAGCAATTGCATTTTCTATTGTGCGATAAACTGACAGATGTATGTATGTTTTACTGAGAGCAGGCACTGGGCACAACGAGAAGAATCATTTTTGATTAAAAGTAACTATTCAACATGAGTGGAAAAACTGCTAAATATTATCCCATTATCTTCATTCAGCTGAATGCCGGCAGACTTACAAGTAGCTCAAGAGGAACCTGAAGTTGTCCAGCCCTGCCGTGTAGTCTTCGCATTATATGCAATCCCTAAGCACAATGTAACATGATAATATTTCCCATATCCGTGCAGGTCAATGCCACAGGTGTTCAAAGTGCTGGCTAGCTCTGTGTGACCATGTCCGGGGGCATCCAGGAAACTAAAGGCAATCCAAAGTCCTTTGCCAAGGACAAGCCAGCACCAAGGTCCCATTGTTATTCTATGACATTCTGCTGCAGAATTCCACTGGCTCGAAGGGAAAATGAGAAGAGGAGCAGGATGTGGAATCTCCTCCCTCACATTAGATTTATACAGGGTTATTCAAAGAGAATCGAAAAGTCACCGCACGTTCGGTGACTTTTCGTTCGCTTCAATTCGGTGCAATTTGGCGATCCCATTTCGGCGACCCTGCGGTGTATTCAGCAAACACCACAGGGCTGCCGTAGTACAGGGAAAAGCCACAACAAACCCGACGACCACTCACCGAAACCCGCAAAAACATCTTGATTAACCCCCACGAACACGCCGGAGAAACCCGAGCAGCCGCTGATCACAGCGCAGAGCAGCCGCCTGAAAAAAAAAAAACAACACCACAGACGAATGGAGTGAAGAAAAAAAGAAAACAGTTCGCTTGAATGTTTGAAAAGTGAAACGCTGTTTGCAAAGAAACTACAGAACGAAAATGTCTGGAATTTACGTATAAGAGCCAATGAATGATAATAAAAAGGGATGTTACAGAGAAAAGAAAAACTATTTAAAGCACCACAGGGCCGTCGTAGTGCAGGGAAAAGTCGCCGAAAACTCACCGCAAAACACAGCGAATGCACACCGAAACCCGCAAAAACATCTTAACGCCGAACACGCAGAAACCCGAGCTGTCGCCGATCACTGCGCAGAGCAGCCGCCGGAAAAAGCCGACACCGCAGACGAATGGAGTGGGAAAAAAAAACGTACACGTGAATGTTTGAAAAGTGAAACGCTGTTTGCAAAGAAACTACTGAGCGAAAATGACTGAAATTTACATATAAGATCCAATGAATGATGATAAAAAGGGCTGTTACAGAAAAAAGAGAAAACTATTTAAAAAAATAACAAGCGAAAAAAATAAATCCCAAAAAATGCCTAAAAGATCCTAAAAAAATCTATAAAGAGACTTTGTACTGCAGAATATTATAATCAACGGTTTATTAGGTATTGGATTAAAACAGGAATAATTTTAACATTGAAGCCTATGGGATTCGCCTGAATAAACCTGTCGAATGAAACCAAACAGCAGGGCAATTCAGCAACTTTTCACGGCTGGTTTTTTGCTCTCTGAATAGACGAAGCATTGCTTCTCTATGGGGATTTCACTGCCCTCGAACAGGCACCGAACAGGCACCGTATGTGCATGCAATACGCTAAGATTTGGCGAACTGCCTGCTCTCTGAATAGCAGAATGGCCAGGAAAGGTAACCGTATGCTGAATTTCACTGTTCGGTTACCTTTCTCCAGCAATTCGGATCTCTTTGAATAACCCTGATAATCTCAATCAATCCAAAATTTGAAACAAGTCAACAACAGAGATTCATTTTTTGGGGGTTAGCACGCTCCTTTTTGGTCTATAGGAAGGAATGCTCTGCTTTTTTAAAAGGAATAATACAGATATATAAAACTAACCCCTTGTTTTGTCCTTAAATAATAATTGGGCAGATGCTGACACTGACAGCCAAGTAAATGTCACTATAGAGGAGTTGAAATCACTTAGTTCAGAAAAAAGAAACTCATTTATTCCGATTCTGAAGACAGATCAACTAGAACGAGCAATAACCTCAAATAGGATTCAGAGGGTGTGAATAAACACAGGTTATTAAGTGTATAAAATGCTGACCTGGACAGGCAGACAGAAAGAGGCATCATGGATTTAACTACAGTCTTTACCTTCCACCGGGGAACACAGTCTCTGGGCTTCCATAGGCCTCCGAGCCGGATGGAATCTTTGGCAAACATCTCATGGATGTCACTCATTTGCACTTCACTCACGTTGACATCAATTGGTCCTTCTGAAAGGAAAAAAGAAGCCACTTGTGGGTAACTCCGGGAGCGATCGCTCAATGTTTGCACGTTAAATATAATATATTACACACAAAACCTGAACACGCATTTTTCTTTTTCATAAGGGGATTCTGAGCTCAATGAGCTGAACATACTGAATTCAGAGCACCCCCCTTTATCATAGCATTAAAGTTTAAAACCAAAAAAATTGCATAATCTTACATAGTTACATAGGCTGGAAAAAAGACGTGCGTCCATCTGACACAAAATGTAAATTTATACCCCCCCCCCCCCACACACAGCCAAATCGTCACCGGTCCTCTCGCCTGGGTTGAATAATATTTGATGCCTGACAAGTGTTAACCTGAAGCTCCCTGTGATTTTTCCGGGAGAATCTGACATGCGATACCCAGTGACCCTACTCAGCAGCCTTCAGGAGATTCAGTATAAGCGAGCAATTACGCTTCCTACAGTGCAAAACAGGACAGTAACAGGGGAGCAGGGACAGGCTGAGGGGGAATAGAATAGGCTTAGGGGAGCAGGGGCAAGTTTAGGAGCATAGGGACAGTGTTAGAAAAGGACCATAAAGATGCAGTGACAAGAGGTGGACAGGACATTTTCAGGATTCAGGCACAGAAATGGAGTGACAGAGCAGGAGCGCAGGTTGAAGACTGTAAATACAGAAATAAGATAAGAATCAGTGAAAGAAATAGGAGGTATCACAGATTTAGGGGTACAGGGCATGGTTAGAAATGCAGGGACTGGTTTAGGAGCGCAGTGCATTAAGTGGTCGCAGGGGTGCAAATTAAGGGTGCATGGAAAGAGTGATGAAGGGAATCGACTTTATGTGAATAGTTTATTGGTGTGAGGACAGGAACAGATTCAGTGGTGTAGATGCAGAGGTAGGAGTGGGTCTGGTGGAGAACGGTTATGGTTCAGGAATAGGTACGGTGTGACAATGTAGGGATGCAGGGACACAATTAAGATTTCAAGTGCAGGTACTGGTGAAATAGGTTTATGAGTGCAGGAACCGACTTAAGTGGAGGAAATCGTGACCAGTTACAGATAATAAGCATGACATTGTGGGTTTCACCAGGTAAAATAAGGAGTGGAATCATTGCTGGCAAGTAAAACTTTATTCCGGCTAGAAGTGTAGAACACAATACTTTAAGCCCCCAATGCCAGAAGAGAGGAAAACATCACTCCGTCAAGAGGTTTATCACCCAACAGAAAGGGACATGTGCTTATTTAATGTTGCGAGTTGGCCACGACTTACACTGTAAACGTGTTGGCTATTCTTGAAGAGGTGAATGGAAAGTGACCGTTTCCAGCTCTGTGAATAACTAGTCAGCAGCTTGTGAATCCGGAATTGTATATTTTTAAGGAAAAAGAATAAGGATAGACCGATATATCGGTTTTGCCGATTATCGGCTGCCGATATTCAGAAAATTACTGGTATCGGCATTTTATTTGCCGATATTTGGAAACGTTGGCTCACTGTAGCTGCGACACGCAAGATCCCACAGAACTGTGCGAATCCAGGACTTCTACCACATCAGGTGGTCAGCCCTCACTGCAGAATGACCCCTGCTCACTGACCATATATTGCGCATGAGCGTGATGGCAACAGAAATGGGGCTTCCATCCCATCTGGCAGGGAATTCCCTATACAGGAGATGCAGGGTCTATTTCCTACAGCAGGGGTCACCAACCTGGGACCTCCTGATACTTTGGAACTGCATTTCCCATGAGGCTCCAAGAACCTAATGAGAAGCTGAGCATCATGGCAGATGTAATTCCAAAACATGTGGGGCAACATTACAAAGTCACTGCTAACTTAAGTTTACAACAGCTCTGGTTAAGTTAGCACCAACTATGTAATATAACCCTTGCAAGGCCAAGGTTGCTGAACCCGTTACATACAGGGTCACATGAGGGATCTTTAAGAAAACCAAAGACACTGGTTAATAAATATAAAAGAAACAGACTGAAACCAATGTGGCTTAGTAGGAAGGTAACTAAGGAAATGAAAAATAAAAAGAAGGCATTTAAAGCTTTTAAATTTGATAAATCTGAGGCATCCTATAAAGCATATAGGACAGCCAATAAAGCATGTAAAAATGCGATTAGATGGGCTAAACTAGAAAATGAAAAAGAAATAGCCAAAGAGAGCAAGACCAACCCTAAAAGATTCTTTAGGTACATAAATTCCAAAAAACCTAAGAGTGAAAATGTAGGTTCACTAAAATCTGAGTCAGGGTTATTGTTAACTGAAGATCAGGATAAGGCAGAAATTTTAAATGATTATTTTTCTTCAGTATTTATCAAAGAGAAACCTATAAAAGGAGACATGAAATTCATTAATAAAAACTTACTAATACAAAGTGACTGGTTGACTCAGGACAAGGTTTTACACAAATTAAACAATGTGAATGTGAATAAAGCCCCAGGGCCAGATGGAATTCACCCGCGAGTACTAAGAGAGCTATGTGTTGAAATATGTAAACCTTTGTTCTTAATCTTTCAAGATTCTTTTGTTTCAGGAATGGTACCAGAGGATTGGAGAAAAACTGATATGGTCCCTAATATTTAAGAAAGTTTAAAATGTATGCCTGGGAATTATAGACCTGTGAGCTTAACATCTGTAGCTGGGAAAGTATTTGAGGGATTACGAAGGGATAATATTCAGGAATTTATTGGGAGGTATAATGTAATTATCAAAAAATCTGCATGGTTTAATGAAAAACAGATCATGTCAGACTAACCTAATTGCATTCTATGGGGAATTAAGTAGGGGTTCATAGTGGATGTGATTTACTTGGATTTTGCCAAAGCTTTCGACACAGTTACACACAAGAGGCTACTATTTAAGTTAAGAAAAAATGGTCTAGACGAAAATACTTGTTCTTGGATAGAAAACTGGCTAAAAGATAGGGTACAGAGAGTGGTCATAAATGGTACATTTTCAAGATGGACACCAGTGGTAAGTGGTGTCCCTCAGGGGTCTGTTATAGGACCAATACTATTCAATTTATTTATAAATGACCTTGAGATAGGCATTGAAAGTCATGTATCAGTGTTTGCAGATGACACAAAGCTAGGAAAAGTAATACAATGTGAGCAGGATGTTACTTCGCTGCAGAGGGATTTAGATAGATTGGGGGACTGGGCACTTAAATGGCAGATGAAATTTAATCTAGATAAATGTAAAGTTATGCACTTTGGAGTGAAGAACACACAAGCAATGTATACCCGAAATGGTACGGAGTTAGGGAAATCCAAGCAGGAGAAGGATTTGGGAATAGTCATAGACTTCAAACTAAGTAACAATGTGCAATGTCAAACAGCAGCCGCCAAGGCCAGCAAAGTACTGGCATGCATTAAAAGGGGAGTTCACTCACGGGATGAAAACATAATTTTGCCTCTGTATAAATCAATGGTCAGGCCGCACCTTGAATATGCCGTGCAATTTTGGGCACCTGTCTTAAAAAAAATATTATATCGCTAGAAAAAGTGCAGAGACGGGCAACTAAATTAATAAGGGGGATGGAAGGGTTAAGTTATGAGAAAAGACTAACAAGCTTAAACCTGTTTAGTTTAGAGAAAAGGCGCCTTAGAGGGGATCTGATAACCTTATATAAATATATACGGGGCCATTATCAACCATTGTCTGATAACCTATTCATTAACAGGACTATACATAGGACAAGGGGTCATCCATTTAGACTGGAAGAAAGAAAATTTAGCTTAAAGCATAGGAAGGGTTATTTTACGGTGAGAACAATAAAGCTGTGGAATTCTCTGCCTGTTGAGGTGGTTGGGTCAGAGTCTGTACAGACTTTTAAAAAACGACTGGATGACTTCCTGCAGACACAGAATATTAAGGGTTATAATATTTAATATGTGGGTAAAAGCTTCTTGATCCAAGGAGAAATCTGACTGCCATTCTGGGGTCAAGAAGGAATTTTTTCCCAGTATGTTGCATATTGGCAAGCATTTCAGACTGGGTTTTTTGCCTTCTTTTGGATCAACAGCAGTAGGTTATGTGGGAGAGGCTGAACCCGATGGACGCATGTCTTTTTTCAGCCTATATAACTATGTAACTATGTAACTATGTAACCGTCTAATAGTTTGTAAAAATAAAAGCTTAAATTAAAAAAAAAATCTTATTAAATTGAATAAATGAAGTGGACGTGGTGCAATGTTTAAATGTTAAACACATTGAGTTTATGGCAGAATGTCAGATTTGTGCTGGTTTTTTTCACTTAATATTTACAGAATAACGGCACCAAATATCAGCTATCGGCCAGAAAAGCTGCAGATAATCGGTATCGGCCCGGAAAAAATGATATCGGTCTATCCCTAAAAAATAATATATATTCCTGTTTTGAATACTGAAACCCACTTTTAAGTTCAAGACTCACATGGTTTACTCATAGCTATGTGAGTCGCACAGCAGTGCACAGTAGTGCCATGAGTCAGGGCAGGAACAAAGCTGGTGGTAAAGCACATTGTCTACAGTAGACAAGAGGGAAGTCTGTTAAAAACAGGAATAACGGTCAAAAGATAGGAGATAACAAATGGATGTAAATGAGGAATAATGTTTAATTGCCATGTGGAACCAATTTAGGGAAAGTTCAAAAACCACAAGGACATCCGTTAATGTCTGAACGATACAGTGCTGGAACAACCAAAATAAAAAGATTGAAACCATCGTACCGAAATACAGAATATGCTTTAAACTGCGATCACAGAGAACGTGGAGTGAAAGATTTAATATTAAGCTACATATAGCTCAGAAACTACGACCCCCCCCCCTGCAAGTCAGCATCGCGGTTCTCCAGATGTTGTGACCAGATAGGAAACCTGCAGATTTTCCACGCGTTTGTCCAGCAGTGAGAACCTGTATCGCTGTCTGCAGGGCTTAGTGTCATGGAAATAAACACATTCCCTTTCAATGAGAAGCCATTAAACACACGGATTCTGTCAGCGCTTCCTCATACAGGAGGCCTTCTATTATTTTACAGACAATACCGGCCTTATTTAGAGCCACCACCGCTCGGTTCATGTTTCACAGAAGCAGGTTAATACATGGGGGGGTGAATGAAGCGGCCTGTTTTAGAGTAAAAATGAAACCTTGGGAGAGAAACATCTGACAAAGGTTCAGCGAGAAAAGGGAATACAAACCCATACAATGAGTCAAATGGAAGGTGAAAACTGGAGGAGGAACAGGACCGAGAATACGGAAGAATAATCCCTACGTGCCGTGTGTCAAATGACAAGAAAGCAGCATTGATACAAATAGAGGGATTAAAGTTTAACAATAAGAATGGAATGTTAGAAAGTGAATGGGTTTGTAATGTATCAAATCAAAACTATACGACGTGGAAATTAAGCTGTGCAAAAAATGCAAGATGGGAATTTAGAGGTCACTAGTCACGCTGAAGAATGAATAGGGCCTTGTTGTAATTCAGAGATGATCAGATCAAAAGAATAAGAGGTCAATGTCTAGAAAATAAAACCACCTCCCTCACTGGTAGTAGTTCCATTTCATGCTCCTCAATGGAGGCAATAAGCACGTAGAGAACTCATTCTGCTCTTGTCATCCCTCCAATATAAGGCACTCTCTCCAACGGAGAAACACTGTATCACTCAGAAGTGGGAATAAATGAAGGGGGGGGGGGCACTGAAGCAATAACGGTACATTTAGAAGACCATCACTTGCCTCAATCAGAATGCCTCCGGCCATGACGCCTCCAAGATCTGGTTTGGAGCAATGAAAAAGTAACAGACATTGATTATGTCAGTGACCGCCCCAAGAAAATCATATAAACATATCAAGTGTTCTGCCTGATCCACACCACAGCAGGGCACTGCAGGGAAGCGAGTCCGAGAAGGGACATTGTAAGCTCGAGTAGGTCTGCAGAAGACTTCATCAGTATATAGTTCTATTGAGGGCACCTAAGCTACCAAAGATGGGGTGTGCCCCTCTCTACTTGGCCAGAGGCAAAACCAACAAGAGCCGGGACGGGACATATTAGCCTCTGGAGTACGTAAGCCCCCCCCCCTCATGTTTAATTATTAGTATACCAGCTTGCACATTGCACTATTTGTTTTGTCTCTTTCTGTTTCTATGATTGAGAGAGACATCAAGGAACGGAGGAACAGCTGCTAATTTTAATATATATATATATATATATACACATATATATATATACACACCCTTACTTGAATATATTCACTATTGAAACATATATTGCTGATATTTTGCACTTTCTTGTCTACGTGGGATTTGAACAATTTTTTTTTGCACTCTCTCTTTTATAGCACGTTGAAGATATTTTATAATATTTTTCTCAGGTACGCCACTCTGTAATAGGATCACGATCCACTACTAGGAGTACATGCACAGTAGACATATTGTTCAATGCGAACTATAGACACCACTCTTGATAAGGATTTTAACCGTTTATCATCACTGCAATATTTACTCTGGATGCACTTTATTCTGTTACGCTAATCACCATGACATACAAAATATGTACGAACGTTTAATACAAGTTTAGACTTGCTGTTCCTGTGCCCTACTGACGAGACACACAAACACTGGAGACCCATATTAGAAAATATATATATATATATATATATATATATATCCTTCCTTTCCGCCCATATCTAGCACTATCTATATGCTCTTAAAATATTCTGCCAGCTTCCCTCCCTCACACTCAGGGTGTCATTCTACTAGTGTATCATGGTCTACACTACGGTGTAAAAAGGATTAAAATATCTGTAACTTATCTGCCTAAATAAATTTACAAATTCTGTGGAGATGGGTTTATGCCATTAACAACGCTCGTTATCCCGGGTGTTCAGCACCAGGTTTATATACGTAGGTTTGGTTTTACATGTTGTTGTATCATTCGTATTATGTTGATGAATAAAGTTTGTAAACAGCAGAGCTATGAATTTAATAAATGTCCTAATAAAGACCCCAGCCTCTGTCCGATACTTTGAATATTTGTGTTTTGAGTGAAGCAAACGGTAAAACACAAATATAAAAATGAGGACGCCCGACGTACCCAGGGTGGATATCAGTCTCATCCCAGTGAGAGATTCTACATGATGGGATGAAGCCAGAGACCAGCTTTAATTAACCCTTGTGAGATTTCCGACAAACGTTTTGTAGATTTCCTTGTGATTGTTTTTAAGGAATTCCACAGCTTTTAGGGTAATAGGTGGAATGTGCACTAGAAAAGCAAAACAATATCAGCATCAAGCGGCTCTACAGTCAGCAGAAGCAGGTGTCCAGATATAGACTGAATGAACCGGCCTGTCATAACGAAACCACTGGGGACGAGTGTCACCATTGATCAGAGAGCAAGAAGTGCATGCTCCATCTCCACCACTGATCCAAGAGCAAGAAGTGCATGCTCCATCTCCACCACTGATCCAAGAGCAAGAAGTGCATGCTCCATCTCCACCACTGATCCAAGAGCAAGAAGTGCATGCTCCATCTCCACCACTGATCCAAGAGCAAGAAGTGCATGCTCCATCTCCACCACTGATCCAAGAGCAAGAAGTGCATTCTCCATCTCCACCACCGATCCAAGAACAAGAAGTACATTGAAGAATATCTCATATTCTTTGTTCTTAGCATTTCTTACATTGCTGAAAGGAACATGTGGCTTTGATTAAGCAGCGCTTTCTGGGTATAGGAGATGACGTAGCAGAGATAATCAGTTACAACCATTGTGTTCAAATACTAAATGGGACACGTGTCACCATTGATCAGAGAGCAAGAAGTGCATTCTCCATCTCCACCACCACTGATCCAAGAGCAAGAAGTGCATGCTCCATCATCTTGGCAACATTGAAGCATAATACTACTGATAACTGATAGTTAAAGGGACAGGCTAGAAGCTGTGACCATTGTCGCTGATCTGACTTCCTGGAAATAGATTAGGAGTGATTATCATTCCATTCCACCCTATAACCAATGGCCCTTAATATGCATGCACTGAGACCCACTGGAGAATCCACTGAGCGTCATTGGTGTCCAGCCTCCCGACTATCATGTGACAGCTGGGATTTACAGGACATGTGCATCATGTCATGTGCAGTGCATCGCAGAGGGAGCCCAATGCTAGAATAAAGAATTTGAATAATACTTTGGGGTTAAAATTGCGGAGGGGTACAGAGGGGGTCAGGAGGGTTAATAATTAAACACTGGTTGCCCCTCCCCCTAGAGAATCCCTTTAAAATTATGGGAATTTCAGACATTATTATATCATTTATATAGCGCCAACAGTTTCTGCAGCGCTTTACAATAACCAAAGGAAACAAGATACAGATAAATGGACATATGATGGAAACAAGAGGTGTAGAGGGGCCTGCTCATAAGAGCTTACAACCTAGAGCAGTGTTTCTCAAACCTGTCCTCAGGACCCTCCGCCTCGCCAGGTTTGACAGGTATCTGAAGCACAGAACAGGTGATATGATTTGCTGCTCAGTGATTGCAGGATTCAGTCTGCTTTTCCCCAAGCGGATTTGCAAAATCTGGCCTGGTTGAGGGTCCCGAGGACAGGTTTGGGAAACACTGGTCTAGAGGGAGTGGGGTTGAGGAAGACTAGGGGAATTTTACTGGACGGCAAGATCATTAGTGCCAACGGTTTGAGAATGGTGGGGCCATTGAAGCGGCTTCAATCATGTGTGAGTAGGTGAGCAGAGGGTGAGTTGCATCAGTGATGGGGTACGCTAATCTGAAGAGATGGGTTTTGAGGGATTTCTTGAAGGACTGAAGATTAGGGGAGAGTTTGATAGGGCGTGGCAAGTCATTCCACAGGACCGGAGCTGCCCTTGAGAAGTCTTGGAGGCGAGAGTTGGCAGTGCGGGTGTAGACAGAGAGCAGGAGAAGATCGCCCGCCGACCCGAGTTGTCTAGACGGGACGTGCTTGCGAAGTAATGAAGACATGTAGGGAGGAGAGGAGTTATTGAGTGATTTGAACGTGAGTGTCAGTATTTTAAACTGTATCCTGAAACGTACAGGAAGCCAATGGAGGGACCGGCAGAGGGGGAGGGATGTCTATTTTACATCAGCTCTGACAAAAAAAGTCTGAAGAAAAAAACAAACAACAAAAAACGAGTGTATAGGTGTGTAGATTAGGAGTCAAAATAAATGTACAAGATTTTTTTTCTTTTCTACATATTTTGATACATTACTTTTAGGTTTCATTAAAATAAGGTCGCTTTCATCAGGTGATGCTCTTAAACGCAGGTATTGGTCTTTAGGGACATGCTGTTTTCCACCCAACCTTGCATAAATGAGGCTTAACTCTCACAATGTCAAATAAAACCACATATTTACACAATTGCTTCACTGGGTTTTGAAATCAGTGATGAACAATGGGACAACTTACTCATGGAGGGAACACGTTCCGGACAAAGCTGAGTTGAAAGGTATGTGAAGTCTTCGGGAAGGAACGTGGTCGTCTGCAGAAATGACTCACTGTGATTAAAATCCATCCTGTATTCTGAATGATGCAAAAAGGGAAACGATGACATGGCTTGAGCAACAAAAAGGGTTCATCTAGAATTGAATAATACCACACTACATACACATCACACTACATATACTGCGTATCATTCTTACAAGTACTTTTAGTAATACTCTTACTTTATCATGGTATGTATAATGTGTCTTATACCTTTAGATCAGGGATCTCAAACTAGGGGGTCCTAAAAATTTATTTTAAATGAAATCAACATGGAATTAAAAATCTATATTTTACGTTATTGGCTTTTCTTTACCCCCTGATCTCAGCGTACATACCGGTGTCATTGATGCTGCTGTTTCTCCTGGCATACGCGCTGCGCACCACCTGCTCGTACACTTGTGCTCCTATCGTTCTCATGTTCTCCCTGATGATGATTCCTCGAGCTTGCATCATGAAGAGGTATGTGTTCACTGCAAGTAAATCACACAGAGGATTACAGGGTGAAAAATATACAAATGGGTTATTCACAAAGCGACAGTGTTTGCCGTTGCTGAAAAAGCAAAAAACCGCATGGTTTCAGGAGAAATTCAAATGACGGCAGGAGTTACATGAGTGAAGCTTCTCCTGCTGATAAAACTCAATGTATCATTTGTTTTTCGGAGCATTTTGACCCGTCGCACCGCAATGCACAATCAGCCCTCAGCCAACATGGCACACAGACTGAACAAAGTGATGTCCTGTAGGCCAGCTCTCAATTCACAGCTGTCAATCCCACCGCGTAAACTTTGACAGGAAACATCTCCCTTCTTTAATTTGAATTATGTAGGACATAAAGCAGAATCATTAAAGGGAAAGATTCCCTGTAACATGAGCCCGAGTTGTGGCAGGCGTGACTGGGTCACTTAAGTCATATTTTGTTTCTATCAAGAGAAGTATAGTGTTCCTGAGCATCAATGCGTCTCCTCAAAGGAGTTTGAATATATATAACTGGTGTATCAGGTGACACACATCATAGCCATCGTTACGACCATACAGAGCTCCACCCCACAGCTAGAAGATCTCCGCTCCTCCTCATTACTAGAAATGGCTTTCTAAGGAGTTACATTGCAGTTTATTTATTGAATGTCACAGTCCTCTAACAGCGGCTTTTAAGGGGTTATCCAAAGACGGTTGAACTTGCCACTGAATGGTGAAATTCCCGTACGGAGCAATTTCATGGCAATTCGGCTATTGAGAAAGCTGGCAATTGGCCAAATATTGGCGAATTGCCAGTGAAGTATAGTGCATTTCGCCTCAGATCGCTGCAATTCGGCGACAGTGAAATTCCCCATAGAGAAGTAATGGTTAACCTATTGAGAGAATGCCGAACAGCACCGAAAAGTTGGCGAAATGCCTTGATTTTCAGTGTTTTCGTTCAACAAGCAAATCCCATAGGTTTCAATGTAAAAATTCACATTTTTATTCAACCGTTTCTTTTAATCTGCAACAAAAAAAAAGGTGTCATTTTTATAACTTTTTAGGCATATTTTCAGCGAAATGATGTATTCCGATTTTTTTTTTATGCCCATTTTTATTCTGTAACAGACCTGTTTATTATTATTATTCATTGAACCTTATTAAATAACCCCTATTGTCTTGTTCATTTCAATTTGTATTGAGGGTTACCCCCGCAGTAACGGCTGAGTAGGGCTTTATCTTTTTCTCATTGTGGTATAAAAAGTATTTAAACCTGCCCAAAAGACAAACAAGAAAAGGCCTGAGAAAGATTCAACAAAAAAAGTGAAAAAAACTAAAAACTGTATTTTACCACTTCAACATGTAAATTAAGTATGTTTATTGCTGCTTAGTGGTTTCTCAAAGTAACCAAATTAGACTCGTCTGCAGCACTTCCTACATTTACATTTTCTGAGAAAAGACACAGATCTTGTGGTGTGTCAGAGCTCGCGCCGCCACCTACGCAGAAAGGCCCGAACCAATGCTGCTCCATCATGAAAACCATGGCCGCACCTTTCCTGTAAGGTCCCGACCCCTCGTGAGCACTCCTCGGGTGCTCCCAATTCACTGTCTGTGCTTCCCTACGTAAGGGTGGAGCTCCCATCAGGCAATGCTTCTGTATTGCCAAACAAAGGATCGAGCCTTGCAGCGCTGAGCGCACTAACTGCTCTCAGCGAGGTGGCCAGACGGGCGTCGAGTGGCAGGAACGTTCACTCTCACGGACGTTCCTTCCGCTCTCCAATGACACTCGTCTGACCCCAGCCTTAGTGGGATCTGAGGACAGGATTGGGAGCAACACTGCCCTAGAGGACCGTGTTGTTTGGCTGGAACAAAGTATCCTGAGTGGTTGCTGTATCACAATATATAAAAACTTTAGAACATCCCAGGTCTCCTTCAGCCATACCTCCACATCAAGGTTTTGCCATCTTTCCATATGCATCTTATTTTTTAGATTTGCACCAACAGTGGGGAAAGGAGAATTCAGTGTCCGGCAGGAACATCTCTTCTACATTCCAAGGTCAGGAAACGTCTCATGGAGTTTGGCAACATCCCCTGAAAAACTCCTGCCAGCATCCTTCTTATAAACTTCTTTGAGTGTTAGTGTATCAAGCAAGCATTATATTCTGGGCGCTCATACCAAAGTGTCTGAGAAAGGGGTCAGCATATTTCCCAAAGAGTAAATCGCCAGGAAGAGGGGATGAAGAGCTAGGGTGGGGGGTCCAGAGGACCAAGTCACCCCCTCACCCCCTCAGCAAGGTACCGAGTTAATGTACAACCAAAGATTGATCCGCTGCCATTAGCGCTTTATGCCAATAGCATAAAGTAGCCCAGCGAGTCCCGGAGCGCTCAGTGCCGTGTTTAATAATGTAAAACAGAGCGATCCTGCCCCACGTTAATAATTAACCGCTGAAATAAATTACAGGAAAGGCAAGGCATTGAAGAGATACCAAACAGGCCCACGCAGGGAACGGCAGCAGATATTCTACACTAAAAGGTGTTATTCAGAGAGCACTGAAATTTCAGTGCTCAGGGCACTTCGTGGAGTTCAGTTCACCGACCCTGTGTTGAATTCAGCATTCACCGCATGGTTCCCGTAGTGCGCCGAAGGGATCCGCTGAAGAAAGCAGGTCACCAAACCAGGGGGGGGGGGGGGTTATAAAGGCCTTTAAAAACAATAGAAAAATGATTGCACTGTTTAAACAGGTTGTAACCTAAGCCCCTCTCTACCGTGGCACCCTTGCCCACACTTTACTTTGCCTCTGTGCCTGTTAGAGAGGTGTAAATGCTGGCCTCCTGCCAAGAGATCGAGAACCAATTTGGAAAAGCCAGTTCTCAAGGACAATGGGCATAACGGTCACCTAAAGGTTAAGGGGTTATGGATACATTTAATCTTGAAACTGTATTTTAGGCGTGCGTTTGAGATACAATATAGACGCTTCTGTTCTCGGTTTGTTCTCTGATTAATCTGATGCTCTGTGTTCGTTAATCCTATCTATTGTGTAAGTAGTTAGGTTTCAGTGTCTTCTCTAGGAATTCATATCACAGTCATGTATTCGTGATTGATTGTGTCATGTGACCTCCCTTTGTCCATAAAACTGCTCTCATTTTCATTAAAGAATTCAGTCATTCATTCCCCTGCACTAAGCAGTGTGTCTGTTGTTTTGGGGAGTGATGCTTATAAATATATTGCACTCCCTCCAGCTCTGGCTGAGGGTTGTGAGAAGAGAAGCTGCAGCGGATCAGCTTGGCTGAAGAGAAGGAACGGACGCTGTAGCAGCTTTGGGTCTGGTCCACAAGTTGGAGACCAGTATACCCCAGTTGCTGTTACACAGGTCCTATGAAAAAATAAAAGGTCTGTTGTTACAGACATGAAAAAAAATACAGAACTATACCTAAAATATTCTAAAAAAAAAAAAAAAAAAAAAAAATACTTTTTACTGCAAATGAAAAGAATAAACGGTTGACTAAAAATAATAATGCCATTTTTTTTCTCATTGAAACCTATGGGATTTTCCCGTTTAAACCTGTCAAGCTGAAGCACTGAAAAACTGGGCATTTCCCCAACTTTTTGGTGTTCTCTGATTAAACCATTACTATATGATTTTACATATAAAAAAACAATGGCAATGCACTAACCCAAGGCAACAGGTTCTGCCCATTCTTTCGATTTGAGCGCAGAGAGAAAAGGTTTAATTTTTTTTTTAAAAAGTTTTTTTATTGATATGCTTTTAGTCAAAACGAAGTCATTTTAGCACGTTTCCTTTTTTTTGTGGGGGGGGGGAATAGGGACACTCCACATTTCTGTGCCTACAGGCTCCTGAAATGCAACTCCGGCCCTGTCTGTGGGGGACACACCAGGGAATGTCACCTCCACCAGGATGCTTTAAGTTAAAACACTTAAAGTTGCCTTTTAAAAATGTTTCCTAGCACTAGGATACCACGAAAAAGAAAAAGGATGTGTTTGATGTGAAAAAACTGCAGGACCTATTCCATCCTTGGTGTAAACTTACCAGAGCCACTAGTATCTATGGAGTTAAGTTTACAACAGCTCTGGTTAAGTTTACACCAAGGTAGGAATAGGGCCCTGCATCTTTGCACCATTTTTTCAGTCAGAATTAGTAGCAAAATAGCTGCATTTTAAAGCTTGTAGTGGTTTAGCGTTACCATTACTGCTCGTTTTAGGGTTAAGGATAGAAGTAACCTTCGCCCTATACCTCAAAACACGAGTCTCATTTGATGACACAAAAAGAAAAAAATCCTGCACCAAGACACGATTTTTTTCGTGTCAAACGGGACTTTTCCCCTAGCATCCACATGGGGTGTCCTTATGATAGTGATCCGTTCTACCGTGCCATGAGCACAACACCCCTGATAACACATGAGCAATTCCCGCGAGAAAATGTGACATTTTCTAATCTGTTCCGGATTTTAGGCTCATGTGATCAGGGCTCTCTACTGCGCTTCTTTGCATAGTGTTAACCTCGTAAAAACACATGAAATGCTGACTGTAAATTATAAAATCAGTATGATTATTCCAATGTTAGCGCTGGCCTGGAAAGTGTGTGTGGGGGGGGGGGGGGGAGTCATATAAAGAGATATGCCGTGACAAAGGTGGTGCAGTAGACATTTCTTATTTAGATTTCAGTAAGCATAGAAACATAGAAAAATGTCGGCAGATAAGAACCTTTCGGCCCATCTAGTCTGCCCAATTACATGGATACTTTACCTGGATTTATCTTTTGTTTAGGATAGCCTTATGCCTATCCCATGCCTGCTTAAATTCAATTACTGTTTTGGCCTCTACCACTTCAACTGGAAGGCTGTTCCATGTATCCACCACCCTCTCAGTAAAATAATGCTTCCTGATGTTACTTTTAAACCTTTGCCCCTCTAATCTAAGACTATGTCCTCTTGTTTTGCTATTTTGTTTCCTTTTAAATATACTCCCTTCCTCTACCTTGTGGATTCCCTTTACGTATTTAAATGTTTCTATCATATCTCCTCTGTCTCGTCTTTTTTCCAAGCTGTACATGTTAAGATCATGAAGCCTTTCCTGGTAACTTTTCTCCTTCAAGCCGTACACCATTTTAGTAGCCCTTCTCTGAACTCTCTCTAAGATGTCTATATCCTTCTGGAGATACGGTCTCCAGTACTGCACACAGTACTCCAAGTGAGGTCTCACCAGTGCTCTGTACAGTGGCATGAGCACTTCCCTTTTCCTACTGCTAATACCTCTCCCTACACAACCAAGCATTCTGCTAGCATTTCCTGCTGCTCTATTACATTGACTACTTACCCTTAGATCCTCTGAAATAATGACCCCTAAATCAGTTTCCTCAGATGTTGAGGTTAGGACTGTATCAAATATTCTATATTCAGCCCTTGGGTTCTTACATCCCAGGTGCATTATCTTGCACTTATCCACATTAAAACTCAATTGCCACAGCTCCGACCATTTTTTTAGTTTACCTAAATCATTTGTCATTTGGCTGATCCCTCCAGGAACGTCAACCCTGTTGCAAATCTTTGTGTCATCAGCAAAAAGACATACTTTTCCATTAATACCTTCTGCAATATCACTAATAAAAATATTAAAGAGAATGGGTCCAAGTACTGACCCCTGAGGTACCCCACTGGTAACAAGACCTTGCGCCGAATAAACTCCATTTACCACAACTCTCTGTTGCCTGTCACTCAGCCACTGCCTAATCCATTCAACAATATTGGAATCCAAGCTCAAAGGTTGCAACTTATTGATAAGCCTTCTATGCGGAACAGTATCAAAAGCCTTACTGAAATCTAAATAAGCAATGTCTACTACACCACCTGTGTCTATTATTTTTGTTACCCAGTCAAAAAAATCAATAAGATTAGTTTGGCATGATCTCCCTGAGGTAAACCCATGTTGTTTCTGATCCTGTAATCTATGTGTTTTTAGATGTTCAACAATCCTTTCCTTTAACATGGTTTCCATTAATTTCCCCACTACTGACGTAAGACTAACTGGCCTATAGTTCCCCAATTCCTCCCTACTACCCTTCTTGTAAATGGGCACAACAATTGCTAATTTCCAGTTTTCTGGGACGACTCCCGTTAACAAGGATTGGTTAAATAAATCTGTTAACGGTTTTGCTATTACATCACTGAGCTCTTTTAATAACTTAGGGTGGATCCCATCAGGCCCCATTGACTTATTTGTCTTTACTTTAGACAGCTGCTGTAGAACCTCCTCCTCTGTAAACTCATATGTAAATGTCTCTTTAGTGTTCTCTCCTAACTGAGGTCCCTTTCCTTCCTTTTCTTCTGCAAAGACTGAACAAAAATATTCATTGAGGCAGTCAGCGAGACTTATCCTCTTCTACATACCTTCCTTCCTTTGTTTTTAATCTAACTAATCCTTGTTTTACTTTTCTTTTCTCGTTTATGTATCTAAAAAATGTTTTGTCCCCCTTTTTTACTGACTGAGCTATTTTCTCTTCTGTGTGTGCTTTGGAAGCTCTTATAAATTGCTTTGCCTCTTTCTGCCTAATCTTATAGGTTTGCCTGAGTTTTTTTATAATTATTGAATGCTGTCTTTTTGTTCTTCACTATTTTGGCCACTTCTGCAGAGTACCACAGTGGTTTCTTCCCTTTTTTGTTTTTACTAACAAGCCAAATGCAATTGCCTGTGGCCTTCAATAATGCTTCCTTTAAATAATCCCATTTCTCCTGGACTCCCTTTAAACTCCTCCAGTCTGATAATGACTCCTCCACACAAAATCTCATTTTAGAAAAATCTGTTTTTTTAAAGTCTAAAACTTTTGTTTTTGTGTGGTGCGGCTCCATCCCTGTTCTTATATTAAACCACACTGACTGGTGATCACTAGATCCCAAATTTTCACCTACAACAACGTCCGATACCAAACCTCCATTTGTGAGGATTAAATCCAATATGGCCTCTTTACGGGTCGGCTTCTCAACTACTTGTGTTAGAGATAATCCCAGTAAGGAGTTTAGAATATTTGTACTCCTGGTGCACCCAGCTATTTTGGTTTTCCAGTTCACATCAGGAAGATTAAAGTCCCCCATGATAATAACTAGCATTTTGGGAGGAGGCGAGAACCCAGCTTTGGTGGGATGCTGGGGGTTCAGACACCAAGGCCCCTTAAATTACTTAGTGGTGGTTTGAGGGGAAAAAAAATAAATATATATATATATATATATATGAATATATATGAAAAATAATCATTTTCCTTCCAAGCGTCATGCATGCAAATCTCAGCTTCTGGCGGCGAGGACAACCCGTCCTCTGTGTGTTTGCTGTTATTTCTCAAGAGACTTGCGACTACGAGGAAAATAAAAATGGCAAAGCCCGAAGCGAGAGACTGACTCTCTGGAGGAAAAGACGTTCTTTTAACGCACATCTGTAATTATCAGTGCGTGTTTTCCAGTAATAAGTGAACGCCAATTACCCTGTATTATGCAATGGACAGAAACCTGACCAGGCCACAAAATAAGAGAGATCCCCATGTGCATCGTATATAGCAGAGGTCAGCATCCTCTGCCTTCCAGCTATTTTGGAACTACATTCCCCATGATGCTCAGAAATTAGTGTGGCTAAGCATCATGGCAGATAGGCATGCACTGATACCATTTTTTTAAGATCCAGTACCGATACTTTTAAAGTCATGTGACCGCTTTCCAATAAATAGCACGTCATCTATATATGAGCATGAAGCAGAGGGAGTGACAGGAGGAGGAGAGGGACCGCGCGACAGATGGAGGGAGAGAGACGGAAGAGGCACAGACATGGAGAGGAGAGAGGGAAGGCAGCAAGCAGGCAGGGCGCATAGCTGCGGGCGCAGGGGGTCTCCCAGAGATGGCACAGAGACAAAGGCTGGACACAAGAGGGCAATTGCATAGCGGGATAGAGGTCCATGACACACCCTGCAACACTTGTTGCGCCAGGAGGGTTACTGTCAGACTAAACATGGTGATCACAAGATGGGCACAGTCACACCCACCTGTGCCTGGCAAGGCCAGGGAGCCATGCCAGGCTGTGCCCCCTGTGACTGGCATGGCCAGGGAGCCATTACAGGATGTGCCCCCTGTGACTGGCAAGACCAGGGAGCCATTACAGGATGTGCCCCCCTGTGACTGGCAAGGCCAGGGAGCCATTACATGATGTGCCCCCCTGTGACTGGCAAGGCCAGGGAGCCATACCAGGATGTGCCGGCCTGTGACTGGCAAGGCCAGGGAGCCATACCAGGATATGTCCCCCTGTGACTGGCAAGGCCAGGGAGCCATGTCCCCTCTTTGGGGTTGGTAAAGCTAGGGAGCCATACCAGCCTGTGCCCCCTCTGTGGTTGGTAAGGCCATGGTGTCATGCCAGGCTGTGCCCCCTCTCTGTGGTTGGTAAGGCCATGGTGTCATGCCAGGCTGTGCCCCCTCTCTGTGGTTGGTAAGGCCAAGGTACCCATTCATGGTCTCAAATCAAACCTACCCTGACAGTTTTTGTATCAATTTGGCAGTGAAGGTACACCATATCTGGCTTCAAGTGACAAAGGAAGATTCCTCCTATGTAGTTATTTCTGTGTTTTTATGCTGTCGCAGATCAAGGCTGTGCCCCCACTCAGCCTGGCCCCTCCAGGTGGCCTTGTCCTCTAGAGCAGTGTTTCTCAAGTGGTGGGTCGCGACCAGGAGTGGCCTGGGTCGCGGGGCAAGTGCCCCCAGGCCTCTCTAATGACTGGGACCTGCTGATGCATCTTACCTGCAGCGTCGCAGCCACCTCTGAATGTTCCCAGGTGCCACCTGGGACCCACTGCATCAAGTAAAATACTCTGTAATGGCAAGGTCCCCCCAGTGACTCAGTGACTGGTGACACGCTCTGTACACCCAACACCAGGAGCCACTCTAAACAATGCACATCTCAGTGAAGCAAAGTATATTTATATAGACCAGTCTCCAATGGAGGCGTTTTTTGAATGGCTTGGACCAATCGTGCTTTCCCATTGGTCCAAGCTATTCCATTGCTCTTCAGTGTCTCTCTGAGGCACTGAAGAGCGTAGGTTCAGGAAGTAGGCAGCACCAGACGCTCGCTGCAGACTTCTCAATCTCTTGGCCAGCTTGTGTTTATGCGATTAGCGTAGCGTTCAGCTACGCAAATTGCGTAGACTCAGGGAGGGCAGGCTGCTGCGAAAAAGTAATGTGCGAAACGGCAGAGACGGACGGCGGAGGATATTTTATATATATATTTTATTATCGTTAAGTAGCGATTTAAGTTATCGTTAAGTAGCGATTTAAATTAGAGTTACTTTGTCTCCCATCACCCCACACTTTGAGACACTTAGAGCAAGAAGCAGCCCCAGTTTTCCCATAAATTCTAAATAATTTCATGTGTTTCAATTACAGTTTATTTCATTGGGTTTTTGCCTCAGCAGCACTTTCGTTTTCACTAGTTTTGTGATCACTGCACTATCCTTTTTGAAAAGAACCCGTTTGTTTACAAAATTGTTTAAAAAGTGAATACATTGTAGAATGTTGAGCACGTTGTTTTGTGGAATAAATTATAATGTTTCAGAAATTCAATTATTTATGGGTCACGACTTAATGACCAAGGACAATTGTGGGTCCTGAGGGTCCACAGGTTGAGAACCACTGCTCTAGAGCAGCCGCAGGCAGTTGTAGTTCGCCGCTCGATGGGAACCCCCAGCCGTGATCTCACGAGATCCCGGAGTTCATGAGTTCTCGCAAACTCCGGGACAAGGAGAGATTGATGCTGGTGGTTGCCAATGAGCAGTCGAGCTATGACCACCGGCGGCCACTCCAGGGACCAAGACCGCCCGGAGGAGCCAGGCAGAGTGCTGTCAGAGCACTCTGCCAGCCGCACCTGCCCCTCGGACAACGGCCGGAAAGCCAGGCCAGCGTTGGCTTCCCTATCGGTTGAGGTATCGGGAGCATCTGTACGAGTACCAAGTACTCACGCAGATCCTGGTATCGGTGCATCCCTAAATGGGAGACAAACAACTGGAGGGGCAAGGGTGCCCAACAATGATATATAGGAGCCTTGAAAGTATTACGTAACGGCCCAACATTCTCACAGGCTGACCGAGACAAGCGCAAATCAAAATGAGCAGCAACACACGGCGCCCTGAAAACTAGAACCATTCTAACAGATGTTAGTACCCCAACAGTGTCACAACGGCCAATACCGCTTCCTTGCAGGACCCCCCTGTTCTCCCCAGCAAGACTCTGACTTTCTCTAGTCCTCAGACGAAGCTCAAAGACCAGGACACATAGAGAGCATCCCCCAGAAATATGACAAGGCTGTAGATATGGGGTCTTTCAGGCACACAAATTTAGAAGGTCAAATATATGGGTCGTTAACATACACAAAACCTTCCCTAGGAAATGTTTTGAGGGATTCTCATGTTCCTGTTTCTTCTGCTTCTTGGAATGCAATCCATAATTACTTTAGGTACAGATGGTGAAATACACGTTGCATAACATTTCTGAACAAGGCAGGACAATGGCAATTGACAAACAGATTACAGTTTAAAACAACAGATAATGGGGCAGTGTTTGTTGCAAAGAAGATTAACAACTCAAATATACAGCAGACATACAGATATGCATGAATAATGTTATGGTCCATGTGTAACGCAGATTACATGCACAAAATAGAGGGCAAGGAAATGACACAGAACATCTGGCCTGCACCTCCCGAATACATCTCCAGGTCCATGCACCCCACATAACGACGCAAGTCACAATCATAAAAAAGGCATGCGCACATTGATCACATTCCTGTCTCAGATGCTTCAATAAGCTCCATTCTCATTTTACCATTTTCAGTTAAACAGTAAAAGGACAAAAACTGCAAAAAGGATTCTTTTACCAGACTGGAATAAGGGTTACTTTAATTATAAAAACAGATGCACAAGGCATTATATGTATTAAACAGATGGAACATTGTACTATTAGGGTTACAATGCAAAGCTCCCTGGATTCTAACTGGGAGTTGTGCTCCAGGAGTTGAAATGTGGGTGAATGGCCCCTGAGGTCTCATTCCGCGGCTGGTGATCACAGGAAGTACAGGTGCACTGTATATATTCATGCACACCTTGTTCGGTCATTGCATTTTGAGAGTTTCTCTCCTTGTTTAGCTTAAGGCATTAGAAATGTCACCAGAGAATCAAAGTCCTGAAGCTCTGCAGCAGTTTGCCGAGCTCCATAATTAAACATCTATATCACAGGGTAAATGAGGGAACTTGAGCGGCGAAGTGCACACTGTTAAAATGTATACATTCATTCAAATTCACATACACATGCGTAGACCAGGAATCCAGGGACATACATATAGATCTGCATCATGGAACCAGATTCCGCATCCCCCCCCCTATATTTTACTTTAAATGGATTATTCCACTCTCCCTGTAAAAATCACAGTTAGTTTGGTCCAGCCTCATTTCCTGCTTTAGCAAGCTGCCAATCCCCCAGTCTACCATAGAGGCAAGGGAGTAAAGATCCTGTTCTGTACTGGGTGATTGCATCCTGCTTTTACCTTCTCATTCCAAAGCATTTCAAGAAAAGCCCTCTCTTCCCACAAGACACATTTTACTTGCAGGGTTATTCAGAGAGCGGTGAAAAGCAGGATAATGGCTGGAGAATGGAAAATTCTAGGTCAAAATAGCCAAACCAGAAAAATTCGCCCATTTATCTCACTTTCCAAATCGGTTATTTTGACTTAGAATTTTCACTTCTTCAGCATTTCTCCTGCTCGTCACTGTTCTCTGAATAACCCGGTTGCTGTTACTTTCCCAACTAGGTGAAGAAAATACAAAGGACTTTGTGTGCTTTCAAAAGGGGAGGAGTTAAGCTGACTTCAAATCATATCCTGCATGTGATATTCCCTTCTTGCATATGACCCTGGGGTTCCAGAATAATATGCATGTGTATAGAAAATTCAAACACATACACAGGACACGTATAGGCATCATAGATATATCCAGGGCCTTTTTTCAGGGGGTACTCGCCGGTACACAGTACCGGCACCTCACCACCAGGAGAGAGCAGGATGCTCCTCCTGCAGTGGCAGGCACAGAATAGGAAGCGCTCGGCAGCTCATGTTGCTCCTGAACGCTTCCGACTGTCAGGAGTGTATATAGGGACCGATAACCCCCCTCTTCTCCCAGTAAGTGACAAGGGAGGGCTGGTTAAATAATATCTCCCCTCTGTTTCTTCAGTGCCCCAGCTCTGGCAGAAATGTGTAAACTTGCTGCACTCCCCTCTCTCTGCAGCTGCTGAAACTTTGAACAGCATGGGGAGGGGGGGGAGTGCAGCATGTTTACACATATCTGCCAGAGCTGCGGATTATCAGGCAAGTGACGTGATCAGAGGAGCTGTCACTGTAAGGCAGTACAGGTGGCCGCCTAAGAGCACAAGACCAGGAGGGGGTGCAAAAAAAAATAAAAATTTAAATCTTTGGTAACTTGCCTTGACAGGGTCCAAATTTTTAAACTATCTGCTTGGCGCTGTGTCCCTGCTGCTTCTCCTCTAAGATGCAGCGGGTGCCCAGCAAGCTGCTTTGTATCTGCCAGCTCAGAGAGCAGACTCCCCCGCGGTGCTGGATACGGACGCTGTTCTGGCACATGTGGGAACCTCTCATATGTGGGGACCGGCGCACTTCCGGTGACGTTTCAGCCGCTCACATCAAGGAACCACCAGCAATGCGCATGCGCACGCGTTCCGCCGATTCCGCGCTCGCTCCGATTAGCAGACATCTTGGAACACCAGGCGACCGGCGCACCGCATTGACGTCATCAAAACCCGCCGCCACACTGTATCCTATTGAAAATGCGCGCGGACCAGTATATATGGGCAGTTACAGGGTATATATGGGCAGATAGAGCGTATAGAGGAAGCATTCACACAATATAGAGAGTCTCTGACTGCTCGGAGGTCCGCGCGCATTCGCAATAGGATACAGTGTGGCGTCGGGTTTTGATGATGTCAATGCGGTGCGCCGGTCGCCTGGTTTTTCAAGATGTCTGCTAATCGGAGCGAGTGCGTCTCTGACGAATCAGCGGTACGCACGCGCATGCGCATTGCTGGTGGTTCCTTGATGTGAGCGGCTGAAACGTCACCGGAAGTGCGCCGGTCCACACATATGAGAGGTTCCCACATGTGCCAGAACAACGCCTTTGCTCTCTCTCCTCCTGGTCCCTTCCTCCTTGCTGGTGCCTGGCCCCCTCTGATGATGTCAAGAGGAGGGCAAGCCAAAAGAAGTCTACACAGCCGCTTTACCCCCTAGACTCCCCGGCAGTTCCAGACAGTGTGTGGTGCACCCTGGAAGGTGGAAATTTAAGTCCTGGCTGTATTGCTCTGCAGGGACTCAGTGACAGGCAGGCCTTAGAACAAATAAAAAACTGCTGCTGCTGCTTCCAAACACACTTCAAAACAGTATTTAAAAATATCAGCTCTGGAAACACAGGTATGTTCACCTGGTCCTGCTGTTACCGCCATGTGGGGGTGTTCAAGGTCAAACACCCTCTCATTGGAGTCCCCAATATTATTCAAACAGTACTTGGTGGATAGTGGAGTTTCATTGCTGTGGAGCTCATACACACTGCGCATTACTGTGAGTTTCATTGCTGTGGTGCTCACACACACTGCGCATTACTGTGAATGTCATTGCTGTGGAGCTCACAAATGCTAGGGTATTATCCACTCATTGCCAGCATTGAGAAAAAGAAAAAAAACAGCTAACTGCACTGCAATACAGAATTTTCTTGCAACAGAGGCACTTAGTGGGTAACCCCCATAGGGTTACAACAATAGTTCATTTAAAGGAACACAGTATTAAAAAATATGGTTTCCTTTTATAGCGTGTTCCTTTAAGTGAGCTACAACTATTGTTTATTAGGACATGAAAATAGTCATAATAATCAATTTTTCCCCGGACGTGAGACAGCACCCCCACCTACTTTTCCAGAAAAAAAACAAAACCCATTGTACAGCGCTACGGAACTTGTTAGCGCTTCATAAAAAACTTGTAACTGTAACAAACACCCTGCCCGTACTGTAAGGGCCCGGCTCATCCTGAAGTGGAAATAGGCTGGAAGATGGCCGCCATTGTACGCAGGCGACCATCTTGTTCAGAATATTGGTTCACTTGAAAGTAATTAGGTAGTTTGTAGTTGAAACTAGAATCAGGCATACATAGAAATTTAGGAATGTGCTGAGATTAGCAGAAAAACAATTAAAGCGCTGAGAAAGATCCCTGCTGTTCCCGGCACAGAAGAAAGATACATCAAGGTCGTTGGGGCCCGCAGAAATACAAAGGAGTATAGAGATCAGACCAGGTGCCATCTGTAACAAATAATTGAGGAAGCTAGGGAACCAGACACAGCCCGGAACAGTAGGAGTAACTAATCATGATTTACTGTTACTAACACAAGGTTTGCCAATTTACGGCCAATTAATGAAATGTCTTTTGTATTAGACCAAGGGAGGTACTAACCCACGTGGGGTGGGATAGAGTCACCGGTAGGTGGACTAATTGGGATGTACCTAATTATGTATTTGAGGTATAAAACCTCAGGACACTGTATGATTGATGCTCAGTCTTTGCGATTCAATCCTGTCTGAGCATTCTGTGACGTCACAATAAAAGTTTGCCTTTCCTGAAGAGACTCGTGTTCAGACAATCCTTGCTCGTGTCCGGTCCGGCCTCGTCTCGAGTGAACCAAGTGGATTCCGGTTACATTTCTGGGGGCTCGATAGCTGGGATACGGGCCCTTACCGGCACGGTAACGATTGCTGTACACTGTAGCGGTTCACTGCAGGTGCGAGTGATCCCGCTGGTTGGGCGTCCGTTGAAGGTGAGCTGACATCTGCAGGCGCCAAGCAGGATTTCCTGTACAGTGGACCTCATCTCGTCCCAAACGGACCCCCGGCCCGGGAAGCTGGGACACCCCTGAGTCCGAGGAAACAGCGAACAGCGCGGCGATAGGTAAAGTGTCTTCTATGTTTGTATGTCTAATGGAAATACCGGTATAAACGGAAACGTCCGACCGAAGTTGGATAAGGAGACCCGCGGCCACGGTCTCGTTAGCATACCGAACCCGCCGCCAAAAGCACGGTCAAGCAAAGGGGCCAGAGTGGCAAGCGTGTGTCTGGACCCGGGGGATCGGATGTTAACCAAGGGGTAGAGTCTGTATGTGAGGGAGAAGGGAGCCGTGTGGAGTTGCACAGTCATTGTCAGTGTTTGTAAATAAAGCTTCACCACGTGGGCAATAGGAAAGGCGGAGAGATTTCTGTGACCGGGCTTAGAGCCCTGTGTCAGTGCTAGTGTGTACGTCGTGTAGTGAAGAGGGCTCATTGGGGCCAGCGGCAGCTGCAGAGATAGTGGTGCCGAGTGGGTAGAATTACTCATAGGCAAATTGGAATTGCAGACGGGAGTGTAGTTATAGAACGGGGTGCACAGTCACAAACAGTCAAGAGTTAGAGCTCAATTAACGGGGTATAAGGAGCCAGAAGGAGGGACGGTGTACCCTCAGCTAGTAGAAAGAGTTGAATTGTTTATGTATTGTTTTGTGTTGAAAGTATCTGGTACAGTATGGGTTGTGATTGATTGCTGAGACTGCTGTGAGTGAACGAGCACCTACTCGCATTGCGAGAAAGCAAACTTGAGAGTGGACTCCCAAAGTACGTTTCCGGCTCAGGCGACTGCAGTCCGGCTACTGACGGAGGAAGCGGGTCAGACACATATGAATTGTTGACTGAAGTACCAGACAGTAAATTCTAAGTGTTGTTGCTAAAGAGTATTGTAAAAAGGTTGTTGCTTTTAAAAGTAACAATGGGTAACGGATCATCCAAGCCAAGGAAGGTAAAGAAGGATGAGACGCCCCTAGGGTATATGGTGCGGAATTTTGAAGCACTATATACACACAACACATGATTATGGTGTAAAATTAACTAAGGAAAAGTTAACGGGAATGTGTACAATGGCGTGGCCACTGCTGGTTCCAGAGTGGCCAGAGCAGGGGTCAATGGACCCGGAGCTAATACAGAAAGTGCATTCCCAGGTCACCGGGAAATGAGGACAGCCTGAGCAGTACAAATATATGGAAGTATTGTGTAAGGGATAAAAGTTATTTTATAATGATGGCGGGACGCAACAAAAAGCAGGTGCCCCCCAATAAAGAAAATAATAAAAAGAAAAGACCGGTGTTGGTAGAACAGCCGGAGGAGATTGATCCCCTGTCCCCGCCCTATTCATCATATTATGGGGCAGCTAGAGAAGCTTTGCGTGCCGCGGCTGCGCAGGCGGAGAGGGGGAGGCGGGTGGCGGCTACTGCTCCGCCGACTCCCTCCACTCCGCCGGGCGGAGTTGAGGAAGAGGGGGCAGTGGGTGGAGGAGATAGAGAGGTCCCACCAGGAAAGATCGAAATGCCCGATGGGAGTATGTATAAATTGGTAGACCGAGAGGACAGTGATGAGAGTTAAGGTGTAAAGCAAGGTGCTACCACTCGCGCAGCGAATAATGTATATAAACCCCGAGATTTATATCAATATAACCCCGGTAAGCGTAAAATGCAGATGCCCCTACGGGAGGTGCCAGGTCCCTTATTGGAAAACAGAGCACCTGGGCCAGGGCAATACACATATGTCCCATTTACAACGACAGATCTGTTCAATTGGAAAACACACACACACCACTGTATTGCACTAATCCCACGGCAGTGGCCAGTATAATAGAGTCAATAATGCTCACACATAACCCCACATGGGCAGATTGCCAGCAATGAATGCTGACAATGTTCACTACTGAGGAAAGAGCCCGAATAAATAGTAGCGCGAAACATTTTACTTGCCCAAGCAGTAGAAGATGTCAGAGCCCAGCCAGAAGCGTGGGCAGAGGAGCACTACCCCAAAACAGATCCCAAGTGGCCGTACAATACCGCTGCAGGCATTGCCCACTTGCAGACGTACCGCGCAGCGGTAATAATGGGTGTTAAAGCGGGAGGGAAGAAGCCCACAAATATGGGGAAAATAGGGGATGTTGTGCAAGATTTTAAAGAAACCCCAAGTGCATTTCTAGAAAGGTTACTAGATGCATACAGGATGTACAGTCCTATTGACCCTGAAGCAGCGGAGAATCACAGGTTAATTAATTCTTCCTTTGTGGGTCAGTCACAGAGAGATATACGGAATAAAATACAGAGACAAGATGGGTTTTTGGGTAAAAGGTATTAGCGAATTGGTAGAAATTGCTAATAAAGTGTACTATAACCGGGATTAGAAGAAAAACGGGAGGAGATGAAGAAGCAAAGAGGACATACAGGGGTGGTCGGATATATGGGAAATGGAGGGAGAGGTGCCCCGGACAGAGGGAGAGCGAGGGGACGTGGGGGTAGAGGTAGGGGAGCCCCTAGGGCACCCCTAGGGCCCAATCAGTGCGCCTGGTGCCGGGGCGAAGGTCACTGGAAAAATGATTGCCCGGCATTTCTGGCTAAATTTGGTGTGCCGGGGGAAGCTGGGGAATCGGGAGGTCAGGCCCCTAATGGTCAAGTAACAAACGGCAGATATGAGAGAAATGATGGTGCCGGTGCAGGATTTGTTGGGTTGGCGGGGATGTCATTTGAAGGGCAAGGTACATATTGACACGGACCTGGGCCCATCCCGCTCGGTAATCATGAGCCCACGGTCACTAAGAGTGGGGAATAATTTTTATGGTTGACACCGGTGCCGAATATTCTGTTGTAACACAGCAAATTGCTCCCCCGGTGGGAACTGAGGTTGACATCGTGGGAGCAATGGGGGTATCCGCAAAGTACCCCTTTCTTGCTTCACGAAAATGTAGTGTGGGTGGGCATAATGTTGAACATGAACTTTTGTATATGCCCGAATGTCCCATCCAGCTCCTGGGGCGGGATATCCTTTGCAAATTGCAAGCACAAATAACGTTTCTCCCGGGGGTCACGCTAGATTAGACCTGCCTGAGAGTGGCAGCTCTGCACGGCAGCACAGCCCAGCCAGCCAGTGCATCCAACCCGCAAAAGTTGCAGTAATTATGCCCAGAGAAGAAGAATGGCGTACAGCATTAACGCCGCCGGCTGACCCGGACCCATACACACTACTCCTAGGAATCCCTGGTGTCTGGGCCGAGGAAAATCCGCCCGGACTTGCTGTGAATATCCCTCCGGTATACGTTGATCTAAAACCAGGGGCAGTGCCTGTGGCTCTAAGACAATATCATATCCCACAAAAAGCCAAGCAGAATATCCAGACACATTTGCAGAGACTTAAAGATCACGGCATATTGAAATTCTGCGTGTCAACGTGGAACACACCTCTGTTGCCAGTACTGAAAGAGGGCACACAAGAGTACCGCCCAGTCCAAGATTTACGAGCGGTTAACGAAGCCACAGTAACTCTACACCCCGTGCTTTCCAACTCATACAATCTGTTGGCATTAATTCCTGGAGATACAAAATATTACACGGTGCTTGATTTAAAAGACGCTTTTTTTGCATCCGCCTGGCTCCAGCAAGCCAGCCCCTTTTTGCGTTTCAATGGGAGGACTCCACCACGGGAGAGCGTCATCAAATGACCTGGACACGCCTCCCTCAAGGTTTCAAAAACTCACCCACGGTTTTTGGGTGCGCACTCAGCCAGGACCTCCTGTCCTTCAACGCTCAGCCAGACAAAGTTGTTTTGTTGCAGTATGTCGATGATTTATTACTGGCCTCTCCCACAGAAAAAGACTGTCTCTCTGCCACTAAAGCCCTGTTACATCTGCTGTGCCTTGCAGGTTACAGAGTGTCCAAAAGAAAAGCACAAATATGTAAACAGACTGTGAAATATCTCGGTTTTCAATTAACAGGTACCAAGCGTGCACTGGGGGCTGAGAGAAAGGAAGCAGTATGCCGAATACCCCAACCAAAGACAAGGAGACAAGTTCGTGAATTTCTGGGAGCTGCGGGCTTCTGCCGCCTGTGGATCCCCAACTTCGCAGACATTGCTAAACCCCTCCATCAAGCCACCAAGGGGGGGAGCATGACCCCTTCCTTTGGGAAGAAGAACAAACAGCAGCCTTTCTGAAATTAAAGACTCTGTTAATGGAGGCCCCTGCATTGGGATTGCCAGATCACAGCAAGCCCTTCCAGCTGTACGTGCATGAACACAAACAGCTACAGGAGTGCTGATTCAAAGTTTCGGCTCTTGGCTAAGGCCTGTGGCCTACCTCTCCAAACAACTTGATCCTGTGGCCTGCGGCATACCCCCATGCCTGAAAGCTGTGGCAGCCACAGCAATGTTGATAGCAGAAGCAGACAAGCTGACCCTTGGACAAGTTCTTCATGTCAAGGTGCCCCATGCTGTCAAGGCCCTGCTGGATGTGAAAGGAAGCTACTGGTTCAGCAACAGCCGAATGACGAAGTACCAAGCTATGATGTGTGAGAATCCACGGGTTCATTTGGACCTCATCGCTACCTTGAATCCTGCTACTTTACTGCCTGACTGTGAAGAGGATCCAAATCATGAATGTCTCCAAGTCATGGAAGAAGTGTTCAGTAGCAGGCCAGATTTGAAAGACGTACCCCTAGACAAATACGATCTACAGCTATTCACTGATGGTAGCAGCTATATGAATGATGGAAGAAAGTCTCCGGCTATGCAGTGGTTTCAGCAGAAGAAATTATCGAAGCAAATCCCTACCAGGCCACACATCTGCACAATTGGCCGAAATAACAGCCCTAACCAGAGCTCTGGAAATCTCCGAAGGAAAAAGGGTGAATATCTACACTGATTCCAAGTACGCTTTCATGACAGTCCATGCACATGGTGCACTCTACAAAGAAAGAGACCTACTTACTTCTTCAGGACAAAAAATCAAGTATGCGGCTGAAATCGCAGCCCTTCTAGAGGCTGTATGGAAACCAAGTGCTGTCAGTATTATGCATTGTCGTGGCCACCAGAAAGGTCATGATGAAATCCCAAAAGGCAACAGGCGTGCTGACCAGGCCGCAAAGGCTGCTGCAAAACCATTGTTGACAATTGATCAAGCCAAAGTTCTGCTCTGCAAGCAAGAGCCTCACCTCTCATGCCAAATTATGAATTTTATATGAATTGGAGAAAATTTGAACCCAAAGGCGAGTTCATTGAAATTATACTGCACAAATGGCAAGATGAGTATGAACTGTTAGAACTAAATCATGACTATATCCAATGGCTTTTCCCAACCCAGTTTCAAGGTCGAAATTTTTACTCTACTCCTCTGAATCCTCAAGAGACACGCCTAATGATTAACACCTCAGAAGTTCAGCAAAGACTACGCAGAGCATACAAAATGATGCTGAAATTCTTCGGCGTAAAATTAATGGGGGAGTATGGAGAAGAAGATACAGAAGTAATTGAAGTTGAACGAGCAGAAAATTTCGCCTCACGTTTTGAAAATCTAACAACCAACCCTCACAATAATCTAAGAATCACACGAATATTGCTAAGTCTGGGAGAATTGGGAGCAGAAGAATACCAAGCCCCGCTGGTAAGGTTCTTCCTCAAGGAGATCCTTATCAGGAATAAGCTGCCAAGAATGAAAAAAAGTGCAATGAACTTTTTCATACCAGCAGTGCGAGATTCACAAGACAGACAAGATCTGCTGTTCTTCACATGGCGATACTATTTCCCGAAAGAAGAATTTGTCTGGGGAAACCGTGGAGAATTGGCACGATACAAAGTAAAACCAGTGGTGGCTGCACTCTTACCGGCGCCACTGAGTGAATGGACACCTGTATATTCAGAGAAAGAGCAAAAATGGCTGTCAGAAGAACAAGGCGGATACGGAGAAGACGAATGGTTCTAGTTAGAGAATGGACAAATAGTTCTACCAGCAACATTAGCGCCTGAGATTGTAAGAACGCTCCACGCAAGTACCCAGGAGGAAGAGAAATGATGGAACAGCAATTGGAGCCACATTTCTACGTACCAGGACTGTCAGTAATCTGCAAAGCAATAGCCCAGCAGTGTGTGACATGCGCCAAGAATAATCCAAGAACAGGCCCGTCTCAACCTCCAGGGAAACAGCCAATCGGGCTGTCTCCAATGGCGTCATTACAGATAGATTTCACAGTGTTGCCACCCTGCAAAGGATACAAATATCTACTGGTAATGGTGTGCACCCTAACAGGATGGGTGGAAGCTTTCCCAACAAGAACAGAAAAGACAGCGGAGGTGGTGAAAAGTCTGAGGAGAGAAATAATACCGCGCTACGGTCTGCCTCTTGAGATAGGGTCGGACAATGGCCCTGCATTTATACAGAACTGTTTACAGCAACTTGCCCGTCTATTGGGTATCACCTGGAAGCTACACACTGCCTACAGGCCCCAAAGTTCAGGAAAAGTCGAGAGAATGAACCGCACCCTAAAGACTCTGATGTCCAAATTGTGCCAAGAAACGTCACTAGGCTGGTTGGATGTGCTCCTGATAGTCTTATTACACATTAGGTGAAGGCTCACCCCCCAATTGAAGCCAAGTCCGTACGAACTTATGTTCAGGCGGCCTACCCCTCTGATCAATGGACTAAGGGGGGACCTTCGGGCATTAGGGGAAATTAAATTGAATGATCAAGTTGTACTGTTGGGTAAAGCAATGCAGAAATTGAATCACCTGGGTGGGGATAAATACCTCACTTTGTACCCTCCACTGCATAAATATTTCCAGGTGACTCAGTATGGGTAAAAGAGTGGAAAAATTATCCATTAGGCCCAAAATGGCAGGTCCTTATTTTGTCCTGTTATCAACCCCTACAGCAGTGGGGTTAAATTGAATGATCAAGTTATACTGTTGGGTAAAGCAATGCAGAAATTGAACACCTGGGTGGGGGATAATATACCTCACTTTTTGTACCCTCCACTGCATAAATATTGTCCAGGTGACTCAGTATGGGTAAAAGAGTGGAAAAATTATCCATTAGGCCCAAAATGGCGAGGTCCTTATTTTGTCCTGTTATCAACCCCTACAGCCGAGGTGGTCCCGTGGATACATCCCGTGGATACATCATTCCAGATTGAAGATAGCTGCAGCCAATCCTGAACCAGTATGGAAGGTCATCCCCAACGAGACCAATCCACTGAGGCTAAAGCTATCAAAGACCACAGTCATGAGCCCTTGAGAGAGTCGATTGAAAGCATCCAAGATACTCAATCCTTGGGTGTTCTGATGGATACAGCAAGGTCTAATTGTCCACTGATGGAGAATGCTGAGAGGGTTATTTTTAGGGGCCCGGCCCGTGATCAACCGGAAAGGTCTTTTGTTTTTGAAATTCCGGCGGGGAGGGATTGGGTTTATGTGACTGCGAAGAGAATTGCCCAGGGGTTTTTGACAGTGGGAGCAATTCTGGTATTGATTTTGTTTCTTGCACATCTGATTTATGGACCATCACGTGAAACATGTCCCAAGTGTCCAAGTATCACCAAAAATCGGAACGGCACACACCTGGTGATGGAGAACCGTACCATGTGGAGACAAAAGCGAGAGGCGTCATCTGGAACTAAGCTAAAAGGACACCTACTTGTGCAATTTAAATGATTATGCTAAAAAATCTGGACAGACCACATGTTGGGTGTGTAGTAGACTGCACCCAGAGACAATTCATATACCATTCGCATCTGTCCCAATGAATTTGAGTATGTTCGCGTCAGAAAATGTTACAGTACAGACAGTTGATATGTCAAGAGAGAAACCAGAACCATTCAGTCCTGGGCATCCTATAATAGGACTAGTGTATCAACCAGAGTGGTGTTTTCAACTAGGCCCAGATAGAGAGATAAGTAACGAGGGTGGGGCGTGCAACTCAAGTCAGTTCAATTGGACAGCGTACATTTACATATTCAGAACAGGACTGAAGGCACATTACATATACATACGATGCAGGCAGTTCACTAGAGAACAGGAGGAAGAGATTGCGAACGCAACCAGTGGAAGGCAGGATATAGGGGACATGATGAGACGTTGAGACAGTTTGCAATAGCGATAACAAAGGGAACACTATATTCATCACCATTTATAGTGAAGGGAGGATATCAGGTGTGTTGTAAAGGAGTGTGCTACACATGGGTACCACATACAGTGACGGGAATGTGTTATTTGGCTAAATTGATCCCGATCCAGAAGGTAAGGGGGGAGGACACTAATTCAGATACAATACTTCACCCGAGGTACTCACTGGTGTTTGAGAGACAGAAGAGAGAGTTGTTTAAGAAAGCGGATTGAGTGTGGGCTTGGCTTCCGTCCTGGACTGGATGGGGAAGAGAGTTGATGGCAAGAATGAACAGTTATGCCAGTTTGATGGATGAGATCTTGAATAAGACTAGTTGGGATATTCAGTTGTTGAATCTGGAAGTACGAGAGATACGAAAGGTGCAAATGATACACAACATGGCACTGGAACAGATTAGTGCAGCTCTGATTGGGTTATGTGAGATGACGATGCACTATGAATGTTGCACATTCATCAAGAATGCTACACAGGATGTCCCTGATTACTATCAGGTAATTCAAGATCACCAAGAAAAGGTAGCACAGTTGCAGGACACCGCAAGGAGAATCGCTGCTGAAGGCTGGAATCCACTTCGTGGGTTTGGAGCAATCGGAGATTGGTTTGGATCCATTCTGAGATTTATTTCACAGATTGGATCTATGATTCTGATGGTAGTGGTGATCTTGGTTGTAGGGGCACTACTGTATCGTATAGGGCTTTGCCTATGGCCGCTATGCAAGAAGGCACTGACACCCACACAGACACAAAAGATACCACTGATTATCCCACAAGGTATGTTCCCAATGAAAATAGGCCCCCCCAAAGTATGAGGAACTCGAGAATAAAACTAGTGAGGTGTAATGGCTACAAGTCTCAGGAGAAGAGCCTGAGGCTTGAGCCAAGGGGGGAATGAAGTGGAAATAGGCTGGAAGATGGCAGCCATTGTACGCAGGCGACCATCTTGTTCAGAATATTGGTTCACTTGAAAGTAATTAGGTAGTTTGTAGTTGAAACTAGAATCAGGCATACATAGAAATTTAGGAATGTGTTGAGATTAGCAGAAAAACAATTCAAGCGCTGAGAAAGATCCCTGCTGTTCCCGGCACAGAAGAAAGATACATCAAGGTCGTTGGGGCCCACAGAAATACAAAGGAGTATAGAGATCAGACCAGGTGCCATCTGTAACAAATAATTGAGGAAGCTAGGAAACCAGACACAGCCCGGAACAGTAGGAGTAACTAATCATGATTTACTGTTACTAACACAAGGTTTGCCAATTTACGGCCAATTAATGAAATGTCTTTTGTATTAGACCAAGGGAGGTACTAACCCACGTGGGGTGGGATAGAGTCACCGGGAGGTGGACTAATTGGGATGTACCTAATTATGTATTTGAGGTATAAAACCTCAGGACACTGTATAATTGATGCTCAGTCTTTGCGATTCAATCCTGTCTGAGCATTCTGTGACGTCACAATAAAAGTTTGCCTTTCCTGAAGAGACTCGTTTTCAGACAATCCTTGCTCGTGTCCGGTCCGGCCTCGTCCCGAGTGAACCAAGTGGATTCAGGTTACATTTCAGCTAGAGGGACTCCATTCGAGGACAAAGTATACAATAGCACAGAACAATAATTAAACAATCAGCACTTATCACCCCTCCATGGATCAAATCAATAAAAAGTTGGGGGGAAAAAAAAAAAAAGCCTCAGCATGGCTGGAAAGATTAACAGGAACTCACAGTGACCGGCCTGCGGCTACATGCCACATATGAGGTTATTCACTAACCACCGAGTTAGCCCCGATTGGTGAATTTCACGTCAATTCGTCTAGTCATTAACTGTCAATTTTCCAAATACTGACGAACTGACCGCAAACTACATTGCAGCTCACCGCCAGCAAAATTGCCCCATAGAAGACTATCGTGTTTTCTATGCACAGAAGGTACAACTGCACTGAAATTCCAGCAGATTTCTGATTTTCTGTGTTTTACTTCAACAGGTTTAACCAGGCAGATCCCATAGGACTCCGTGTAATGAAATGGAATAGCTTAAAAAAAAAACCACGACAGCCTTTTCTTAATTTTCAGCAAAAAAAAATTTTGTTATTGAACATCTTTTTATATTTTTCTCAATTTTTTTTAAAAGGTTTTTTTTATCCTGTAACAGACCTTTTTTTTTTTATTTTTAAAAGGACCTTTAGACACATTTTTATTGGTTTAAATACCTATTAGAATAGGAGACTTCTGTGGGGGGGGGGCGCGTTCAGCTCGGCAGAATTAACGGGCTTTCGCTGGCATCCGACAACTCCAATTTCAGGAGAATATGGTGACCATTCACTAACTGGTGAATTCACCGTATTTTCGGTGAAATGGAATCGCTGGAACAGACCGAAATGCAAAGCACCGATATTGCATGCAATTTCAGTGCTTTGTGAATAGACCCTATAGTGTCACCAGATCAGCCATGTTTTCCAGGACACATAGAGACTAGGGGTCGACTGATTATCAGATCTGCCGATATTTTGGGGCGATTTTTTTTTTTTTAACTTAAACGGTATTAAAGTCCCCGATATTGTCGATTCGTACTTGCCGCTCCCCAGCGCGCGCCGGTCACTGCGAAGCGCATGCGATGCTCTCGTTCCTTTGCATGAGAAGCCGACCAATGAGGAGCTGCGCCGCTCACCACATGGTCCTCCTCGAGTCAGCACTCGGCATATCCGGAAACCCTGCATGCGGATCTCGGAGAGAGCAGGGTAAGACCCGGACACCACCCCGAAATGTGCTGGCTGCCTGTTCCAATTACAGCCAGGGTCGACTCCCTTTCGCTACAGGGGCGGATCCGGGGGGGGGGTGATTCTTCCCCCCTCCCCCCGAGAAAATGTTGCTGCCGGCCGTGTGCTTTTACTCCTGCGAGCGGCATCCGCTCGTCCGGAGGAGGATAAGCACGCGGCCGCCACTGGGGCAATATAATATCCATAATGAGCTGGGGCAATAGAATATCCATAATGAGCTGGGGCAATAGAATATCCATAATGAGCTGGGGCAATAGAATATCCATAATGAGCTGGGGCAATAGAATATCCATAATGAGCTGGGGCAATAGAATATCCATAATGAGCTGGGGCAATAGAATATCCATAATGAGCTGGGGCAATAGAATATCCATAATGAGCTGGGGCAATAGAATATCCATAATGAGCTGGGGCAATAGAATATCCATAATGAGCTGGGGCAATAGAATATCCATAATGAGCTGGGGCAATATAATATCCATAATGAGCTGGGGCAATATAATATCCATAATGAGCTGGGGCAATATAATATCCATATGAGCTGGGGCAATATAATATCCATAATGAGCTGGGGCAATATAATATCCATAATGAGCTGGAGCAATATAATATCCATAATGAGCTGGGGCAATATAATATCCATATGCGCTGGGGCAATATAATATCCATAATGAGCTGGGGCAATATTATATCCATAATGAGCCGGGGCAATATTATATCCATAAGAGCTGGGACAATATTATATCCATAAGCTGGATTTCAAAAATTTAAGCGCACAGAATATCGGCCCCGGATATCGGTTATTGGCCTGAGAGAAGGCCAATAATCGGTATCGGCCTGGAAAAAAACATATCGGTCTATCCCTATCACAGACTCATGCAGAGGGGGGAGTGCAAGGTAAGTGCTACCCTGCAGCATGTATAATACATATATTGCAGGGAGAAATAGGTTACCTGATCACAGTGTCACCTGGAATCCGCTTAAGGCTGGGGTCAGACGAACACAGTGCGAACGTGCGTTTACCCGCACTTTATGACGGCCCTGGTAGCAGCAAATGACGTCCAACGCAGGCCCATACACGAAGTACGGCCGCACGAAAGTTCGGCCGCGCAATGCAAGCGGCAAACGAACGCATTTTCGCAAGAACGTCGAACCGCTAGTACTGACGTACAGAGTGCGCTGCGTCCGCATAGCGGCGTGTGTGTGTGATTAGGAGACGTCAGACGCTGCTCGTGTCCGGCCTACATAGCGTCCAGACACCCAAAGTTTCCTGGTTTGGATCCGTATGAAATCACGGCTGAAATTGCGCATCGTATGACCGCTATCGCGTATTCCGTGAAAACGTACGTCCATGTGCTCGGACGCACTTTTTTACGAATGATGCGAAAAATGCGTTCGTCTGACCCTAGCCTTAATTTCCTGCCAATAATGGATCCTATAAACTGCAGGGCCACATTGTTTTTTTTTCATGGACAGTCCATTGGCATGAATACAGTTACAAGTGCTAACAAGCTCCGTAGAGCTGTACAGTGGGAGGCCGAACAACAACTAAACCTACAGGTTAACCACACAGTACAGTAGTAATTCGGCCATTTCTTACCGCTGTCACCACAAAACAACTCATACACGCCCTGGTAATCTCCCGACTCGACTATTGCAATAATCTCTTATCTGGCCTCCCTCTGTCCCGCCTCTCCCCCCTACAATCCATCCTGAACGCCTCCGCCAGGCTAATTCACCTCACCCGCCGCTCTGTCTCTGCCGCTCCCCTCTGCGAGTCCCTTCACTGGCTCCCCATCCACTGCAGAATTAAGTTCAAAATCCTTATCCTTACCTACAAAACCCTCACTAACTCAGCTCCCCACTACCTGTCCTCACTAATCACCAAATACACCCCAGCCCGCTCCCTAAGGTCAAACAGTGACCTGCGCCTAGCTTCTCCCCGCATCACCTCTTCCCATGATAGACTGCAGGATTTCTCACGCGCAGCCCCCACTCTCTGGAACGCTCTCCCTCGTACTGTCAGACTTTCCCCTAACTTCTCTTCCTTCAAACGCTCCCTTAAAACGTTCCTATTTAGGGAAGCCTACCACCCAACTCTCTGACGCAACCATCAATCACTCTCACCTTACAGTCCTCTCCATCTGTTTCCAACCCCAACCCTCCCAGATTGTGAGTTCCTACGGGAATAGGGCCCTCATCTCCTACTGTACTGTTTGTCAAATGTTGTTCAATGTATTATAACCCTGTCTATACTGTGCTTATTGTACAGCGCTGCGGAATATGCTGGCGCTTTATAAATAAAGAATAATAAAATAATAATAGGTGAGAGGACCCTGCTCAAGAGCTTACAATCTAAGATACATTATGTGTGTCCGGGATGGAAGCCTTGGGATGATCTGGCAGCCCCAACGTCAAAGATCAAACAAATACGTAATGTGATTGTATTTGCATGGGAGGAAAAATACTGTATGTATGATTACTATTAAAACCTAAACTAAATAAGTATTAAAGCACTTAATGTTAGGCATTACCAGGGTCAGCCAAAACACCTTTAGAGCTTGAGACTCCCAATCATATTTATTAATATTTGGATTGGGGAGGTGAACCATCAGCATAGAATGGAAATCATGGGAAAAATAAACCGGGGGGGGGGTCTACTCACAAAACAACGAAATTTAATGCAATTTCAGCGACACCATTTTTTCCCGCTGAAAACCGTCACCGAAGCAGTTATCGGATGTCAGGGAAAAGTGTCAAATTTGTCTCTGGGAATTCCACACAAAAGTAAATAACTAAAGTCTCCTTATAGGAGTTTAAACAAAAATGGGTCTAAAGAATAAACGTCCTTTAAAAAAAAAAAAAAAAAAAGAAGGTCTGGTACAAAAATCTTAAAACATTTAAAAAAAAAAAAAAAAATGTCTTTCTAAAAAGTGTTTTTTTGCAAAAAATATTGGTCTTAAAAAAAAATTAAAAATGAAATGACATTACATTGAAACCTGTTAGATTCGTCGGTTTAAAACTGTTGAAACACCAAAACTCGGGTCATTTCGATGACATTTCGGTGCGATTCACCAGTCTGTGACTATACGAATAGATTCTCAAGGGACATTTTCTCTGCCGTCAGATTGCGGCAAAATGCACCGTATTTCGCTGTCAATACGCCAGTATTTGGCAAATTGACAGTTTTCTGAATAGACGATCTGCCACAAAAATTGCACCGTACAGGAAAATTCAGCGTTTAGTGCAATCTGTGGCAAATTAGTCGCTTATTGAATAAATCCTTATGTAAAGAAACAGACTGAAACCAATGTGGCTTAGTAGGAAGGTAACCAAGGAAATGAAAAAGGAAATTAAAAATAAAAAGGCATTTAAAGCTTTTAAATCTGATAAATCTGAGGCATCCTATAAAGCATATAGGGCAGCCAATAAAGCATGTAAAAAAGCGATTAGCTGGGCTTAACTAGAAAATGAAAAAGAAATAGCCAAAGAGAGCAAGAACAACCCTAAAAGTTTCTTTAGGTACATAAATTCTAAAAAAAAAAAACAAGAGTGAAAATGTAGGTTCACTAAAATCTAAGTCAGGGGTATTATTAAGTGAAGATCAAGATAATGCAGAAATTTTGAATGATTAAATACTGAAGAAAAATAATCAAAGAGAAACCTATAACAGTAGACATGAAATTCATTGATAAAAACTTACTAATAAAAAGTGACTGGTTGACTCAGGACAAGGTTTTGCAACAATTAAACAAAGTGAATGTGACTAAAGCCCCAGGGCCAGATGAAATTCATCCGCGAGTACTGAGGGAGCCATGTGTTGAAATATGTAAACCTCTGTTCTTAATCTTTCAAGATTCTTTTCTTTCAGGAATAGTACCAGAGGATTGGAGAAAAGCTGTCGTGGTCCCTATATTTAAGAAAGGTTTAAAATTTGTGCGAATTATAGACCTGTGAGCTTAACATCTGTGGCTGGGAATGTATTTGAGAGGTTACTAAGGGATAATATTCAGGAATTTATTGGGAGGTATAATGTAATTGGCAAAAATCAGCATGGTTTTATGAAACACAGATCATTGCAGACTAACCTAATTACATTCTATTAGGAAGTAGGTAGAAGTATAGATCAGGGGGTCGCAGTGGATGTGATTTACTTGGATTTTGCCAAAGCTTTCGATACAGTTCCACACAAAAGGTTACTATTTAAATTAAGAAAAATTGGTCTAGATGAAAATACTTGTTCTTGGATAGAAAACTGGATAAAAGATAGGGTACAGAGAGTGGTCATAAATGGTACATGTTCAAGATGGACATCAGTTGTAAGTGGTATCCCTCAGGGGTCTGTTATAGGACCAATTCTATTCAATTTATTTATAAAATGACCTTGAGATAGGCATTGAAAGTCATGTATCAGTGTTTGCAGATGACAAACTAAGTAACACAATGTGAACAAGATGTTATTTTGCTGCAGAGGGATTTCGATAGATGAAATTTAATGTAGATAAATGCAAAGTTATGCACTTTGGAGTGAAGAACACACAAGCAACTTCTACCCTAAGGTTAGGGTCCATCGAACGCATTTTTCGGATGTGACTGTAAAAAAAGGGCATCCGAACGAATTGACGTATTTTTTCACGAAATGCGCGAAAACGGTCATACGATGCGCATTTTCGTGCGTGTTTTTTTTTACGGATTGTCAATAAAACACTTTTTGCGTCTGGACGTTATGTTGGCCGGACATTAGCAGCGTCTGACGTCTCCTAATCACGCACACATGCCGCTAGCGGACGCAGCGCACTCTGTACGTCAGTACTAGCGGTTTCACGTTCTTGAAAAAATGCGTTTGTTTGCCGCTTGCGTTGCGCGGCCGCACTTTCGTGCGGCCGTACTTCGTATATTGGCCGTCATTACCAGTCATTTGCTGCTACTACGGCCGTCATAAAGCGCGTCTAAACGCACGTTAAAAATGCGTCGGTCTGACCCCAGCCTAAATGGTACGGAGTTAGGGAAATCAAAGTAGGACAAGGATTTGGGAATAATCAGACTCCAAACTAAGTAACAATGTGCAATGTCAAACGGCAGCCAACAAGGCCAGCAAATCTGACGCCATTCTGAGGTCAAGAAGGAATTTTTTCCCAGTGTGTTGTATATTGGCGAGCGCTTCAGACTGGGTTTTTTTGCTTTCTTTTGAATCCGCAGCAGTAGGTGATGTGTGAGAGGCTGAACCCGATGGTCGCAGGTCTTTTTTCAGCCTATGTAACTATGTAAATATTCGTCTTTTCCCGGCTCTTAGAAAAGCATACTTGCCAACATTTCAAACGGCCAAAGAGGAACACCTGCTTTTAGGGACGGCGTTGGAGGTGGGACAGAAACTCTGATATTCACCTGCATCCTTCGTAGCATTACGACCCATCACGAGCGTTTAAGCTAATAAAAAATTAGAGGAGATTTCAAACAACATTTATTACATTTTACAGACTCATTGCTGGGAGTTTTATTGCTCTGCAGCTCTGTTATACATCCACATACCCCATATATATATGTAGGAGCCCCTAAAAAGATACACAGCCTGAATAGCAAAAACAGGGACCGAAAAGGGGCAGCGAGGGATTTGGTCCACAATGGGTACTGCACCCCCCCCCCTAAATAATGGCACGTGGAACATATGGAATGGTGTGGCTGCAAACTTTTGTGTTTAATACAAATTTGATGAGCCCCGCTGAAGCGTATACAGGGCCGGACTAAGATCTCTATGGGCCTGGAGCTGAATATTTTGGTGACTTTTTGGGGAATTTAGTGAAATGAAAACATATTTTAGGTTATTTAATAGCGCAGATACGGCTATATCTAACCCGGCAGATAATGTGCGAGTAAATTCCCATTCAGATTGCAATCATTTACAGCGTGTAAAATTATTTTTTCACATTTTATCATCCAAACCTTTGTGTTTATATATTCTATAGGGCATTCTTGTTAAAAAAAAAATTGAAATGGGACCCGGTTAATGCATTTTTATGAGAAAATATACAATTTTAACCAAAACAAATAATATTTCCCTTGTGTTTTGGAGGATTGTGTTTTATGAATAATATGAAATAAAGGGTTATTCAGAGAGAGATTGGTGAAAAGCAGGAGAATGGCTGGAGAATGGAAAATTCTAGGTCAAAATAGCCAATTTGGAAAGTGAGATGAAAGGGAGAATTTTTCTGGTTTGGCTATTTTGACCTAGAATTTTCCATTCTCCAGTCATTCTCCTGATTTCCACGTCTCTGAATAACTCTGTATGTATAAAACACTGATCTTGCTCCCAGTGTGGGAAATGAGAAGGTGAGTAATGGCAGAGGTATTGCTAATTTTTTTTTAATTTAAATTTTTTTTATTTTGTAAAGAGGTCATTGTACAAACAAGCATGAAAGAAATTAAAATGGCGGCCTCGCAGGGCCACACAGACATCTATAAGAGCTCAGCGTAAGAGATATAACCTAGAAAAATAAAAAGGCCAAGAGGTAGGACAGCAAATCGGAAAAGCAAATACATCCTCGAACACAGGGCCCAAACAGATCAGCGGCAAGACATCAGAAAATAAGAAAAATGAAAGTCATCTTAGGACAGTATATAGGCTGCGTTCTCAAAATGAAAAAGAAAACAACTCAGCGGATAAATAATAAAAGTCCTCTAAGTGAAAAAAGCAAAAACTTGAAAACAAAGAGCACAGAGAGGTCCCTTCAGCCAGCATCCCGGAATGTGATGGCACGTATAGCAGGTAGGGCACCGCCAAAGAGGCCAGAGTATGCAGCCCGTGTAGGCCCATCCACGATGAACAAGGCACACAGCCCCCGGTGTTCTCGGACCCCATCGCGGTCTGCGTCATCGACCCTCCGGGCAGGAGCCGCAGGCAGCAGCAAGGAAGGAGAAGGGGAGAGAAACCCAGGTCGTGATGCCCCCCAGTCGACACGAGAGGGCACCCCTCCGCCACCGACTGCCCGCCAGGATTCTGAGGCCTCCACAGTGCTCTCGCCAACGCAGTCCGAGTCGGGGAACCACGGCCAATGGGCAACTTAGGACCATATAGCAGGGACAGCTCAGCTACCGGCTGGGTAACCAGTCGTAGTCCAGTCTCCCGGGCGCTGCTCCATCCCCGCGGGTCAGCAGGCTCTTCCAAGGCAGCACAGCCGTGCGCGCCAATCTGCCACTGGAAGCTTCTACCCTGGTCTTCGTTTGGAACTCGAATTGTAGGTAAGATCGTATCAGGCTCTTCCCGATGCGAAGGGGCATCGAGGCAAGGCCGCAACAAGGGCCGAGGAGTAGGCCTCAAAATGTTCACCGGCAACGTGCTCCAGCTAGGAATAGACGGCCAAAACCAGCGTCTCTGCTCCGGAGGGAGGGCAGCGCGGGCTCCGGAGCATTGACCCCCGATGGCCAACCGTTCAGGGACCGCAGGCACAAAAATCAGCTATAAAAAGTCCTCAAAAACACCTCGTGCCTATGTAATGGAGCTCTGTAAATACATGTCTTTTCCCCTTCACGGCTGGTCACGCCCCCCCATTGCTCATTTTATACGTGTCAAATGGACAAAGCCATCGCTGTGGAACTAAAAAAAAAGTGGTTTTCTTTTAGATTTTACGTGGACATGTTTGGTACCAATGCAAAAGCCAGACTCTGTCCTGTCCAATGACACCTCCCTTGACCTTGAGAGATGTAAAGATTAGTGACGCAGGGTTCCAAAGTCCCCCCCACCCTGTGCTGCAGTACGGCGGTTTTGGTTTTTGGTGTAACAATTCGTAATAACGGATCATGCCATCACCTCACACATGAGATGGTGAGTTAGTGCAGCATCATTGTTCCCTTTATAATTGAAAAGTGGAAAGTATTGCTGTGTTAAAAAATTTCATTATTTTTTTTTTTTTTTTTTTTTTTTACAGGTACAAAAAAAACCTGGGTCATGTTTGGTATCATTGGAAAGGCCATGTGCTCGCCTTTCCAGTGATACCTCACATTACCCTGTAGCTGCTATGGAGACAATGCTCATCAATGCAGACAGTTATTTTTTTCTCCAGGCCTATTCCGGGGCTTGGGCCTGGAGCTGCTGCTCCATCAATCCCTATGTTAATTCGGCCCTGAGCATATATGGTTCCTTATTTACAGTGCAACGGCTACATGTGCAGAATATTAATAAACTGCGCACGACACAGAGCGATCTCTACGTTTGATTGGCTGATATCCATCGCATGTGTGGAAGGAAATGCCGTATCCTCTTTCATAGAGTCGGTGAACATTAACAAAAAAGGAGAGTTGCATTTGATCACTCAAAAAAAATAGTGACATCTGCAGAGGCGGGACACGCAATCTGCTCCGCATTAATCTTTTTAATGGCCCTGAATAAGAATGTCCATTTTCGGGAATGTGAAGGTCATCTTTATACAGTGTTCCCATTGAGGTGGTTGGCACAGCACCCTCTTTATGCCATAATATGTAATCCAATGCACAGCCGTATCAGCCTTGAAAGTGCAAATTGAAGGGAATAGACAAGGAAGATTTACGTTTTCATTCAAATTTTAAATGGGGGGGGGCGAGATTCATTTAGCAATTTTGTAGCTGTGCAATTAGTCGATTCACTAGTATTCTGAAGTCTCGGAGGTAAACCTTAAATAGAACCAATACTTGTCACTTAGTGGCAGTTATTCATTCCCTCACTTCAATAAAGTGTATGCATATATTATGTTGGTGTACATGTGCATACATCCAGTGTGTGAAGGTCAAGGTGTACGCGCCCATAGATCCAGGGTGTAAGGCTAGGGTCAAACGAACGCATTTTTCACGTTGTGGGTGAAAAAGTGCATACGAACGAATGGACGTATTTTTTCACGGAATACGCGATAGCGGTCATACGATGCGCATTTTCGTCCGTGATTTTGTACGGATCACCAATAAAACCCTTTTGCGTCTGGACGTTATGTTGGCCGGACGTGTGCAGCGTCTGACGTCTCCCAATCACGCAAACACGCCACTATGCGGCCGCAGCGCACTCTGTACGTCAGTAGTAGCGGTTTGACGTTCTCGAAAAAATGCGTTCGTTGGCCACTTGCGTTGCACGGACAAACATTCGTGCGGCCGTTCGTCGTATGTTCCCCGGCATTGGACGTCATTTGCTGCTAGCACGGCCGTGATTTCGTGCGGCTAAACGCACGTGAAAAATGCGTTCGTCTGACCCTAGCCTTAAGGTCGGAGTGTACGCGCCCATAGTTCCAGGGTGTAACGGTCAGATTTACCTTTACATCCTGGATCTATGGGTGCGTACAAAGTGTATGCACCCATAGAGGTAGCGTGTAAAGGTCGGAGTGTACGCGCCCATAGAGCCAGCGTGTACAGGTCGGGGTGTACGCGCCCATAGAGCCAGCGTGTACAGGTCAGGGTGTACGCGCCCATAGAGCCAGCGTGTAAAGGTCAGGGTGTACGCTCTCATAGAGCCAGTGTGTAAAGGTCAGGGTGTACGCGCTCAGAGCCAGTGTGTAAAGGTCAGGGTGTACGCGCTCAGAGCCAGGGTGTAAAGGTCATGGTGTACGCGCTCAGAGCCAGGGTGTAAAGGTCATGGTGTACGCGCTCAGAGCCAGTTTGTAAAGGTCAGGGTATATGCGCTCATAGAGCCAGTGTGTAAAGGTCAGGGTGTACGCGCTCATAGAGGCAGTGTGCAATCGTTGTGGTGTACACACGCATAGAGCCAGTGTGTAAAAGCCGGGCCCGGGGTGTACGCTGGTATAGAGCCAGTGTTGTAACGTTCGGGGTGTACATGCGTATGGCGTCAATGTACTCTGTTGTGGTTTCAGGGAGCGGTTCTCTGTGGCATTTCAGTCCCCTGGCAGGGGTGGGGGAATTGTATCGCCTGACACCCGGGACATGAAGATCCGGGCGCCGGGCGAGTAGTTTTTTTTTGAGATGCAGTCCAGCGGGCTAGAAGTCCGCTGGACTGCGGACTAATTCCAGGGACGCCCCCAATACCGGAAGCCAGCATTGAGCTCTAACGGCATTCGGACAGGCCCCAGTAGCTTACCGCGTTTCGTACCGTCTAACGAGCGCCGTGTGCAAAGTCTTCCAGCGGCCGCTCATTGGGAAGCCCCCAGGCACGATCTCGCCTCGATCTCGATATATATCACACACACACATATTGCAGCCCTCAGTGTGTGTATATACATACATTGCAGCCCTCAGTGTGTATAATAATATACACTGAGGGCTGCAATGTATGTATACACACACACTGAAGGCTGCAGTGTGTTATATATATTATATATATACATACATACATACCTCTGTTTATATACAAACACATTGCAGCTGTGTGTGTATATATATAGATATATATATATATACACACACACACACAACACACACACACACACACACACACACACACCGAATTCTGAAATGTGTGTGTATGTGTTATATATATATATATATATATATATACACACATATACATATACACACACATACATATATTATACACACTTCAAAACTCAGTATGTATACACACACACACTGCAACCCTCAGTGTGTATGTATGCATTTATATACATATATACAGTTGTGTTCAAAATTATTAAACCCCCACTGAAATTGAGTGTTTTGGCCAGCTTGACATTGATCATTCAGTCATCTTGCTTACAATTAAATCAAAGAGGCACGTGTAGGTCAGACAAATATAATGAAATAACCACAAATGTCTTTTCTGTGCTCACATTATCAGTTTTATTCAACCCCCAAGTGACATTCAATCTTAGTACTTAGTACAACATCCTTTTACAGTTATAACAGCTTTTAAACGTGAAGCATAGCTTGACACAAGTGTCTTGCAGCGATCTGCGGGTATCTTCGCCCATTCGTCAGGGGCAAAAGCCTCCAGTTCAGTCACATTCTTAGGCTTGCGCACTGCAACTGCTTTCTTTAAGTCCCACCAGAGGTTTTCAATCGGATTTAAGTCAGGTGACTGCGATGGCCACTCCAAAATGTTCCAGCCTTTAATCTGCAACCATGCTCTAGTGGACTTGGAGGTATGCTTGGGATCATTGTCCTGTTGAAAGGTCCAACGTCTCCCAAGCCTCAGGTTTGTGACGGACTGTCATCCAATATCTCCTGGTACTGAAGAGAATTCATGGTACCTTGCACACGCTGAAGCTTCCCTGTACCTGCAGAAGAAAAACAGCCCCAAAGCATGATTGACCCCCCGCCATGCTTCACAGTAGGCAAGGTGTTCTTTTCTTCAAAGGCCTTGTTCTTCCTCCTCCAAACATAGCGTTGATCCATGGGCCCAATCAGTTCTAATTTTGTTTCATCAGTCCACAGAACACTATCCCAAAACTTCTGTGGTTTGTCCACATGACTTTTGGCATACTGCAGTCGACTCTTCTTATTCTTTGGAGACAGCAAGGGGGTGCGCCTGGGAGTTCTGGCATGGAGTCCTTCATTACGCAGTGTGCGCCTTATTGTCTGAGCTGAAACTTCAGTACCCACATCTGAAATCTTTTCTCAGTTCCTCAGCAGTCACACGGGGACTTTTCTCCACTCTACGCTTCAGGTAGCGCACAGCAGTCAAAGTCAGCATCTTCTTTCTGCCACGACCAGGTAGCGTTTCAACAGTGCCCTTTGCCTTGAATTTGCGAATGATGCTTCCTATGGTCTCTCTTGGTATGTTTAACATCTTTGCAATCTTCTTATAGCCATTGCCCTTCCTGTGAAGAGTAATCACCTCTTCTCTTGTCTTCCTGGACCATTCTCTTGACTTCACCATGTTTGTAACCACACCAGTAAATGTCTAGAAGGAGCTGAGTATCACAGTCATTTTAAAGCTGCCTAATTGGTGCTTATTATGCTTTATTGCTGCTCCGTGACATCCACAGGCGTTTTCAATACCTGATTGAAAACACTTGAATGAACCTCTGTTCTTCAGAGTGGTAGTCTTTAAGGGGTTGAATAATTGTGTCAATGAAGAATTCACAAAAGAAACATTTACTACTGTATTACAAAACCAATTGATGTCATTTTAGTTGCATATGGTTCTTTAAAAAGTCCTTGTAGGATTTCATTCTGAATACAATTACAAATGTACACTAAATTCCCTAAAACCCTTTACAGCATTGGGGGTTGAATAATTTTGAACACAACTGTATGTATACACACACTGCAGCCCTGCGTGTGTATTTACATACATACACATCGCAGCCGTGTGTGTATACATACAATGTGTATGTATACACACACGGTACATAAATACACACAGGGATGCAATGTGTGTGTATATATATATATAATTTTATATTACATACACACACAACAAAATAGTGTTTAAATAAAGGTCTTTATTCATCACATGTATCTGACGCTGCCTCCCTAGGCTGTTATGAATAAAGACCTTTATTTAAAAACACTATTTTGTTGAAATTATCAGGACAAGCAGATCGTCCTGAGGGACAAGTAGATTGGACTACTACTTAGTCCGTTGGACAAGCAGATTTTTTTTTTTTAAATTTCCACACCCCTGGCCCCTCCTTGTTGCTGTAGGTAAATCGTACAAAAGGTACTGGCAGTTATTACCCACTGCTATCCTTCTCTGGATTTATTACAGTTTTTGGTAAAACAGTATAATGAGCTTTTAATTGTTTCGCCAATAAAGTGTTTGGTCCGGTTACCCATCAATAACCGCATTTCAGTTACTTTTAATTGGCTCAGACTGGATAAATCTGGCGTTTGAGATGCGACAGTGAAGTTTCCTGCTGGCCGGGATTCACTGAGTCACTGGGAGATGCACAAGCAGTTTATTTCCCGGTTAATAAGATTGAGTAGGATTACACCAGAGATCTAATCAAAGGATTATCCTTTTCCTGACAGTGAACTTGGTCTCTGGTTTTATCATCGCGTCACAGCTAAAGTCAAAATCCGAAAACTCCAGGACGTAACAAAGGCAGGGGCTGGTCAGCTGGGCGCACCTAGAACTGCCCTATCACTCCAGATTTCTGGGATTATTTTTTACACAATTATATTTTTTTATTGGCCTTTAAGATTGTTATTGTATCACCGTCAGTGGAAAAAAAAAGAAAAAAGAAGAAGTATCCTTTACAAAAGTCACTACTTTCCAAAGTATAATATTAACAAAACCAATACTAGGAAAAAATGTTGTGTTTGATGTGAAGAGATGTTCTCATTTGGTTTACTGACGCAAGTGCGGTACCCAAAAATCCAGACTGACAGTTACAAGTTTTTATAATGCGCTAACAAGTTCCGCAGCGCTGTACAATGGGAGACAGAATAACAAACATACATACAAGTTAAACACAGTACAGTAGGTGAGAGTACCCTGCTCAAGAGCTTACAATCTAAGAGGATAGGAGTGACACACTAGGTGAGGGTGAATAGAGAATGTGAAATAGCCGGGTGCATGTGGGAAGATGTAGCTGAAAATTAACGGAGGGGGATTAGGGAGCGAGCAGATAGGCTTCTCTAAAGTAACGTGTTTTCAGCGACATCTTGAAGGACTGGAGAGAAGTCTTGAAGGCGGGAGCTGGGGGTGCGGGTACGTGAAGCTGATAGCATCAGATCATTGGCAGAGTGAAGTGATCGGTATTGGATGTACCTGTTAAGGGAGGAGATGTAGGCAGAGGCGCGGTTATGGAGAGCTTTGCATGTGAGCACCAATATTTTGAAATGGATTCTATAGGAAACAGGGAGCCAGTGTAGAAATTGACAGATGTGTGAGAGGTGCCGGAGGTGCGGTGTGAGAGCCTGGCACAGGCATTCATAACAGACTGCAGAGGGAGAATCTGGGATCTCTCAAGGACAGAGAGAAGGAGGTTACAGTAGTCGAGGCGGGAGATAATAAGAGCTTGGTGAGCATTTTAGCAGAGTCCTGATTAAGACAGGGACGTATGCGTGCAATATTTTTTAGGTGGAAGTAGCAGGATTTGGTTGGTGACTGAATGTGAAAAGTAAAGGAGAGATCAGAGTCAAGGAGGACCCCGAGGCACCGGGCCCGTGAGGTAGAGGAAATGGGTGCAAGAATGTTAGTTTTAGTGGGAGGGAAGACAAGAAGTTCAGTTTTAGAGAGGTTAAGCTTTAGGAATCGGGAAGTCATCCAGTCGGAGACAGCTGACGAAAGGAGAAAAAAAAAAAAAAACACACCTTTCTTATTTCTGGTCCCAAAGTGTAGAGAGCAGTGAGTGATGTAATCTCTGCGACCTCCTTTGTGCCCAGGTCCATAAACACCAGGAACAAATACTTCCGTACGTTCAAGTGTCCTTTTGCGGCGGAACCCTGCTTATAGGAGCTACACTTCTCTCCATAGAATCCTGTGCACGGCTCCCAGCGATGTAGCCAGTTACTGTTCGCAGCTTCCAGGTACTCCAACTCGAGCTGGTAATGGCGCACTAGTAATAGTTAACGGCTCGTGTACAATTTATCCATACATGTGCAGTCATTAACAGCTCCCTCAGACGTCACTAAACCACTTTCAGGAGCATCAGAATTTGTAATGACAAGTCGGTACCCTTAGATAAATGACCAATAAACCACGGAACGTATTTAAGTGGTAGATCTGCTCTTGGGCCGATAAAGGCTTGGCAAATTTATTAAAAGGGAGCTGCCAATGGATCGAACACGAGGGCAAGCAGGAGATAGAGTGGAGAATTCAACTACTTACAGGGCTATTCAGAAAGAGGTGAAAACCTTGAGAATTGACTGGAGAATTGAAAATTCTAGGTCAAAATAGTCAAACCAGAAAAATTCTCCCATTTATCTCACTTTCCAAATTGGCGACCCTAGCCCTCCCCACCCCAAAAATAAACTGAAAAACAGTGTCTCTGCGCTCAAATCAAACGAAGGGACAGAATCTGTTGCCTTAGTTGAGCTAGTGCAGCGGCATTGTTTATGTAAAAACAACTATTGCCTCTGCTGTAGAACAAAAAAAAATTAATCCTTTTTTGTGCAAGGAGAAAATATAAATTTTGTTATTTTAGATGTTTTATTTAAATCTAACCTGGTTATATTTGGAATCACTGGAAAGGCTATAATCTGACCTTTCCAATGACACCTCATATGACCCTCGAACACTTAGGACTCCAGAGATACAATGGTCTAAATGATTATTTTTTGATTTTTTTTTTTACAGAGCAAAGCGCTCCCTTGTGGCAGGCGCCTGTAGGCACATGCCAACTCTGCCTAGTTATAAATCCGGCCCTGGCTTGCTTCTCTGCCCTACGTTTTGAGTCTGTATTGTAAAGAATGTTAAAATTAGTAGAACCCCACAAGGCATAGAAAGCCACAGGGACACCCCGGGCCCTACTCCAACCTAGCTGGTAGTAGGGAGCCACGAAGTTGAATTCAGCAAACCTCATAAGAGAAAGGTAACGTAGATATCAGCAACACAGCCACCTCCAAGGAGAATTACGCTGCCCTGCGCCAATGCAATGCTGCATGCAAATCGTGTCACGGTACTAAAGATTAGCAAGGGAGGTATTTACTTTTAATGTATTTCACCCCCCCAAACAAATAGCCAGTAATTTTCTCTCAGTTCTCCACAGTTGATCAACTGATCCTACCCAGACACTTCTGAAAGGGCTACAATCTGCCCCTGCGTTTAACCTCACGTGTGACGTCCAGAGCAGATCTCAGGAGTCTTAGCTGGGTGTCTAAAGCCACGACAAGCAAGTGGGGCTGGATGATGCTGTTCCCAAAATACCAGGAGGATTCCTGTTTTGGAGCATCCTCTGGCCTGACATTCCTACAGGGGCTGGAAAGAGCCCCCCCCCCTCCTGCCTGGATGTGCACACTCAGCACATTACACGGAATGCTCCTGTCACTGCCTGGGCCCGGCTCAGCACTGCCAGATACATGCAGGGAACACACGTCGGCCTGCTGTAAACGCATGCAGATTGCCATAGGCCTGTGTGAAGGCAGAGGGAAACCCCCCCTGTGGACCCCCTGCAGCAAAAAAGTGTTTTTTTTTTGGGGGGGGGGGAATAGAATTCACCATTTTAACCATACAAGTGCTGTAACCAGCCAAATAACCAAAACCTGGGTACAATGTGATGGAGCACCAAGGTGACAACTGACAAATCACTACAAATATGGGGGGGGGGCCTCCTGCCTTCTTCAGCCAGTAACACATTCACTTGGATCCAACCACAGAATGGATGCTTTTCATTTGCATTTTTTTATTAATGTATAGGCTTAACAATAGATCACATTCGGCTAGATTTGGATTGGTATAGAGAGCGAATGTGCTGGGAGTGATTGCTGGTGTCTTGTCTCCTAAACAGTGGTGCAGCGGGGGGGGGGGAGGATGTAACTGACTATCATGGTGAATCTGCTCAAATAAGGGGTTAGCAGCGTATACAGCAATATTATACGTATGTATATATACACTATATTGCCAAAAGTATTCTCTCACCTGCCTTGACTAGCATATGAACTTAAGTGACATCCCATTCCTAATCCATAGGGTTCAATATGACGTCGGTCCACTCTTTGCAGCTATAACAGCTTTAACTTTTCTGGGAAGGTTGTCCACAAGGTTTAGGAGTGTGTTTCTGGGAATTTTTGACCATTCTTACAGAAGCGCATTTATGAGGTCACACACTGATGTTGGACGAGAAGGCCTGGCTCTCAGTCTCTGCTCTAATTCATCCCAAAGGTGTTCTATTGGGTTGAGGTCAGGACTCTGTGCAGGCCAGTCAAGTTCATCCACACAGACTCTGTCATCCATGTCTTTATGGACCTTGCTTTGTGCACTGGTGCACAGTCATGTTGGAAGAGGAAGGGGCCAGCTCCAAACTGTTCCCACAAAGTTGGGAGCATGGAATTGTCCAAAATGTCTTGGTATGCTGAAGCATTCAGAGTTCCTTTTACTGGAACTAAGGGGCCAAGCCCAGCTCCTGAAAAAAAACCCACACGATAACCCCCAGCCCCCTCCAAACTTTACACTTGGCACAATGCAGTCAGACAAGTACCGTTCTCCTGGCAACCGCCAAACCCAGACTAGTCCATCAGATTGTCAGATGGAGAAGCACGATTCGTCACTCCAGAGAACGCATCTCCCCTGCTCTAGAGTCCAGTGGCGGCGTGCTTTACACCACTGCATCTGACACTTTGCATTGCACTTGGTGATGTATGGCTTGAAGGCAGCTGCTTGGCCATGGAAACCCATTCCATGAAGCTCTCTGCACACTGTTCTTGAGCTAATCTGAAGGCCACATGAAGTTTGGAGGTCTGTAGCGATTGACTCTGCAGAAAGTTGGCGACCTCTTCGCACTATGCGCCTCAGCATCCGCTGACCCCGCTCCGTCAGTTTACGTGGCCTACCACTTTGTGGATGAGTTGCTGTCGTTCCCAAACACTTCCACGTTCTTGTAATACAGCTGACACAGTTGACTGGAATATTTAGGAGAAAGGAAATTTCACGACTGGATTTGTTGCACAGGTGGCATCCTATCACAGTTCCACGCTGGAATTCACTGAGCTCCGAGAGCGACTCATTCTTTCCCAAATGTTTGTAAAAACAGTCTGCATGCCTAGGTTCTTGATTTTATATACCTGTGGCCATGGAAGGATTGGAACACCTGATTCTGATTATTTGGATGGGTGAGCAAATACTTTTGGCAATATAGTGTAGATACACCACAGAACAGGAACGGCCTTGCTAGAAACTCTGCGGTGAACTGACAGAAATAAGGTGCAATTCACTGGCACTGGAATTGTCCTATAGAAGACAGTCATGTCTTCTATTCACGGAACACCAAATTGCACTGAATTTCCAGTATTTCAATTCTATGGTTGCAATGTCACCTGGTGTTTAAGGCTGGCGTCAGACGAGCACGCTATGTGCGCCCGTACAGCGTTGTGACGCTGCAACGGGGCCGGTCACACGTTTGTGCACGAAATGCGCACGCAACAAGCGTCCATTATCAAAGGCTCCTCGTCGATGCGCTAGGATGCGCTTTGAGGGGGCTGCAAAGCGCGATCCTCCATATAGTGAGCACTGTGTGCACTCAGCGAGGTGGCCAGACAGGTGTCGAGAGGAAGGAAGGTCCACTCTCACAGACGTTCCTTCCGCTCTCAAATGACGCTCGTCTGACACCGGCCTAAGAACTTTTATGGGAAGCTACCACCCAACCTGAATAGGCTGCTTCCCCCAGCAGTTCCCTCATCCTATAAGCTCCGATCCAGGACCTGCACCTTACTTGCAATACCACAATACAAAAAGAAAGTGGCTCGATCCTCATTTTCCTACAGAGCACTGCAGTTATGGAATAACCTCCCAGCCATCAAATCTTCCCCCAGTCTAAAGTCATTTAAGAGCTCCATAGTAACATACCTCAATACAGAATGCACCTGTAAACATGTAGCATAGGGACTATATTTCTTACATATTTATTTTCTGTGTTAATCTGTATATTTGTGTTATTTAATATTTTGCATTTTATTACAATGTTCTTGAACCCAGGCCAGCCGGGCTGAGTAGAGGTAACATCACTGCTTTATAACCGTGGAGAGAAATTTCAATGTATCCTTCCTGGTAAAATAAACTTTCTAAAAATAAAAAAAAAGATATCTAATTACATGACACAACATAAAAGAAAAAAACATTTAAAATAATGGGTTTTGCTAAAAATAAACATATAAACACACACACATATATATATATACACACACACATCCAAAAATCATGCCGAGGTGCTAAGTCCCAGTGTAAATCAATATGGTGACAAAAATGGGAGCATCCAACATTTCAGCTCACACAGGAGCTTTCATCAGGGATCCCTGATGAAAGCTCCTGTGTGAGCTGAAACGTTGGATTTTAATGCTTTCCCAATAAACTTTTGTTATTTTATTTTAAGTCTGCAAGTGCTCCCATTTTTGTCAGATAGATAGATATATATATATATCTATCTATTAAAAAAACACATGGGGGGTAGCACTCAACCTAAACTAAGCATTCAGTGCGGGTGCATATCAAAAATAAAATACAAAACAACACCATGGAGAAAGCAAGTCAGTCAAACACATTAGAAAAATCTGCAACAACAGCTTCATGCATGGGTGCATAATATTAGCTTTTACCTCATGCTGAAAAATTCTAAATGTAAGCTTTGTTGAATAAAATGGTGGAAATTTGGTTCGCAATGAACGGCCGTGACTTGCTTAAGCCTGCCAACAGCGTCAATGTAATCCACCCTCCTGGTGAGTAGGACCTGCCAGAGGGTGGATTACATTGACTCTGTTGGCAGGTTTAAGCAATTCACGGCCGTTCATTGCGAACCAAATTTCCACCATTTTAGTGAACAAAGCTTATATTTAGAATTTTCAATGTGAGGTAAAAGCTAATATTATGCACCCATGCATGAAGCTGTTGCAGGTTTTTCGAATGTGTTTGACTGGAGTGCTCTCTCCATGGTTATATATATATATATACACACACACACACACACGCATTTATTTTTTAGCAAAACCCATTATTTTAAATCCCTTTTTTGTATGGTTTAATTCTTTCTAGACGACATATTATTTATTTTTTTTTAAAAGAGACTTATTTTGTAACAGACCTTTATTATTAGACACATTTTTACTGCATATTTACTGATTTAAACTCCTATTAGATTTTTTTTTTTTATCAAGTCGGTGGAATTCATCAATGTTAAATCGAAGCAATCTGGTGGTTTTTTTTTACCCCCGATGTCCGACAACTGCTTTGGCAACTCCAGCGACTATTCCCTAAATAGTGACTTCGCTGTATTTTCAGTAAAAAATAAAAAAAAAAATTGCTGAAGTGAGCCGAAATGCGGTGAAACAAGTACCAAAATGCTGTGTGAACAGACCCTATGGGTAAGTGGGAAAAAAAATTATTTGCTTGGATGCCTAGGTCATGTTAGCTTATACAAAGGCCATTGTTGGAAAAAGACACAAAAATTTTAAGAGTAAGAATTATGTTTTTTCTTTACATTGTCTCATGTGCCGGCTGGGTGGAGTAGAGGTAACATCACTGCTCTGCGTGGAGAGAGCCTGTGGAGACATGGGTTCGTTCCCGACTCTAGCTCCTCTCCAGTAAGTGTCCTTGGGCAAGACACCTAACGGTACGTACTCGCCACCCAGGACATACTTGAAAACATGAGAAATCTCAATGTATCCTTCCTGGTAAAATCCTCTCTCAAAAAAAAATTTAAACAAAGGTTTAATTTTTGAAAGGATTTTACCAGGAAGGATACATTGAGATTTCTCTCATTTTCAAGTATGTCCTGGGTGGCGAGTATGTACCGTTAGGTGTCTTGCCCAAGGACACTTACTGGAGAGGTGCTCTTGCTGGGATTCAAACCTGTGTCGCCACAGTCTCCACAGTTTAGAGCTGCGATGTTACTTCTACTCCACCCAGCCGGTACATAAAACACACATAAAAACACATTTCTTTATTTACTTAAAAACCTCTGTAAATTTACAATGATATGGGCCTACAGGGACACAAACCTTTAAGTGTAAAAAAAAAAAAAACACCACAATAAACTGCACAGGGTTTAGGGCGCAGTGCTACTGAATTTACAGTATATTCTAGGGTTCTAAAAAAAAATTATACAGAGTCTCCAGGACAAGTCTTGATCCATTAAAGCAGGAGGTCAACAACCTTGGCCAGAAAGATGTTCAAATGTTTTGGAACTACATTTCCCATGAGGCTCAGCAAACTTAATGCCTAGCTATGCATCATGGGAGATGTAGTTGTTGACCCCGCGATTAAAAGCAACACTGAGAAGCCCATCAGCCTGGGCTCATTTGAAAAAATTCCTACATGCACAAGCATGGGGGGGGGGGGGCACTGGAACCAGGCAAGTCCTGCGATCGAATAATTATTGATCATTAACACGAATCCACCCCAGATGGGATATCACAATGGGGCACCTGAGCAGTACAGGAAACTCTTTCAATTTCTTTATTAGAATACAAAAAGCTATAGAAAAGGCTGCCGGGTTCCTGGGTTTTCATCATTCCGTGAAGAGGCATTCTAGCAGTTCTTAAAGTAACCTTCAACCAAACAAAAAGTCAGATAAAACAAGCACTTTAGCAATTGAGGGAATTTTCTCCAAGTTAATCTTATTTAATAAGCCTCCCTGACACTGCAGAGTCAGGATCCCAGGGCTGTGGTGATACCCGCAGCGGTCTGGATGTAAAACAGGAAGCCAATCTTTTCTATACAGGGAGGAAGTGGATGACACGGAATGCGCGTCTGACACCTCACTCCCTCCAGGAGTACATTTATTTTCAAATGTTTGTATTGACCTGTCAGCATTCTATTTAAAAGATTTTTTATTTTCTGTTTCCTGGTGTAAATGATTTTACTCGTTAAGGCTTTCCTGCGGCAACATACACAAAGAGATCGGCAGAGGATGGACAACACCCACAGACAATACCACACACACGCTCCGAAATTGCACCAAACAGCGAATTTCCCGGTACGGTGCAATTTCTTGGCTATTCAAAAAGCTGTCAGTTCACCAAATATTGGCGAAATATGGTGACAGTGAAATCCCCATAGAGAAGCAATGGTTCATCTATTCAGAGGACACCGAACTGCATCGAAATGTCAGTGAAATGCCCTGATATTTCAGTGGTTTCAACAGATTTAATCAGGCGAATCCTGGCTTCAATCTAAAAAAATATTCTTATTTTTATTGAATATTAACCAGTTTATTCTTTTAATCTGCAGCAAAAAGTTGTTTGTTTTTTTTTAGGCATTTTTGGGGGGGGGGGTTTCGGTGAAGAAAAAATGTCTATTTTTTTTAAAATAGTGTTTTTACTGTAACAGACTTTTTATTATTAATCATTGGGTCTTCGACTTTTTGTGGATTTTGTGCAGTAGTGTTTTTGCAAACAGCTTTTAAAAGTTGCGGTTTTTTTTACCCAGTTCGTCGGCTTTGTCCGGCACTGTTTGGCTTTTTTCAAATGCGTGTGGTGGATGGATCAGCAGTCTATCGGATTCGGTTGGCTGCTGGTCCCTGCACTTCTGGGACCCTGCGGTGAATGCTGAATTCAATGCAGGGTCGGGAAATTTCACTCCCCGAAGTGCGGCGAACAAAAGAGCACCATAATTCCAGTGCTCTTTGAATAACCCTGATTGTGATTTTTAAAACCTTAAGGCTGGGGTCAGACGAAAGCAGTGCGAACGTGCGTTTAGGCACATTTTATTACGGCCGTGGTAGCAGCAAATGACTTCCAACGCAGGCTTACACACGAAGTACGGCCGCGCAACGCAAGCGGCAAATAAACGCATTTTCGCAAGAACGTCCAAACCGCTAGTACTGACGTACAGAATGCGCTGCATCCGCATAGCGGCGTGTGTGCGTGATTAGGAGACGTCAGACGCTGCTCGTGTCCGGCCTACATAGCATCCAGACACCCAAAGTTTCCTGGTTTGGATCCGTAAAAATTACGGGCGAAATTGAGCATCGTATGAACGCTATCTCGAATTCCGTGAAAAAATGCGTTCGGACGCATCAATGCACTTTTTGACGGTAGACGTGAAAACTGCGCTCGTCTGACCCTAGCCTAATTCGAGACAAATCTCCCACTAGTAACAACCAGTGGATCTGGGACTCCTAAAAGCATGATTTCTGGACCTGCACCACAAAACATTCTTCTGCAGAATTTTATAGCCGGGTCCATTCTGTCCAGATCCTGAAAATATTAAAAAGACCAAAGAGTAAGCTGCAGGCCTGTGATTGGTTCTTCCAACACACTGCTTGAGTTAGAGATGTTGAAAAGCCCTGTGCATTGCGTAGAAAAACAAAGATTGTTGCTAAACGCAGATGCACTGTTATGGAAATGACATGTTTTATTATACAACATGGGAGTGAACCCTCCAGCCGGGCACCGTGCACAACAGAAGCGCAATTAAGGAGTCCTTATGTTTCGTGTTTCTGGATTCATCAAAATGTTATGCCTTGAAAATTACTTTGAAACCAGGACACCTTTAGTGTTTCTTATAAATAAATGTATTGTTTAAATCAGATAACTACAGGTTAATTTACAAATCGCTTAGAAGGAAAATCCAAAAACACCAGCAGGTGACGTTCCTGCAAATAACTCTGGACAGCACTGAGCGGCACCACCGTTATTCTTACATACAAAGCATATACGGCAGCTATTCTCCATTCTATGTCGTTGGTGAATCTACTTCAGTGATTTTAAAGTGGTGCGCTCCACAGACATCCCATACAAACTATGGTGGAAACGTTGTCGATCGGAACACCAGTGGAAACCAGTGAAATTTACGCTAAATAACTGCAGCAGAAATGCAGAGATTCACGGTGGCAGCTCCGAATTATACATAATTTAATTGTAGGAAAAGAAAAGAAGGGGTGCGGCGCTTCCAGTGCAGAAGAGCGATTCTATATTATATATCTCTATATATCAAATCACACACACATTCTTAGCTTTTGGCAGTTCTATGCTTCTGTATCAGGTAAATATCTGAAAAGAAAAAAAAAAAAGAGAAAAGACACATGGCATAAGAACTTCTAGCAACACATTTTCTATGATAAATGTGATGAGAGACCACTCACACTTTTCAGAGCATAGGCTGGCTCTAGTGTATTCGCCCGTGGGTGGAATTCATATGTCCCCCCCCCCACTGGCCTTCTTCATTGGATAATTTTCCAGAAAATCTCAGCCCAGTCTGGAAAATTATCCAATGAAGAAGGCCAGTGGGGGGGCCATAGGAATTCCACCCACGGGCGAATACACTAGAGCCAGCCTAGGCTCTGAAAAGTGTGAGTGGTCTCACATTTAATCATAGAAAATGTGTTATTAGACGTTATTATGCCATATGTCTTTTCTCTTTTTTTGTTGAGATATTTACCTGATACAGAAGCATAGAACTGCCAAAAGCTAAGTGTATAAAAAAAATATTTTTTCTTACATACTATGTTCTGCACTGGAAGCGCCGCACCCCTTCTTTTCTTTTCCTTCTATTTTGTACATTGGTGTCGTAATAAGGGACGACACGTGTGGGTGTGTAAGCGATTTTGTGGTCAGAGGGATTATTACGCACAATCTGTTATTTGCACCTTACCTTTTCTCTATACTCGTTGAAACATAATTTAATTGTACTCAATCCAAAAAAACCACAGTGCTGATAGTGGGGTTATTCCCTACCCACCGCTATGTGCACCCTTACAGACGTGCCTCCCGGAGTCCGTCGCAGCGTTGTGACGCTTCGAAAGGGCCGGCCACACGCTGTAGTGCACGCTACAATGGACGTTCTGAAAGCCTCCCCGTCTAAACACTACAACGCGGGTTCGACGGGCTGTAAAGCACGGTCCTCCATAGGAGGATCGAGTCTTGCATTGCTGAGCACACTAACTGCACTCAACGAGGTGGCCTGACGGACGTCAGAGTGGAAGGAACGTCCACTCTCACGGACGTTCCTTTTCGCTCTTAAAAACGACCGTTTAGCCTTAAGAGACGATAAATAAAATCTTACGAGCCATCCGATTCCCAAGCTTCGTTATGCCCTAAATTAAGAATTTTAAAAAAAATTATATATATTTATTATATTTTACACGCACAAAATTCGTAGTCCAGGTGCCCACTGGAATGTTACCCCCAGCAACTAAAAACACAGTGCAAACTTCTATTTGGCTCTGTTGGCATGGGATGAGAGCCTGCATCTGCAGAGCAAAAGTTCCTGCCACATTGATGATAATTTAGGGCAGGTGTCGGCACCTTCTTGGTGGGTATTTTGAGACTACATCTCCCATGAGGAGTGCCAAGAGTGCCAAAGCATCATGGGAATTCAAACCAAATCTGGTACCAAGGTTGCTCACACACAAAAAGGGCACAGAAGCTCACCTCCAGTTACAGAAATTATCTTTCTATAAACCTGACAATTCACACATTCAGCTCTTTTTACCCCAAACTGGTTGGGCCATGACCCTTCATTCTCTGGTTAAACTCATGGCTCTCCATCTTTTCTTGAGCACAAACCATTAGTCTCTCCTATTGCTTTTCATGAAGAATTGTAAAAAAAATTTTTTTTTTAGGGAGATTAAATAACTTAGAAATGACCTTGAGATAGGCATTGAAAGTCATGTATCAGTGTTTGCAGATGACACAAAACTAGGAAAAGTAATACAATGTGAGCAGGATGTTATTTCGCTGCAGAGGGATTTAGATAGATTGGGGGACTGGGCACTTAAATGGCAGATGAAATTTAATGTAGATAAATGCAAAGTTATGCACTTTGGAGGCAAGAACACACAAGTAATTTATACCCTAAATGGTACGGAGTTAGGGAAATCCAAGCAGGAGAAGGATTTGGGAATAATCATAGACTTCAAACTAAGTAACAATGTGCAATGTCAAACAGCAGCCGCCAAGGCAAGCAAAGTATTGGCATGCATTAAAAGGGGAGTTCACTCACGGGATGAAAACATAATTTTGCCTCTGTATAAATCAATGGTCAGGCCGCACCTTGAATATGCCGTGCAATTTTGGGCACCGGTCTTAAAAAAAGATATTATAGCGTTAGAAAAAGTGCAGAGACGGGCAACTAAATTAATAAGGGGAATGGAAGGGTTAAGTTATGAGGCAAGACTAACAAGCTTAAACCTGTTTAGTTTAGAGAAACGGCGCCTTAGAGGGGATCTGATAACCTTATATAAATATATACGGGGCCATTATCAACCATTGTCTGATAACCTATTCATTAATAGGACTATACATAGGACAAGGGGTCATCCATTTAGACTGGAAGAAAGAAAATTTTGCTTAAAGCATAGGAAGGGTTATTTTACGGTGAGAACAATAAAGTTGTGGAATTCTCTGCCTGTTGAGGTGGTTGGGTCTGAGTCTGTACAGACTTTTAAAAAACGACTGGATGACTTCCTGCAGACAATTCTTCGTTTGGGATTGGTAATGGGACGAGACAGGGGTGTCTGCCGTCGCCTCCTTTGTTCACTCTCTCTTTGGAGCCGCTTTTACGGGCGGTGTGGGCAATGAGGCAATTGTAGGGGTGTCAGTGAGACAGGAGACATTTAACCCCTTAAGATGGGGGCAATTTTACAAGTTCGGCACTCTTCGAAAAAAGACTGTTTTTGCTCATCACGTTTTAGGCTAGGGTCAGACTAACGCATTTTTCACGTCTACCGTCAAAAAGTGCGTCCGAACGCATTGACGCACGTTTTGACGGAAGACGCGATAGCGATCACACGGTGCGCAATTACAGCCATGATTTCTGACGGAGCTATAAAAAAAACAAATGCACGTGATGTTGGCCGGACATGTGCAGCGTATGACGTCTCCTAATCACGCACACACCCCGCGTGTAAAATGTAAAAAAAAAATGTGAATTTGCAATAAAATTTCAATCATCCACAGTGTGTAAAGAATTTTTTTTTCACATTTTATCAACCGAGCCTTTGCGGATAGATATTCTATGGGGTAGGCTTGTTAAAAAAATTAGAATTGGGAACCCATTACTTTATTTTCTGAGAAATTACGTAATTGTAGCTTAAACCCCCCCCCCCAAAAAAAATCGTTAGTGCAGCATCATTGTTCACATTATAGTTCAACGGGGAACAATAATGCTGCATCAATAAAAAAAATTTAAAAAAAGGATTTTTTATTATTATATTTTTACTTTTAACATGGTCATGTTTGATATCATAGGAAAGGCTGTGCTCTGGCCTTTCCAGGGATATCAAACATGACCCTATAGCTGCCAAGAGTTGGGAGAAAAGGGTTTCTTTGAACCGTGTATCTCCACTACAGGATTTCCTTAGGGGTCCCCCAGTTAACTGACATCATCGTGCCATGCCAGATGACGTCTGTGGACGTGGGGACACCTGGAGGTGGAGCTGCCATCCAAGATGGCGGCCCCCAGCAGAAGTAGGCCGCGATCTGGACATACTATTCCATCTTGTGGCGTTAAAGCCTGCTTAATGCAGGACGTAATAGTATGTCCGGTGTCTTTATTTATTAGCAAAGTATTTTACCAGGAAGGATACATTGTGATTTCTCTCGTTTTCAAGAACATTGAAATGTTACAGTCGTTACAGAAATACAAAGTAATAAAATGCAAGATATTAAAAACAAAAATATACAAATTAACAGAAAATAAATATGTAGGAAATAGTCATTATGTTACATGTTTACAGGTGCATTCCGTATTGAGGTATGTTAATAGGGAACTCGAGTGACTTAAGACTGGGGGAAGATTTGATGGCGTCTGGGAGGTTATTCCATAACTGTGGTGCTCTGTAGGAAAACGAGGATTGAGACACTTTCTTTTTGTATTGTGGTTATTGTAAGTAAGTTGCAGGTCCTGGATCGGAGGTTACAGGATGAGGGAACTGCTGGAGGAAGCAGTCTATTCAGGTAGGGTGTTTAAAGGGTTAAACTATCTGCTTACGCTGATGACATTTTACTCACACGGACGTCCCCCTCCATATCTATACCAGCTCTGATTCAGACGCTTTCATCGTTATCAGGCTATAAAATTAACGTTAAAATGTCGGAGGTGAGGTTTCCATCCCAGGAAATGAACCAGCTGGCAAATTAATTTGGGTTTAAAAGTGTGGAAACCTTCATTACTTATCCGGGTGTCAAAAGAACTAAAAACCTTTCTAATCTGTATGATAGTGATTACGGGCCACTTTTTCGTCAGTTACGCAGGATTTGGACGTTTTGGGGCAAATCCAATATCTCATGGATTGGCAGGATTAAATTGTATCAAGATAATGGTGTTATCAAGACTTCACCTGTAGGGCTGCAAGGTCAACATCTGGGGGGATTATAGTGCAGTATTGATGATTTTATAGAGGAAGATGGGAGAAGACCTGCTAGACAGGTTTTACATTGTCCTAGTTCTGTAGGTGGTCTAGGCTTACCTGCATTAGTGTCTTATTATTAGGCTGCTCAGTTAAAGGGATATGTATGTCTAGAAATATTTTTTTTTTTAAATTGACATTTAAACACTTTTATACCGACAAACTAGAATTGAAAGTTTTAAAAATGTGTAAAAAATATTTTCTTGCTTTAAACTCTGTCATTTCAGCTTCTCCGGTGATGCTGCTCAGCTAGGGGTGTTTCTTTAGCTCCTACTTCCTGAATAATCCCCTCCTCCTCCCCGCCCACTACTCCACCCATCAAAGCTTCACATGAACTACATTTCTTGCTCCATCTTGCCCACAGACCCCATGCACCCCACTACTTCACATCCTCCATTATTACCCTCACCTAGTGTGTCCCCTCTCTTCTTAGATTGTAAGCTCTTGGGCAGGGTCCTCTCTCCTGCTGTTGTATGTTTAACTTGTATGGACATAAGTTATTCTGTCCCGCCCATTGTACAGAGAGACGGAACTTGCTAGCGCATTTTAAATACCTCTGATTTGTATGAACTAACACAACCTTTGCAGTTCAAGACTGGAGAAACTGAGGAACTGAATATTAGCATCTCTGCAACTGTGAAAGCAAAAAACACTCACTCACAGACTCGCTCACTTGTGCTCTCTCATGGTTTACATACTGTCTCACTCAAACTCCCTCACACAGTCATTCCCCCTCTCACGCTTTCTTGTGCTGTCTGTCTCTTGTGCGCGCTCTCTCACTGCACCTTTTCTTGCTCTTTCTCTGCTTTTTAGTTGTCCCTCTCTCTGCTGTCTCCATGTGTATGGATTTCTTTCCTTCCCCGTCTCTGCAGTAGCTAGGGGTGAAAGTTCAGCCTCGCCGTCCCCTCAGATCACGGTGTAGGAGGGAGGAGAAGCATTTCAGTCGCACATGCTCAGTGCATTTTTTATGTATACCAAAGTATGCACACTGATTGGTTAGCTTACAGTGCGTCCTCAGGTGGGTGTGGAATACGCCAAGAAAGAAAAGCAGGTAAATATGAAAAAAAGAAAAAAATCCCATTTACTTGCTTTTTATGCCTGCTGAACAAGACAACTGACCCATTCAAAAAGGCATAGCATGTTTTAAAAAGCTCACTACAAAGCATACATGTCCCTTTAACGCAGGTTGCTGCCTGGCACTCTCGACATGGGATTAGACGTTGGGTAGATCTTGAGGCTGCCCTTATGTGTCCAGACCATCCTTGTTGTATGTGGCTTCCAAAACAACAACAAAGCCCTTTGCGTGCCTCCCCGCCGTCAGCTCAGATCCCATTGCGAATATAGGATAAATTAGCAGTTTAACGTCAATTATCAAAATATCCTTCACCCCTGTATCTTAATCCCACCCCCCGGATGGATCCTTATATTTTATGCCGATGTACTGTGGGAGGGAAATTACGAATTCAACATTTATTTGTTGATGGAATCTTTGTGTCTTATGACCTATTAAAAGATAAATGTTGCCGCTTACGAAACACTATTTTAGCCATCTTCAATTGTGCAGTTATGCAACGTGCTATACGGAAGCATAACCTGCTGGTTTTATTCCGCAACTTTAATCACATATTACGTCTAGGTTAGAATGGAGGAGTATGTCTTATATACAGCATTGGGAACTTGATTTACATGAGGAATTGGACCCTATGGATCGGGCAGATATCGACTTTTGTCCAATTTCAGGAACAGGCTACCAAAATGTTGTTTCGGTGGTATACTACCCCAAACTAAACCCAGGCTGGCGTCAGACAAGCGCACTATGTGTGCACCTGTACTGACGTGTTTACCAGCGTCCGTCGCAGCTGGGTGACGCTGCAACGGGGCCGGTCACATGCTTGTGCGTTATCCAAGCACTAGTACGTGTGTGTTGATGGAGCTGCAAAGCGCGATTCTTCATAGGAGGATCACGCACTGAGTGTGCTCAGCGAGGTGGCCAGATGGGCATCGAGTGGAAGGAAAGTCCACTCTCATGGACGTTCCTTCCTCTCCCCAAAGACGCTCGTCTGACACTAGCCTTACACCTGACGAAAGGAAATTCAGCCTAAAGCGTAGGAAGGGTTATTGTACAGTGAGAACAAGCTGTGGAATTCTCTGCCTGTTGAGGTGGTTGGGTCAGAGACTGTACAGACTTTTAAAAAAAACGACTGGATGACTTCCTGCAGACACAGAATATTAAGGGTTATAATATTTAATATGTGGGTAAAAGCTTCTTGATCCAAGGAGAAATCTGACGCCATTCTGGGGTCAAGCAGGAATTTTTTTCCAGTGTGTTGCATATTGGCGAGCGCTTCAGACTGGGTTTTTTGCCTTCTTTTGGATCAACAGCAGTAGGTGATGTGTGAGAGGCTGAACCCGATGGACGCATGGCTTTTTTTCAGCCTATGTACTAAGCTTTTTCATATGAGAAACACCAGAACAGAGATTTGCTGGCGGGGATGTAGGGTGCGGGGGGGGGGAATTTTACCCATATGTAGAGGGAAGTGTTTTGGGCATGTGTACTTGCGATCCATGGGTTTGTTATCTAAACGTTTAGAAGGGTTTTCTGCATCTGAGAATAAGCTATTTATGAAAGTAGCGCTGGCAGCTAGGCTGGTGTTGGCTAAGAGATGGCAGTTTCTGGATATACCTCCTATGGCTGTGGTGCTAGCCCATATTCGGGAGATACAGGTTTTGGAGGATCTTACCGCAGATTTACGAGACACTGTTCGTACTTTTATTGAGATTTGACCCCCTGGGTCGCTTACGAAGAATCGTGATTGGGGAGAATGTAGGAAGATAGCGCAAACATATTCTACAGCGCAGAACAACGGGCACAATATACACAGTGTTACAGTGCATTGAGACCAAACAACATTTGACAAACCAACACAGGAGGAAACGAGGGTCATATTCTCATGGGAATTTACAATCTGGAAGGGTTGGAGGGTGAGAAACAAGAGGAGAGGACCGCAAGGTGAGAGTGATGGACTGGTTGGGGCAGTGAGGTGTATTAGTGAGTTGGGTGGTAGCCCAATTAGGGAAATTAGGGGAAAGTCTGACCGTACGAGGGAGAGCGTTCCAGAGGATGGGGGCTGCATGTAAGAAATCCTGCAGTCTATCATGGGAAGAGGTGATGCGGGGAGAAGCTAGGCGCAGGTCACGGTTTGACCTTAGAAGATGCCTGCACCACACAAAGTCTTTGTCGCCACGGGTTTCCCAGGCTGTAGGCTCTTTGCAACGCAACACCCAGTGCTACCTTTAGCGGCACATGCATTTAAACCACAAGCAGCAGCTACAGCGACGGCCGGCTCCGAGGATGGAGGGTGGGAGATGGTGCATTATTCCATGTCATAACCCCCCCACATCACAAAGCGTTTTCCGAACCACGGGGTATCCCCAAAATCAGGCGTGACTCAGCTACACAGTTTGGAAAAGCCCTCTCGCTGACTCACCACGTCCTCCTTACTGCATTGGATTGTAAGCTCCCGGGCACTGATCTCTGCAATATCAATACTATGGTTATTCTCAGGTCTTTACATCAGCCACCTGTCAAGCCTCCGAGATGGGAAATAAGACACCGGCATGTCCTTCACTGCTCGAAAGGCGAATGGGTGTGTGTGTGGGGGGGGGGGGGTTAAATTCAATTAATCTATGTCCAGCCAGATGTTGTTGAGGGGGGGGGGCTGCCTGTCCTAGAAATTGCACTTATATCATTATTATACATGGAAAACGCTCCGTCTCAAAGGGTTTTCCAAGCCTTGGCCCACCCTACAGTGATATAAGCAGACATATTACCAAACAGGACTGTCAGGCTGAGCCTTGGGAGTATTTCCAGGAGGTACAGGGAACCAAAGAGGTGCATAATACATATATATTACAGTATACACACACGTTATTAACAATAATAAATTGAGATCATCCATATACAGCTTAGTGATCTGCACTGGAGACCTGGTGGAAATGGCATTAAACATCGTGTATTTCAATATATTCCCTTGCCAGGCCTGACAGAGCAAGGAGATATATATAAATATATATATTACGGTGTCTAAAATGACAACCCCCCCCCCCAGACATGGCCACATCAGAAACCAGCGATGCCTCTCATTAAAAACAGTAAAATGTGTAGGCAGCAGAGCTTGCAATCACTCCCTCCCAGCACTGCTCAGTAGGATGTATCATGTGAAGCTTTTAACACCATGACATTTGCAGCAACCCATCCCCCCTTTAGTAGCAGGGGGAGGCATGAAGGCAATGTCAGTGGGAAGCTACAGCAATGTCTGAGCACAATGCAAAGAGACACATTAAATATATAGAATACACCATGAATTCAGCCCCCACACACCCCCTCCTTCATCAAAGGCAGCCCTAATGGGGTCTTCCATTGAATGCAGCCCCCCACCCATTTAAAAGCCCTGGGAGGCTGTTACTTACCTATACCTGGGGCAGCATAGATGAAATAAAGGAATGAGGAGGAGAGGGAGAAGAGGAACAGCACAGCCAGCACTGATCGGTTGGGAATCCGCAGGATCCTCCTCAGGAAAGGAAAGGGCATTTTTAATTGGGAGAGGATTTAAACAATGTATCAGTGTGGAATGCTACAGGCAGAGCCCGGCAGGAAGAGGCAGAGGAGCTGCTGCAGGGATCAGGTGGACTGATATCTAACTGTGATCAGCCCCATGGAAATATCCAGATGAAGTGATGGAGCTGAAGGTGGGGGAAAGGTCCAGCCAGGAGCAGGGAAGAATACTTAGAGAGGGTCTGTTGGAGGGGGCAGTTGGGGAGGATTTGCCCCAGGAGGGGGCTGAGGGAAGGACACTGATGGGGAAGCCCTGGCTGGCTGAGCATGGGCTCAGCATGAATGGGAGAACAGAGTAGAGCAGGGGGCGGGGCCGGGAGGCAGGGAGCAAGAGGAGAGGGCGGTTTCGTGGGAGGATCCAGGCTTAGGGGCGGAGACGGGAACGCAGGCTGTTAATACAATTCGCCTGTCCCCTCAGAGACGAATCAGTAGCGGGCAGAGGGCTGGGCGGGCTTAGAATGGAGCAGTGGGCGGGGCTTGGCAGGGAGTGTCTGCAAATTGCTCAATACTGGGAATAGCGGAGACCTTCTTTTTCATAGTGGAGCCAAGGGCATCTCTGCCTGCTCTGTGCCAAACATAGCGGTGACTGGGGCCGCCAGCAGAGGGTCATTACACAGGCTGAGGGAGGGCAGCGACTGGGTGTCACAGCACATAGGAACTGCTCACACTGTGCTGAAATTTCCTCATCACCCGGAGTGCCTACAGTATAGTGCACTGAGCTCCTGAAACACCCGCACACCCTGAATATATGCTGGAGCCCCTGTAGAGACACACCAACACACCAAACATTTATGAAGGACACATAATAAGCTATCCACACATCTGAAAATTAATGAGGAGCCCCTAAAAGACACCAGCACACCCTGAATATATGCAGGAGCCCCTAAAAGACACCCGCACACCCTGAATATATGCAGGAGTCCCTAGAAGAATGCCCACACACCCCAAATATATGCAGGAGCCCGTAATAGAATGCCCACACACCCCGAATATATGCAGGAGTCCCTAGAAGAATGCCCATACACCCCAAATATATGCAGGAACCCCTAGAAGAATGCCCACACACCCCAAATATATGCAGGAGTCCCTAGAAGAATGCCCACACACCCCAAATATATGCAGGAGTCCCTAGAAGAATGCCCACACACCCCAAATATATGCAGGAGCCCGTAATAGAATGCCCACACACCCCGAATATATGCAGGAGTCCCTAGAAGAATGCCCATACACCCCAAATATATGCAGGAGCCCCTAGAAGAATGCCCACACACCCCAAATATATGCAGGAGTCCCTAGAAGAATGCCCACACACCCCAAATATATGCAGGAGTCCCTAGAAGAATGCCCACACACCCCAAATATATGCAGGAGCCCGTAATAGAATGCCCACACACCCCAAATATATGCAGGAGTCCCTAGAAGAATGCCCCCACACCCCAAATATATGCAGGAGCCCCTAGAAGAATGCCCACACACCCCAAATATATGCAGGAGTCCCTAGAAGAATGCCCACACCCCCCAAATACATGCAGGAGTCCCTAGAAGAATGCCCACAATCCCCGAATATATGCAGGAGCCCCTAGAAGAATGCCCACACCCCCCAAATATATGCAGAAGTCCCTAGAAGAATGCCCACACACCTCGAATATATGCAGGAGCCCCTAATAGAATGCCCACACACTCCGAATATATGCAGGAGTCCCTAATAGAATGCCCACACACCCCACCTATATGCAGGAGTCCCTAGAAGAATGCCCACAATCCCCGAATATATGCAGGAGCCCCTAATAGAATGCCCACACACCCCAAATATATACAGGAGTCCCTAGAAGAATGCCCACACACCCCAAATATATGAAGGAGTCCCTAGAAGAATGCCCACACACCCCAAATATATACAGGAGTCCCTAGAAGAATGCCCACACACCCCAAATATATGCAGGAGTCCCTAGAAGAATGCCCACACACCCCAAATATATGCAGGAGTCCCTAGAAGAATGCCCACACACCCCAAATACATGCAGGAGTCCCTAGAAGAATGCCCACACACCCCGAATATATGCAGGAGCCCCAAATAGAATGCCCACACACCCCGAATATATGCAGGAGTCCCTAATAGAATGCCCACACACTCCACCTATATGCAGGAGTCCCTAGAAGAATGCCCACAATCCCCGAATATATGCAGGAGCCCCTAATAGAATGCCCACACACCCCAAATATATGCAGGAGTCCCTAGAAGAATGCCCACACACCCCGAATATATGCAGGAGCCCCTAGAAGAATGCCCACACACCCCAAATATATGCAGGAGCCCCTAATAGAATGCCCACACACCCCAAATATATGCAGGAGCCCCTAGAAGAATGCCCACACACCCCAAATATATGCAGGAGTCCCTAGAAGAATGCCCACACACCCCAAATATATGCAGGAGCCCCTAATAGAATGCCCACACACCCCAAATATATGCAGGAGTCCCTAGAAGAATGCCCACACCCCCCGAATATATGCAGGAGCCCCTAGAAGAATGCCCACACACCCCGAATATATGCAGGAGCCCCTAGAAGAATGCCCACACACCCCAAATATATGCAGGAGCCCCTAGTAGAATGCCCACACACCCCAAATATATGCAGGAGCCACTAGTAGAATGCCCACACACCCCAAATATATGCAGGAGCCCCTAATAGAATGCCCACACACCCCGAATATATGCAGGAGCCCCTAGTAGAATGCCCACACACCCCAAATAACAGAATATGTTTCTTATATGAATGTTAAAGAGTTACATGATCTTTATTATGTGTCATATGAGCTTATATATAATTTATAAAACATAATAACCATCAGGTTACTCTTTATATAATATCTTCATCTTCATAAATTAATTTTCAGACAATTCATGCACAGAGTAACATGACGGTTATTTAGTGTGGTTTGTGACCGTGCATACAATTTCACTAAAAAAAACAAAACAACACAATTTTATCAGTCAGATAACAGTTTGCAGGTTTACCTGGGTAATCCTAGGAATTCAGTCAACTGTAACCTGTTGAAAACAAAAGAAAACCAGAGGAGCGTTTGGATACTTTGCAGTTTACCCGGATAAAGCCCGATGTTTCATTTCACATCACACTTTATCCAACACCACTAGGGTAATGTCTGTTTTACCCGGGTAAAACGCAACAGAAAACCGGAGTACCAAGAGGCCTCTGAATACTGACCTGAATTCCATTGAGCATGCATTTCACTTGCTGAAGACAAAACTGAAGGGAAAATGCCCCAAGAACAAGCAGGAACTGAAGACAGTCGCAGTAGAGGCCTGGCAGAGCATCACCAGGGATGAAACCCAGCGTCTGGTGATGTCTATGCGTTCCAGACTTCAGGCTGTGATTGACTGCAAAGGATTTGCAACCAAGTATTAAGAAGGGAAAGTTTGATTTATGATTATTATTCTGTCCCATTACTTTTGGTCCCTTAACAAGTGGGAGGCACATCTGCAAACTGCTGTAAATCCTACACCGTTCACCTGAGTTGGATGTACATACCCTCAAATTAAAGCTGACAGTCTGCAGTTAAAGCACATTGTGTTTGTTTCATTCCAACTCCATTGTGGTGGTGTATAGAGCCAAAGATGTGAGAATTGTGTCGATGTCCCAATATTTCTGGACCTGACTGTATGTAGGAAATACTGTATATTCACTAGGTTACATGTTTACAGGTGCATTCTGTATCGAGGTATATTAATAGAGATCTCGAGTGACTTTAGACTGGGGGAAGATTTGATGGCGTCTGGGAGTTTATTCCATAGTTGTGGTGCTCTGTGGGAAAATGAGGCTCAAGACACTTTTTTTTTTGTACTGTGGTATTGCACGTAAGGTGCTGGTCCTGGATCGGAGGTTATATGATAAGGGAACTGCTAGGGGAAGCAGTCTATTCAGGTAAGGTGGTAGCTTCCTAGAAAAGATCTTAAACACCAGGGGCCAAATTACCATCTTAGCATTAAAACGCGGGCGCAAGGGAGGAAAAACTGCATCCACGCTGAACGCTCTGATATGACTCCATTGTGTTTCCCCCTGCCGGTCACATGACCAGCCGGATCTTGCCTCGCGAGATCCGGCCGGTCGGCGTAGTGATACGCAGGGAGAGACTGGGGGGACTTTTTCTCCAAGTCTTTCCCTGCTCCCGCCGGAAGGTGGAGGCGGTTGGAACCACGGTCCTCGCAGCGGGACAGGAGGTGAGTGTGCAATTAATTTTTTTTATTTTAAGGCTGGTGTTAACGGATTCTGCAGAAGTGGCATCTGTTAACACCAAGTCCTGGCTCTGGTTAACTTTTTGCTAACTACAGCCGGACATTAATCAGCGCTGGGACTTTGTAATCCTAACGCTGATTAACACTTTGCGCTCCCTATACTTAACATGGGGAGCGCAAAGTACAGTAACCTCGTGCTGAAAAGCGCAAGATACCAAACGCCAACGGGTTACTTAGCACCGCCGCAAACGTTAATGCACGCGCAAGTGAGCGTTAACGTTTGCGTGAATATTGTAATGTAGCCCCAGGTTGGAAGGGTGTGTCATAATGATGGGTCATGTAGTTACATTGTAGCGCAAAGCAGCAGCATGCGTTATACAATGTAGTAAGTTTCTGAAGGTGTGTTTGCGGGGCGGCTGCATACACTACATCTCCGTATTCAATAGCCAGCTTAAGCATTTGTTGCTTTCTTACCGCGGGGCTCAGACAGGATTTGTTTCTGTACAGGGCACCTAGCTTGGGGTAAAGTTTAGATGAAAGTTTTTCGATGTGGGGGCCAAAGGATAGATTTGGGTCTAACCACATACCTAGATATTTGAGAGAAGTGAGTCAGCGTGTCCTTTGATTTTGTCCCCACACATAGATGGGGTGTTTGCAATTTATGTAGTTTAGGTGCTGTACCAAAGAGCATTTTAACAGTTTTGTCAGTATTTAGATAAAGTTTGCTATCTTTGATCCACTTTCCTACCTCTGTAAATTGTTCTTGCAGCACTGTCTCCAGCTGCGGGAGAGTTGGTTTGCTGGTATAGATTACGGTGACATCTGCGTACATGTGTACAGTTGAGGCTATATGAAGGAACCTCTATTAGAATGCCTACACACCCTGAATATATTTATTTATTTATAAAGGATTTTACCAGGAAGGATACATTGAGATTTCTCTCGTTTTCAAGTATGTCCTGGGTTCAAGAACATTGAAGTGTTAGTTACAGAAATACAAAGTAATACAATGCAAGATATTTAAAAAAACAACACAAATATACAGATTAACAGAAAATAAATATGTAGGAAATAGTGTAACAAATTATGTTACATGTTTACAGGTGCATTCTGTATTGAGGTATGTTAGTAAGGAGCTCTTGAGTGACATAAGACTGGAAGATTTGATGGTGTCTGGGAGGTTATTTCATAACTGCGGTGCTCTGTAGAAAAATGAGGATCGAGCCACTGTCTTTTTGTATTGTGGTATTGCAAGTAAGGTGCTGGTCCTGGATCGGAGGTTATAGGATGAGGGAGCTGCTGGGGGAAGCAGTCTATTCAGGTAGGGTGGCAGCTTCCCAGAAAAGCTCTTAAACACCAGGCTGGAAAGGTGAAAGGTGCGTCTAGATTCCAGCGATGGCCAGTTTAGCTCTTTTAACATGTCACAATGGTGGGTCATGTAGTTACATTGTAATGCAATGCGGCAGAATGAGTTATACAATGTAGTAAGTTTCTGAAGATGTGTTTGCAGGACGGCTGCGTACACTACATCTCCGTAATATATATGCAGGAGGCCCTACATGCTCACACACCCCAAATATATGCAGGAGCCCCTAGTAGAATGCCCACACTCCCTATTTATATGCAAGAGCCCCTAGTAGAATGCCCACACACCCTGAATATATATAGGAGCCTCATCTCTCTGCTCACATCCTCAAAAATGGTTTGAAGCCGCTTCAATGGCCCCACCATTCCCCAACTACTGGCACTAATGATCCTGCCATCTAACAAACTTCCCCTTGTGTTCCTCAACCCAAATCCCTCTAGATTGTAAGCTCCTATGAGCAGGGCCCTCTACACCTCTTGTTTCCATCATTCCGTTTATCTGTATCTCGTTCCTTTTGGTTATTGTAAAGCGCTGCGGAAACTGTTGGCGCTATATAAATGATGGCGATAATAATTAGGGCTGTCAAAAATAATCGGCTAATCAATGCATCGCGATTCAGCCTTGAACGATGCTGCATTGATTAATTTGGGCTGAAAAATCGATTCTGCCCGACCGCAGACTGAGCAGTCATGCAGATCGAACCTGCAGCGGGAGGTGCAGCGGCTCGAGGCAGCCTGCGGGAGTTGTGTAACACACTGGAGCTGCACTTCCGGGGTCCAAGACCTGCCTGTGCAATTGAGGTTGGACGGGAGAGGGAGTCCCAGCAGTGCACAAGCTGCTCAGCCCAACCTGCCTGCCACCTCATGGCCTACCTGCCTCTGCTGCACGCTGGAACCCCGATATGGCCACCCGCATTCTCCACCGTCTGCTCCAGCACAGACCCGACAGAGCAGGGGAAGCCAGTCCACGTGGAGGAACTGCTGCTGCACATGGCCTTGGCTCCACCCCCTTCTCCTTCCACGAGAGGCTGATCAGCGTGAGGGAGCAGCTCCATCGCCACCTGCTGGACATTCGTGCAAGGTACACAGGCACTCCTCAGTGCTCTGTGAATCCTTTTTTTTTTTTCTGTTTACATATTCAATGCTCTGTATCTTATGTAAGTATGTGCCCCCAATGATCTATGTACAGTTGTGTTCAAAATTATTCAACCCCCAATGCTGTAAAGGGTTTTAGGGAATTTAGTGCACATTTGTAATTGTATTCAGAATGAAATCCTACAGGACTTTTTAAAGAACCATATGCAACTAAAATGACATCAATTGGTTTTGTAATACAGTAGTAAATGTTTCTTTTGTGAATTCTTCATTGACACAATTATTCAACCCCTTAAAGACTACCACTCTGAAGAACAGAGGTTCATTCAAGTGTTTTCAATCAGGTATTGAAAACGCCTGTGGATGTCACGGAGCAGCAATAAAGCATAATAAGCACCAATTAGGCAGCTTTAAAATGACTGTGATACTCAGCTCCTTCTAGACATTTACTGGTGAGGTTACAAACATGGTGAAGTCAAGAGAATGGTCCAGGAAGACAAGAGAAGAGGTGATTACTCTTCACAGGAAGGGCAATGGCTAAGATTGCAAAGATGTTAAACATACCAAGAGAGACCATAGGAAGCATCATTCGCAAATTCAAGGCAAAGGGCACTGTTGAAACGCTACCTGGTCGTGGCAGACAGAAGATGCTGACTTCGACTGCTGTGCGCTACCTGAAGCGTAGAGTGGAGAAAAGTCCCTGTGTGACTGCTGAGGAACTGAGAAAAGATTTGTCAGATGTGGGTACTGAAGTTTCAGCTCAGACAATACGGCGCACACTGCATAATGAAGGCCTCCATGCCAGAACTCCCAGGCGCACACCCTTGCTGTCTCCAAAGAATAAGAAGAGTCGACTGCAGTATGCCAAAAGTCATGTGGACAAACCACAGAAGTTTTGGGATAGTGTTCTGTGGACTGATGAAACAAAATTAGAACTGTTTGGGACCATGGATCAACGCTATGTTTGGAGGAGGAAGAACAAGGCCTATGAAGAAAAGAACACCTTGCCTACTGTGAAGCATGGCGGGGGGTCAATCATGCTTTGGGGCTGTTTTGCTTCTGCAGGTACAGGGAAGCTTCAGCGTGTGCAAGATACCATGAATTCTCTTAAGTACCAGGAGATATTGGATGACAATGTGATGCAGTCCGTCACAAACCTGAGGCTTGGGAGACGTTGGACCTTTCAACAGGACAATGATCCCAAGCATACCTCCAAGTCCACTAGAGCATGGTTGCAGATTAAAGGCTGGAACATTTTGGAGTGGCCATCGCAGTCACCTGACTTAAATCCGATTGAGAACCTCTGGTGGGACTTAAAGAAAGCAGTTGCAGTGCGCAAGCCTAAGAATGTGACTGAACTGGGGGCTTTTGCCCATGACGAATGGGCGAAGATACCCGTAGATCGCTGCAAGACACTGGTGTCAAGCTATGCTTCACGTTTAAAAGCTGTTATAACTGTAAAAGGATGTTGTACTAAGTACTAAGATTGAATGTCACTTGGGGGTTGAATAAAACTGATAATGATGTGAGCACAGAAAAGACATTTGTGGTTATTTCATTATAAATGTTATGTTATATTTGTCTGACCTACACGTGCCTCTTTGATTTATTTGTAAGCAAGATGACTGAATGATCAAAATCAATGTCAAACTGACCAAAACACTCAATTTCAGTGGGGGTTGAATAATTTTGAACACAACTGTACTATGTGCAGATAAAAGGCCCAGAGTTTAATTCAAGTGTGCTATTTGCATTTGGAATCTGTTGCTGTCAACTCTCAAGATGAGATCCAAAGAGCTGTCACTATCAGTGAAGCAAGCCATCATTAGGCTGAAGAAACAAAACAAACCCATCAGAGAGATAGCAAGAACATTAGGCGTGGCCAAAACAACTGTTTGGAACATTCTCAAAAAGAAGGAACGCACCGGTGAGCTCAGCAACACCAAAAGACCCGGGAGACCACGGAAAACAACTGTGATGGTTGACCGAAGAATTCTTTCCCTGGTGGAGTAAACACCCTTCACAACAGTTGGCCAGATCAAGAACACTCTCCAGGAGGTAGGTGTATATGTGTCAAAGTCAACAATCAAGAGAAGACTTCACCAGAGTGAATACAGAGGGTTCACCACAAGATGTAAACCATTGGTGAGCCTCAAAAACAGGAAGGCCAGATTAGAGTTTGCAAAACAACACCTAACAAAGCCTTCACAGTTCTGGAACAAGATCCTATAGACAGATGAGACCAAGATCAACTTGTACCAGAGTGATGGGAAGAGAAGAGTATGGAGAAGGAAAGGAACTGCTCATGATCCTAAGCATACCACCTCATCAGTGAAGCATGGTGGTGGTAGTGTCATGGCGTGGGCATGTATGGCTGCCAATGGAACTGGTTCTCTTGTATTTATTGATGATGTGACTGCTGACAAAAGCAGCAGGATGAATTCTGAAGTGCTTCGGGCAATATTCTCTGCTCACATTAAGCCAAATGCTGCAGAACTCATTGGACGGCGCTTCACAGTGCAGATGGACAATGACCCAAAGCATACTGCAAAAGCAACCAAAGAGTTTTTGAAGGGACAGAAGTGGAATGTTATGCAATGGCCAAGTCAATCACCTGACCTGAATCCCATGGAGCATGCATTTCACTTGCTGAAGACAAAAATGAAGGGAAAATGCCCCAAAAACAAGCAGGAACTGAAGACAGTTGCAGTAGAGGCCTGGCAGAGCATCACCAGGGATGAAACCCAGGGTCTGGTGATGTCTATGCGTTCCAGACTTCAGGCTGTGATTGACTATAAAGGATTTGCAACCAAGTATTAAGAAGGGAAAGTTGGATTTATGATTATTATTCTGTTCCATTACTTTTGGTCCCTTAACAAGTGGGAGGCACATCTGCAAACTGCTGTAAGTCCTACACCGTTCACCTGAGTTGGATGTACATACTCTCAAATTAAAGCTGACAGTCTGCAGTTAAAGCACATTGTGTTTGTTTCATTCAAACTCCATTGTGGTGGTGTATAGAGCCAAAGATGTTAGAATTGTGTCGATGTCCCAATATTTCTGGACCTGACTGTATATGGAGGAGCCCTTAAAGCACACACAAACACCTTAAGTATAGAGAGGAGCCCCTAAAATGACACACACCCCAAATATATGGAGGACCCCCTACAAAAGGCACACCCAGAATTGTCACATTCCATCCTTGGAACCCCTGAACCTGCATTCATTGTCTGCAATCAGCTTTCATGTCTCTTCACAGCAGACATTCTGGAACTCCCCTAGTGGCTTGCTTCAAGAATTGCTCTTTATTATCCAGCACTGGTTCAAGTATACAAGTAGTTAAAACACCAAGCACGTCACACCACACACCAAATAAAGGCACCACGCCCACCTCCTATCCTCGCTTCATCATTGTGCTTCATTCCCCACAGAGAGAAGTGCTGTGCTCTGTTACTCCTGTAGAACCCCAGCCTTGTCTAGAATCCCTATCCCAGTATCTGTTCCTGAGTTCCCACCAACTTCAACACACTCACCATATCCTTGGACTCCAGCAACCGCGCTCACCATCTTCATAAATCTGGTCAGTCTGTTTCTCCATCCACCTCCACCCATTCCTGTGCCTGTGCAGTATACGCCAACTTGGGCTCAACCATCCCTATTACTCTGGTGCCACCCCAGTACCAGTAGGTGACAAGAATATATGTGGAAGAGCCTCTAAAACACACACAAACATCCTAAGTATATGGAGGAACTCCTTAAAATACACACAATAAATATATGGAGGACACCCTAAAAAGGCACCTGCACACCCAGGCTGACCCCAGGAGTTTCATCAAAGCTTTTCAAATCATCCCCTTTCACACACTTTCAAAAAATGAAGGTTGTGACCTAACAAGATCCCATGACACCTGGATTAGGGCCCATGGGCAAATCTTAGAAGAGAATGATCCTCTGGCCTCACCTAGAGAAGCACAGAATTCCTCCACACATATCCTGTGGATGCCATAGCATCCTTTGCTTTTCCATGAGAATATCAGTAACTGTTGCTGGGTATTGGTAATGTAGTATAAACAGAGGGAGGCCTTTGAGGGGGTGCAGAGCATTATGCCCCCCTCTTATTCGGCTCAAACTGAAGCTTCACATCTTCCGACTTGTGTCAATGTGCTGACGATAAGTATTGTCTTGTCACACATTGTGTAAGACAGACAACAGCAGTAAATCCAAAGCTAACAAATCCTGGGTAATCAAGTAAATGCGACATGATGACTTTATTACCCCATAGCTGATAAAACCCACACATTCTGGCCATTTATTGCCCATGCGTATTGCGGCAGAGCACCGCAGTCACTGGCAACATAATGTCGGCAAAATTCCAAACGAGGAACAAGATTATATTAAATTGAGATAATTAACCTGGTTATGACTCTTCATAGCAAATAGAAAAGTCGACTTTGCTTTTGTGATAGGAAAACCAACCAGATAAAATGAATCCCTTGATTGGAATTCTGCTATTCCCAGGGTGACCGTCCTACACTATGGGCTCTATTCACAAAGCTCCAAAATGTAACGCAATTTTGGTGTTTTGCGATTCGTCCCATTTCGGTAATTCTACTTTATACGACGCAATTTCGTGGCAGTTAATAGATTCACAAACCTGTCAATATTGACAGCGAAATGCGGTATAGCTCGTCACAATTCGTCAATCTTCGGCAGCAGCGTAATTGTCCCAAATATATGCAGGAGCCCCTAGCAGAACGCCCAAACACCCCGATTATATATGCAGGAGCCCCTAGCAGACCGCCCATACACCCCGATTATATATGCAAAAAAAATGTTAACACGAAGTAATCTATACAAGAAACAATATACACAACATACCGTAATAGAGTAACGGGTAATGAAACCAAAATCTGGCTCCCTTCTGAATCGCACTCACTAGATGCAGTTAATATTTATATCAACCCGTGAATGTACAAATCGGGATGCCGACAGGAAGTGCGCCACATAGGGACCGCCAGAGAGGAAATGCCACGTGGAGAGAACCCAGAACTGCGGCGGACTGCGAGTAAATTAGCCGAGACCAAATGTTTATTTAAAACCACAAGCTAGATGGACATGTTCATCCTTAAAAATGTTATGATATACACGTCAGATGTGTCCTCGCTTTCATTTTATTTAATAAAATCCCCTGTTTTTATCTTCACTCTGTCAGCATTTTGATATGGTGATGCAGTACTGAAGTCCGAGGGTATACCTAAACCCACAGTGAGCCGGGGAAATGCAAAAGCTCTATTCAGTCAACGGCTGTGGCGGGACGACAACTGATTGCACCAGATCCAAACCCTGGGGTGGTAACATTTGCACAACCGCTGTGTTGTTATATGCCGGAATATTAACTGCATCTAGTGAGTGCGATTCAGAAGAGGGACAGATTTTGGTTTCATTACCCGATTACGCGATGTTGTGTATATTGTTTTTTGTCTAGATTACTCCATGTATACATATTTTCTCTTACAATTTGATCGGTCGCCAAGGGGAGGAGGCGGCTTGTTTTGGAGTATCTCGATACGTTGCCAGGTCTCAGCATGCATGGGTGAGGTTGTGAGCCCAGGATGCAGTGATAGAACTTGGAAACTTTATAAACCCAACCCGAGTTCATCTTATCAAGTTTCCAAGTTGTATCACTGCATCCTGGGCTTGCAACCTCACCCATGCATGCTGGGACTTGACAAAATGCAGAAGCCTATAAACGAGCCCGCAGTGACCCCAGCAGTGATGGAGTTAATCCACAGGATCTTTCAAGAGGTAATTAAGTACCTGGCTGACTTCTTGAATAGTCTGCTGCAGAGACTGTGGGGCCCATCCTTTATGATGAGCACTCCTGGAACCAAGAAATTCCATGGTCCACCGAGGACCGTGCCCGGAGAAAAGCGTCTAGCCTCTGCATGTACTGTGTTTTGCCAGGCCACTGGATCTCGGGGTGTCCCGTGAGACCCCCCAAAAGACTTGTTCTCACTATGCCTAGCTGCTACACCTTTGGTTTAGCTGCAGCTCCTGGCAAGCAAGGCCCAGCAGCGGTTTGTGGCAAGCAAGGCCCAGCAGTGGTCCGTGGCAAGCAAGGCCCAGAAGCGGTTCCTGGCAAGCAAGGCCCAGCAGCTGTTGTCACTGAACCACTGTCACCGCCGTGCCAAGCAGCTGTTGCTGCTGAATCACTGTCACCATCGTGCCAAGCAGCTATTGCCAGTGCACGTATGGAGACTCTAGGGGTGGTTTCTGCCATTACCACCCTTACTGCGCAGGTCAGTACCTTCTTCACAGTAATGGGGGACCTCAAGCGTAACCACGCGTCCCTGTTGGCACAATTGCAGGAGGTCCAGGCCTCTACCCATGTGCCAACACCTAACCAGGTCGTGGTGAACCCCAGTCCTCAATACTGGGTAGAAGAGCCCTTATCTACTTAGGCGTCTCCGAAAATGAACTGTGAGACTCAGAGCTATGGAGATGCCATAGCTATGCCGACTCTCCCTCCTGCAACCCACATGTGTGACACCATCATCCCGAGGAGACACTCTATGATGGCAAAAGTCGACTTGCCAACCCATTAACAGCCACATGATTAGGTTGTTCTTCTGTTCTCCGGTACTCTGCCAGTGTCCTGCTGTAACCCCTCTCAACAGACCGGAGCTGGTCTTTGAACCCCCTAGTGGTTCATCTTCTGCTGTTAAAATCACAGATAAAGCTGTGAACCCCTCCAACCAAGAGCTATCTGAGGAAGGGTCTGCCCTGGCCGCCCGGAGTTCGGCCTTAGAGGGGGACATCCGTAAGGTTCCTCACCCTCGCCGTGGCAACAAAAGGTGACAGCACTGGTTTTACATGTAAAGTGCTGCCTTGCTGGACTTTACCTTTCTGGGTTTTCCAGCAGCAGCAGCTGGTGTGATCAAGGCCTGGATTCCCTAGTTAGCAGAGGCACACCCTATCCATGATGCTTCTGCATTCTCTTGCCTCAGCTCAGTCTGTATTTGCTAGCAACCTGAGAAGAAGCTCTATTCTGACTTCTGATTGATATCCTGTGTAGCGGGACCCCTGGCTATCCCCCTGGACTCTCTGTGGACAATCCTTGCCGATAACCGTGCCTCGAGACCCCCTTCTGTTGTACCTGCCCCAAGACTCCACTTCTGCGTAACCAGAGACTTTCCTGCCTCGCCCCTCTGTTGTGTTTATTGTTATTTCCTTTATTATTAGAATGCCAGCACACCCGAATATATGCAGGAGCCCCTAGTAGAATGCCCATACCCTGAATACATGCAGGAGCCCCTAGTAGACTGCCCCCACACCCTGAAAATATACAACAGCCCCTAATAGAATGCCCCCACACCCTGACTATATTTAGGAGCCTCATCCCTCTGCTCACATACTCAAAAAGAATTGAAGCCGCTTCTATGGCCCCACCATTCCCCAACCACTGGCACTAATGATCCAGCCATCAAGTAAGATTCTTCCTCAACCCCAATCCCTCTAGATTGTTAACTCCTATGAGCAGGGCCCTTTACACCTCTTGTTTCCATCATATGTCAGTTTATCTGTAAGTATCTCGTTCCCTTTTGTTTATTGTAAAGCGCTGCAGAAACTGTCACCCACACCTCTACACATATGGAGGACCCCCTAAAAGGCACCTTCACAACTTGGAATATATATGGAGGAGCCCTTAAAGCACACACAAACACCTTAAGTATATAGAGGAGCCCCTAAAATGACACTCACACCCCCAAATATATGGAGGACCCCCTACAAAAGGCACACCCAGAATATATGTGGAAGAGCCTCTAAAACACACACAAACATCCTAAGTATATGGAGAATCCCCTTAAAATACATACAATAAATATATGGAGGACACCCTAAAAAGGCACCTGCACATCCAGGCTGACCCCAGGAGTTTCATCAAAGCTTTTCAAATCATCCCCTTTCACACACTTACCAAAAAATGAAGGTTGTCACCTAACAAGATCCCATGACACCTGGATTAGGGCCCATGGGCAAATCTTAGAAGAGAATGATCCTCTGGCCTCACCTAGAGAAGCACAGAATTCCTCCACACATATCCTGTGGATGCTATTGCATCCTTTGCTTTTCCATGAGAATATCAGTAACTGTTGCTGGGTATTGGTAATGTAGTCTAAACAGAGGGAGGCCTTTGAGGGGGTGCAGAGCATTATGCCCCCCTCTTATTCGGTCAAACTGAAGCTTCACATCTTCCGACTTGTGTCAATGTGCTGACCAGAAGTATTGTCTTGTCACACATTGTGTAAGACAGACAACAGCAGTAAATCCAAAGCTAACAAATCCTGGGTAATCAAGTAAATGCGACATGATGACTTTATTACCCCATAGCTGATAAAACCCACACATTCTGGCCATTTATTGCCCATGCGTATTGCGGCATAGCACCGCAGTCACTGGCAACATAATGTCGGCAAAATTCCAAACGAGGAACAAGATTATATTAAATTGAGATAATTAACCTGGTTATGACTCTTCATAGCAAATAGAAAAGTCAACTTTGCTTTTGTGATAGGAAAACCAACCAGATAAAATGAATCCCTTGATTGGAATTCTGCTATTCTCAGGGTGACCGTCCTACACTATGGGCTCTATTCACAAAGCTCCAAAATGTAACGCAATTTCGGTGCTTTGCGATTCGGCCCATTTCGGTAATTTTACTTCGTACGGCGCAATTTCGTGAAAGTTAGTCTATTCACAAACCTGTCAATTCTCCAAATATTGACAGCGAAATATGGTACAGTTCGCCTCAGATCGCTGCAATTCGGCAGAAGCATAATTGTCCCATAGAGAAGTAATGGTAAATCTATTCAGAAAACGCCGAACTGCACCGAAGTGTCAGTGAAATGCCCTGATTTTTGGCGATTCAGTTCGATGAGTTTAAACAGGCAAATCCATACCATACCATGAACGACAGGATTACAGCACTGATAGAGGTTTATATCTTGTGGATCATACACAGGTAAGCAGGACTGTATTATTGGAACAATTTTTTTAAAATTAATCAAATGGCAATAAATGCGTTTTGCTGGTACTAATTACATCCTTTTGTACACAAGGAGGACACAGGTGTGTTCTTGGCACCGGACTGCAGTGCTTTCACCTAAGGGGTTAAGAGAAGCATCGCTGGAAAGGTCAGACTGTGAACTATTTACCCTCACCTAGTGTCAGGATCCAGCTTACGGGGTTGCAAGTTCGAGTCCAATATGCAGTGAACAAAAAGGAGTGTAGGCAGGTATACGTTGAATAAATAAAAAGGGTTTATTTGAACAGTACACAGGAGGAATGAAACAAAAGCAATATGGGATAAGGTAGGTATGAGGAGTGGCTGGAGATAAAGAGGCTAAGCAGAAAAAGGGCTGATCAATAAATACATAAGTAAGAGAGAAGGTGAATAAACAGAACTATGGACTAGACTGGAAAGGGGCTGGGTGGAGTAGAGGTAACAGCACTGCTCTAAACTGTGGAGACTGTGGAAACACAGGTTCGATCCCGGCAAGAGCACCTTTCCAGTAAGTGTCCTTGGGCAAGACACCTAACAGTACACACTCGCCACCCAGGACATACTTGAAAAGAGAGAAATCTCAATGTATCCTTCCTGGTAAAATAGTTTCTCAAAAAAAAAAAACAAGGGGTAGATGGATGGGATAGGAATAGGACAAGAAGGGTAGGAGGAAAATAAGTACATTGAAGGGATGAAATACAAGTAAATAGAGAATCAGGGGAACTGAATATAATAAGTCCACAGCAAAATATAGGCTTGGAGTTGGAGGGCTATAAGGCAATGGTTCAGCAACAATGGATGCAGCAAGGAGTTTTGGAAAAGCGAAGTTCAGTAGTCAAGCAGGGGTTCCATAACAAGATCTGGCAGAGGGGTTTTGCAAAGTGAAGTCTCAGAGGGGTAAATATGTAGCTGGGTTCCAGAGGTAATCCCAGGGGTCCGGTGGTCAGGATACAGGATAGGCTTGTTGCGGCTTGGTTGGAAACAGGACACTGAATGAACAGCAATGCAAAAGCAAAGCACTATGGGTGCTTTGCCCTTTAGTAGGGAAGTGTTGGGCCCTAGATTGCGATCACCTGTAGGCTACAGGAAACCAGGGCTGAGTATGACATGCATCTAGGTTTCCAGGGATGGAGCAGCACCGGGTTTGGCCTTCTTATGACGATGGCGGCGCGGTACCTTACAGCTAGTGTGTCACCCCTCTCCTCTTAGATTGTAAGCTCTCGAGCAGGGTCCTCTCTCCTACTGTTCTGTGTGTTTAACTTGTATAGTGAATAGTGAACTCACCGCCGGGTCGGCAAACTGGAATCGCCGAAGTGCACCAAACGAGGGTCTGTGTAACCTTTAAGTACTGAAAAGTTCTAAATCAGGTGCTATCAAGATATAGAAACTGTTAAGGGAAGTCAGTCATACCACCATGGTTGTCAGGAACGTGGGGATGGTACCTGGGTGGCACCTGGATGGCAGGGGTATGAGCCCAGGATGCAGTGTCCTGCACTGATAAGCAGGCGGGAAGGGGTAGGGAGGATGATGTGGAAATAAACTGACCGGATGATTCTCAGAAGGATGATGGTGGAGTTGCAGGAAACATAAATAATAAACAGGAACAGATGGGTATAGCAGAGCAGCGAGTTAGCATCACCTCACTCTCTCAGCACAAGAGCTGTAATGAACAAGCAATGTTAATTGTGGGGCAGAGCCCTTTATTTTGTGTGTCACGTGTGTTGGTTGTGAGTTAACTGTTGCATTGCTGGATGCTGATAGTGAATGCTGGTTACAGGGCAGGAACAGTACATAGAAGTGTACCACCAGGGGGGGTTTCAGGATGGCTACAGCCAGGGATCCTGACAATGGTAAAAAAAGAGTTGATTCATTAGGATGATGGAATATTTTGGTTCTGGCCTTGAACCATTTTGCTTGAGAAACAAAATGTTGCATCACTTCAGGAAATCAGCTCCTATTTTACTGTGATGATGATCGGTGTCCCTTTACAGATTCTGTATCCCTGTGCGCTGGCTGCCAAGGAGAATTCCGTGGAATCCATCAGAAGTCTTATCACTAGTGGGCGCAATATCAAGTTGTATTATATAAGGTGCTATCCCAGTGTCACTCAGAGTACCCAGGAGCATGCCTTCATGCAAGAATGATGGATGGGCATCAGGAAACTTGCTGAGTAAACCGTTAGAGGTCCAAGCAACCAGAGGCCAGCCAGTGTATGCGCGAAGAATGTCCTGATATGTCAATGCTGCATTGGGAACCCGATGACTTCTATGGGTTTGTGTGTGTGTGTGTCATAAGGTAAGAAGCTGGAATAAGGTTTCATATGGTAGTAACCCACAGATGATACAAGAGGGGACTTCTTAAACTCTCCAGTATGACGAAAGACAAAACCAACCCAAATCACTGCATGGTTAGCTTACACGAGTAATTGTGCACTTCCTCAACCTTCTGCCAGGTATCTCACAGCCACCCAGTTTACTCAATGATCTCTGTTGCAGTCTGTCTCAAAACGGATCCTTTTGTATGTAAATCAATAATGTCAGCGTAAGGGAAAGATCTCATGAGACGGATGATGTCATGAGGCCAAACATAGCAAGCCAACAGCAACATACAATAACAGACGTACAGTAAAGCTGAAATGGCAATACAGGTATTTAGCGTAAAAAGTAACATGTGATTCGACACACAGAAGAGGGTGATGAGTTGAATGAGATAACTAAAGTTCATTGACAGTATCTGTGCATGGGAAAGCTCTCACACAAGTTTTGGTTACTTCTCTGCGGGTATCACATGATGACACATGATGAGAGAAGTGATGCGCAAAACCTCTGTCAATTGTTGACTTTACAATTATCTATTTTGTTTTTAAAGGGATACTCTAGGGTTAAAATGGGAGGCGTAAAGAAATGGGGGGATCAAACATTAGCCGCTTCTGTCCCATAAGCTACAGCATGTGACTTCAGGGAGGCTGGATGCTAGAGCGAGCGACGTCCAGCCAATTCAATGGCTCTTATTGCTGAGCAGAGTCCCAAAAAAGTCCCACTACCTGGAACTCCTCATGAAGCTCACTGATGTAAGCTTCTAGGCAGAATTAAATGCCAATACTTGGAGGGCTGATTCAGACTTCCGAGACATAAGGTGAGGGCACTCATTTCTGTAACCTCTCCGATTACATTGAGTGGTCACACTGTCTCCTGTGTCTTTTTTTTAAGGTTACAGACTTTAGAGGGAGCCGAATTGGCTCCGAAATTGCACCGATTAGTGGATTTCCTCGTAGGAGCAATTTCGGAGCCATTTTGACTATTCAGAAAGCAGGCAGTTCGCCAAATATATATATATATTTTTGAGAAAGTATTTTACCAGGAAGGATACATTGAGATTTCTCTCGTTTTCAAGTATGTCCTGGGTGACGAGTATGTACTGGTAAGTGTCTTGCCCAAGGACACTTACTGGAGAGGTCTCTCTTGCTAGAATCAAACCCATGTCTCCACAGGCTCTCTCCATGCATAGCAGTGATGTTACTTCTACTCCACCCAGCGAATTGCCAGCAAAATATGGTGCCTGTTCGGCGGCAGTGAACTCCAAATAGAGAAGTATAGGTTAATCTATTCACAGAATACCGAACAGCACCGAAATGTCAGTGATATGCCCTGATGTTTGGTGGTTTCATTCGGCAGGTAGGTTTCAATGTAAAAAACATTCCCGTTTTTATTAAATATTTATTCAACCATTTAATCTTTTAATTTGCAGCAAAAAATCGCTTTAATTATTATGTAGGATTTTTTTCGGCATTTTTTCAGCCAAATTTCCGATATAATTTTTTTTAAAAAAATTTAAATAGTGGGTTTTTTTCTGTAACAGACCTTATTATTCATAGGGCCTTATATATTATTTCCAGGCATTTTTGTTTAGCAGTTTTTTTTTTCCAAACAAGTTTTAAAAGTTGCGTTGTTTTTTTTTTCTTTTTTTTTTTTTTTCTTACCCCGTTCGTCGGCTTGTTAGTTGTTTCCGGCGGCTGGTAGGCGCTCTGTTCAGCAGATCGTTGGCTTTTATCGGATGCTTTTGGCAGTTTTGCGCCGGATCATTGGGTGCGTTCGTTTTTTTTTTTGGCGGCTTATCAGATCAATGCAATATTTTTGCCAAAACAGAAAGATACAGGGCTGCTCTGGGTGTCCGGAAGAGATGAGCAAACGTTTGCCGTATTTGCAGAAGAGTCTTCTTGCACAGACCTTTTTTTGCCCTTAAATAATTGAACTGACAAAAATGCTGCTTAAGCCTCTGCCCAATCATTTTTTAATACCGGCTGGGTGGAGTAGAGGTAACATCACTGCTCTGTGACTGTGGATCCCAGCCAGAGCACCTCTCCAGTAAGTGTCCTTGGGCAAGACACCTAACGGTACATACTCGCAACCAGGACATACTTGAAAACGAGAGAAATCTCAATGTATCCTTCCTGGTATAATCCTTTCTCAAATACATGATGCTAATTGTTTAATAAGCGTAGCCATACGCAACACAATGACTGAAACTAAAAGAATTGTTTATTTTGTTACTACGAAATGATACCAACACCTCTGCACACAATAAGACTGAGGATTTATTGTGTCCATTGTGTTACCTGAGCAGAAGGAGGCCTTGTAAACATAAGTCAGTGCTCCCATCCAACAATAGCATTCATATAAAACATTGTGTTTGTCCAAGCATAGAGAAATGGCAATATGTTGTGTACAACGAGTAATGCTGTGGCCATAGAGATAACAGTGTGCATCAATCATATTCGGAACTGTAAACATGAAGAGCTTTAATTGGCTGAGAGCCAGGTGAGAATTATCTTTGAGCTGCATGATAAAGACCTTGGAGTCCGGACGCAGATGGAGTCAATGGAGACAGAGTTATAATTACTACACTACTGTCAATTAATATATTTATTACCAGTTACTTACAGAATTATTGTGTCCTTGTTGTACATTTCTTTATAAACAACTCATAGAAAATCACAAAAAAGGGATGGGTTGGGGATTAATAGTTTGATTAATAGTTTTGTATTTGCCCCCCCCCCACCTCTTCATGTCAGTTGGTAGGTATTGAAATTGTGACAAGTGCACCAACATCACCGCTGAGAGCCAGTCATGCAGTGATGTTTGACAGCACTCCATAATGTCCAGCGCTGTTTTTCGAGTAAGCACTGTCTGCGATCAGGACTGGATTAACATAGGGGCTATTGGAGCTGCAGCTTCAGGCCCATGCCCCATAAGTGGCCCAGAGAGAGGATAATGCACTGATGGTCTTTGGACCGCAGTATCTCTGAAACCATAGCAGCTACAGGGTGATGTCAAAAATCATTAGTAAGGCCAGAGTATGGCCTTTCCAACGATACCAACCTTGAAAAGGTGTTATGTAAAAATAAAAATGAGCTTTTTTAATTATAGCAGCACCATTATTCACTTTTCAATTCCAATGTGTACAATGATGCTGCGCTAACTCACCATCTCATTTCCCACAACACCAGCAAGTGTGGAGGCGATGATATGTGTTATTATGCATTGTTCCATCAAAAACCTAAACCATTGCACTGCAGCAAGGGGCGCTGGGGGTCCTTTGGAATCCTTATCTAACATAATTTGGCATGGGGTCTGCATTATCAGCATACACGCAGACTAGCCTTTGTTAAAGTACAGTAAATGTGATAAATTTAAGTAAAATGGTCAGATCGCCTGTTTATGGGAATTTGTAGTGATCAAAATGAGATTGTTAGCAATGCAGCTTCCAAAAAATACCAATAGTGTATAAAAATAATCTGTATGTGGTATATAATGCCTGTGCATGGAAATTAAAGTAACACGTTGTATCTGTACTGTACAGGGACTTTCAGTAATTATAATCCCCTGAATTTTATCCCTGTACAGGAGTGAGTGACCCCAGAGCTCTCCCTGTGTTCTGTCTTCCCTTTGGCTATTATAATAGAGCAGCAAAGCTTCTGAACTTTTTATTACAATGTGTGCGAGAGCTGCTCTTTGCAGCTTGTTTACAGTAAGGTAGTGAAAGGAGAGAGAGAAGACAGTGGATTTTGTTTCTACATAGGAGGCACACTGATACAGAATTAAAATTGCAGGAAAATGGTTTTTGATATTCTAATGATTGCTTTTCAATGCATTACAATGCAAAATAAAGGTTAATCGATTTTGTGAGTCAAAGGGTCAACAAACCGCAAGCCTAAAAAGCTTCAATCCTTAAGAGGTTAAACAGGTTAATTTGCAGGGTTATTCAAAGAGCACCAAATTGGCCAAAAATTGCACCAAAATCAGTGGTTTCATACGACAGGATTAAATCATGCAAATCCCATAGGTTTCAATGTAAAAAAAGTATCTTTTTTTTATTCAACAGTTTATTCATTTCTACGAAGCCCCGCCGGTGTTACCAGCATTTTTTTCTTAAATTCGTGCCCATGATGTGCTAAATCGAGAGCATGACCTATCAAATCGAGCACCCGTTTTAATCCTTAGCGTGCGCAAGCAGACCAATTTACAAGCACACTCCCCTCACCTGCTCCCTCCAACAACGACTGCTGACACCAGTCGACAGAAAGGCCCGCTTCTTCCCATACGCTCTCTGGGAAGTGACGAGACACGTCAGAAGGGTCCTCCTCCTCACTGGTGGTACTTTTGAATTTCAGCAGAAAGTCTTTTTAGCTATTTAATTTTTTAACATATTTTTGTCCGTTTTTTTTTTATGAAATGTTTGATTCCCAATTTTTTTAAAAGGCTTTTTTTTTTATAATCTAAAACCAGGCTTTTTATTATTCTTTATATTTATTTACACTCGTTTTAATGTATTTAAAAAAAATATTCCCTGTTTTTCTTAAATATTTATTCAACCGTTTATTCTTTTCATTTGCAGCAAAAAGTCTATTTTTTAGGATTTTTTTAGCCATTTTTCTGGATTTTTTTCCGATCTATTTAAATTTTTTTTCTAAAATGCCTTTTTTTCCTGTAACAGACCTTTTTATGATTCATAGGACCTGATATATTATTTCCAGGAATTTTCATGCAGTAGTTTTTTTAAAATGCCTTTTAAAAGTTGCATTTATTTCTTTTACTTTTTTTACCCCGTTCGGAGGCTTGTCAGCTTTTTCCGGACTGGTCGGCGATCTGTTTGGTGGGTAGTTGCTTTTTTCGGATCGATTCACCGTTTTCGCGGATTGATTCAGCGGTTTTGCTGTGTTTTTTTTCATTTGTTCTGCAGGTCGATTCGCTGCACTTCAGGGACCCTGTGGTGAATGCTGACTTCACCGCAGGGTCCGGCAAATTGAACTTGCCAAAGTGCAACGAACGGGAGGGCACCGACATGTCGGTGACATTTCAGTGGTCTCTGAATAAACCTTTTGGTCTTTTTCAGCCAATGAGAGGCTGTGTCACCTGTTTCTTTTCAATGATCTCTGTGCTTAATCTCCAGTAAGGAGTGTGAATGAGAAAACGGCAGAAATCTCTTTAAAGAGCAGACAAAGCATGTGCAAAGTGGCATTAGAAAAGGCAAGTTAAAAATGCCCACAAATACAGCATGCTGACAGAATGGGAGAGGTGCATAGACAGGCAGCTGGGCACAGAGATCCAAAAGGTAGATATTGGGTACATAGACACGATTAATAATCAAACAGGCAAGCAGACAGACAGATACACACAGAATAGACACAAAATATTTACATCATAAAATATATGTTCGGTGTTCGGTCAGCAGACTGTATGTAGCTAACTTTTTAAAAGGCCACTACCACCAAAAAATGAAATGTCCTTATTGTGTTTATTTTATGTTGCTGATATCTTACATGTGCTTTGTTTTTCTTTTATATGTTTAGTTATGAAAATATTTTACTCTATATGTGTGATATTTTGTGTTGTAAACTGCAGCCCCCCCCCCCCGTATCTTAACTTTGTTTGCTATTCACTCTGTGGCATTGGGCATAGAATGGAGTCTATCAGGGTTATTCAGAGAGCGTGAAAAGCAGGAGAATGACTGGAGAATGAAAAATTCTAGGTCAAAATAGCCAAACCAGAAAAATTCTCCCTTTCATCTCACTTTCCAAATCGGCTATTTTGAACTAGAATTTTTCATTCTCCAGTCATTCTCCAGTCATTCTCCTGCTTTTCACGCTCTCTGAATAACCCTGTATGAGTCTGAAGTCATTGAAATCGACTCACGTCATTGTATTTTGTGGGATATGTTCAAACGACACCAGGGGGTATATTAGAAGTATTTTCTCACTCAGCCCCCAACTCTCCCATCTCACCTCCTCCACCCCCAGTGGCGTAGCATGGGTTGTCAGCGCCCGGGCAAGGCAATATTTGTGCACCCCCCCAACCTGTGGACACAGGAACACACCTTGATTCCCTTCTACCAGTAGAGTATTGACCCCCTTTACACCACAAGCACATATATTGTATATTAACAAAATACTGCTATAATAAAAATATGAAACACACATGTCTCCCTCGCTACACCACTGCTACCAGTCACCCTGTCCCAGTATACACTAGCATAGTTCCACTCTCAAACTATACCCAGTCACTCTCTCCCAGTAACCACCAATCAATCTCAGTACCCCCAGTCACTTTCTCCCAGTACCACAGTCACTCTCTCTCCAAGTACACCCAGCCACTCTCTCCCAGAATCCTCACTTTCTCCCAGTACCCCCAGTCACTCTCTCAGTACCCCCACTTTCTCCAGTACCCCAGTCACGCTCTATCACTCCAAGTACCCCAATTACACTCTTTCCCAGTACCCCGTCACTCTCTCTCACTCTTTTCTCTCTCCAAGTAGCCCCACTTTCTCCCGGTTCCCCCAGTCACTCTCTCCTAGTATCCACAGTAATTCTCTCCCCGAACCTCCAGTCACCCTCTCCCTGTACCCCCTCACTGTGTGGTGGTCACATTGCTCTGGTGGCATACAGTGTCGCCTACCTGCGTGGAGTTGCTGGTGGCCTGGGGGGGAGCTGTCCAGGGGGCTAAATGGAGACCAGATTATAAATGTGCTGCAGGGCAGGCGCCTCCCTCCCTCCATCCTGTTCAGCAGCTGCAGAGCTGCCAGCAGGGGGGCTGGAACAGGGCTTCATGGGGGAGTGTCAAGCGTGGTACAGGGCGTTCAGTTGAATAATGTTGCGCTGCTTCACGTGACTTATTTCAGCGTTAAGGAGGAGTCAGGACAGGACCAGAATTTGCTGTCCTGGTCCTCCCTTCTGGACGCTGAGTGCGAAGACACTACCGGTGCCGCAAACTGCCAGCTGCCCGTGCAAGGGCCTCTCACGGATGCCGTGAGCAGATACCTTTCTGATCCCTGCTGGAAAATATTAGTGGTTCAAATTTCTTTGGAAATTTTGCGCCCCTAAGAAAATTGAGTCCGGGGCGACCGCCCCCAAGGCCCCCCACATGCTACGCCACTGTCCACCCCATAGACCAGTGGTTCCCAACCGCGGTCCTCAAGTACCCCCAACAGGTCAGGTTTTCCAGATATCTGAAGCACAGCATGGGTGATATGATTTGCTGGTCAGTGATTGCAGGATTCAGTCTGCATTTCCAAGGTGATCTGCAAATTCTGGCCTGGTTGGGGGTCCCGAGGACAGGTTTGAGAAATACTGGTTTAGCCCTACTTGCTCCATCGTAGTTCACCAAAGTAAAACCACTGGGTAACAGATTTCATATCAAGTGAGTGCATACTGATCCTGTGGTATTCAGAGATTGATTCTTACGTAATTAATTTGAAAAGATGGGTGAGTTTTCATATACATTTTTATCATAAATTATTATGAAAAATCTAATATTTAAACTAAACAAGTAAATCAACAATAGCATTTTTAACAAATTTTACTTATTTTAAGTCACTGATAAGAAAAATTATTCAAATAAAATTGACAGAGAAGAGGAATAGAAGAATAAACAGGGAAGTCCACTTTAGGAGGAGCCGGGGCCCTCTGTTTAACCTCTTAAGGAATGAAGCTTTTAAGGCTTGCGGTTTGTTGACCCTTTAACTCACAAAATCGAGTAACCTTTATTTTGCATTGTAATACATTGAAAAGCAATCATTAGAATATCAAAAACCGTTTGCATGCAATTTTAATGCAGGATCAGTGTGCCTCCAGTGTAGAAACAAAATCCACTGTTTTATCTCTTTTCTCCACTACCTTACTGTAAACAAGCTGCAAAGAGCAGCTCTCACACACATTGCAACAAAAAGTTCAGAAGCTTTGCTGCTGTATTATAACACCCAAAGAGAAGACAGAACACAGGGAGAGCTCTGGGGTCACTCACTCCTGTACAGGGATAAGATCCATACACAGGCATTATACACAACACACAGATTATTTTTATATTCTATTGGTATTTTTTGGAAGCTGCATTGCTAACAATCTCATTATGATCACTACAAGTCCCCATAAACAGGTGATCTCACCATTTTAATTAACTTTATCACATTTACTGTACTTTACTCAAAGGCTAGTCTGCCTGTATGCTGATAATGCAGACCCCATGACAAATTATGTTAGATAAGGATTACACAGGCATTATATACCACATACAGATTATTTTTATTAAGTCTGCTTTTCTCCAAGGTAATCCTTAAAACCTGGCCTGTGTGACGTCTTGCGTCCCCTCTGGCAGAGGTGGGAGTTGCCAGTCATGTTTTTGGACATTCTAGCACATCTGGCGCCCCCTCTGCCTTCTATGGACATTGCATTTAGTTCTGGACATTTGGTTCACATCCAAGCCTGGACCTCACCTGGACTTTAATTGTTCTCATTTGGTCATGTGCTATATAAGCAGGCATCGCCCTAAGAAGGGCGCTGCCTCATTCTGATGTTTCAGTCTGCTTTGTTCCAAGCCTTGATCTCCTTGATTCTTATTCACTTACCTTGTAGTTCTGGTAGGGATCTTTTGCTCAGGTTCTCCTGTATGTGTTCTAGTTACCCTTTATTACTTTACTTTCAGGTTTTGGGTTTACTCCTCCGCCAGTTCTGTATTTCCATTTGTTTATAGTCTCCCAGGTCCTTGGTTATTCATACTGTTTTGTTCATATGGTTCATGTTTGCATTTCATGTTTCTTCTCTAGGTTTAAACAGGTTTATGTTTTCACTTATGTTACTCTAGTGTTTAGTTCTCTTATGTCTTTCTGCCTATAGTTTCCCAGGTCCTTGGTTGTTCAACTGTTTGTTTATCTATTGTATATTTAGTTCAGGTCTATGGTTTTATTCTAGTGCTCAGGTCTTTTGTTCCATTGTGGTGTTCTGGTTCCTTGCTGTATATAGTACTGTTGTAAATAAATCCCTTGTTTTGTTTATACATCCATGGGTCATGTCTGTTAACTGCTCAAGTAGCTCACACCCCTTCTGTGCCATGTCAGGTCAGGCCCACCGTCACAGCCTGTTGGGGGTACTTGAAGACCGTGGTTGGGAATCACTGCCATAGACTGTTAAATATTGAAGAAGCAATGCAACGGCTGTAAAGTAAAACTTTTGCATAGATTTTGGTAAATGTTAGAACTAGGGATGCACCGATACCACTTTTTTAAGGCCGAGTACGAGTACCGATACTTTTTAAAAGTACTCACCGATACTGAGTACTGATATTTTTATTTAATGTCATGTGACGCTTTCCAATAAGAACAGACCTCATATAAAAATTTATATGAGATTTGCCCCCAGCTCACATGGATTTGCCCCCAGCACTCATGGATTTGCCCCCAGCACTCATGGATATGCCCCAGCTCTGATGGACTTGCCCCCAGCTCTGATGGATTTGCCCCCAGCTCTGATGGATTTGCCCCCAGGTCTCATGGCTTTGCCCCCAGGTCTCATGGCTTTGCCCCCAGGTCTCATGGATTTGCCCCCAGGTCTCATGGCTTTGCCCCCAGGTCTCATGGATATGCCCCAGCTCTGATGGATTTGCCCCCAGGTCTAATGGATTTGCCCCCAGGTCTCATGGATTTGCCCGCAGCTCTCATGGATTTGCCCGCAGCTCGAACGCTGGGGAAGCTGGCCGCGTGCATGAAAAGCACGCGGCCAGCGTTCCCTTCCGGCGCGCCGCGATACTCACACATCCTGAAGGTCCGGTCGCTTGTTGGCAGTGATGCGATCACATGGCCACCGGGTGCATCTGTGACGCTGCCTCCAGCCGAGAGGCAGCGTCACAGGAGCGCCCAGTGGCCGCGGGAACGCATCACTGCCAAGCGACCGGACCTTCAGGAAGGGTGAGTATCGTGGCGCGCCGGAGGGGAACGCTGGCCGCGTGCTTTTCATGCACGCGGCCAGCTTCCCCAGCCCAGTGGATACCGGCAAGCCGGCCCAGCGCCGGCTTCCGGTATCGGCGGGATGTATCGGGCCGTTTGCACGAGTAACAAGTACTCGTGCAAACGGCAATATCGGCCCGATACCGATACTAGTATCGGTATCGGTGCATCCCTAGTTAGAACCACAAAATGTGAAGAGAAGATAAAAATCCTAACTTATTTTTTCATTTTACATGCAATTGCTTCAAAGAAGAAAACAGCAGCGTGAGTTTTATAAAGTGATTTTGTTTGTAATGCACGAGTAATCTAGGTACAGGTTATGTACATGTTAGTGTTCCTTTAAGTAACAAGGTGGTCCACCCCCTGGTGTGTTACATAGAATTAAGTCTGTGTAAATACTCCACATGACAAATCAGTCTTTAGTGTAGCGTCATAGTCCTTTCATTATATCACGTGAAGTTTTGGATTATTTGTCTCTCCTCAATGTTGTCATTGCGAAACTATTCTTGCAGTGTAACCTTGTGGCTGGAACTGAGCATGCGTACACCGACAGGTTATTGATTGATAAGGGTTTCATAATCTTAAGTAAGAGGTTTCATGACATCACTTCAAGTCAAAAGGGCATTCTGAGCAATTAAGGAATGCGGTTGTGTTACTCATTGTATCAATTTTGAGGATAAATCTGGTGAAATACACTAACATCCCCTTTTGTGTAATGAATCACATGCCAGTGAGGATTACACGGCTACCTTTACACAGATGTTACTGTGTGCATGTTACCTAGGATGATTCCACAGTCATTTCTCTGGGTTTGTGGTGGTGTGCTGCCCACAGTGCCCATGTTATTGCACCTTCATATTCTCATAATTTTCTCCAATGTCAACTTGCTTAACCCTTTCACTGCTGAGCCATTTCACCCCTGTGTGCTAAGCTCATTTTGACCGTTTTGTGCTCATCGTGTTTAACCCCATAGTGACCAGGCAATTTTGCTATTGTCTATCTGAAAGTGCCCGCTGCTGGTTTTTACATTTCTGCGCTGTTTGTGTTTAGCTCTAACATCCTCTTACTCGTTTATGGAACCCAAACATATTATATACGGTTTTTCTCACCATTAAATGGAATTTCTAAAGATACCATTATTTCCTTCATATAATTTACTATAAAAAAATTATGAAATATAATGAAAAAATGGGGAAAAACCCCCTCACACTTTTTTTCGAAATTTAAACCCCAAAACCTACAACCGCCAAAAAAGAACCCGGCTAAATAGTTAGAACTCGGCTAAGTGTGCCGAAGTGTGCCATGCTGAGGGAGAGAGCACAGAAATTTCACTCTCTGAATAACCCCTAAAGTGATCGGTGTTCTGTAGAAGTCAATTCAAGCTATTTTTCCCTCAAACTCTTCATTACAGAACAGATCAATGATTGGAATCACATTACTTAAAATGACTTACCACAGGGTCCAACTTCCAAACGTTTAAAACCTTGGAACATCAATGCACAGAAGAAGATGATTTGGTGCTTGGATCTAGAGATGTAAAATTTCTGGAAATTTTGAAGCCATGGGAAAAAAACATTTTTTCCTGGAAAAATTGAAAATATACACCATGGAGTAGGTTTACAAATTGAAAATTAATTTTGTTTCACTTGAAATAAAAGTACAGTTTATTTAGTAACTTGAATTTGTTTTTCATAATTTTATCTTTTGTTTCAAATTAAATAACAAGCAAGGACTGTATATGATAGTATGAGAAGAAGTTACCAGCCCTCTGTTTCCAAAGAGCAACAATAAAAGCAAGAAACCATCAACATAAAAACATAGAAATATATATATATTTCTATATCAAATTTTCCGCTTAGCACCAATAGTAAAAGAAAGTAACTGCATTATTTGTGCCTGTAAGATATGGATACATCAATGTTTAAGCTCCATGTTGAGGTTTAACTTTCGAGCGGTGCTATTAAAAAAAAATGAGAAAACGAAACAAAAGACACAACATATACAATACATGCATTTTAATCTCATTTTCTGATCTATCATTTTCTGTTTCTTTTTCCTCTCCTCCATATTTGTCATTTTTCTCATTGACTTCTAAAAACGTAAGGTTTGCATGGATTGAGACAAGCGGTTCTCCCCTTTCACGGGTTAGTCTGTTTCTTGATTTGGTTTGAATATTACCAAACATAGAGCAGATTCTTTCACAGCAGCAGCAGAAGATGCAGAATCTGCAGGAAGCGAGATGCAAGAGGTGTCAGAGGTCGTGTTGTGCAGAGACCTTGCCACCGTGTTGCAGGAGAGATATGATTTGCAGAATCCCAGACTGTACTGGAGAGAAAAACAAGATCACAATGATCCAAAGCCAAGTGAGAAAAAAATAAAATAAAAAAGTTTTATTCAAGTCATGTCAAAAAACACACACAACCAAGAAAATAAATTATTATAAAAACAGGTAACACCAGACCTGACACCATGGATCAGCAAATGGATAAAAACAAGGAGCACCTAACTATGAACGGGATCACCACATCATAGAAAATGTCTAACCTTATATCCTAATAAAATTCAATATCAACTGGTGCAGATCTGTCCCGGTAATTTATTATACCAATACACATATGTACCAATTCTTATAGGTCAGCCAATAAAGTGGCTTAGCCCAGGTGTGACATAAATAAAGTTACCGATATTTTCCTGTAATAATTGATTTTATGACGCAATATTCTTGTTACAGTTTGCATGTACCCATTGTAAAATGAAGCAATAGGGTGCACGCAGTAACATATTGCAACAGTAATGTACCCAACCTATCTAGAGACTCTAACCACCCTAGATAGGTTGGGTACAAACTGTAACAAGAATATTGCTTCATAAAATCAAGCTATAACAGGAAAATATCAGTGACTATTTATGTCACACCTGGGCGAAGTCACTTTATTGGCTAACCTATAAGAATTGGTACATATGTGTATTGGTATAATGAATTACCGGGACAGATCTGCACCTGCTGATATTGAGTTTTATTAGGATATAAGGTTAGACATTTTCTATGACATGCTGATCCCGTTCATAGTTAGGTGCTCTTTGTTTTTATCCTTTTGCTGATCCATGGTTTTAGGGCTGGTGTTACCTGTTTTATATATAATTTATTTTCTTGGTTGTGTGTGGTTTTTGACATGAATTGAATAAAACTTTATTTTTTTCTCACTTGGCATTGGATCATTGTGATCTAGTTTTTCTCATATATCCAAGGGTTAAGCCCTGTAAGTTCTGTTGGGTGAGGTAATTACCCGGATCAAATATTAATCACTTGTCATTCTCCAATTACCCTCCTCGTTTGAGTGGGGTGTTGTTATCTGTACTGGAGAGAACATTAAGGCCTGTGTCAGACGAGCGCCGTGATCACGTCCGTGTTGCCGCACATTTTAACGTCCGTGGTAGCATACAATTATGATCAATAGAGACCACACACAAAGTACGTCCGCACAGAAGTGCGGACGCACAACGGACGTGGCAAACGGACGCAAGTTAGGCAAGAACGTAAATCTGCTAGAACGGACGCACAGAGTGCGCAGCGTCCACAACGCCGCATAGCTTTGTGTGTGAGTGATGGAACGAAGTCAGACGGACTGCATTTGCAAAATGGTTTTCATAATAATTTATTTTCCCATCTACGTCAGTCAAAAAAAAGTCCGTTACAAAAACGGACTGTGTGACCACTACCTTGTCGTCAGTCAGAAAGTACGTCCGTTGTGCACGGACGCACAGTCCGCACAGAATGTGCTCGTCTGACCCTAGACTTACAGGGATCAAATAGAGACAAATTTAACCTCTTAATTGTCAAATAAGGCCTGAGAAGACAGAAACTATCATCAACTGTATCCTAACAACCACTGTAGGAGGTACAAGATGGAGCTCCCAATCAAGCTAAACTGAAGCCTTTTCCCTGCAGCGCCCCCTAGAGGCTGAAATGCATATTTTTTGTTGTATTCATATTGCATTGAGACGTGTTACTTGAATTGTATTCCAGGATTTGCTCGTCTTCAGCTCAGAGAAATTGTAATGATTTAAGACTTTAAATAAAGTCTCAGAAGTCTTTCATTAAGGTCCTAATGCTATGATATGGTATTAAATCTATATTAGACATATTATATATCATTGTAAAAGAACATATCACACACTGTTTTTTTTCAATTTTTCTGGAAAAAAAAACAAAAAATGGCTTTGGAAAAAAACAGGGGAAAATATGTTTTTTTTCCAGGCCTTCCCATCTCTACTTGGATTACATCGAGGCATGGAACACTAAAGCGATAATCCAACTTGTACCAGACTCCACAATTGAGTTCAATGCCATTCATTTGGCTGGGGTGTTGTTGCGATAATCTTTTTACTTGAAGAAAATAGTCTCCGGAGGATTTGAATTTGTATATTAATGGTTTCTCATATTGTTTCCCATCGAGTTTTGTGTAGGATAGTTCCAATGGCTGAATCGATTTTTTTACCCACTCATATTAGCCATTTTTCAGTTTAGTAAGATCTTAGAGGACTATCTGCCATATTTACATTTGTTAATATGCTGTGAAAAAAAAGTAAAGGGAAAAACAATTTCACATATCTTAGTTCTTGTTTTTTTCTTTAATCAACATATTTCACAAAGGATTGGTGTACTGGAGTTTGTTTGTACTGGATTCTATAGGGGTTATTCAGAGAGCATTCACTGACATTTCAGTGCTCTCCCATTTGCCGAACTTCGGCAAGTTCAATTTGCTGACCCTGCAGTGAATTTGGCATTCACCGCAAGGTCCCTGAAATGCTTCGAATCGACCCACCGAATCGATTGGATAAACTGCTGATGAAACAGCTCCAAAACAGCCAACCAGCCGCTGAAAAAAGCCGACCAGCCGCCGTAAAGGGGGAAAAAAAAACAAACAAACCTGCAACTTTTAAAACTCGTTTAAAAATAATGCATGAAAATGTTATAACAATAAAAAGGTCTCTTACAGAATAAAAAAAATGAAATAATAAAAACTAAAAACAATTGGAATCAAAATTTTCACCTAAAAAATCCCCTTAAAACATGCCTTAAAAAATTATTAAAAATACTTTTTGCTGCAAATGAAAAGAGGGTTGAATAAAAAAATTATAAAAACGGGGAATTTCTTTTTACATTGAAACCTATGGCCTGTTTAAACCTGTCAAATAAAACCAGCGAAAATCTGGGCATTACACAAACTTTTCACAGTTCTTCAGTGTCTCTGAATACATTAACCCAGGGATCTCAAACTCACGGCCCCCCAGATGTTTTTGCCTACAAGTTCCAGAATGCTTTGAATGCAATAGATGGCCGTGGAATCATGGGAGTTGTAGTTCAGAAACATCAGGGGGGCCAGGGTTGAAACATCAGGGGGGCCAGAGTTTGAGAACCCTGCATTAACCATTACTTATTTATGGGGATTTCAATGCCGCCGCAGGTCACTGTATTTTACTGGGTGGAGTAGAGGTAACTGCTCTGCATGGAGAGAGCCTGTGGAGTCATGGGTTCGATCCCAGCAAGAGCACCTCTCCAGTAAGTGTCCTTGGGCAAGACACCTAACGGTACATACTCGCCACCCAGGACATACTTGAAAACGAGAGAAATCTCAATGTATCCTTCCTGGTAAAATCCTTTCACACAAAAAAAAAGCTAATATTTGATAATATTTGGAATTTGCCCCGTAGAGAAGTGATTCAGTTCGACAGGCGAAGCCCATAGGATTCATTGTAAAAAATATATATTCTTTTTTATCTATTTAGTTTTTCAACTGTTTATTATTTTAATCTGCTGCAAAAAAGCCTTTTTAGTTCCCGATTATTTCGTTTTTTTTTTTGGTATTTTTAAAGCGAAATTTTGGGTTCCCATTTCTTTTTTTTTAAAAAGACGACACTTTTTTCCCCTCTTCGAACGTGGCTTCTTTTTTTTTTTCCTTCAGGCCGGCTACCCTCAGCGTTGCTCTCCTTGGAGCTGAAACCTATTTCAGCACCAGGGACAGGGGTTTTTCTTCTCTCCTGCAACGTTTGACTATGGATTTTTTTTTCTTCTTTGGCTGCGTTCGACGGGGCTGTCCTTGAAACCCCGTTTCAGCATCAAGGACAAGGTCCTCCTTCCCCCACAGCAGGTCTTATCCACCCAGCTGTTTTTTTTTTTCCGTTCAGCGGCCTGTCCATTGGCTGACCTGGGTCATCCACAGATGCTTCCAGTGGTTGACACTGATCTATCAACAGCGTTGTCCATAAGCGGACGACCAAGTCGATCGTCCGACTACAGACCCAGTGGATGGCCAGCCTTTCCATTGTGGTAGTGAAAGGAGTCCCGGAAAATATGGCAGATCTGACAGCCCTAGCCTCAGATGACAAAAAACAAGCCTGAAATAAAACAGAAATGAAGCACCATGATTAGAGGTGCACAGAAGGAGCAGGAGTCACACAAGGACTTGGATGGTAAGTAAAACCACGTTAAAGGGCCACTACCACCAAAAAATGAAATGTTCTTATTGTCTTTATTTTATGTTGCTGGTATATTACATGTGCTTTGTTGTTCTCTTGTATGTTTAGTTAAGAAAATATTTAACTCTATAGGTGTCACTGGGTGCATCCATCCAGTTTGTGATTTTTTGGTTTGTAAAGATACTGTGGCAGTTTACATCACTTGCTCCTCACTATGTGGCTTTGGCCAAAGAATGGAGTTAATGGGTCGATCACAGACTCAAATCATTGTATTGTGTTGGATGTATTAAAAGGACATCACCAGAGGGTAATTAGAATTATTTTAAGATCCCTGTATTATCTCATTCAGCTGCCAGCTCTTATCTCCGGTAGCCTGGAGAACAATAGATCCCTTGCCACTTACTTATTGTGTAAGTGGTAAGGGGTTATTCACAAAGCAGCCAACTTGCCACTGAATTGCACCATACAGCGCAATTTCCGGACAGCTCATCTATTCACTAAACTGTAAATTTGTCAAATACTGGCAAATTGACAGTGTATACACAGTGCAGTTCGCCGCAGATCGGCGATCTTTGGCAGTAGCGAAAAGGTCCCATAGAGAAGTAATGGTTACCCTATTCAGAGAACGTCCAACTGCACTGAAGTATCAGTGAAATGCCCTGATTTTTTTGTGATTCAGTTCGACAGGTTTAAACAGGCGAATCCCATAGGTTTCAATGTAAAAAACTAATATATATAAAAACGTTTATTCTTTTCATTTTCAGCAAAAAATGAGATTTGATTTCCAATTTTTTTAAAAGGAGTTTTTTTTCTTATTCTTTAGCAGACCTTTTTATTGTTTTTCATAGGACATTCTAAATTATTCAGACACGTTTTTTTTTTTAATTCTTTATTTTCAAGATTTTAAACAGCATTAGGTACAACAGCAATTCCACCAATAATCGTAAGAACAAACAGTAAATGATAGGCATGTACCGAGGGATAGCCTTGTCCAAAGACAAGGATGAGAAGGGAACGACAAAAGGGGATACGAAACAGGCAAAGGGGAAAAAAGGAAAAGAGAAGAGGAGAGAGAAAAAAAAAAAGGGGGTTTCCACCAGGTCGAACAAGCTGAATAAAGTTTCAAATATAGTCATTTCAACGTATCATTTCTACATAATCATCCCACAGGTGCCAAGATTTCTTGAACTTGGGAAGGGTTTGGCGCACAAGCGCTGTCAGGTGCTCCAGAAGCCTCACATCTGACACTTTGGCTTTCACCAGAGTCATTGATGGCATTACATCCGATAGCCATTGAGAGGCCAGATATCGACGCGCGGCCAATAGGATGCATAGGAGCAGAGCCTGTTCGGGGTTCGTAAGTCCCGGTTTCGGTCGAGAGAGCAAAAAGTCCCAGGGATCAAGCAGGATGGGTCTTTGAAATACAGTAGATAGTAAGCGGCCTACCTTACCCCAATACTCTCGAGCCCTCGGGCAGTCCCACCATATATGAATAAACGTACCCTGTAATCCGCAGTTTCGCCAACATAAATCCGTGGTGGTCCTCCCCATCCGGCAGAGCAGCACCGGGGTTGTGTACCAGCGGAATAGCATCTTAAAGGACTGCTCTTGGTGGGTAACACATATGGAGGACTTCGCTGTGGCCTCCCAGATCTCCTCCCACTCGTCCCCTGTCAAGGACTCCCGCAGATCTGCTTCCCAGCGAGCACAGTAGGTCAGCTCGTCCCACTCCTTGGAGCCCGAGCACAACGAGTAATATATAGTTGAGATCAGACCCCTAGGGACCTGCTCCGCGGAGCATAGTTTCTCGAACCAGGTCAGGGGGTTGCCGGCTATGCGGCCTAAGGCCCCCGAGTCTATGTAGTGTCGCGGTTGTATAAAGCGAAAATAGTCAAACGGTCTCAGTACAGTCCGTGTGGAGATGTCTGCAAAGGTTATTGCCCTACCCCCAGTCAGTACGTCGCAGAATCGTCTCAGACCAGCTGCTTCGAGGTTTCTGAAGTCCGGGAGATCCAGTCCAGGTGGGAATGCCGGGTTGCGTAGTAGCGGTGTCAGCGGCGATGGTATGGTGGCAAGCGAAAATTTAGCGCAGGCAAGGTCAAATACCCGCATCGAGTTAGCTATGGCTGGGCAAACTATGCGGGGCAGCGGGCGCGAAGCCTTAGGCAGCCACAGGGTCATATGTGACAGAGCAGTGCTGTCTCTAGTGCCACCCAACGCCTGTCCTTTTCTGGTGCATGCCATGCGACCACTTGTGCCAACTGAGCCGCGCAATAATACATATACAGGTTTGGTAGGCCCAGACCCCCTCTAGTTTTGGGGCGATATAGGATTTTCCTGGCTACTCTACGCCTTTTTTTCTGCCAGATAAATGCATCAATCGCTGACTGGATCCCTGCTAAGTCCCTCCTGGTCACCACAACTGTCAGTGCTTGAAAAAGGAACAGGAGTCTAGGTAGGATGGTCATTTTTACAGAGTGAATCCTCCCTATCCACGAGATTGGCTTTTCAGTCCAGTCCTCTAAGTCCTTCCGAATCTGACGTAGCACGGGCGGATAGTTAGCTGCGTATAGTCGGGTAGGGTCGCTGGTCAGGGAAACCCCAAGGTAGTCGAGTGTCGATCGTGTGACCGGGATGCTGAAGCGAGAGGCTATGTCCTCCACCATCTCCTGTGGGAGGTGTAAAGGCATCGCGCGGGATTTAGTGAGATTGACCCTGAACCCTGTAATGGCCCCGTAATTAGTGAGTAGGTCGTGTAGATGCTGCATAGAGCGCAAGGGGTCCGTCAGGGACAGGAATATGTCATCCGCATAGGCTGATACGGTGAACGTTTGGGAGCCCAAAGGAACGCCACGGATGTGTGGGGAGTGGCGAATCCGGGACAGGAGGGGTTCTAGAGCCAACACGAACAGGATCGGGGATAGTGGGCACCCCTGTTGTGTACCATTGGAAATAGTGAAGGGGGTGCGGGAGGCACCAGGAAGTTTAACCTGGGCTCTCGGTTTCTCATAGAGAGCTCGTATGATCCTGACGAAGTCATCCGGTAGTCCCAGACGAGCGCACAGGTGGAAGAGGAAGGGCCACTCCACCCTGTCGAAGGCCTTCTCTGCGTCCAGGGAAAGGAGCAGAGAAGGCGTTCGGTTCGACTCCGCCCACCACACCAGGTCGGCCCCTCGTCGCGTGTTCTCGTACAGCTGGCGGCCAGGGATGAAGCAGACCTGATCCGGATGTATCAGCAAGCGCAACAGGGGGTTCAACCGGTCAGCTAGGATTTTGGCCAGGAGTTTAATGTCGAAGTTGAGGAGGGAGATAGGGCGGTAGTTCTCGGTTCTCGAGGCATCCCTCCCCTCCTTCGGGATTAGCGCAATGTCAGCTAAGTTCATGTCTGGGTGTAAATGAGGTTCCTCACGCAGCGCGTTAAACAGGATGGTTAGTTGAGGAAGTAAGATCTGTTTGAAGGTCTTGTAGTAGCCCCCATGAAAACCGTCTGGTCCAGGGGCTTTCATCCCATTAAGGCCGGCGAGTGCCCTGCTGACTTCTGCCTCGGAGATGGGCTCGCTGAGGGCAGCCGACTGGTCAGGGGTAAGGGTGGTCAGTGGGGTGTCGTTTAGGAAGTCGTCGATCAGGCGTACGGTCCGTCCAACGTCTCCTTCACCAGTCCGGGAGTGATTGTATAGTTGGCCATAAAAAGCAGTAAAGACTTTAGCGATAGCGTCTGGGGATGTAACTACTTGCCCATCGTGTGTCTTAATGGAGGGGATCTGTTTATAGCTCCCCCTAGGTCTAAGGCTGCGTGCCAGGACGTGTCAAGTTTGTTGGATTGCTCATAAAAGGTACGCCGGGACCAAACCAATGATTTGGCCACGTCATCCAAAAAGAGCTGTTTCAAGGCCCTCCTAACCTCAGTAAGAGCGGTAAGTCCTGTGGGAGTGGGGTCTGCCTTGTGGGTCTGTTCAAGGCGTCGAAGCAACGCTTGAAGATCCAGGGCCTGTCTAAGTTTCTGTTTCTTCCGGTACGTAGCCACTTTGATAAAGTGGCCCCGCAGCACCGCCTTATGAGCGGCCCAGATCGTAGCGGGGAGACGTCCTCCGTAGCATTCTCAGAGAAGTATTGTTCAAGGGCCAGTTGTGCTTGCGCTACAACTTCTGGGTCGCGGAGAAGAGAGGCATTCAGCTTCCACGTCCACGGGCCAGAAGAATGAGGGACGGCTAACTGTAGGGAGATTGTAACATTGGGAGCTTCCAGCCCTACCTGTGTTCTTGAGGGCAGCATGTCTGATGCTGCTCGCTGACCAATGCCCGGTTTAAATGGAGACAGGCAGCGAGGTGGCTGCATGAGGCGCGGCTTGAGTGGGGGGCGTGGTCTGGTGAAGGTCTTTAAAAACCCTCAGTGTATTCTCAGCAGTTGCCAGATTGTGGTTATCCATACCTGAGCTCCTTGTACCTGACTGCTATATTGAATTAACCCGTTATTGACCTCTGCTTGTTTCTGACTATTCTGCCTTCTGTTGCCCTAGACCTTTTTCTTGTACTACGCCACTGCTCTGATATCGACCCGGCTATTCCATTTGACCATTCTGAACTCTGTATTCCTGATTCTGGCTCGGCTGACTACTCCCCGTGTTGTTAACCCTTTCTGTCTAGCTAGTTTACCTGGCCAATTCTAAGGACCAGACAGAGATCTTTCACGGCTACTCTGTTGGTAGCTTCTGGGCTCTGTGGAGTGTGGGGTGTTAAGTACTGCGTGGTGGGATCTGGGAACCGTGACATTACGATCTGGCCACTTAACACAACACTTGGCTAACTTTGTATCCAGACAGGATGAGCAGGATCATAGGATGGATCAGTTTGCTATTGCCTTACAAACTATCCTGACTCGTACGGCTCACCTGGAACCAGCTGGGGTTGCACCCCCGCTTGATATACCTGTGTCCCCTGTCGTTCAGACATCCCAGGTACACATGACCACTCCTATGAGGTTTGACGGTACTCCCTCAGAGTGCCGGGGATTTTTGGTCCATGTGGATATTCATTTTAAATTAAATCCACAGATGTTTTTCTCTGACATTGCCAAAGTGGGGTTCATTATTAATCATCTGTCTGGCAGAGCATTGACATGGGCGACTCCGTTATGGGAGGCAGAGAAGCCTATCATACGGGATTATAGAGGATTCATAGCCGAGTTACAACGTACTTTCAATCCTACCAGAAAGGCCACGGTAGCTGGCAAATCCTTGTTCCGCATACGTCAAGGGAACAGGACTGTTTCTGATTATGCCATAGAATTTAAAACCTTGATCTCTGATGTGAACTGGACAAATGAGACACTGGTTCTGGCTTTTATGGAGGGGTTATCAGAGTCATTGATGCATGAATTGGCTCCACGTAAACTACCTGAGGTATTGTGTGAACTCATTGATTATTGTATAGATCTGGATAATCAGATAAGGGACAGAAGGACTCCAAGAGAGAAGCCCAAGAGACCGTTACCTAGGTTGGCCCCTGTCTTTCAGGCACCACCAAGAGAGTTATCTCCTCCCTCTGAGCCTATGCAACTAGGCCGTACTAGGCTTACAGAGGAAGAGAGAACAAGGCGTTTTCGTGAGGGATTGTGCCTGTATTGTGGTTTGGGGGACATGTACGATTTCAATGTCCTACTCGTCCTAAGATGCATGATAAGCCGGAAAACTACCGCACCTAAGGCAGCTGAGGAGACAGGCCTTGGGTGTGACGTGCATGTCTCCTGTCAAAGACACTAAACTTATGTTACCAGTATCCTTGGCTTGGGAGACCAAGACCACATATACTACCGCTTTTTTGTATTCTGGGGCTGCTGGCAACTTTATCGATGTTAACTACGCTTCTTCCATTTCTCTACCTCTGGTTGTAAGAGAGACACCCTTAACCGTCGAAGCCATAGACGGCAGACCGTTATCCTGCCCTAGGATTACTCACGATACGGTTACAGTGGTTCTTACCACTGGTCTCTTGCATAAAGAAGAAATTATATTTCAAGTTATCCATTCACCTTCCAATCCTGTTGTACTTGGTTTCCCTTGGTTGGTGGAACATAATCCTGTTATTGATTGGGCTAAGGGAGAGATACTGTCTTGGAGTCCTGCTTGTTTTGGGACTTGTTTAATACCCATTCAACATGTCGGTGCCCTGAACACACCCACAGCTCCTCCATTGTCTACAGAGGTTCCTGACCAATACTCCGACCTCAGGGCTGTATTTGATAAAAGAGAGGCAGAGAAACTGCCTCCACATAGACCATATGATTGTGCCATAGATATTCATCCTGGTACCATGCCTCCTCGAGGCAAAGTATATCCTCTTTCCATAAAGGAGAACCAAATTATGGAAGAGTACATAAAGGAGAATTTGGAGAGAGGTTTTATCCGACGTTCCTCTTCTCCAGCAGGGGCTGGGTTCTTTTTTGTGTCTAAAAAAGAGGGAGATTTACACCCGTGTATCGATTATAGGGGGCTTAACAAGATCACCATTAAGAACGTGTACCCTATCCCTCTCATATCAGAACTGTTCGACAGGTTAAGGGGGTCAGCAGTATACACAAAACTTGATTTAAGAGGAGCTTACAACCTGATACGTATAAAAGAGGGGCATGAGTGGAGAACAGCATTTAACACCAGCAGTGGGCATTATGAATACTTGGTCATGCCTTTCGGTCTTTGTAATGCTCCAGCGGTATTCCAGGATTTTATTAATGATGTGCTCAGAGATTTCTTACAAACCTTTGTTATAGTATACCTAGACGATATATTGATTTACTCTACCGATCTGAAAACCCACCATGCACTCCACAAGGTTTTGAGATGGACCCTTCTAAACTCACGGCCATCTCAGAATGGCCTCTCCCTCAAGGTCTCAAGGCCATACAGAGGTTTCTGGGGTTTTCCAACTATTATAGGAGAGTTATCAAGAATTATTCCGCTGTAGCCTCCCCTATCATTAATATGACACGTAAAGGTCTGAAGAACCAGATCTGGTCTTCTCAATCCAAACAAGCATTCGAAGCCCTCAAACAAGCTTTCACTTCCGCTCCCGTGTTACGGCATCCTGATCCCAGGATTCCGTTTGTTCTTGAGGTTGATGCTTCCGAGATAGGCATTGGGGCTGTCCTGTCTCAAAGAGAGTCTCCAGGAAAACCTTTACATCCTTGTGGGTTCTTTTCAAGAAAATTATCACCAGCAGAACGCAATTATGATATCGGTAACAGAGAATTGCTTGCTATTGTGTCTGCCCTATCAGAGTGGAGACATTTGTTGGAAGGTACTCTTGACCCTTTATTGATAATTACTGATCATAAGAACCTTACGTACATCGGGGATGCTAAACGTTTGAACGCGAGACAGGCCAGGTGGTCATTGCTACTGTCTCGGTTTAATTTTGTATTGACTTACTGACCAGGTGACCGCAATGTAAAGGCTGATGCCTTATCTCGTCAATATGACCCGTATGAATCTAATACACAAGACCACAATCCTATAGTTCCTCCTGAACGTATTGTGGCTTCCACAGTCTTGTCTGTCTCCTCGCCTTTCCTGGAACGCCTCCAGGCAGATCAAGTAGGGGCTCCACCTGACAAGCCTCCAGATATGTTGTTTGTACCTGAAAAGGAAAGACAAGAATTACTCACAATGTTTCATGATTCTAAACCAGCAGGTCATCCTGGTATTACTAAGACTCTTACCAGTATCTCCAGACAGTTTTGGTGGCCCACCATGCGACAGGACGTACGTCTATTTGTTTTGGCTTGTCAAGTCTGTGCCAGAAGCAAAACCAGTAAATCCTTGCCTGTCGGTCTATTGCAGCCTTTACCCATGCCTAAGAGGCCTTGGTCTCATCTATCTATGGATTTTATTGTGGACTTGCCGAAGTCCAAGGGTCATACTGTGGTTCTGACAGTTGTAGACCGCTTCTCCAAAATGGCTCATTTTGTCCCTCTACCTAAGCTTCCTACAGCCAAAGAACTGGCGGTTGTATTTGCTAGAGAGATTGTACGAATACATGGGGTTCCGTCTGAAATAGTCTCTGACAGAGGAGCCCAGTTCGTCTCTCGTTTCTGGAGGGTTTTCTGTGCAGAGATGGGGGTGCGATTGGCCTTCTCTTCAGCATATCATCCACAAACCAATGGGGCAGCAGAGAGGGCAAATCAGGGTCTCGAGCAGTACATACGTTGCTTTTCCACACAACAAGACAATTGGTCGGAGTTGTTGCCCTGGGCTGAGTATGCACGTAATAACGCCGTTAACGAGACCACTGGCCACTCTCCTTTTTCTGCCATCTATGTTTTTTTCCCTCCGGCTCTACCGCTTCAGTTTACTGAACAGGCCATCCCAGCTCTCGAGGACCATCTCACTCAACTGCAAGAGATTTGGAGACAGATTCGAGAAAATATGGAGCGCAATGTTGCTGTCCAGAAACGCAAGGCTGACAGGCATAGGTTACAAGCTCCCTCCTATAACGTGGGGGATAGAGTTTGGTTGTCCACTAGGAACGTGAAGTTGCGGGTGCCTTCTATGAAAATGGCATCTCGGTTTATAGGTCCATATAAGATCATTCGCCGCATTAATCCTGTGGCTTATGCTCTTGCCCATCCTAAACATCTTCGCATGCACAACGTCTTCCACACCTCTCTACTGAAGCCATTGTTGTGTAACAGGTACACGCGGGTCGTTCCTCCTCCTCCACCTATTCAGGTTGATGGTGAATCTGAGTATGAGGTTAGGAGGGTTTTGGATTCTAGGCTGTGCAGGGGCGCTCTGCAGTACTTGGTCGATTGGGTGGGTTATGGTCCAGAGGACCGGTCCTGGATTCCAGCTTCCGACATGTCTGTCTCTAGGTTGGTCAGGGCGTTCCATGCTTCGCACCCCGATCGCCCTGGTGGTCGTCCTGCCGCTCGTCCTGTTGGTCGTCCGGTGGCCTCCCGTGGAGAGGGGGGTCCTGTAACGTTGGGAGCTTCCAGCCCTACCTGTGTGCTTGAGGGCAGCATGTCTGATGCTGCTCGCTGACCAATGCCCGGTTTAAATGGAGACAGGCAGGGAGGTGGTTGCATGAGGCGCGGCTTGAGTGGGGGGCGTGGTCTGGTGAAGGTCTTTAAAAACCCTCAGTGTATTCTCAGCAGTTGCCAGATCGTGGTTATCCATACCTGAGCTCCTTGTACCTGACTGCTATATTGAATTAACCCGTTATTGACCTCTGCTTGTTTCTGACTATTCTGCCTTCTGTTGCCCTAGACCTTTTTCTTGTACTACGCCACTGCTCTGATATCGACCCGGCTATTCCATTTGACCATTCTGAACTCTGTATTCCTGATTCTGGCTCGGCTGACTACTCCCGTGTTGTTAACCCTTTCTGTCTAGCTAGTTTACCTGGCCAATTCTAAGGACCAGACAGTTAGAGATCTTTCACGGCTACTCTGTTGGTAGCTTCTGGGCTCTGTGGAGTGTGGGGTGTTAAGTACTGCGTGGTGGGATCTGGGAACCGTGACAGAGATGTCCGCATGGTCCGACCACGTGATGCTGTGAATATCCGTTCGCAAGACCGTGGCCATACAGCCCAGGTTACATAGGAAAAGATCAATGCGTGAGTAAGAGCCATGCGGGGCCGAATAGAACGTAAAGTCTCGTTCGTCAGGGTGTAAGACCCTCCAGGTATCTAACAGGTCTGTGCGTCTGAGGAAGGTGTAGAAAACCTTATCCTGTCCACTGGGTCCCGGTACTCTCTCTAATCCGGCGGGTGAGTGTCTGTCAGCGGCCGCGCAGGGGACAGCATTCATGTCACCACCCACAATTACTAATCCACGGGGAAGGGAGGTCACCAAGTCAGTCATGTCGAGCCAGAACTGTTCCGAGTGCGCGTTCGGGGCATAAATATTAAGGAGATGGCAGGGAGATGCATACATGGATCCCGATACTACCATCGCTATCACACACCTCAGAAGTGACCCTAAAGGGGCAAGTCTTACGCAGGAGAATAGAAACTCCGTTGCGTTTAATAGCGGAGTGGGCCGAGATTGCCACGGGGTAACGATGGTCTGTAAGCCGAATTTTGGCTGCTTTTGTTAATATGAGTTTCCTGGATAAATGCTATGTCTGACTTAGCCGAATTAAGGGTACGCAAAAGGAGGCGACGTTTATTTGGGGTGTTTAGACCCTTAACATTAAGGGAGGTGATTTTAATGGACATCCGGGGGCATTACTCTACGTAACGACTGGCTATGTGTAGTACCCACCTCCCATCCTATCTCGGGGCACCTTCCCATCTCTAATCGCGTTAGTCTAAGACCTGGGGTCAACCTGGTGGGGAAAATAGGGAAACAGAGAAACATAAACAGTGAACTCAAAGAACTATATACATCAAAAACCGCGAAGGGTATCACGACAAAAAAAACCAAAAAAGGCTTGGGCTTACCCGCCGCCAGGCAACAAAAGGGTGGGGGGAGGGGCATCTCAAAGTTCGGCTCCAATACAAGAGTCCAAGAAGCCCTCTCGCTCGCCACGAGTGTCCAATGTAGTGTCAGACCCATTTAAGAGCCGTCCCAACCTTCCACACCCTCCACCCCCGAGTCCCGAGGCCCGCAGTGAACTTGCGGGTTGCGCTTCAGCCCCGGGAAGGAGCACATGAAGAAGGGAGCGTGGACAAGTAGATGTGTCGCGCATGGTTGTTTTTTTGTGCTTTTGTTTTGCGAGGGGCCCATGGGGCATGGGCTGCGACAGTCAGCAGACGCATCGCGAGCGTTGGTCACAGGCCCGACGGGTCGCTCAGGAGAGAGCAGGGTGGCCACGGGGTGGAGGAGAGAGGGAAGAGGAAGTGTTCTAAAGCCGGCAACTGAGTATAATGGACAAATTCCTGGTACATCACCTCAGGTCGGGGACCGTCCAGAGCGTCGGCACCTGCCTCTGCCAACAGTGTTCCACTCCCTGGAGAAGTGTGGGATGGGGGGCGGACGGTGCTCCGGGAGCTCGAAGTCGTCTGGAACGGTAATTCCGAAGGAATTGAAGAATCTTCCAGGATCCGTCCGGGGTTGCAAAACGTGGGTGCGGCCGTCCAGGAACGCCAAGATCTTCAGGGGGTGCCCCCAGGCAAACTGGATCTTGTGGGTTCTAAGTAAATCTGCGTCGGGTTTCCACTCCCTCCGTTGCTGCAGCGTGGTCGGGGTCAAGTCCTGGAAAAGCAGGATGGGGGTACCTTCGTAGGAAATCGATGCACCTCGGTTATTACGAAGGACGAGCTCCTATGACATCCCTTGGGTGTTCTTCATCAGGCCGCCGGACCCGCAGAGCACGATGTGCGCGATCAAAATTCCAAGCGTGGTCCGGCAGGTCCGGAGCCAAGGTGCGCAGAAAGTCACGTATCAAGTCAGTCAGGGAACCCTCGCCCGCTCCCTCCGGGAGTCCCCTGATGTGGAGATTGTTTCTGCGTGTGCGGTTCGACATATCCTCCATCTGAACTTCCAGTTCCTCCATTCGTGCCATCCACTACCACGTTATGGGCATCCGCTATATCATCCACTCTGGTCTCAAGGGCCGCCGTTCGAGTCCCCAGTGCCATGAGGTCCGCCTGCATAGTTTTCGTGCTCTTATCAATTTTGCCCGCGAGATATGAGCGCATCTCCTGCATGTGGGCTAGGATATCTGTGGTGTCGGTGTCTGCAGGGGTCCCTTCGGACATTTCATCCTCCGAGGCCATCGCTATGCGGCGGGAAGAGCGGCCGCCATATTGGGTGGCGACCTGTCTCTTCTCGGAGAACATCGCGACAAACAAGCCGTCCCGCTGCTGCTTACCGCGCTTCGGCGATTTTGGTGTTGCCGGCATCATGGGGGTCCGGTGGGTAGTCAGTGGGGGCTCTGGGTCTGTGACTGGGTGCAGTTTACAAGTGCCTCGCGGCAGAGCTAACGGCTCAGGCGGCCATTTCCTTCGGCTGCCAAGCCACGCCCCTATTCAGACACGTTTTAAAGACATTTTATTGGTTAAACACCTACTACAGAATAGGAGATTTCCGATTTTTTTTTCCTGCAGTTCGGCGGTCTTCGACTCTATCTTCGGTGCACTACAGTGATCCTGCGGTGAACAGTGAATTCACCAAAGGGTCGCTGAAATGGATTCTCCGAAGCTCACTGAAGTGCAAAGCCTTGTAGTGTTCCTTTAAGTTCAAGCAGGAGAGGTCCACACGCTGCTCTTACAAATAGGAATAAATAATGGAGGTGAATTGGGAAAATGCTTGTTTTAACAAGCATTCAGACTGGGTTTTTTGTCTTCTTTTGGATCAACAGCAGTAGGTGATGTGTGAAAGGCTGAACCGGATGGACGCGTGTCTTTTTTCAGCCTATGTAACTGTGTCAACCACCCCCTCCTTCTACAGACTCTCGGCTCTCTTGGCCTCTGTGACACTGCACTCTCTTGGATTGACTCCTATCTGTGTAACAAGTCCTTCTCTGTGTCATTTGCTGGTAACTCCTCTTCAATGCCTTTATCAGTTGGTGTACCACAAGGCTCTGTCCTAGGTCCACTGTTCTTCTCTATCTACACCTCCTCCCTGGGAAAAATCATTAACAGCTTTGGCTTTAGTTACCACCTCTATGCTGATGATACTCAGATCTACCTCTTTACCCCTGATCGCTCTCCTCCTATCCTTTCCAAAGTTAGCGACTGTTTATCTGGCATCTCCTCCTGGATGGCCTCTCACCACCTAAAAAGTAACATGTCCAAGACTCCTACTGTCACAGTTCCCGGATCCCACCATGCAGTCCTTAAAGCCCAACACGCCACAGAGCCCAAAAGCTACCAACAGGGTAGCCGTAGAAGAATCCCTAACTGTCTGGTCCTTATAATTGGCCAGGTATACTAGCTAGACAGAAAGGGTTAATCAAAGACAATGACGTAATACAAAACCAGGTCAGCAACACGGGGGTAGTCAGACAAGCCAGAATCAGGAATACAGAGTATAGAATAGTCAAAGGGAATAGCTGGGTCGATATCAGTGCAGGAGCGTAGTACAAGAAAATAGTCTAGGGCAATGGAATGCAGAATAGTCAGAAAACAAGCAGAGGTCAATAACAGGTTCAATCACGAGAGAAGGGAGCTCAGGTATGGATAACCACGATCTGGGACTGCTTATAAGGAACTGTTGGTTTTTAACAGACCTGGACTCCTCTGATAGTTCCGCGTCACCAGACCGCGCCCCCCCTCTCAAGCCGCGCCTCATGCAACCACCTCCCTGCCTGTCTCTATTTAAACTGGGCGCTGGTAAGCGAGCAGCATCAGACATGCTGCCGCCGAGCACACCGGAGGGGCTGGAAGCCCCCAACATTACACCTACTAATTCCTCCCTCTAATGCCTCCCCACCTCCTGACTTCTCCATCATGGTTGATGGTATCACTGTCGCGGAGTTACACTTGACTCTGCTCTTTCCTTCATCCCCCACATTCAGTCTCTTTCCTCCTCCTGCCGCTACCAACTCCGTAATATTTCCAGAATTCAGACATTTCTTACCGCTGACACCACAAAGCAACTCATCCACGCCCTTGTAATCTCCCGATTTGACTATTGTAATAATCTTCTTGCTGGCCTCCCTCTCTCCTGCCTCCCCCCCCCATCCATTCTGAATGCCTCTGCCAGGCTCATCCCCCTCACCCGCTGCACGGTCTCTGCTGCTTCTCTCTGCGAATCCCTTTACTGGCTCCCCATTCACTGCAGAATTAAATTCAAAATCCTTACTCTGACCTACAAAGCTCTCACTAACTCTGCTCCCCACTACCTGTCCTCACTAATCCCCAAATACACCCCAGCCCGCTCCCTGAAATCAAACAGTGACCTGCGCCTAGCTTCTCCCCGCATCACCTCTTCCCATGATAGACTGCAGGATTTCTCACACGCAGCCCCCATCCTCTGGAACACGCTTCCTCGTACTGTCAGACTTTCCCCTAGTTTCCCTTCCTTCAAACGCTCCCTTAAGACATTCCTGTTTAGGGAAGCCTACCACCCAACTCCCGCAACCAGCTCATCACTCTCACCTTGCAGTCTTCTCCTCCTGTTTCCACCCGAACCCTTCTAGAATGTGAGTTCCCATGGGAATTGGGCCCTCATTTCCTGCTGTACTGGTTTGTCAATTGTTGTTCAATGTATTGTAAACCTATCTATATTGTGCCCATTGTACAGCGCTGCGGAATATGCTGGCACTATATAAAGAATAAAATACATTTTAAAAATACTGAATCGATTTGGTTAAATCTCAAAAACCACTAAAATGTCACAGAAAAATTATTAAGTAATGGTGATCTATAAAGGATAGTGTGGGAGGTGGGCAAAATTAGAAGGATCAGCGATGTGGAAATAAAACCACGAATAGTTTGGGAAGGAAAATTAAATAAGAGGTGCATACAAGAGGCTGAAATATAGAAGAATGAAACAAAACAAAGCAAAGGGTGGGAGGCAGATATAAAAGAGCAAAGTGCAGGAGGAGGAAATTCAAGCGATGTGTGGGAGGCTAAATTAAATAGCATGTATGGGAAAATAATACAATTGCATAGAACGCTTGCAATTGAAAAATAATGATAAAAAAACAATAGCAGTTCAAGATGCTAAAAGTTGCTCACTGTGACGTTGTTAAAATGAAAAACGGAACAAATCTGCTTTGCGCGTGATCATGCTACTTTTCGATCCTCAATGCAGAGTCACCTTGCCCGCCGAGCCACATTCCCTGCTAATACCTTCTACTGGCTGGAACATGACATGGCAAAGAATCATATATTCCAGGAACAGGGATCACGTCAGATCTAAAAATGCCCTCCCGAAAGTAACGAAATGAAAAATAACTTGCGTATAACTCATGTTGGAAGAGGTTATATTTTATACAGGGAACAGTCTGAACCCACATAGTACCGGGTGGGTGGAGTAGAGGTAGCATCACTGCTCTGCGTGGAGAGAGCCTGTGGAGTCATGAGTTCGATTCCAGCGAGCACCTCTCCAGTAAGTGTCCTTGGGCAAGACACCTAACGGTACATACTCGTCACCCAGGACATACTTGAAAACGAGAGAAATCTCAATGTATCCTTCCTGGTAAAATACTTTCTAAAAATAATTTTAAAAAAAATTGAGGGATTCATTTACAAGTTTTGGGATTGCAAAGAAATAATCAGAAAGGCATAATGGCCTTCTTTTCTTAAAGGGCCAAGCTATGCAGTGTGAGCAAAAAATAATAACAGCGATGCATATTGGTGCATAAATTCCATATACCAATGGATTCAGCAGGTTCCCAGATACAGTTGGGTTCCTACGTCTCTGTAGTTCAACTTCACTCCAAAACCCAGTCAAAGCACATACAAAATCTGCATATGAATATTTGCCGCAATAGCTCAGACCTCCCGCAATTCTCCTCCAGAACCTTTCCATGATCTGCAAACCGAAAGTTTCAAAAGATCCCGGAACCATCCGACTTAGGGGCCTCTCCGCACACTGCCCAATTCCATGGAAGATTACGCTCGACGCGTTTCATGAGAACCCTCATCTCACTCCATCAGGAGCATGCTACAGACTGTCCCAGTGAAGTGAGACAAGGGTTCTCACGAAACGCATCAAGCAAAATCTTCCGTGGAATTGGGCAGTGTGCTGAGAGGCCCCTAAGTCGGACGGTACCAGGATCTTTTGAAACCTTTGTGTGATGGGACGGCCGCCACTACGCTGTAGCGCAGTACAGCAGTTCAAGTGTTTATTTATTTGTGTGTTATTAAAAGTTCGCTAGCCCTTATTTTTATAAGTACCCCAATGTGATTTTCCCTGTTGTTCCCCGCTCATTCAGAGCCACGGAAAGTTCACCAGATGATCTGGCGCCGAGCCCCAAGATAATGGCTGCGCACAGCAGGGGGGGGCCCCAGGTTAACAAAGAGAAATTGGGCAATGGCTCGGGGCAGTGGCAGAAATCACCTTGGGAGGGTTGAGGGCGGGCCAGGGGAGAACAATGCCGTTTTCCCTCATAAATACACCTGTGTTACCCATGCAAAATAAATCACTTTTGTTTGAACCTTTACTCCTGCCTCGGCTAGTAATTGGGGATAACAGGGCTTTGGGAACCGGGACGCTTCAAGGACCTCTCTACAGCGCTGCATCCTCGGGGTATCCTACGAGCACCAGTGGCACCTCGCTACCACACTACCGACCTCCAGGTGTACTCGGCGCTGACGGCGGACCTACTCACCCCGAGTAGCGGGATCCGTCACATTGATGGCAGCGTGTGGGATGCTTCCTACAGTCTAAGGACATCCAAAGCATCACCAGGATTCAATATCCAGACGGTGCGGCAGAAGCGAAAGATGGCAGCAGTCAAAGGAGCAGCGTACTGGGAGAGGTTGCAAGAGGTACAGGCAAATCATCATGGACCTATAACAGAGGAGACTCAGCTGAACTGGGCTGATACAGAACGTTGGCTACTCTGGCACGAGGCGCTGGACAGAGAGCAGCGCTACCAGAACAAGATCCTCCCCTCATCCCAAGCAAGGAGTGGAAGCTGGAGAAATCGTACAAGAGACTGCTAGACCTCGGTCAGCAGGTAAGCCAGACTCACCATGAGAAGCTCTGCACAGAGAAGCAGACAGAGGAGCTGACGATAGTACAGAATGCCTCCTCTCTTTGGGCAGCAGAGGATTTTTGCCCTACAGCGGTGGATGGGACTGCGGTCTCCACCGATGTGACCCAGAGGGACATTTGTGCAATGTCGAGGGAGGAATGCCTTGCGACAGTGGGCGAGACTAAAGACCCCACTAGCAGTTTACTGGGATGCATGGCAGACGGGCCCCAGTGTGCTCCCAGCCAAGGAGAGCTGGGGAAGCTTGAATGCCTTGATGTGTCTGAGTCAGCTATAGACTCTGGAGTTGTCGAGGAGTTTGGAATATTTCCCACTGCATTGTCAGGATGTGAGACAGTTGCCCCAGATCCCCAAGTTATGATGTCGCCAGAGCCGGTGAGCGGGGAGGACAGCTTACTGGAGTTAGTGATTCATGAGGGCAAAACGGTTCCCCCAGGTGTAGTGCTGGCATCAGAGCCTGGTGCAGCCGGGCCCTGCCTGCATTTGGATAGCCTGGATCTCTGGGAAGAAAACAGCCCCACACCGCCAGCATTGCTCTACACAGCCCCAGGTGAGGAGCCAGCAATGGAGTCGAGTGCCAGTGTTCTCTGGAATCAACCACAGGGGAATAATTACAATACAGCTGTGGAGGGGGCTGTGGTTTCCTTTTGTGTACCCCCTGGATACTGGGCAGTTGGCTCAGATCCCGACCCTTTCTTCAGAGACATCAACCACCCCCCATGTTCTCCAGCAGCTGATTGCAATACCCGGAGATGGGGCAGCTGGCATTTCTCCTGACTGGCGGACACAATCTAAGGGAGCTGCTGGGGATGGCTCGGTGAGTAGTATATGTGTGTGGCCCTGGCACTGGAGAGATGTCCCCAAGCAGTGCTGCAGGAATGTTGACTCCTGTATGGCCCCTGAGGGAATATGGGGAGGGGGTGAATGCATCCATGGTTGTGGACTGGACCGCACGGTCAATGAAAAGAAACAAACTTTTTGGGACTTGGGTTCAGACTAACACACTCACAGATCCGTTTGGGATCTGGTGCCTGGTTAGTCTCCTGCAAATGAGGGAGGTATGTGACAGAACACGCTGTCACTATGCGACTTGAAGGGGGATGTGCGCTAGATTATTGGGGAACTGGTGGACCTTTTAAATATATTGTGGTTTTCTCTGTTTTATAGATATGCCAGTTAACTAAAGAATTCTGATGTCTGTGTGTTATTCCCTGTATAGTGTAGATCTCTGTATTAGTACCTGCTATTGTGTAAATTCTCTCAGTAAGAAATTCCTTTTGTTTACGTGCTTTCTCCTTCCCCCATTCTCCATTGTTTGAAGGCCCTGGGTAGTTATCTGATCTGTGATGTTGTCTGTTTGATTGTATGCAAATGTAATGGTCCTTGACTCTGTCCTCTCTGTGAATAAACAGTCGGTTCTATTCTGACCAAACTTGAAGTCACGACTCATGTTTTGGGGAACCAGGAATCTTCTGCCCGCTGCTCCAAGGAAAGGCTCCAGGTCTACAGCTTCGGCTTATTCCTGGGGGTGCTAACCAGGCTCTCTACATACACCAGGCCTTGAGCTGTGGCTAAGGTACCAGAGAAAGGTGTGAGAGTCACGAGGAGAAACTGGGTGTCCAGCGAGGAAGCAGCATTTGGTCTGATGTGACCCTGTCCGGGCACAGAGAACTGTTACATTGGCTGGCAGCCTGGTGGGATCGGCTGAGACCAGACAAGCAGGGGGAAATACAGCCGCTGGCTTGACCCCGGTCTCAGCCACCACAACACGCCAAGCATCCGGAGCGGCTGCCATCCGGGGGGAGATTCTGAGACCAGCCCAGCAGGGGGAAAAACAGCCGCTGGCTTGACCCCGGTCTCAGACACCCCTGGGTCCGAGAGGCGGACACCCCAAGTAACGTTCGTAACCCCGTATGGCCCAGCACTACGAGGGTCTGAAGCGCATGGTCCTTAAAAAATTGCTGAAAGCCAGAGGCAAAATCCCCGGGGGCAAACCGAAGGCGGTCATCATCAGCGAATTGATGGAGGACGACCGTGCTTGTATGCCTCCCTCCGAGGGCTCTGAGACCTCAGAATGGCGGTGAGAGGTACAGTGGCGGCTGGCCCTGTACGGAACCTAGACATGTGCACAGCACAAAATTTCGTTTTGAACTAATGGATTAGTCCTAAAATGCAATTTATTTAGTTGCTAAAGAAATTCGTTTTCAGTTCTTTAGTATGAAAACTAATTTCATTCATCCGAAAACCAGTGGATACAATTACTATTGTAGTGGTGGCTCCTCAGAGGGCTGAGATCACTGCTTGTTACAGTATCTCTCACTCTCAGCACAATGTGGGCCATATTACATAGTTGGTGCTAACTTAACCAGAGCTGTTGTAAACTTCCCAGAGCCATTATAGCCTATGGAGGTTTTCAGTTTACAACAGCTCTGGTTAAATTAGCACCAACAATGTAATACTGCCTGTGTCAGGCAAAGCTGTTACAGTAACTGACTGCTGCTCATCACAGCGCTCAGAGTTTCAGTAAAACTAGTAAATAATATTTTTATATAAAAGAGGTTAGAACAATATTATTTCCTTGTTTTACTGAAACTCTGAGCGCTGTTAGTCAGTTACTGTAACAGTTGAGCCTGATACATTGTACTGAGAGATAATGTAGCCGATCTCAGCGCTCACAGTCACTGGATTTAAAGGGCTAAAAAAAAAAAGGCTCCTCTCTGTATAATGTTTAGAACATCCTCCTGCATTAATTAATACCCCTCTCTGTATAATGTATACAACATCCACCTGCATTAATTAATACCCCTCTCTGTATAATATATAGAACATCCTCCTGAATTATTTAATGTCCCTCTCTGTATAGAACATCCTCCTTAATTTATACCTTTCTCTGTATAATGTATATAACATCCTCCTGCATTAATACCCCTCTCTGTATAATGTATAGAACATCCTCCTGCATTAATTAATGCCCCTCTTTGTATAGAACATCCTACTGCATTGACATGTGGAGGGTGCAGAACTTCGGATGTTGCGATGTTGCGCTCTTCATTGCTGGTCTCCTTCACTCATCAATTTAATATCACAAAAAGGACTGAAACTAAAATGTAGTGCATTTTATTTTAGTTTCTTTCGTTTTTTGTACTGAGCAGTTTCGTTTCTCTTGAGTCATACGAAAACTAAATTATCCCAAAATTCGGACTAAATCGTTTTAGTACTAAAACGAATGCACATGTCTAGAACAGACCCCTCCGCCGACATCATCGGGAGGGTCTTGGCAGATACGGACAGACTCCGCCAAGCAGAAATGCAGCAACGGTCCGGTGGGTCTCTGACTCCCCAGGGCAGCACCGGACCCCCCAAGCAAAAGATTCCCTTTGCCGCCTTCAAACTCTTCCCAGAGGGAAGCGAGGATATTGACGGCTTCCTGCAAGATTTTGAAAGACAATGTGCCCTGCAAGAGGTGGCGGCCCGAGATTGGGTACCTCTACTGGCGAGTAAATTGACGGGTAGAGTGGCTGAAGCCTACCGGGCTGTGGCGGATGAGGACTGCATGGTGTACGAGCGGGTCAAGGAACACCTGCTGGCCCACTATGCTCTCACCCCGAGGCGTATCGAGTTCGGTTCCGAGCTCTAAAGAAAGGGACCCATGACTCCTACGTGGAATGGGGGCACCGCATGCAACAGGCCGTCCGCAGCTGGATCCAGGGATGCCAAGCCACCCACCCGGACCAGATCATCCAACTGCTCTTGCTGGAGCAGTTCTATAACTATTCACCTCCAGAGGTCCGGGATTGGGTGTGAGACCGACGTCCCCTTACCCTGCCCGAAGCTACCCGCCTCGCCGATGAATACCAGGACGCCAGGCTCATACCTCCTCCTGACATCCGGCCCCCACCTCCACGGTTCCATCCAGCACCCCAGCCTCGTACCGCACCCACCGAGAGAGCACCCGGTCATGACAATCCACACCCCGGTTCATCGGACCGGTCCCCGGTGCTATGGGTGCAACCAAATCGGACATATCCGGGACCGCTGTCCACTGAATGCCAACCGTCCTGCCCCGCATCGCCCAGCACACCCTCCGTGCAGAGCTACGGCATATTGTTGCCAACATGAGCCGGAGCCAGAACCCACAGCGATTCCGGACGAAGACTGGGGCATCCTACATGAAGCAGACCTGATTCAAGCAGCTGCCCAAGATAACCAGCAGCACCATCGCCAAAAGGTTCGGGTGAATGGACGGAGTGCCAACGGCCTGAGGGACACCGGCGCAACCCTTACCCTGGCACAGCCCCACCTTATTACCCCGGCTGCCTCCACAGGCAACTCAGTGGCCACCTGAGTCGCCGGTGGCCATGTTTACCGGATCTCTAAGGACCGCGTCCATCTCGTTTGGGGCACGGATGCCCGGGACGTGGAAGTAGGGATCATGAAAGACCTACCAACCGAAGTACTACTCGGCAATGACCTTGGTCTGCTGACCTCTACTTTTGAGGACACCCACCCTGGCGGGGTATGCCCCGTCACCACCCGCCATCAAGCAAGGAAGGCTCCGCACACAGACTCCGAGGGGACCGCGGTAAGTGAGACCAGCCCAACCCTTGGCCCCGACAATACCCCCTCCCTGACCTGGGATTCCCCGACGGACTTTGCCCAAGCCACCAGGGAAGACGTCACCCTTGCCCCTTACCGACAACAGGCTGGGCGGGAGCCGGGAGGGGTAGGGGAAGAGAGATTTGCCTGGGACCAGGGAACGTTGTATAGGACCTCCGGGGGAGCGAGGAGGGGAGTGGACCAGGTACCCCATAGGCAATTGGTAGTGCCGGGGAAATATCGGCGCGATCTGTTGAAGATTGGGCATGATATTCCCTTTGGAGGCCATCTGGGGCACAGGCGGACACTGCACCGCCTGACCCAGAGCTTCTTCTGGCCCGGCTTATCCGGGGATGTTAGGGACTATTGCCGGAACTGTGAGGTATGCCAGCGGGTAGGGAAGAGGGGGGAAACCCGGAAAGCAACCCTGAGACCCCTACCCATAGTGGGAGAACCCTTTAGACGGGTGGCGGTGGATCTGATAGGACCCCTGGCGGTGCCTAGTACTACGGGCAAGAAGTATATCTTGACCGTAGTAGACTACGCCACCAGGTACCCCGAGGCCGTGGCCCTCCGAGATATCCATGCAGAGACCGTTGCCGGAGCTCTGCTACAGATATTCTCCAGGGTCGGATTTCCCCAGGAAATCTTGTCTGACCAGGGCACGCAATTTACGGTCGAGGTGACCCAGCAGCTCTGGAGACTATGCGGGATTAAACCCCTGTACAGTTCCCCTTACCACCCACAAACCAACGGGCTCTGCGAGCGGTTTAACGGGACCCTCAAGCAACTCCTTCGCACCTTTACCATGTCCCATAAGGACTGGGAACGCCACTTGCCCCATCTGTTGTTCGCGTACAGGGAGGTACCCCAGGAAGCCACTGGCTTCTCTCCCTTTGAGCTGTTGTCCGGCCGGAGAGTCCGAGACCCCTTGGACTTGCTCCGGGAGCACTGGGAAGGTGCTCTGGCCGAGGAGGGGACCTCAGCCATAGATTATGTGCTTGAGTTTAGGGACCGGCTGCAGGAATTGACCGCCTTGGTACAGGACAATCTCCAAGCGGCCCAAACCAAGCAGAAGAGGTGGTATGACCGGTTGGCTAGGGACCGCACCTTCCAGCTAGGGCAGAAAGTGTTAGCACTCCGGCCGGTCAAACAAAATAAGTTGCAGGCAGCCTGGGAGGGACCCTACAAAATTATAGAGAAGATCTGTGATACCACCTTCATCGCAGCCAGATGTTCGGATGAAAGGATCCAAAGAACCTTTCATGTGAACATGCTGAAACCATTTCATGAAAGAGAAGAGGCAGTAGCCGCCATCTGCGCACCGGACGCGGGGGATCTGGAAGATCTCCCCCTGCCGGAACTGCCTGGGGATCCGAGCGCCCAGGGGATAGCTGATGTCCGGCTGGGCGAGGGACTCAGTCCACGCCACAGGGAAGAGGCTCAGTAGGTGCTACGGGAGCACCGAGACCTGTTCTCGTCCCGTCCCGGCTACACCTCTGTAGCTCTGCATGGGGTCGATACCCAGAGTCAAACCCCCTTGCGGCAGACGGCGTACCGAATCCCCGATGCAGTGAGAGACGGGATGCAAAAGGAGATCCACGAGATGCTGGATCTAGGGGTAATATAACCATCCAAGAGCCCATGGGCCTCCCCGGTGGTTCTAGTACCCAAGAAGGATGGCACTACCAGGTTCTGTGTAGATTACAGAAGGTTCAATGAGCACACCGTTACCGACGCCTACCCCATGCCCCGGGTAGACGAGCTCCTGGACCGCATTGCCCAGGGTCACTTCCTCACCACCATTGACTTGTGTAAGGGGTACTGGCAGATTCCCCTTGCCGAGGAAGGTGTGCCGAAATCGGCATTCATCACTCCGTTTGGCCTGTACCAATTTTGGGTCATGCCATTCGGGATGAAGAATGCCCCGGCCACGTTCCAACGCATGGTTGATCGGCTGCTAGAGGGGATGCAGGACTTTACCAGCGCCTACCTAGATGACATAGCCATCTTTAGTAACACCTGGGAGGACCACTTACAGCACTTACGGGCAGTACTGCACCGCCTTGGCACCGCAGGTCTGACAGTCAAACCAGACAAGTGCCACGTTGGCATGTCCGAGGTCCAGTACTTGGGCCACCGGGTGGGCTGCGGAAGGCAGTGCCCGGAACCCGCCAAGGTTGAAGCTGTCACCCAGTGGCCCACACCAAGACCCAGGTGTTAGCATTTCTAGGTACGACGGGGTACTACCGCCGCTTCGTCCCCAACTACAGCGCCTTTGCCAAACCCCTGACTGACTTGACCCGCAAGAACCTTCCCCGACAGGTATTGTGGTCCTCTGAGTGTGAGGAAGCCTTCCAGCAGCTCAAGCGAGCCCTGGTGGAGGCCCCCGTGTTGACCGCTCCTGATTCAACTAAACATTTCGTCGTCCACACAGACGCTTCTATGTTTGGACTGGGAGCAGTGCTGAGCCAGGTCGGTGAAGATGGGCATGACCACCCAGTTGCCTACATCAGCTGGAAACTTCTACCCAGGGAGGTTGCCTATGCGGCAATCGAGAAGGAGTGCCTAGCCCTGGTATGGGCACTGAAGAAACTCCAACCCTATTTGTATGGGCGCTCCTTCACGGTACTCACAGACCACAACCCGCTGGTATGGCTAAACCGGGTGGCTGGAGACAACGGCAGGCTCCTGCGGTGGAGCCTGGACCTACAGCCCTTCAACTTTACTATCCAAAACCGTCCTGGTAAGCAAAATGCCAATGCGGATGGGCTATCCCGCCAGACTGAACTTGAGACCTAGGGTGGGGTCCATGGACATCCCCAAGTGGACCCGCAGAGGGTCTCACCGGGTCTGCCAACTGGTAACTTGGGGGAGATATGTGACGGGACGGTCGCCACTACGCTGTAGCGCAGTACAGCAGTTCAAGTGTTTATTTATTTGTGTGTTATTAAAAGTTCGTTAGCCCTTATTTTTTATAAGTACCCCAATGTGATTTTCCCTGTTGTTCCCCGCTCATTCAGAGCCACGGAAAGTTCACCAGACGAGCTGGCGCCAAGCCCCAAGATAAGGGCTGCGCACAGCAAGGGGGGCCCCAGGTTAACAAAGAGAAATTGGGCAATGGCTCGGGGCAGTGGCAGAAATCACCTCGGGAGGGCTGAGGGCGGGCCAGGGGAGAACAATGCCGTTTTCCCTCATAAATACACCTGTGTTCCCCATGCAAAATAAATCATTCTTGTAAATAAATCACTTTTTTTAGGGAACCTGAGGAAAGGGTGGCTGTGAGTCCCACACAAAAATAGATTTCCTGTTTATATTTCATTTTACTTAACGCCAACCTGCTATTGCTAACATCAGTTAGTTTCGCTACCCCAGTTCCCTTTTATTACATCTGCAAAAGGTGAAATGAGGACACCATGCCTTAAAGGAATACTCTAGGCAACATGACCACCTAAGCTTTTTTAGGTGGTCATGATGCCCTGAGTATGCCCTCGCCTTTCCCCCCTCCCTCAGCTCAGCCGATCGGCTGAAAAAGCTGAAAACAGCTGAGAGACGAGGAGGAGTTTACTCCGCCCTCCCAGCTGTCAGTCAGCAGAGCGGGAATCATATTTCCCGCTTCTGCCGACTATTGCCGAGTAGGAGACTTCATCGCGCTTTCAGCGCGATGACGTCTCCAACTCGACGCAGTAGCTGGCGTCAGCGGCTGAAAATTAATGTTGCACGCGTCCTCTTGCGCGCAACACTAATCTAAGAAGATGGAGCCGGGAGGAAGCCTGCTGATTGGCTGGCTTACGTGAGTGGCGCGCATGTGCGTTTCTCACGTAAACCTTTAGCCAAGTGAAACTAACAAGGACGGGAGCGGAAGAGGACAGAGGGGAGTATATATATAAAAAAAAAAAGACGCTGTTGGAAACAAGTGGATTTTAGGGTAAGTATTACAGTAAAAAAAAAAAAAAGTTATCCCTACCTAGTTAGTGAGGGAATAGGTATGGTTTAACCCTTTCGCTGCTGAGGCTTTTCCCGCCCCTGTGCTGAGGTCATTTTTTACCTGTTTTGCGCATCATGTTTAAACGTGTTTTTAAGGCTTATTTTAGTATATGACACCGACATATTATATATCGTTCTTTCCGTCAGACTCGGTAGATTCATAATATGTCATTATTATATGTATACGTTATGTCATGTCTGTATATTATAACAAAAAATGCAATAAAATATGTATTTTCAATAATTTACAATGTGTAAAGTGTTTTTTTCCACATTTTAACATGCGAGCAATTGCGGTTATATTTTGTATGGGGTGCGCTTGTTAAAAAAATTAGAGATGGGGTCTCGTTACATTTTTTTTTGGGGAAAATGACACTATTTTTAACAAACGCACCGCATACAAAAATCGTTAGTGCAGCATCATTGTTCACATTATAATTGAAATGGGAACAATATTGCTACACTAACAAACCAAAAAAAAAAAAAAAGTGTTTATTTTTTTTTTTTTTTTTTACAAAATTTTTAACTTTCATGTTTGGTATCGTTGGAACGGCCATGCTACGCACGATGACGCCAGTCCTCTGGGGGAGTTCCCGGAAGCTTGGCCGACATCCAAGATGTCGGCCAGCTCCGGGAAAGGATCGCGAACCGGCGCTTTTCAGCGCCGATTCGCGATCCAGCTCCCCAGGGGTTAATGCCAGGCATCATTTGGAAGGGCAGGCTGTGCCCTTCCAAATGATGCCTGGGTTAAGCCCCGCAGAGCCACCGATCGGGAGGGAGAGAGGTCCGAAGGACCTCCCCCCTCCCTTTCAGGCGCCTCCTCCGCACATGCGGGGGGGGCACCTGAATTAGGTGTCATCGCGCCCCCGCGATGACACCTAATAATGGCGGCTGCTGGTCCGGATGCCGGGCTGACATCCAGGATGTCAGCCCGCACCGGAGGGGCCAGCGATCGGCCGGAACCCGGCCGAACGCTGACCCCAAAGTGAGGACGCGCTCAGCGCGTCCTCAGCACACCAGCGGGAATGCTGAGGACGCGCTGAGCGCGTCCTTAGCATTCAAGTGGTTAATGTAAAAAAACAGGGGGGGATTTTTGATTAGAGTGTTCCTTTAAATCATTAATTTAACCCAGGGCTTCACAAATTTGCTTTGAATCTAGGAGCCAGCTACAAAAGATAGGAGCCAACCTTTCGGCGAGGATTCGCCTTCATCAAGGTATACCTTGATGAAGGCGAATCCTCGTAGAAACGTTGGGAACCTTGCCTCTGCATCTGGGCGTTGGTTTGTGCTGACCCAAATTATGATTTAGCTGCTTCTATTTATTTATCAATTTGTTACCTGGTGCTTTTAGGTATTTTTTGTGCATGTTGTCTTGTGGCTACTATTTTTTGAGCCAGGGGAGAACAATGCCGTTTTCCCTCATAAATACACCTGTGTTCCCCATGCAAAATAAATCACTCTTGTTTGAACCTTTACTCCTGCCTCAGCTAGTAATTGGGGATAACAGGGCTTTGGGAACCGGGACGCTTCAAGTACCTCTCTACAGCGCTGCAACCTCTGGGTATCCTACGAGCACCAGCGGCACCTCGCTACCACACTACCGACCTCCAGGTGTACTCGGCGCTGACGATCTACTCACCCTGAGTAGCAGGATCTGTCACACTTCGGTTTGCAGATCATGGATGGTTCTGGATGAGAAGAGCCATTGCGGCAAATGTTCATATGCACATTTTGTATGGGCTTTGAAAATTATTGGAGTGAAGGTGAACTACAGAGAACTAGGAACCCAACTGTATCTGGAAACTTGCTGAATCCATTGGTATATGGAATTTATGCACCGATATGCACCATTGTTATTATTTTTTGTGTACATTGATTGTTTTAAGGGCTTCAAGGTGCCCTTGTACATTGAGCTGCAGCGGACCAGGAACATGACACAAATATTTGTTTACTATGCAGTGTGAGCACTCAATCCTGTCTGAGGTGTCACTCTGCTATGGGTTCCCTACAGTCTCTTGGGAGCCAATCAAGGCCTCTGAGTGCGCAGGTTTGTGCTGCCCAGAACTTGACTGCTGAGATCATGTTCCAGGACATTGGGACCTTTAGGGACTGGGTCCCACCAATGGCTCTAAATGCCCTCCGGCATTCAAAGTCACGTGATTGGCTAGAGCATCCATGCCCCCTGATGTCAAGTGACATACTGCTGCGGGCATCATGTCATATTCGGCAAGGCTCACAGGGAAAGTTGTGCTGGATAAAAGGATCAATTTTTAGAAAAGTGAAGGGATAAAACTTAAAAAAGACACAGGTTCGAATCCCGGCCAGAGCACCTCTCCAGTAAGTGTCCTTGGGCAAGACACCTAACGGTACATACTCGCCACCCAGGACATAGTTGAAAACGAAAGTAATCTCAATGTATCCTTTCTGGTAAAATACTTTAGAAAAAACATTAAAGGGTCTCAGTATCTCCAACCTCCATTTTTAACCCTTTAATCCTGGCTCAAGATGAGGACTAGAGGCAACTTTGAAATCACTCATTCTCCTGCTGTCAGCAACCGAATGCTTCTCAGACAAAGGAACCTACAGTAACCTGCAGCAAAAGCAAGGGGAGTTAGCGACGGAATAGGACGAGCCATTAACAACAGGTGAGTGAGTGAGTGAGCATTTAAGTATAACGGCTTGGTCAGCTCACTCAGAAACCCTAACTGCGCTTTCGGAGTAATGCCCTTGGATTCAGATGCCCAATGTGTGTCGGACATGGGACCTCCCCTGGTCGCGTAAACTTTGGTGGGGCAATAGTGGTAACTGTGTTTCGGGCTTCACCTCTAAAAGATTGAGGAAACAGCATGTGGTCCGACAGATGCATCATTACATAACATGTGACCAATTTCCTACATCTTTCATTAACCCCTTATGGACCGACAACATACAAAAAAAGCTAATAACAGCAAAGGATCTTACATGTCTTAAGCAGGAGGATATAAACTCTACAAACAAGTACTCTGCCTTCATCTTTGTAGGAAAAATGCTATTTTCCCTCATGGTTTGAAGACTATCTCCGCATCGCTCACCTTGTAAATTAATCAGGAGGTTTTTACTGGAGCGTAACCTCCGGATCTCCAGTTACTCTCAATATAATACAATGGTGGCCTGAACAACCGGGTCATTTCATCTCACTCCGAGCCGTCGTCACATCATTCCAAAGAGCTCAGGTTATAGGAGGAGTATTCTCTAAACAGCAATTTGGGAATATAATTGCGAGCTGGAATTTGCAGGAATTAATTGTTAAAGGGAAATCTTGATAAATTACCAATAGAATATAAAAATAACATCTGTGACATAATGCCTGTGTATGGAGATTACAGTAACACCTTGTGTCTGTACTGAATAGGGATTTTCAGTCATTATAACCATCAAATCTTATCCCAGTACAGTAGTGAGTGACACCAGAGCTTCCCCTGTATTCTGCCCTCTCCCTGGTTGTTCTAATTCAGCAGTAAAGTTTGTTGAGCTTTTTGTTACGGTGAGGATCGAGGCTGCTCCTTGTAGCTTCTTTACAGTAATACAGGAGTGAGATCTCACAGATAATTTCATTCACACTAATCTTGCATTAAAACAGTGTGCAAATTGGGATTTATATGCTAGTGTTCATTTTTCATTCTACAAGCTACAATGCAAGATCGAGAATAAACCTTCTTGGTTGTGAAAGGGTTAATTGAGGAAAAGAATCTGTATAGAATCTATCTTTTTTGTAAAAAAAATTGTGAATCGTGCCAGTTGACAACCAGTAAAAATAACAGAGTTATTCAAAGAGAATCGAAAGGTCACCGCACGTTCGGTGACTTTCCGTTCTCTTCAATTCGGTGCCAATCGGCGATCCCATTTTGGCGACCCTGCGGTGTATTCAGCCAGCACCACAGGGCTGTTGAAGCGCAGGGAAAAGCTGCCGCAAACCCAACGAAAAGTCACCTCAAAAACCCGGAGAATGCACGCCGAAAACCCGCAAAAACATCTGGATTAACCCATCGAAGAAAACGCCGGAAAAACCCGAGCAGGAGCCGACACCACAGACGAATGGAGTGAATAAATTAGGAAAACCGTTTGCTTGAATGTTTGAAAAGTGAAACGCTGTTTGCAAAGAAACTACTGAGCGAAAATGTCTGAAATTTACATATGAGATCCAGGGAATGATACTAAAAAGGGCTGTTACAGAAAAAATAAGTAAACTTAAAAAAAAATCTGCCCTTTAACCACTTCGCTGCTGAGGACGCGCTCAGCGCGTCTTCAGCATTCCCGCTGGTGTGCTGAGGACGCGCTGAGCGCGTCCTCCCATTGGGGTCAGCGTTCGGCCGGGTTCCGGCCGATCGCTGGCCCCTCCGGTGCGGGCTGACATCCTGGATGTCAGCCCGGCATCCGGAACAGCAGCCGCCGGAATTTGGTGTCATCGCGGCAGCGCGATGACACCAAATTCAGGCGCCCCCCCCCCGCATGTGCGGAGGAGGCGCCTGAAAGGGAGGGGGGGGAGGTCCTTCGGACCTCTCTCCCTCCCGATCGGCGGCTCTGCGGGGGTTAACCCAGGCATCATTTGGAAGGGCACAGCCTGCCCTTCCAAATGATGCCTGGCATTAACCCCTGGGGAGCTGGATCGCGAATCGGCGCTGAAAAGCGCCGGTTCGCGATCCTTTCCCGGTGCTGGCCGACATCTTGGATGTCGGCCAAGCCTCCGGGAACTCCCCCTGAGGACTGGCGTCATTGTGCGTAGCACGATGACGCCAGTCCTAGAGTTAACCCTTAACTGCCACCAACGGTGGAGATAGGGAGTTCCAATGAACTCCCTATCTCCCGATCCGTGGCAGTTAGGGGTTAAATTTTGGTATGGTTGGATCGGCCAGAGCATGGCCGTTCCAACGATACCAAACACTACAGTGAAAAAAGTTGTAAAAAAAAAAAAAATGAAAAATAAAAATAAAACAAACTTTAAAAATAAAATTATAAAAAAAAAAATAAACACTTTTTTTTTATTTTTTTTGGTTTGTTAGTGTAGCAATATTGTTCCCATTTCAATTATAATGTGAACAATGATGCTGCACTAACGATTTTTGTATGCGGTGCGTTTGTTAAAAATAGTGTAATTTTCCCCAAAAAAAAATGTAACGAGACCCCATCTCTAATTTTTTTAACAAGCGCACCCCATACAAAATATAACCGCAATTGCTCGCATGTTAAAATGTGAAAAAAAACACTTTACACATTGTAAATTATTGAAAATACATATTTTATTGCATTTTTTGTTATAATATACAGACATGACATAACGTATACATATAATAATGACATATTATGAATCTACCGAGTCTGACGGAAAGAACGATATATAATATGTCTGGGTCATATACTAAAATAAGCCTTCAAAACACGTTTAAACATGATGCGCAAAACAGGTAAAAATGACCTCAGCACAGGGGCGGGAAAAGCCTCAGCAGCGAAAGGGTTAAAAAAAAAATGAATCCAGAAAAATGCTTAAAATATCCTAAAAAAATCTATAAGTAAAGAGACCCTTTGCTGCAGAATTTTATAATGAATGGTTTATTAGATATTGAATTAAAACGGGAATATTTTTAACATTGAAGCCTATGGGATTCGCCTGAATAAACCTGCCGAATTAAAACACCGAATGGCAGGACATTTCGGGAACCTTTCACTGCTGGTTTGTGTTCCCTGAATAGCCGAAGCAGTGCTTTTTTATGGGGATTTCACTGCCCTCGAACAGGCACCGTACGTGCAGGCAATTCGCCAGGATTTGGCGAATTGCCTGCTCTCTGGATAGCCGAATGGCCAAGAAAGGTAACCGAACGCTGATACCCTTTCAGCAGCCATTCGGATCTCTTTGAATAACCCTGTAAATGTGAATATCTGTACTGTGTGCATGCTGTCCGTGTAGACTGAAGGCTTAGAAAAAAGGAGGGGATTATTTTCTATGTAAGCGCCTGCCCCTCTGGGGTTTGTTCACGATGCTCATATTGCGTGTGGTCTAATGAGTTTCTCTGCAGCGTAACCTGAATGTATTATTACAATAAATTACAAAGCACTGAGGTAGGTGTTTTGGAAAATGTTAGTGCAGCATCTTCAGGTAATGGAACCGTAATAAATATTTATTGATGTTTAGGGTTTGGCCAGACTAAGATAAGGCCGTGTTATCAAATCTGCTGTATTCTACTGCTCAGTGATTAGCCAGTGCAAGGACGGTGCGGCCTCGAAACATAAAGGACATACACACACTATATGCAGGGCCATTCTTGGCTTTTTTTAGGGAACCTGAGGAGAGGGTGGCTGTGAGTCCCACACAAAAATAGATTTCCTGTTTATATTTCATTTTACTTAACGCCAACCTGCTATTGCTAACATCAGTTAGTTTCGCTACCCCAGTTCCCTTGCGCGCAACACTAATCTAAGAAGATGGAGCCGGGAGGAAGCCTGCTGATTGGCTTGCTTACGTGAGTGGCGCGCATGTGCGTTTCTCACGTAAACCTTTAGCCAAGTGAAACTAACAAGGACGGGAGCGGAAGAGGACGGAGGGGAGTATATATATAAAAAAAAAAAAGACGCTGTTGGAAACAAGTGGATTTTAGGGTAAGTATTACAGTAAAAAAAAAAAAAAGTTATCCCTACCTAGTTAGTGAGGGAATAGGTATGGTTTAATGTAAAAAAACAGGGGGGGATTTTTGATTAGAGTGTTCCTTTAAATCATTAATTTAACCCAGGGCTTGACAAATTTGCTTTGAATCTAGGAGCCAGCTACAAAAGATAGGAGCCAACCTTTCGGCGAGGATTCGCCTTCATCAAGGTATACCTTGATGAAGGCGAATCCTCGTAGAAACGTTGGGAACCTTGCCTCTGCATCTGGGCGTTGGTTTGTGCTGACCCAAATTATGATTTAGCTGCTTCTATTTATTTATCAATTTGTTACCTGGTGCTTTTAGGTATTTTTTGTGCATGTTGTCTTGTGGCTACTATTTTTTGAGCCTAGAAGTGTAGAGCGTTGCTTCTAATATCAGTTTGGCTGCTCTGAAATATATATACAGTTGTGTTCAAAATTATTCAACCCCCAATGCTGTAAAGGGTTTTAGGGAATTTAGTGTACATTTGTAATTGTATTCAGAATGAAATCCTACAAGGACTTTTTAAAGAACCATATGCAACTAAAATGACATCAATTGGTTTTGTAATACAGTAGTAAATGTTTCTTTTGTGAATTCTTCATTGACACAATTATTCAACCCCTTAAAGACTACCACTCTGAAGAACAGAGGTGCATTCAAGTGTTTTCAATCAGGTATTGAAAACACCTGTGGATGTCACGGAGCAGCAATAAAGCATAATAAGCACCAATTAGGCAGCTTTAAAATGACTGTGATACTCAGCTCCTTCTAGACATTTACTGGTGTGGTTACAAACATGGTGAAGTCAAGAGAATGGTCCAGGAAGACAAGAGAAGAGGTGATTACTCTTCACAGGAAGGGCAATGGCTATAAGAAGATTGCAAAGATGTTAAACATACCAAGAGAGACAATAGGAAGCATCATTCGCAAATTCAAGGCAAAGGGCACTGTTGAAACGCTACCTGGTCGTGGCAGAAAGAAGATGCTGACTTCGACTGCTGTGCGCTACCTGAAGCGTAGAGTGGAGAAAAGTCCCCGTGTGACTGCTGAGGAACTGAGAAAAGATTTGTCAGATGTGGGTACTGAAGTTTCAGCTCAGACAATACGGTGCACACTGCGTAATGAAGGCCTCCATGCCAGAACTCCCAGGCGCACCCCCTTGCTGTCTCCAAAGAATAAGAAGAGTCGACTGCAGTATGCCAAAAGTCATGTGGACAAACCACAGACGTTTTGGGATAGTGTTCTGTGGACTGATGAAACAAAATTAGAACTGTTTGGGCACATGGATCAACGCTATGTTTGGAGGAGGAAGAACAAGGCCTATGAAGAAAAGAACACCTTGCCTACTGTGAAGCATGGCGGGGGGTCAATCATACTTTGGGGCTGTTTTGCTTCTGCAGGTACAGGGAAGCTTCAGCGTGTGCAAGGTACCATGAATTCTCTTCAGTACCAGGAGATATTGGATGACAATGTGATGCAGTCCGTCACAAACCTGAGGCTTGGGAGACGTTGGACCTTTCAACAGGACAATGATCCCAAGCATACCTCCAAGTCCACTAGAGCATGGTTGCATATTAAAGGCTGGAACATTTTGGAGTGGCCATCGCAGTCACCTGACTTAAATCCGATTGAGAACCTCTGGTGGGACTTAAAGAAAGCAGTTGCAGTGCGCAAGCCTAAGAATGTGACTGAACTGGAGGCTTTTGCCCATGACGAATGGACAAAGATACCCGTAGATCGCTGCAAGACACTTGTGTCAAGCTATGCTTCACGTTTAAAAGCTGTTATAACTGTAAAAGGATGTTGTACTAAGTACTAAGATTGATTGTCACTTGGGGGTTGAATAAAACTGATAATGATGTGAGCACAGAAAAGACATTTGTGGTTATTTCATTATAAATGTTATGTTATATTTGTCTGACCTACACGTGCCTCTTTGATTTAATTGTAAGCAAGATGACTGACTGATCAAAATCAATGTCAAACTGGCCAAAACACTCAATTTCAGTGGGGGTTGAATAATTTTGAACACAACTGTATATATATATATTATATTATTTGTGTTGTTAACATCTGTACCTTCTGACATTGGGATATTGTTTTATTTATTTACTTATTTTCTTTGCTCTGTTGTCATCGGACACCCTATTTACCCACTGCGCAGACACACACACACACACACACACAACAGACCTCATATATAAATACATACACAAGAGCTGGATATATTTACATTAAATGTAGGAGACCGGAAGGAAACATTGAAGCCAACTAGATGTTTTTAGATGCCAAAGACTGCTTTTAGATTGGTGTAAAATCAACTGGAAATTTAGGAGCCAGGAGTAAAATTCTAGGAGCCAGTGGCTACCAGGCTCCTGGCTTTGTCAAGCTCTGATTTAACCATTGGCATTATTCTGGACTGTGACAGTATTGATGCGGGAGTTAAGGTCTAGCATACTATTCTGTACTTACATTTTTGAGTGTTATTTTTTTATGTCAGTGTAATGACAATATGTGTATTCTTCACAGGGCTAGTAATCCGGTCTACTGGCAAGTGAAGCGGGTGCGCAATCATACAGCTGCCTACAAGGTTAGAGGGACCAAGAGGAGAAATGAAATCAAGCGCAAATCCTTGGCCCTGAGGAATCACAAGATGAGCGTTTATTCGGCATCTGCGCCCCGGTGTTTTGCTCTTGCTAAAGCAAATGCAATCCCTGTGGAAATTCAATTTAATTATATATAAGTAATTATACATGAAGCACAACGCTACGGAACTAGTTAGCACTTTATAAATACTTGTAACTGTATTTCTGAACAGCTTCATCAGATTTGGCCATGACTTCCCGGAAACATTAACATGCCTGTCTCTAATTAGGCAGGTAATTTTCTATTTTGGCACCATGCCCCCCTTTCCTAACTTACCGTATTTTTCGCTCCTTAAGATGCACTCCCCCCCCCAAAAAAAGGGGAAATGTCTGTGCGTCTTATGGAGCGAATATTGACAACTCGCTGTGCTCACTGACCGGTCCTGTTTGAGGTTTCCTTGTGGAATTAGCTGAGCTGAGGCTGAAACGTACAAATCAGTGATCACAGCTGAGCTGCACTTGACGATACCTACTCTACCATTAATCTTTTAGTACACCATTTGGTTCAGAATATTTTTTTTCCTTGGCTTTCCTCCACTAAAACCTAGGTGCGATATATGCTGAGGTGCGTCTTATAATGCGAGAAATACGGCAATCTAATTCAGTTTAGAGCAGTGTTTCCCAAACCTGTCCTCAGGACCCTCCGCCTCGCCAGGTTTGCCAGATATCTGAAGCACAGCACAGGTGATATGATTTGCTGCTCAGTGATTGCAGGATTCAGTCTCTATTTCCCCAAGGTGATCTGCAAAATCTGGCCTGGTTGAGGGTCCCGAGGACAGGTTTGGGAAACACTGGTTTAGAGGCACTGTAATTTATAGAATTTAGGGTGTGTGAGTGTATAACAGAGCTGCAAAGCAGGGTGGATAAAAAAAAAACGTAGCCCTTCGCTGTCTCCTACCCGCTCTGATACCTGTGGTGACCCATGTGATGCAATCTACTGGTCTACGGTCTCTTAGCTCCTTACTGGAGGGCACGCCGGGATCGTTTAGGCAATGATTTCGGTACACTCAAGTCGGTCCGATCTCCAAAAAGTACCTTCTGACTCGGAACCTGACTACATTTGAGAAACTCTGCTTGCAGCCTGACCCTTTACACATGGGATCTCCTGCATTTACAACATGCTCCTGTCCTCTCGGGAAGGTGACGTTTCCGCCTTTTGTTGGGAAGTGGAAGGAGATCTTAGGCGAGTCGCCCATTGGAAGAAGATATTTTAACTCACCCATCATTGCGCGGTGGCCAGCAAGACGCAGGAGACTGCGTATAAGCTGTTGTGTTTATGGTACCGCACTCCTGCTCTTCTTTACGACATTTAGCCTGGCACTCCTGACGCCTGTTGGAGGTGTCTGGAGGGCCAAGGGACGATGTTACATTTTTGGTGGGAATGCCTGACTTTGCAACCTTTTTGGTGGCAGATTCATGTGATCTTGGGGGAATTTCTGGACCCACTACCACCCTTTGACCCGGATGTGATGCTCTTACACCACACACGTCTCACCATCACTGTATATAGACATAGTTACATAGGCTGAAAAAAGACATGCGTCCATCGGGTTCAGCCTCTCCCACATAACCTACTGCTGTTGATCCAAAAGAAGGCAAAAAACCCAGTCTGAAATGCTCGCCAATATGCAACATACTGGGAAAAAATTCCTTCTTGACCCCAGAATGGCAGTCAGATTTCTCCTTGGATCAAGAAGCTTTTACCCACATATTAAATATTATAACCCTTAATATTCTGTGTCTGCAGGAAGTCATCCAGTCGTTTTTTAAAAGTCTGTACAGACTCAGACCAACCACCTCAACAGGCAGAGAATTCCACAGCTTTATTGTTCTCACCGTAAAATAACCCTTCCTATGCTTTAAGCTAAATTTTCTTTCTTCCAGTCTAAATGGATGACCCCTTGTCCTATGTATAGTCCTGTTAATGAATAGGTTATCAGACAATGGTTGATAATGGCCCCGTATATTTTATATAAGGTTATCAGATCCCCTCTAAGGCGCCGTTTCTCTAAACTAAACAGGTTTAAGCTTGTTAGTCTTGCCTCATAACTTAACCCTTCCATTCCCCTTATTAATTTAGTTGCCCGTCTCTGCACTTTTTCTAACGCTATAATATCTTTTTTTAAGACCGGTGCCAAAAATTGCACGGCATATTCAAGGTGCGGCCTGACCATTGATTTATTCAGAGGCAAAATTATGTTTTCATCCCGTGAGTGAACTCCCCTTTTAATGCATGCCAATACCTTGCTGGCCTTGCCAGCTGCTGTTTGACATTAGACATTGTTACTTAGTTTGAAGTCTATGATTATTCCCAAATCCTTCTCCTGCTTGGATTTCCCTAACTCCGTACCATTTAGGGTATAAATTACTTGTGTGTTCTTCACTCCAAAGTGCATAACTTTGCATTTATCTACATTAAATTTCATCTGCCATTTAAGTGCCAGTCCCCAATCTATCTAAATCCCTCTGCAGCGAAGTAACATCCTGCTCACATTGTATTACTTTTCCTAGTTTTGTGTCATCTGCAAACATGATACATACTTTCAATGCCTATCTCAAGGTCATTTATAAATAAATTGATAGTATTGGTCCTATAACAGACCCCTGAGGGACACCGCTTACCACTGGTGTCCATCTTGAAAATGTACCATTTATTACCACTCTCTGTACCCTATCTTTTAGCCAGTTTTCTATCCAAGAACAAGTATTTTCATCTAGACCATTTTTTTAATTTAAACAAAGGGTTATCCAAAGAGATTCGAAAAGTCACCGCACGTTCGGTGACTTTTCGTTCTCTTCAATTCGGTTCCTTTTGCCGATTGCATTTCGGTGACCCTGCGGTGTATTCAGCAAACACCACAGGGCCCCCGAATTGCAGGGAAAAGCTGCCGACAACCTGACGAAAACTAACCGAATGCATGCTGAAAAACAAGCAAAAACATCTGGATTAACCTTCGAAAAGCCGAACAGGAGCCGAAAAGGAGCCGAATCACACAGAGCCGAAGCAGCTGTGACGTAGAGGAGGCTGTGAATAAATTAGAAAAACCATTTGTATGAATCTGGGAAAATGAAACGCTGTTTGCAAAGAAACTACTGAGCGAAAATGTCTGAAATTTTCACAGGAGGTCCAGGGAATGATAATAAAGAGGGCTGTTACAAAAAAAATAAGCAAACTGAAAAAAAAAAAAAAAAAATCGGACTTTTTTAAAAAAAAAAAAAAAAATCTGAAAAATGCTTAAAGTATCCTAAAAATCTATGAATAAAGAGATTTTTGCTGCAGAATTTTATAATGAACGGTTTATTAGATATTGAATTAAAACGGGAATATTTTTAACATTGAAGTCTATGGGATTCTCCTGAATAAATTTGCCGAATTAAACCACCGAATGGCAGGGCATTAGGGAACCTTTCACTGCTGGTTTGTGTTCTCTGAATAGCCGAAGCATTGCTTCTCATGGGGATTTCTCTGCCCTCGAACAGGAACCGAACAGGCACCGTATGTGCAGGCAATTCGCCAGGATTTGGCGAATTGCCTGCTCTCTGGATAGCCGAATGGTCAGGAAAGGTAACCGAACGCTGATTTTCAGCGTTCGGTTACCTTTCTCAAGCAATTCGGATCTCTTTGGATAACCCTGATAGTAACCTTTTGTGTGGAATGTGTCGAAAGCGTTGGCAATCTAAGTAAATCACATCCACTGCGACCCTATCTATACTTCTACTTACTTCCTCATAGACGTAATTAGGTTAGTCTGACATGATCTGTTTTCATGAAACCATGCTGATTTTTGCCAATAACATTATACCTCCCAATAAATTCCTGAAAATTATCCCTTAGTAACCCCTCGAATACTTTCCCAGCCACAGATGTTAAGCTCACAGGTCTATAATTCCCAGGCACAAATTTTAAACCTTTCTTAAATATAGGGACGACGTCAGCTTTTCTCCAATCCTCTGGTACTATTCCTGAAAGAAAAGAATCTTGAAAGATTAAGAACAGAGGTTTACATATTTCAACACATAGCTCTCTCAGTACTCGTGGGTGAATTCCATCTGGCCCCAAGGCTTTATTCACATTCACATTGTTTAATTTCTGCAAAACCTTGTCCTGAGTCAACCAGTCACTTTGTATTAGTAAGTTTTTTATTAATGAATTGCATGTCTCCTGTTATAGGTTTCTCTTTGATAAATACTGAAGAAAAATAATCATTCAAAATTTCTGCCTTATCCTGATCTTCAGTTAACAATAACCCTGACTCAGATTTTAGTGAACCTACATTTTCACTCTTGTTTTTTTTAGAATTTATGTACCTAAAGAATCTTTTAGGGTTGGTCTTGCTCTCTTTGGCTATTTCTTTTTCATTTTCTAGTTTAGCCCATCTAATCGCATTTTTACATGCTTTATTGGCTGCCCTATATGCTTTATAGGATGCCTCAGATTTATCAGATTTAAAAGCTTTAAATGCCTTCTTTTTATTTTTCATTTCCTTAGTTACCTTCCTACTAAGCCACATTGGTTTCAGTCTGTTTCTTTTATATTTATTAACCAGTGGAATATATTGCGACGTGTACTTTTCTAATGTTAGTTTAAAGATATTCCACTTATCCTCAGTGTTTTTTCGTGAAAGAGTTTCTGCCAGTCAATGACATTGAGAGCTTCCTTTATTTTAATAAAGTTGGCCTTTTTAAAAATTATATGTTTTAGCATGCCCCTATGAATGTGTTTTTTTGAGTTTATTTCAAAAGTCACCATATTATGGTCACTGTTTCCCAACTGTTCCTTTACATTAATATTTGAGAAAAGATCCACATTATTTGTTATAACCAGGTCCAGACAGTTATCCTCTCTAGTTGGTGTTTCTACCAGTTGTGACATGAAGGTATCATTTAAAATATTCAGAAACCGGATTCCCTTTGCTGAATTACTAGTCCCACTATCCCAATTAATGTCCGGGTAATTAAAATCTCCAATAATTAAAGTGCTACCATGATCTGCAGCCTTCCTAATTTGCTCTAACAGTTGTTCTTCCTCATCATTATCTATATTAGGTGGTTTATAGCATATGCCAACCAATAGTTGACTTCCCTGTTTATTCCCCAACGAAATATTTACCCATAAGGATTCCACATTTCCCTCATCGCTTTCCAGTTGTGTAATATGAGGCTTTAAATCCTGATTTACATATAAACACTCCACCCCCTTTCTTATGTTTCCTATCCTTTCTAAACAATGTATAACCGTTTAAATTTACAGCCCAGTCATGCGTTTCGTCCCACCACGTTTCTGTTATTGCTATAATGTCGTATTGCTTAGTGTATGCTATTACCTCTAGTTCCCCCATCTTGTTATTAAGGCTTCTTGCATTAGCAAGCATACATTTAATGTTGTCTCTACCCACACATGCTGAATGCGACTTTACATTACATGCCTCCACTGTTCTGACATTACCCATCCCCCCGGCTCCACCCCCCTTAGTCTGAGCTGAAACCCTTGCGCTATCTGCTCTGTCTCCATTTTGTAAGATACTGTATCCCTCCCCCCTTCCACTAGTTTAAAGTCTCCTCCAACCTTTTAACCATCCTCTCCCCTAGCACAGCAGACCCTCTTCCATTCAGTTGCAATCTATCACGACTATACAGATTGTACCCCAGTGCAAAATGAGCCCAGTGCTCTAAAAACCCAAAGCCCTCCTTCCTGCACCAAGCTTTAAGCCACGCATTGACCTCCCTAATCTCCCGCTGCCTTTCTACTGTAGCACGTGGCACAGGTAGGATCTCAGAAAATACTACCTTGGAGGACCTCTTCTTCAGTTTACTTCCTAATTCCCTGAAATCATTCTTCAGGTCCTTCCATCTTCCGCTTACTTTGTCATTGGTACCAATATGGACCATGACAGCTGGGTCATCTCCAGCCCCTCCCAATAATCTATCAACTCTGTCAACCACATGCCTAACACGGGCACCCGGCAGACAGCAAACTGTCCGGTTAAGGCGATCAGCGCGACAGATTACCCTGTCTACTCTCTTAATAATAGAGTCCCCTACCACCACAACCTGTCTAGGCTTACTTGCCCTCTTTATCCCTCCCTTACTTGGTGGGCTGATCCCCCGGCTGTTAGAGGGAGCAGCCTCCAGTACTGCTACACCTGAGCTGATGCACCCAACATCTTCGCTCAAAGGGGCAAATCTGTTGGTGTGCGCAAGATCAGGACTAGCCAACCTTTTCCTCTTCCCTCCCCCCCTGCTACCACGTGTCACTGACACCCAGCTACCAACCTGTTCCCCGGGTTAACTCCACTCCTCCCACACCCCTAGATTCCTCAACTATACTTTGCTCCGTGAGAAGCAGGCTCCTTTCAAGATTGTCAATCTGCCTCAGCGTTACGATTTGCCCTTCCAGATCTCCAATATGAGCTTCCAGAAGAGCTATACGTTCACACTTGCTACAGAGATATGGACCCTGGAAGGATTCCTCCAGACATGCATACATGCAGCAGGATGTGCACTGGGTCAAACCTTCAAGCTTGCTAACACTCATACCCACAACAAGATAACAAATATATAAATAACAATTGATACCTGTTATTTGAACTCCTGTTTTTAAACTCCACTTATAAATAGCCCACTTAGGAAGTAGACCACTGACAACAAGCCCTTGTGAGCTGCCACTGAGTTTATGTAGCCATACAAGTGAAATCACCTGACAGGCTACACGCCCCCAATTAACAAGTCACCAGCCACCCAGGGAAAAAAAACAACCAAAAAGCACAACAGAAAAAAAAAAAGAAAAAAAAACAGCAGAGAAAAAAAAAAACCAAAGAGGAATTAAACAAATTGATAAATAAACCAGAAGTTTCTCTCCCTCTAGAGATACAAACCACAGACCAGTACAGGTAGAATTCCTGTTTTTAAACTCCACTTAAAAATAGCCCACTTAGGAAGTAGACCACTGACAACAAGCCCTTGAAGACGATCTGTAGCTATCCGTATACTGAACATGGCTAAAGACTTAATCCCCCTTCTCTGGGAAAAACCCACTTGTCTGTCCTTCATGACTTGGTATGATAAGATGAATGACCTTGGCTCCGTGGAACAACTCCACTACTCCTCGACCAATAGAATGCCCCACTATCTATTAATCTGGCCAGATGGCTTCTGATCTCGCCCCCTATTGACACCCGAGTCGACCCCTCGTCTCACCCCTTCTACCCCCACCTCCCTTTTTGCTCTTGCATGCTGTGTTACCATGAACCTGCGTGTTCAAATACTTACTTTTCGGTTGCGAGACCAACAAAACTTCTGCAACTGTATTGACAATGGTTTGAAATATTTTACTGATCTGCAAATAAACGAATATTTACAAAAAAAACAAAAACATAAAAGAATTCTTTTAATTTTTCGAGACCAAGGGGTAGGACAGACACACTAGTCAAAATGGCTGAGCTGATGTCAAAGGCAGGAGATGTTCACAAAATTCAGAATAACAAAGCCAAGGTCAAGACTAGGAGAGACTCAAAGCCAAATTGTCAAATTCAAATACCAGAGTGAGCAGTTACAAGTATTTATAAAGCACCAACAAGTTCCATAGCGCTGTACAACGGGAGAGACAGAATAACAAATATACATAAACGTTACACACACGGAACAGAAGGAGAGAGGACCCTGCTCTTACAATCTAAGAGGAGAGGGGTGACACACTAGGTGAGCATGAATAGTAGAGTATGTGAGGTGGGGAGCGTGTGGGCTGAATGGGAAGATGGCGTATGAAATGTAAAGGGGGATTATGAAGTGAACCAATAGGCTTCTCTAAAGTAATGCGTTTTCAGAGACTTCTTGAAGGACTGGAAATATGGGGAGTTCTGATGTTGCGGGGGGGGGAGTTCCATAGAAAGCGGGCAGCTCGGGAGAAGTCCTGAAGATGAGAGTTGGGGGTGCGGGTACGAGGAACTGATAGCATCAGATCATTGGCGAGCAAAAACCAATAGATAAGAACACGCTGAGGGGTTGGGGAAAAAAAAAAAAACATGCCAGGGCACCAAGGATGGAAAAAGTAGGATATTAAATAGTGGAAGACTGGAGCTGCCTGGCCCTGGAGTAGGAGGAGTGGAGAAAGGAGAGAGTATTCTATCAATGAGGGATAAAGAAGGATTTGTTAGAATGATGCGTAGAGGAGGCATTGTCACTAAAGTGACACAACTTGTAGGAGGCCTCAAAGTAGGAACACGAAGTGTAAGAGGCATGAATGCAACAATGACATGATGGTGGAGTTGTCTAAAGAGTGACTCGAGGAGAGGGGGGCACATGCGTGACAAAAAGTACAGACAACACTTGCAGATGCAACAGACCATTTGCAACATGTTCTCTATGGCAAGCTGCCTCCAATACTGCTTACCTCACATATCATAAAACAAATATTAAAAAAATGTATTACATAGTTAAATAGGCTGAAAAAAGACATGCGTCCATCAGGTTCAGCCTTTCACACATCACCTACTGCTGTTGATCCAAAAGAAGGCAAAAATCCCAGTCTGAAGCGCTCGCCAGTATGCAAAACAGTGGGGAAAAAATCCTTTGTGACATAAGGAAAGGGAAGGTCATCGAGGGGTGATATATTTCCCCTCGGTTTCTGTCCTATGTACAGGACTAGTGGAACCCAGACCGGGTTTTCGTGCTGACTTTGAGTCTGAATAATCTGGGTGTTGTGTCTCTCCTCCTGGATTGTTAATTGCTTAATTGTTGCTCATCCAGGCAGTGGTGTATTTTGGCCTAGGCCGACTAGGCCCAGGCCTAGGGCGGCACTTTCCAGGGGGCGGCGGCCCGCACTGGGTGGCCCCACCCCTAAAAAAAAATAATATTTATTTTTTACTTTTGCAAAGTATTTTACCAGGAAGGATACATTGAGATTTCACAAATTTTCACTTTCAATTTCACTTTCCAGGGGGCAGCAAAGAACCTCACCACTAAATGGGTTACTCACAGAGCACCGAAATGACACCAACTTTTTGGTGTTCTGTAGTTCCCTGCATTTAGGAGAATAAAATTTCCCCACCCTGCAGTGAATTCACCATTCACCGCAGGGTCCCCAAAGTGCATGGAGTCGGCCGCTGAATGCTGCCACTGCAAACCCGTAGCCTGCTGTTTTCAAAAGAACTACTGAACGAAAATGTCTGGAATTTACATATAAGATCCTATGATTGATAATAAAAAGTTCTGTTACAGAAAAAAGAAAAAACTGCTATTAAAAAAAAGGGGGGGAATTTTACCCCAAAAAATCTGAAAAATGACTAAAAGGTACTAAAAAAAAATCAATAAGTAAAGACTTTTTACTGCAGATTAAAATAATAAATGATTTATTAGATATTGCATAAAAACGGGAATATTTTTAACATTGAAACCTATGGGGTTCGCCTGAATAAACCTGCTGATTGAAACCACCGAACATCAGGGCATTTCACTGCCATTTCTCTGAGTCTCAGTACCACATGACTGCCTGAACCACGTGAAACGCACGCGCGCAGCTGCCCGCCCTTTCGTTAACACAGACTCTATTCTGGACTGAACACCCACCGGGAAGGGAATCAAAGCTACAGTGCACCCTCTGGCAGTGGCACCCCACTGCTGGCAAGATGGCTCCACAGCATAATTGCTGTGTGCTCATATACACTCGGTTTGCTGGGAGTCTTATTGCAGTGGATTCTGATGCACTCATACACACCGCACATTGCATTGCTGGGAATTTTATTGCTGTGGATTCTGATACGCTGACACACACCACACATTGCATTGCTGTGAGTTTTATTGCTGTGAATTCTGATGCACTCATACACACTGCACATTGCATTGCTGGGAGTTTTATTGCTGTGGATTCTGATACGCTGACACACACCAAACATTGCATTGCTGGGAGTTTTATTGCTGTGGATTCTGTGATACACACTGCATATTACTGTGAGTTTTATTGCCCTGGAGCTCTGGGATACGCTCATACACACTGCACATTACTGTGAGTTTTATTGCTGTGCAGTTCTGTGATATGCTCATACACACTGCCCATTTCTGTGGGTTTTATTGCTGTGCAGCTCTGTGATACGCTCATATGCAGTGCACGTTTCTGTGGATTTTATTGTTCAACCAATTAGAGCGGCTGTGATCCCGTTTACTTGGGTCTGTGCCCTGGGGTCTGGGCCTTGGGGTCTGGGCCTTGGGGTCTGGGCCTTGGGATCTGGGCCTTTGGGGTCTGGGTCCTGGGTCTGGGCCTTGGGGTCTGGGTCCTGGGTCGGGGACTGGGCCCTGGCTCACCACTCTGCTGTCTTCCTTCCTTCAGCTCTTCTTTTCTTCTCCTCCTTTTCTTCAATCTTCTTTTCTTCTGCTCTTCTGTCTTCTTGTCTTCAGCCCAGGCCCTCCATCTCAGGCGTGCAGCTTCACTGAGTGGAGGGGGCAGAGCCAAAGCAACATGCTTGGGAGGCCCCCGCACGCTACTTGGCCCCGCCCAGCCAGCCAGTGAAGCTGCCAGGAGCCAGGGGAGACACAGTGTCTCCTCCGGCTCCTGCAGCAGAGACACAGCTCCGGACTCATCGAGTCCGATACCAAAACTGTAAAAGGGCGACGCCGCTGCCGACGAGGGCCCGGGACCCCCCCCCGGGCCCTAGCGGCCCGGGATCCTTACAGCAGCATGGGGCGTAATGCCCTGATGGCGGCCCTGTCTCCTTGGATCAAGAAGCTTTTTCCCACATATTAAATATTATAACCCTTAATATTCTGTGTCTGCAGGAATTCATCTAGGCGTTTTTTAAAAGTCTGTACAGTCTCTGACCCAACCACCTCTAACAGTTAGAGAATTCTACAGTTTTATTGTTCTCACTGTAAAATAACCCTTCCTATGCTTTAGGCTGAATTTCCTTTCATCCAGTGTAAATGGGTGACCTCGTGTCCTGTGTATAGTCCTCCTGTTAATGAACAGATTTTCAGACAATGGTTTATAATGGCCCCGTATATATTTATATAAGGTTATCAGATCCCCTCTAAGGCACCTCTATTAATATTTGTTTGTAACGCGTCACACATACAGATTGTGATACTGATCTAGTAATTTAATGAAGAAGACATGCTGTCTGTAACAGATCTCTGTGCCCGGACCGGGTGACATCTGCCAAATGCCGCATCCTCGCTGGACACCCCGTTTCTCCTCGTGACTCACACATTTCTCTTGTACCTTACCTGCAGCTTAAAGCCCGGTGCATGTAGAGAGCCTGACTAGCACCCCTAGAAATAAGCCGAAGCTGTAGACCTGGAGCCTTTCCTTGGCACAGCAGGCAGAAGATTCCTGGTACCCCAAAACATGAGTCGTGACTTCAAGCTTGGTTAGAATAGGACTGTTTATTACAAACGCACATAGATACACTCAACCATCAACCTCATTTGCATACAATCAAGCAGACAGCTGCACATATCAGATAACTACACAGGACCGTCAAACAATGGAGAATGGGGGAAGGAGAAAGCAGGGTAAACAAAAGGAATTTCTTACAGAGAGAACTTACACAACAGAGAGGGCAGGTGCTATACAGAGATCACACTATACAGAGAAAAGGTTAGATATTTGAGGGAATGTACTCAAAATACACAAAAGACTATACAATAACTACACAAGGGAATAACACACAGACCTCAGAAATATTTAGTTACCTGGCAGATATATAAAATAGCGAAAACCAAATATATTTAAAAGGTCCACCAGTTCCCCCAATAGTCTCTTTCACGGGCCATAGTCTCTGGGCAGGAGGCTAGCGCACAGCCCCCTCCAAATCGCACAGTGACAGCGTGTTCTGTCACACTGTCTCTTATGTGGCAGATACTGGTGTGTATTGTATCCGGACATCATTAATCCTTTTTCTCCAAACCTTTGGTAAATCTATCAGAAGATTATAATTACATTTGTCACTGTATGTCAAGAAGGAATACACCTAGTACATTAATTTGCTTAGTTTTAATTTTCCTTTAATTTTAAACAGTCTCCCAGGCTCTGGGTGCGTGTATATACAAGCTGCTTAGCGTTTGTTACCTTGCGAAATAATCGTCTGGAGACTGAACACATCTGCTTATTGTACACAAGGTACTCGTCATCGTCACACTACATTATGCAATACTGATACAATTACCAGCCAGTAGAATGTGACACTTTTGGATACATACATTGTTACGTTTATTTATTTTTAAATTCCGATGTTAGTGAAATCAGCTCATATAACAAATATTTGGTCAATGCAATACCGGGCACTTCCCAGAACGCACAATACCAGAGTAGTATACTGTCAGGGTAACAGGGTGGCATCGGGGTGCTGGATTATTAGTCCAAAATGTGGTGATCTTATACACACAGGGATGGGTGGAGGTGAAATGCTGGAAGGAGAGCAATAGACGGAGCAAAAGTGTTTCACAGGATGCAGGAGAAGTAACAGTCGGAGGCTGAGGGGCAGGACACGAATAGGGCTGACCAGACAGGATACTGCACAATAGAGGGATATGTGGTTATTGGAAACGGGAACCTGAAGACACGATGAATACCTGGTAGACAGGATACTGGGGAACTAAATCACAATTTAGTCTACTGCCATCATGTTTGTCTGTAGGTTTCACCATTCTGACCACAGTTGTTTCTTTCAAAGTTGTCCAGCACAGCTCTCAGCAGGGTTTCCGCTGATGTTCCTGCTAAAGTTATTCAGCGTAGAGATCACAGTCGTTTCCACTGGTGTTTCAGTTGAAGTTGTTTACTATCAGAATTCAATGAAGATCGCGGCTTTAAAACTGCCAAACTACATTCCCTGGTGTTACAAACAACGGCAGAACAGCGGTGAAAGAATTCCCACAGTTTACTCATTTAACAGAAAAGTAACAGCTGTTGTCCACGGTTTGCGGCATCTCCTCTTGCCAGTGTTCAGTTTCCTTTCTCTGGATAGCCAGTTCATCATGGTTGCAACAATAGTGAGTTTTGATGGTAGAGTGCAGGAGTTAGCGCTTCCTTCAAGTGTAAGATGTTCAATAGGGGAAAGAAGGAGAATGGTGGACTGTCTGCTTTGTGGTTGTGGTTAATCTGCCATAACTTTCTTGTGCCTCATATAAAACACAATATAGATGAAAGTGCAATATATGGGGAGTATCAGGTAGAAATAAGGAAAGAATGCACTTACATTTCGTAAGATCACAAGATGCGTAAGCAGCTGGCGATATTCTGAGGGAGCGCCAGAACTCCCTTCTTTTCGTAGGTGGTGACTGGTCTGCTCCATGGTCCTGGGACTTTTGACTTGTCTCCTCTGAGATGGGTCCAGGTGCAGCTGTCCTCAGCTGGAGGACGTTTTTAGTCTGGTCCTGATAAAGCTGAGTTCCTCTATGGAGGATGGTAATTACCCATCATCAATAAAACCATTTGCCATCAAATGTTTTAGAACGATTTATTGGGTAAAATAATAAAAAGGCTTGATGAACCAGTGTAGATAATATAATAAAAGCAAATAATAGGGAGTTTTTCCTTTGTTTGCAAATACAGCGAAGTTCAGTGCTGCAGCCATGCTTAGTGAATAACCCCTAATGCATTTCAGTATCAATGAGAACGCAAAATTAGATATTTATCCTCTTGGCAATGAATGATTGAGCCAGACGAAGCAACAAAGCAGATACACCAACACCGAGTGCATTCATCCATGTACACGTCATGGTTTTATATTTCAACCCACCCAACCTATTCATGGCTCCATCTGGAAAAGCATGAATGAGGAAACCATACAGTTGTACTCGGTGTGTAATTTAATATATATAAGAGAAGAGTTTCAATTTTAAACTAAACAACAATCTGAAAGTAATTCCTAAATTCCAAAAGTCATTAGATTTCCTGCAAGGCATCACGCTTGATACAGTTAAAGGGTAATGCCTGGTGTAAAAGATATTGGCAAATATTCCAAAGTTGGTGCTAACTTAACCAGAGCAGTTGTAAACTTAACAACTCCATAGACTGTAATGGCTCTGGTAGGTTTATAACAGCTCTGGTTAAGTTAGCATCTACTTTGTAATACTGCCCATTAAAAAGGGACATGGGGCCAAATTACGATCCTAGCGGTAAAACGGGGGGCACTAGGGAGGAAAAACTGTGCCCTCAGTTTTCCCCCTAGCGTGCCTGTTTTACTGCTAGATTACAATGCATGTGCTAAAAAAAGCTGCCTGCATTGTTTGCGGTCGCTAAGCCCCGGGATGCGCACGGCAGCGCTAAGCGCAGCCGTGCGCATCCTCTCAATGGAGTCCATAGGACTCCACTGAAGCGAACGCCGGCAGTCACATGACGAGCCGGATCTCACCTTGCGAGATCTGGCCAGTCAGCGTAGTGATACGCAGGGGGAGACTGGAGGGACGTTTTCCCCAGTCTCTCCCTGCTCCCGCCGGACTGAAGAGGCGGACAGAGCTGCGGTCCTCGCCGTGGGACAGGAGGTGAGTATTTCAATTGTTTTGGGGGGTTTCTGGATGGTGCTAACCAGGGCTGGCCCAAGCCACTGTGCTGCCTGGAGCGGTGGATGAAACGCTGCCCCCCCCCAAAAAAAACAACATGAGTCATGCATGGATGTATCACAGACATAGGCGTCTCTACAGGGGGCAAGGGGGGGCAACTGCCCCCTAGGTTATTCCTTGCCCCCCCATATGCCCCCCCACCAAAAATCAGCATCCAGCTTCCCACACTTTTCGGACTTTTACGGTATCTCCGTACCTGTGCATCGCATATGGATGTTCTATATGCTGCAGCAGGGAAATTTGTGTCGCTCACCTGACCTTCCTTTCAGATCTATTAAATGCAGTGTGATGATTCTACATGCTACTGGGTGGCATTTATCATTCAATGCCCATCAGCCTTAATATATGTGTGCATCAAAATATGGACGATACGACCATCGTGGAGGATTTTAATAATGCAGGGGTGTTAGGTTATTCGCTGGATGTGTTCATATTCAAGCTTGTGAGGGCGGGGGATAGGTATGGCCCGGCACTCTGCACTGGAAAAAAAACAGTTCTATCCTGTACAGAACCGCATTAGTTTTCCTAGCGTGCGCTAAACGACCTTATTCATGGACTACCGCGGACAAGGTGATCTGTTAGTAAGTCATCAGGCACTACGTTTTAGCGACTCGCACTAAATTTTTCCTTTAGTGATGGTGTTTTAGCTCACACCAGGTGATAGAGCCCTTAGTTTTATTCAGTGGTATGATTTAGTGGTGAAAATTATTAGTGCCCCCCCAGTTTTGACTGCGATATCCTATGTGCCCCCCTAAATATTGTTCCTAGAGTCGCCACTGATCACAGAGCTCCACTGAAATAAAACCCACAGTAATGTGTGGTGTGTATGAGCGTATCACAGAATCCACTGCAATAAAACTAGGGATGTGCGTTTCGGGTTTCGGAATTTCGGAATTTTCACGAAATTTCCTGATTCGTGTTTCCGGATGCGGCCGAATTTCCGAAAATTTTTAGATCCGAAAATGGCAGATCCGAAAAGTTTTCCGAGCCGAAACGAAATATTTTCGGAATTTTCGAATGGACTTGAAATGTGTCAAATCGAAATTTATTGCTTTGAAACGAGGAGAACAGACGTTCCGAAAAAACGAAAATTTCCGAAATTACGAAAAGTCGATACAAAAAACTAGCAAAGTGACACGAAAATACGAAAAATGGTCGATATTCCGAAAACATGTACAATTCCGAAAAACGAAAATTTCCGAAATCATGAAAAGTCGATACAAACAACGAGCTAAGTGACACGAAAATACGAAAAATGGTCGATATTCCGAAAAAAAAATGTACACGAAAAACGAATCGAGCCGAACCGAATCGAAACAGAAATCGATCAAAACAGAAATCGGTCAAAACGAGCCGAATCGAAAAGTTTAAAAATCCAAAAAATCGAACCGAATCGAACCGAAAAAAAAATCGGTGCACAAGCCTAAATAAAACCCACAGTAATGTGTGGTGTGTATGAGCGTATCACAGAATCCACTGCAATAAAACCCACAGTAATGTGAGGTGTGTATGAGCGTATCACAGAATCCACTGCAATAAAACCCACAGTAATGTGCGGTGTGTATGAGTGGCTGCGTATCACAGAATCCACTGCAATAAAACCCAGTAATGTGAGGTGTGTATGAGCGTATCACAGTATCCACTGCAATAAAACCCACAGTAATGTGAGGTGTGTATGAGCATATCACAGAATCCACTGCAATAAAACTCACAGTAATGTACAATGCGTATTAGAGTGACACTTACCCCTGCTAGGTGTAGATAAGATCATGGCACTAATACCCAGGTAGATACTCCTGCAGGGTATGGATTGAAATGTCAGGTCTCCGGTGTATAGATAGAGGTCTACCTGGCGCAGGTAATGTCTGGGTGCCACAGCACATTTTAGATGCCCCTCCATAACAGGGCATCAGTAATCAGCGTACTAAGGTAGTTGCCCCCTTCCTGGGTATGAATAATGCCTGGGTATCAAAGTACCTACAGAAATCATGGAGCACAGCGGTTTTAAGTGGGTTCCATAACTCATGTAGATACCCCTGAACTTTTATGGTAGAATCTGGATGCCCTGGCACAGTCACATACCCCTGTGTGGGTTTCAGAGCAATTCATGATGAACTTTAAATAAATGGGTAAGTTGGGAGGTGCATTCTGCAGCAGCTGGAGAGCCACAGGTTATATGGGCCCATACCCTGTGCATTGAGCAGATCAGACTGCCCTGCAGGACCTGAGATCATCCACCTCCATGCCATGTAGGCTCCCTGCACCCTGTGTGCCATGAAACCCAGACCATGTGTTTGGGAAAGTTATCCTCCTCTGCCATTTATGAGATGCTGAGGTGCCCACACACAATCAATCACTTGCATGAAGTAACTCACCGGCAGAGTCTTCATGCTGTGTACCTCCAGCAAGCACGGTTGACAGCTAGGTACCTGGCACTCTCCTAGCTGCTGCTTCCATTGTATTGTGTGAGAGAGGGGCTGTGAGAGGCAGGGGTAGGAACTGGGAGGGGGAGAGATGCAGAGGTAGGGAGAAAGGAGCAGGAGAGAAAGATGCAGGGGCTGGGGATGACTGATGCAGAGTGCATTGTAGTATGTTGTGAGAGTGCAGAGCATACTCACAGCCCAAGCCGGAGGGACTACTGCCTCCCTCTGGCCTCCATGCTGCTCAGCGGGAGCACCTGCTTCTCTGCCTCTTCACACGCTGTTCCCCCTGAAAAAGTTGGCACCGGATTACTGCCACTGTATGGGCGCGCCTGATGACATCACCGGAGCATTGCATGCCGGGAGATGTAGTTCTACACTGGTTGTCTTCAATCTGCAGAAAACCAGTGAACTACATCTCCCGGCATGCAATGCCCCGGTGATGTCAGCAGGCGGCGCTCAGACAGTGAGGTAATATGGGTGTCAGATGCAGAGCGGCCACTGTGCCGGCCTCCACGATTGGCCAGTGCAGTGGCGCTGAAAAATAAAATAGTGCAGGCGCTCCATTGTCGGGCCGGCCCTGGTGCTAACGGATTCTGCAGAAGCGGAATCCGTTAACAGCAAGTCCTGGCTCTGGTTAACTTTTTGTTAACTGCGGCCAGACGTTAATCAGCGTTAGGACTTTGTAATCCTAATGCTGATTAACACTTTTCGTTCCCCATGTTAAGTATAGCGAGCGCAAAGTACAGTAACCTCGCGCTGAAAAGCGCAAGGTACCAAACGCAAACGGGTTACTTAACCCGTTAGCGTTTGGATTGTAATATGTGTTAACTACTTGGGCTAACGTTAACGCTCAGGCAAGTAAGCGCTATCGATGGCACCAAGTATGTAATTTGGCCCATGGAAATTGGAACTGGGACCAACTGGACATTTTATTCGGAGGTCTTTTTGTAGCACAATCAGATGATTTAAAAGAAGACAGATGGTTGTGTCGACAGATCATGCAAAAAACACCACAGCTAAAATAAGTGGTTGAGCTGCATGCAGTGGCCTAAGACTAGAACTAGATAATGTTCATCAGTAACAAGAGGCTATGCACACCACACATTTACCAATAGTCGACACAGGGGGCTCTTGTATGCTGGACGAGTGAGCTCCTTGTAGCAATTCCCTAGTTATACAGGGTGAAAAAAGACGTGTGTCCATAGAGTACAGCCTTTCACACATCACCTACTGCTGTTGATCCAAAAGAAGGCAAAAAACCCGGGGCAGTATTTAATAGTGGACCCTAACAGAGACAGTAAGCAGGAAAGTCTGTACTTGCAGATTTTCCCTTACCGTCTCCATGTTAACGTCCTATTCTGGGGAAGGGTGTCAGCACCTCACTCCAGAACGCAATGCTAACCTCCCTGATACAGTAGCGCTTCTGCGCCACCACTAGAGATGTGCACAGATTTTTTTTCGGTTCGTTTCGTTCGGATTTTGTAACATTTCGTTTCAGACGATTTTCTTTTCGGCTCGTTTCGGCTCATTTTTCGTATCGACTTTTTCTCTGTGATTTCGGCCATTTTCGTGTTATCGGTTCGGCTCGTTTCTCATATCGACCTTTTTTTTCGTGATATCGGAAATTTTCGTGTTTTTCGGAATGTCTGTTCTCCTCGTTTCAAAGTGTCTATTCCTTTTGACTTAAACTAATGGTTTTTCGGATCCGATATTTCTGTCGATACGGTAATTCTGTCGATACGGTAATTCTGCCGATTCTATCTTTTTTTATTGAATAAAGATCCTTTTTTTCTTATGAATATGCATTGCACAACTTTATTTAATCATATTAAAATGGTATGAAAAGGAACAAAAATGAACAAAACGATTTAAAAAAAAAAAACTGACCCAATGTTCTGACTTTAAAAATAAAAACCAGAATAAAAGGTTTTAAAATGGAAAAAAAGCTGAACAAAATTATCAGAAACGAAAAAAAAAACCAGAACAAATAAAATGATTTAAAATGAAAAAAATAAATAAATAATGCAGCATATGAATCCGCACACTGCGGGGAACAGGCTCCTCTCTGCGCGGTATGATTAATGCAGCATATGAATACGCACACTGCGGGGAACAAGCGCCTCTCTGCGCGGTATAATTAATGCAGCATATGAATACGCACACTGCTGGGAAGCGCCTCCCTGCGATATAATTAATGCAGCGTGTGAATGCGCACACTGCAGGGAAGCGCCTCTCTGCAGTATAATTAATGCAGCATAAGAATCCGCACACTGCTGGGAAGCGCCTCTCTGCTGTATAATTAATGCAGCATATGAATACGTACACTGCTGGGAAGCGCCTCTCTGCGGTATAATTAATGCAGCCAGTGGCGTAGCGTGGGGGGTGCCTCGGGGGCGGTCGCCCCGGGCGCAATTTTCTTAGGGGGCGCAAAATTTCAAAAGAAATTTGAACCACTAATATTTTCCAGCAGGGATCAGCAAGGTGTCTGCCAGTTTTGCCATGCCGGCGGTGACTTCGCACTCAGCATCCAGATGGGAGGACCAGGACAGACAATTCTGGTCCTGTCCTGACTCCTTCTTAACGCCGACATGAGTCACGTGAAGCAGCGCAGCATTATTCGACAGAACACCCTGTACCACGCATGTCAACCCCTTGAAGCACTGTTCCAGCTCCATGCCGCTAGCAGCCCTGCAGCTGCTGACCAGGGAGGAGGGAGGGAGGCACCTGCCCTGCAGCACAATTTAAAATTCGGTCTCCACTAAGCCCCCTGGACAGCCCCCCCAGGCCACCAGCAACTCAACACAGGTAGGCAACACTGTGTGACACCAGAGCAGCGTGACCAACACACAGTGAGGGATACAGGGAGACAGTGACTGGAGGTTCAGGGAGAGAATGACTGGGAATACTGGGAGAAAGTGACTGGAGATACTTGGATAGAGAGAGAGTGACTGGGGTACTGGGAGAAAGTGTGGGTACTTGGAGAAAGATTGATAAACGGGTGTTACTGGGAGAGAGAGAGTGACTGGGGGTTACTGGGAGTGACTGGGGTTACTGGGAGTCACTAGGGGTTACTGGGAGTGACTGGGGTACTGGGAGAGAGTGACTGGGGTACTGGAGAGAGTGACTGGGTATAGTGTGAGAGTGGAACTATGCTAGGGTATACCGGGAACAGGGTGACTGGTAGCAGTGGCATAGTGTGGGGGCATGTGTGTTTCATTTTTTTATTATATCAGTATTTTGTTAATATACAATACTTGTGCTTGTGGGGTAAGGGGGTCAATACTCTACTGGTAGAAGGGAATCATGGTGTGTTATGTCCACAGGTTGGGGGGGGGCGCACAATTCTTGCCTTGCCCCGGGCGCTGACAACCCACGCTACGCCACTGAATGCAGCATATGAATCCGTACACTGCTGGGAAGCGCCTCTCTGCAGTATAATTAATGTATACGTCTGTGTTATAATATACAAACAGGATACATATGCATATAACTTAAAATGCAATAAAATTAGAATTTTCAAAAATTTACAAGGAGTAAAGTGGTTTTTTTTCACATTTTAACATGCGAGTGTTTACGGTTATATTTTCTATGAGTTAAACTTGTTAAAAAAATTCGAGATGGCGGACTTGTTACATACATTTTTTGGGTGAAAATTACACAATTTTTAACAAACGCAACTCCTACAAAAATCGTTAGTGCAGCATCATTGTTCACATTATAATTGAATGGGAACAATATTGCTGCATTAGCAAAACAAAACAACTTTTTTAAAATTTATTTATTTTTTAATATTAGAAATATAAGCATTCTGATTTTCTAACGGCAGATTTACTCTATCCGATCGAGTAACAGGGTAATTCAAAGAGATTCGAAAAGTCACCGCACGTTCGGTGACTTTTCGTTCTCTTCAATTCGGTTCCTTTTGCCGATCCCATTTCGGTGACCCTGCGGTGTATTCAGCAAACACCACAGGGTCCCCGAATTGCAGGGAAAAGCTGCCGCAAACCTGACGAAAACAAACCGCAAAACCCAGCGAATGCATGCCGAAAACCCGCAAAAACATCTGGATTAACCTGCTGAAAACCACAGAAAAACCGAGCAGGAGCCGATCGCAGCCTCCGGAAAAAGCCGACACTGCAGAAGAGGCAGTGAATAAATTAGCAAAACAGTTTGCATGAATGTTTGAAAAGTGAAACACTGTTTGCAAAGAAACTACTAAGCGAAAATGTCTGAAATTTACATATAAGGTCCAAAGAAAGATAATAAAAAGGGCTGTTACAGAAAAAATATGTAAACTTTAAATTTAAAAAAATCCAGAAAAATGCTTAAAATATCCTAAAAAATCTATAAATAAAGAGACTCTTTACTGCAGAATTTTATAATGAATGGTTTATTAGATATTGAATTAAAACAGGAATATTTTTAACATTGAAGCCTATGTGATTCTCCTGAATAAACTTGCCAAATTAAAACACCGAATGGCAGGGCATTTCGGGAACCTTTCACTGCTGGTTTGTGTTCTCTGAATAGCCGAAGCAGTGCTTTTTCATGGGGATTTCACTGTCCTCGAACAGGCACCGAACAGGCACTGTATGTGCAGGCAATTCGCCAGGATTTGGCGAATTTCCTGCTCTCTGGATAGCCGAATGGCCAAGAAAGGTAACCGAACGCTGATTTTCTGATCGCCTATATGTTTAACAGACAAAAGACTGTCAGATTTTCTAACGATCAGGATCAGGACACTGGACAGCAACAGTGCTATCCAGCGTCCTGATCGTTAGAAAATCGTAATGTATATACACTATATTGCCAAAAGTATTCGCTCACCCATCCATATGCGAGTCAAGGCAGGTGAGCAAATACTTTTGGCAATATAGTGTATGTTTAACGGCCGCATGGACTTACTCTATCCAAAGTTCTGATGTGAAAAAAATAGTTAATCTATCCAAAGTTTCACATCGGGACGTCGGATAGAGTAAGTTCTGGAGTTAACCCCCTAGTAGCCACCAATGGTGGAGATAGGGGGTTCATTGGAACCCCCTATCTCCCGATCCGTGGCAGCTAGGGGTTAATGTTTGGTATCGTTGGATCGGCCAGAGCATGGCCTTTCCAACCATACCAAAGATGACCATGTTAAAAGTTAATTAAAAATATTAAAATATTTTTTAAAAAAATTAATAAAATTTTAAAAAAAGTTTTTTTTTGTTTTGTTTTGCTAATATTGTTCCCATTTCAATTATAATGTAAACAATAATGCTGCACTATCAATTTTTTTATGGGTTGCGTTAAAAATCGTGTAATTTTCCCCCAAAAAAATGTATGTAACAAGTCCCCCATCTCTAATTTTTTTTAACAAGCGCAACTCATACAAAATATAACCGTAAATGCTTGCATGTTAAAATGTCAAAAAAAACACTTTACACCTTGTAAATTATTGAAAATTCAAATATTATTGCATTTTAAGTTATAATATACAAACAGGATACATATACATATAACACAGACGTATACATTAATTATAACGCAGAGAGGCGCTTCCCAGCAGTGTGCGTATTCATATGCTGCATTAATTATACCCCACAGAGAGGCGCTTCCCAGCAGTGTGCGTATTCATATGCTGCATTAATTATACCACGCAGAGAGGCACTTGTTCCCAGCAGTGTGCGTATTCAGATGCTGCATTAATAATACCGCAGAGAGAGGCACTTCCCAGCAGTGTGCGTATTCATATGCTGCATTAATTATACCGCAGAGAGGCACTTTTTTTCCGTTTTAAAACCTTTTTGTTCTGTTTTTTTCTTTAAAGTCAGACCGCTTGGGTCAGTATTTTATTTTTGCGGTTTTTAAACCGTTTTGTTCATTTTTGTTCCTTTCATACCATTTTAATATGATTAAATAAAGTTGTGCAATGCATATTCATAAGAAAAAAAGGATCTTTATTTTAATTAAAAAAAAGATAGAATCGGCAGAATTACCGTATCGACAGGATTATTGTATCGACAAATATCGAATCATTGGAAACAATACGGAATTATGGAATCAGCAATGGAACCGAAAAATACGATGTCCGAAATGACTGAAATGAAACCAAAATCATGAATGAACGAAAATGACTTGCGATTTTACACATTTCACGTCAATACGAAAACACGAAAATCTTTTAGTTTCGCATCGAAAATCTTTTCATATTTGCCGTTTTCGGATCAGATTCGATTCGGAAAATCGGCTGAATCCGAAGCCACGAATCGGACCGATTCGTAAAAAATACGAATCGGTCCGAATCGAAACGCACATCCCTAGCCACCACGAGTATCAACTCCTGGAGTCCATAGAACCCCATTGAGACTTGCACTTTCTGGCTGCAAGGTGGCGCAGCATCGCGGAGTGATCGTGGAAGGAGACTAGGAACTATTTGCTCCCAGTCTCACTCTGCTCCCGGAAAGAAGAAGCGACAGATCAGGCCACCCTTTCCACTGTGGGATGAGAGGTGAGTATGAGAATTTAGGGGGGTTTAGAGCGTGTTAAATGATTTAGCATTTTGCGGAATCATTTAGCACCAGCTGTTAGACGTTGTTCAAATTTTGCCTTGCTTGTCCTGATGGTACTTCGCGCCAGCATTTTGCGCTCCCCATGGTAAGTACAGGAGAGGCTTAAGTACAGTAAACCCATGCAAGATGTGAAGTGCAAAACGTTTTCATCTGGTTGCAGCGTCAAGATTGGAATATCAATGCCAGACGGTAAACTTATATTTCCCAGCGTTAACGATTACATATGGAGACAAAGCTACATTAGCACCAACTATGGAACAGAGTCTCCAGTCTGAAGCTCTTGCCGAATATGCAACATACTGGGAAAAAATCCTTCTTGACCCCAGAATACGGTCAGATTTCTCCTTGGATCAAGCAGCTTTTATCCACATATTAAGAAGTATAACCCTTAATATTCTGGTTTTGCATGAAGTCATCCAGCCGTTGTTTAAACGTTTCCTCTGACGTATTTATCATGCGACGCCTTTAATTTAACAGCGCATCTATGTCACAGCATTTTTCTCTAGGCATAGATGCGCTGTTAAATTAAAGGCGTCGCATGAGAAATAAGTCATCGAGGAAATAGGCGGGCAGACGCCGTGGAGGAAGTGGGATCCCGAGCGCCATGTTTTCGGTGGAGGGAGAAAACACCACAGGAACGAGGCTGACGTGATTGTGATGAATAAGGGAGGGCTGTTTGGGGTTTAATTGACCAATTATGTTAATGAATGTGATTATAAAATGGCGATGTTCAGAATTGATTTCTTAACCATGTACCTATGACTACACATATTTCTTCTGATGAAGTCTTTTGACGAAACGCGTCAAGCGTGAGCAGTCTTATCTTTATTGTTATTAATAAAATCCTTTGACTGGAGAAACTTTGGTCTTGGCTGATTGTTCCTGAAGTGCACCGGCTGTGGAGGAAATCATACCCCAGGTCCTAGGCACCCATGGAACGGTGATAACGATCTTGTTTTTTTGATGTGCGTGAATTGATTCAAATACTATTTGTTCATTTAACATGCACCTCTAAGTGATTTTAATTCGTTGTAGGATTACCCTCTACCTTCTTCTTATTGTATACTGCTTACGGGTTACCGGGAGCCCGCAGAGGGAAGATCCTCTCTTCATTAATAAGTTATTCAGTGATTCAGTGTGTGTTTTTTTCTTTGCATGTACTGATTTCTTGTGTCCTGGTATCTGTGATTATCCTAAGACTCTGCACAGCTCTGTGGTATTTTCCATTTAGCACAGATCCGGCTACCCTAAAGACCGGCCTATCAGTTTAGGGTTCCTTTGGTATTGCCTTGCAGGAGTCTCGGTTTAACCCTGTGTTGCTCTTACCACTTGTTGTCTGCAGTAGTATTTCCTGCAATTTGGGGTTTCTTCTTGAACAAGGACCCCAAAATGGCTCAGGCCTGGTGCCGCTGTGAAAGAGCACAAAACGGTCAAAATGAGCTTAGCGCGTAGAGGTGAAATGGTACAGCAGTGAAGGGGTTAATGAATAGGTTTCCAGACAATGGTTTATAACGGCCTCGTATATACTTAAAGTTAGCAGATTCCCTCTAAGGCCAGTGCCAGATGAGCGCACTACGTGCACTGTACTGACATGCCTTCCGTCGCAGCGTTGTGACGTTTTGACAGGGGTTGGCCACACGCTGTAACGTGCGTACGAATTGCGCGTGCTACAGTGGATGTGCTGAAAGCCTCCCAGTCGAAACATTAGAACGTGCGTTCGGTGGGGCTGCAAAGCGCTATCCTCCATAGGAGGATCGAGTCTTGCAGCGCAGAGCGCACTAACTGCGATCAGCGAGGTGCAGGGGCGTATTAACCATTAAAGCAGACTAAGCATGTGCTTAGGGCATGAGAAAAATAACACGTAATGACCTAATGCTAACACTTGAGGAACACAGACTCCCGATCCACTAGACGCCACTGCGGATACATGTTGAGAGCTCCCCAGCAGGATGCGAAGGAATACGTGAGAAAGTACTGAGTCACTGACTTGCTTTTTAACGGGTGAGATCACATCAATAGCCCACATGTTTTTATGAACTATGTGTCACGGGCTGGGCCTTGCATGTGTGTGCAGGAGTATGGATGTGAGCCCAATATGCAGCGAAATAGCAGCAGAAGACAGGTTACAGGCAAGTTACGGGGTTTATTTGTAACTACAAGTAAACAGACAGAACTGAATAACAACTAGGGATGTGCATTTCGGGTTTCGGAATTTCGGAATTTTCACGAAATTTCCCGATTCCTGTTTTCGGATGCGCCGAATTTCCGAAAATTTTTAGATCCGAAACTGGCAGATCCGAAAAGTTTTCCGAGCCGAAACGAAATATTTTCGGAATTTTCGAATGGACTTGAAATGTGTCAAATCGAAATGTATTGCTTTGAAACGAGGAGAACAGACTTTCCGAAAAAACGAAAATTTCCGAACTTACGAAAAGTCGATACAAAAAACGAGCTAAGTGACACGAAAATACGAAAAATGGTCGAAATTCCGAAAACATGTACAATTCCGAAAAATGAAAATTTCCGAAATCACGAAAAGTCGATACAAAAAACGAGCTAAGTGACACGAAAATACGAAAAATGGTCGATATTCCGAAAAAAAGAGCACACGAAAAGCGAATCGAACCGAACCGAATCGAAACAGAAATCGGTCAAAACGAGCCGAATCGAAAAGTTTAAAAATCCGAAAAATCGAACCGAATCTAACCGAAAAAAAAATCGGTGCACAAGCCTAATAACAACGGATACAAAGAACATAGAATAGCAGGGGGAAAATGGGGCAAAGGAGGATACTGGTTATGAATGTCTTTGGTTCAAAGGGGGTTCCAGACAAGGATCTCAGGAGTTCAAGGAAGCAGGTCTGCACTAGGCAAGGCTGGGAACTTCAATGAGGAAGCTTAGAGTAAGGGGCGTAGCTTCCTTTTATGCAGGGTGATTAGGGAGGATGAAGGGCAGGTGAGGTTCCAGGTCCATCATGCAAATCAAAGTCCAGGAAAGCATATGGAGACAAAAGTCCTGGAAACTGCATATAGCAATGCAGGACATGGTAAAAAGGAGAACAAAGGGTGGCGCCAGAGGGTCTGGGGGTTCGGACCGTGACAGAATGATATGTGTAGCAGGTTGCTGTTTTAATAAAAGGTATAAGCACTATCGATATTTTTCGTTTTCTTACACATATTTGGAAGACTGAAAGCCACTCAACATTTCTATGGACACCGGATCCCTCTGCATATCTGAGCAGCTATTTCCACAAGTTATATACTGATTGATGAGTTATTTGCATCACTTATAGCTTCTGATTGGGAGGTAATTGGGAGAAACCAGTGAGAACTATAAGAGACTACTCCACAATTCCAGTATGGGTCATCATTACACATTTAAGTATTTTTTGTCTATATTTTTACCATGCGATAAGTGTATCTATTGATCTATAGACTTTAGCGCAAAACCACCAATTTTATTTTTGTTTTACGTTCTTTGGGCACCAGGCTCAAAGGGGGCACCACAAAGTTGAGAAAAGAGTGAAAAGAAAAGAAACGAGAGAAGCTTTGTAAAAAATATTGATAAAACTAGTGCAAATTGATCATAACGTTCTGTTTCTGATCCTGGTGCACCCTAGGGTTATCTTCCCAGGTGTAACACAAGGGGCACTTCTGTCGCAGTGCACTCGGACCTCTGCCGGTCAGTAAGATCATTGACAGTGTCACAGGTTTCCTGTTGTGGAATATTCATAACAGACCTCTGTGCCTCAGACATGATGTGTGCGATATCCTTGGAAATCTAAGACCACTGCACTGGTAAGAATGTCATACCGCTTCAATGATCCTTTATTTAATTAGTTGTTGCTTTATCTGTCAATCTTTTTTGAGACTTTTTGTGGAGCCAAATTTAGCTGTCATGACAGTCATTTCAATGACCCATTCTGCCCCTTTTTCATGTCAGCCCATATACACATCAAAAATTAAGCGTGTTCAGTTGAGTGGTACGCAAAAGAGAAAACGTGCAAAAGAGAATGAGCAAAAGAATATGTTGTAGCCAAAACAGGAAAGCTGACAAATTTCTTCTTACGAACTGCAGAGAAAGATTATCCAGATCAAAACCAGTGTCAATCTTCAGAGACAGCAAGTGAATCCACATGATGAAGTGCCACAACCTGGATCGAGTTCTATGACAAGATGTGTAAATGCTTATGAACTTTCCAAGAAGTTTAGAGAAATGACCAAGGATGAAATGAACAAAGCTAAGGACCCAGGGTTGTGTAATGAATTTTATGGTGATGAGGTGACTTATTGGATTGCTTGTGGACCCAGTGAATGTCAGCATCACAATGAACCATTCACAAATTGTGTTGCAATTTCATAATAGGGAAGCCAAAGAGATACTGTTCACAGAAAATCTTTTTTGGAATAAAAGTCAATGGTGAACACTACAAGAGAGAATGACTGCTGTACGCTCCTTCAAAAGGATCAGTTTACTGTTTTGTTTGTAACTATTTGCGCCCAAAGGGTCAACGCATTTTGCTAGAAATGAAGAATTCAGAGATTGTCGAAACACTGCTGTAATTGACAACCATGAAAAAAGTACAACTCACCGAGATGCCATGTTGACATATTTAACTCGAAAACAAGGCTTAGGCTTGACACAGTCACTGGAAAAACAAATTGAAGAGGAGTATAATTACTGGCAGAATGTGCTTCGGCGTGTTGTAGCAGTCATTTGCACAGAGACTGAACGAGGATTGGCATTCCGAGGAAAGTGGAAAAATTTGGATCATTCAAAAATAGGAACTATTTAGGGCTACTCGAATTGACCAATTCTTGGCTGCTCACATATCACGGTATGACAATGCTGGAAAAGGCAACCTTTCGTACCTGTCTAAAATGATATGTGAGGAACCTATTGACTTAAATGGCAAAGAAAGTGCACTCTGTCATCATTGACGAAATTAAGGATTCTGGGTACTTTAGTCTGTCTGTGGAATATTGCAAACAAGATGCAAGAACTGGAATTTGTGTTCATGCTGAATTTTTGGAACAAGTCAACTTCTTCAAAGTGAAAATGTGATCTTGCAAACATGTGCAGATTTGTATTCATCATTGGCAAACCAGTTGCACACATCAAGAGATGAGTTTGAGAGATTTGAATCACTTGCAAAGGACATGCTCCCTGGTGTAGAATACAAAACAACTCAAATGTGTAAGTGAATAAGAAAGGATGCCCAACGATGGAAATGCACCAGATGTCAATCTCAGTGCCAGAGACAAATTTCGTATCTCCACTTTTTATGTAATTGCTGAAAGGTTAGAAACGGAAATTAGGAGACAAAAGGTGTACAATGAAATAGCAGACAGATTCTATTGTCTGACAGATGTTCCTAATGTCACCCAACAAGGTGCTAATTCCCAGTTATCAGAAAGTGAAAGGTACTCAAAGACTTGTCAGAAACTCATTGATGCTTATCCAGAAGACATGAGGAGCAACACTTTGTCTACAGAGCTTCAGCAGTTCCATTCATATGTTCTTCATACGTTTAAAACAACCACATGGAACTTGACAACACAATTACAGAAGAAAAACTAGAGAATGCCTTTCCAAATGTTGAAATTGCCTTAAGAATATTTTTAACATTAATGGTCACCAACTGCATAACAGAGAGGTCTTTCTCAAAACTGAAACATGTAAAAAAAAAACCTAATAGATCAGTTACGCTTCAAGAAAGACTCGACTCACTGTGTATATTAACAATTGAAGCAGACATTCTGACTGAGAAGTATTAATTTTGAGGATGTTATCAGTGATTTTGCAAAAAATTAAATGTAGAACAATGCCTTTCAGGTCATGATAATTGGAACTTTGATACATTTGACTTGTGAAATATTAAAATAGATGTTGTATTGCATTTTTGTAGAACGTTATGTAGCCTAAGCTTGGCTTAGTTTGTACAGAATTTTGTGTTGTCATGAATAAATATTTGTACTGCTGCAACCTGCATTGTATATCTAGTCAGACAGGTCAACAACTAAAATGGACTGGGCTGGAATGGAAAGGAGAGGGGCACCAAGATTTGTCAGTGTTTAGGGTACCAGTGAGCCTTAATCTGCCCCTGGCGAGGTGGCCACACTGGCATCAGAGTGGAAGGAACGACCACTCTCACAGAGGTTCCTTCCGCTCTGAAAAACGCTTGTCTGACATTGGCCTAAGGTGCTGTTTTTCTAAACTAAACACCAATGCAAAAAAAAATATATAGGATCTAGGCACTCCTGCAGTCATCAGTGGGAACTATATTGAAAAGCTTTGCAACGTTCCGGCCGTCACACAGCCTTTGCCAAGCTGGAAGAAGGAGTGTCTGGATTCTATTTTTTGCATACCTTAGATAATGATAGTATTAAGGGATTGGGAACACAAAGCTAGGAGAGGTGAACATTAAGGTGTGGGAAGAACATTAGCCAACATTTATGCATCAATAGGATTTACTACAGACGAAATGATGTAATTTATTAGCCAACTAAACATTAGTGTGGAACTCTGCTCTTAGAAACAAAAAACTCACCATGTTTCTTGTTTGAATTAGGGTAATATTCTTTCAATGCTTGGAATCAAATGCAAACATATGAAATTCTTTCCAAGGGAACAGGTAGGCTTAAAAAACAAAGCTTGTCCTTCTGATGCAATGCCCATTTGGAGCACTTCAGCCTCTTCCCAGCAGTAGTCTTCCTGTCATGGATAGCGAGTAACCCAGCACGCAGACAAAACCCAGATAACCCTTTCACTGCTGAGGACGTGTGGGGAACGTCCTCATTGACTCCTAAGGAAAGATAGGGGGTTCCTTTAAACCCCAATATCCCCTGATTGTTGGCAGCTAGCATGTTTGGTATCATTAGAAAGGCCAGAGCATGGCTTTTCCAATGATACCAAACATGACCATGATTAAAGTAAAAAAATAAATTATAAAAATAAAAGAAGCACATTTTCCTTTTTTTTATTAAGACATGAAATGGCTCAGCAGTGAAGGGGTTAAAACCCTAGGACCGTTTTACATAAAAGGGAGACCCAAAGGTGGATGCTGGGCTTCTGTGACAGGACAGGTGGCGCTCTGGGTGTGAGGGCCCTGCTTACTGTACCTCCTGAACTGCCAAGCACACTGTGGAGGGGGGCATTGAACACAAGGGCCTACCCAGGCCGTCATCTGGCAGCTTCTGCTTCTTCCTGCTTAGGAGCCCGACAGGAAATCCACATGACGTGACGTCACAGGCGTGGGCCCCAACCACGAAGTGTGACACACCCCTGGATATAGTGCTCAAAAGACTTCTAATGTAAACCCTGGTGATGTCCTTTGCATACATCCCAACAATACAATGCTATGATTCGGATTTTTGGAGATCTGTCCTTCATTCTTTGTCAAATGCCACACAGTGATGTGCAAGTGCTGTAAATAGGGATGCACCAATACCATTTTTTTTAGACCGAGTACCGATACTTTTTTCACGTGCTCAACGATACGGATTACCGATACTTTTATTTAAAGTCATATGACCGCTTTACAATAAATAATTTAGGATTTTGATGAAAGACTTTTAGCTTTATGTAAATATTGAAAAGTATGGCCAGACACCCCATTTACCCACTGAAAAGACCTGCACTCACCCTGACTACACATGCAGACCTCAGATATATCTATCTCTATTACACCCACTCACTCACCAGACCTCAGATACATATATATCCCACAAATTCCAGACCTCAGATACAGACACTGGGGTAGCTGGCTCCATAGAATGTGACTAACTCAGTGCTGGCTTCTGGTATCGGGTGCATCTGTACAAATACCAAGTCCTCGTGCAAATGCCGGTATCGACACCGATACTAGTATCAATATCGTTGCATCCCTAGCTGTAAAGATATAGGGTGGAGGGTGGCAATTTAAAACACGAAAGTTCACAAAATGGATGCACACAGTGACACATATACAGTAAAATATTTTCTTAACTAAACAAACACTTCAAAACCAAAGTATGTGTAAGATATCAGCAACATAAAATAAACAAAATAAGAATGTTTCATTTTTGTGGTAGTGTCCCTTCAAGCAGTCAGATTCCCCTTTCCCTCCAGCCCATTCTTCAGTTTTCTTCCCTCTTCTTAAACTGTCAGGGTTATCCAAAGAGATTCGAAAAGTCACCGCACGTTCGGTGACTTTTCGTTCTCTTCAATTCGGTTCCTTTTGCCGATTGCATTTCGGTGACCCTGCGGTGTATTCAGCAAACACCACAGGGTCCCCGAATTGCAGGGAAAGGCTGCCGCAAACCTGACGAAAACTAACCGAATGCAAGCTGAAAACAAGCAAAAACATCTGGATTAACCTTCGAAAAACCCGAACAGGAGCCGAAAAGGAGCCGAACATGAGCTGAATCACACAGAGCCGAAGCAGCTGTGACGTAGAGGAGGCAGTGAATAAATTAGAAAAACCATTTGTATGAATCTGGGAAAATGAAACGCTGTTTGCAAAGAAACTACTGAGCGAAAATGTCTGAAATTTTCACAGGAGGTCCAGGGAATGATAATAAAGAGGGCTGTTACAAAAAAATAAGTAAACTGAAAAAAAAAAATAAAAAAAATCGGACTTTTAAATTTTTTTTAAAAAATTCAGAAAAATGCTTAAAGTATCCTAAAAAATCTATAAATAAAGAGACTTTTTGCTGCAGAATTTTATAATGAACGGTTTATTAGATATTGAATTAAAACGGGAATATTTTTAACATTGAAGCCTATGGGATTCTCCTGAATAAATTTGCCGAATTAAACCACCGAATGGCAGGGCATTAGGGGAACCTTTCACTGCTGGTTTGTGTTCTCTGAATAGCCGAAGCAGTGCATTTTCATGGGGATTTCACTGCCCTCGAACAGGGACCGAACAGGCACCGTATGTTCAGGCAATTCGCCAGGATTTGGCGAATTGCCTGCTCTCTGGATAGCCGAATGGCCAGGAAAGGTAACCGAACGCTGATTTTCAGCGTTCGGTTACCTTTCTCAAGCAATTCGAATCTCTTTGGATAACCCTGTATGTTTCCAGGTATAGTACCAGCACTACCACGAGTCAAACAAATTTTTCTTTTGAGGCACCAGCTCAGTGGAGGAGAGGGTACCCCAAAAAGAAGCTCCCTTACTCCCCCTAGACCAGAGTAAGTTTGTGCAGTGCCCCCTGTGACAGGAAGCCATTCAGACACTGCAGGACAGAGACATGGCACGGAATAGCCTGTGCACCAGTTAATACATACAGGTTTATGCAGAGAGCACCGAAATGTCACCAACATTTCGGTGCTCTCCCGTTCCCTGCACTTCGGCAAATTTGAACAGAGAAAAACAGAAGGGTCTTTAGGGAGCGTTTAAATGAAGCCAGATTTGGGGACAGTCTGTTATTGCAAGGAAGCGCATTCCATAGGGTCGGCGCCGCACGAAAAAGTCCTGCAGTCTGGCATGTGAAGAGGTAATGATGGAGGATGCCATAAGTGGTTGAATAAATATTTAAGAAAAACGGGGAATTTTTTTAATATTGAAACCTATGGGACTCGCCAGTTTAAAACTGCCGAATGAAAGCACCGAAAATCAGGGCACTTCACTGACATTTCGGCGCTGCTCCGTGTTCTGTGAATAGATTAACCATTACTTCTCTATGGGGATTTCAATGCTGTCGAAAGTCACCATATTTTTGTGGCAATTCGGTGTTCTTTGAATAACACTGATATTGTCTTCATTGACTCAGAAGCCCAGGCCTTTGCTAGTCATTATCAGGTCTGCTATGGACCATAAATACCCTTACACATTTTCATTTTCAAATCTTGGTAATAACATTAACATTTCAAGAGACCAAAGAAAGACACTTGCTTTTCAGGGAATATCACTGGAGTCAGTCCTGTGACAAGGTCATTCCTAGACTTTGAGATAACGAACTTGATCTTTTATTTATGTAAAAATGTTATTTGGATGAAGACCAAAGTATCTTATTTATTATTATTATCCTGTCCCTGCTCTCCCTCGCTGACCTCCACGAACACATTCGCCTCCGGCGACCGTGGCGTTTTGCTTCCTGGTTCCCTTCTCGCGAGAAGTCGCGATCGTCCGGAGGCGACAGCGGGGGCCAGCAAGGGAGAGCAGGGACAGGTAATGTATCCAGTCCCTAGTGTGGCTCGGGGTTACCGCTTTCAGCACTGAAATTAACCCCAACCACACTCGATTACCGCCAGGGGGCTATAAATTGTTATGATTCTGACATATAAAATACGTCAGAATCGTAACATCAGGGAGGTTAAAAAAAGGGTTCACAGGGTAATATGTCTGCAAATTACTTACGTTCTTACTTATTTACTCACAAATCTCCAGAATTCCTAGAAAAGAATGTTTTATGCAAAACATGAGTCTTATCTACACTACATGTGAATCATTGAATGCACAGCACGTTCAATGTCACATCTCTGTTGACACAAGTGCTGATTGATAAACTTGGTGGCTGCCAAGTTAGGTCAAGTGTGAGAAATCTTGTTATTTATTTCTCCCTACTACTCGCCTGAGCTCCACCCATGCACAGAAGTAGTGTTTTCTTCTGCCCAATATCCACCTGATCCTGCCCTGCACGGAAATATGTGTCCAATATTAACCTGAATCTGCAGAGAGGATACATTTATCTCTGCCCACTGCTAACCTGATCCTGCCTGTGCAGAGATGATGTATTAACCTCTGCAATCTCCTAACCCGATCCTGCCTGTGCAGAGAGGTGGTGTTAACATCTGCCCACTGCTAACCTGATCCTGCCCCTGCAGAGAGGCTATGTTTAGCTCTGCCCACTGCTAATCTGATCCCGCTCCTGCAGAGACAATGTATTAACTTCTGCCAACTACTAACCTGATCTTGCCCCAGCAGTGAGGATATGCGTAGCTCTGCCCAATACTAACCCGATCCAGCCCCAGCAGAGAGGATATGCATAGCTCTGCCCACTACTAACCCGATTCTGCCCCAGCAGAGAGGATATGCGTAGCTCTGCCCACTACTAACCTGAACCTGCCCCAGCAGTGAGGAAATGCGCAGCTCTGCCCACTACTAACCCGATTCTGCCCCAGCAGTGAGGATATGCTTAGCTCTGCTCACTACTAACCTGATACTGCACCTGCAGAGATGCGGTGTTTAGCTCTGCCCACTGCTAATCTGATCCTGCTCCTGCAGAGACAATGTATTAATTTCTGCCAACTGCCAACCCGATCCTGCCCCAGCAGAGAGGATATGCGTAGCTCTGCCCACTACTAACCCGATCCTGCCCCAGCAGAGAGGATATGCGTAGCTCTGCCCACTACTAACCCGATCCTGCCCCAGCAGAGAGGACTGTTCCGGACTGCAAACAAATTAGATTGTGAAATGTAAAGAAATATCTACACCACATTTTTTTTTTTTTGTTATTTAATATACTGTAGTTCTGGGAGTTCAATAGCAACTATTCTGAAAGCTGCCTGTAGGTGGCACAGGGCAATAATGAGAGGTTAAGTGGCACTCTTTCATCAAAAAAGGCAACAAAGATTAGAAGATGCCAGAACCAGGCAGTTTATAATTACTAAATATTCCTATTAACATAACGGAAAGTTAGAATTTTAATAATGACTCGGAGGCGAGTATTTGCTTCTCTTTCTTGTATTTCAATCACAGCAGCAAGAGAAAACATGAACAAGATAAACGGTCTAACTTAGCTTCCCCTTAACCCCTCCCCTAGTCTATAATCCCCTGCAGCTCCAGTCCATAAATGGGAGTGAACCCGGAAATGCGTCCTCTTTCTGGCTGCAAAAACAGGAAAACTTTGTATAATTCAACAGGTAATCCAACAGACATGATGGGGATCGAGACGACGTAGAAGTGTCCGCAACCTGGACATGAAGACGGATGACGTAGAGGACCAATCAGAACACTGGAAAACAGAGGAAAAACACGAACTAGGGATTCAGAGAGAATTCTGTTACTGGCAGTCAAACAACCGGATTCGGAATAGAATACACGAGACACATCCAGTAGATGAGGTAATCTTTTATTGAAGCAGACATGAAAACATCCGTATCAATACATGAAATAAAAACAGTATAAACAGAATTTGTGTAGAACGTTTTATTGAAAGTTTAAAATGAACAAACATAGCAATACAATATTATAATGGGAGGGAGAGGAGGGAAAAACTTGCCTCCGAGTCATTATTAAAATTCTAACTTTCCGTTATGTTAATAGGAAAATTTAGTAATTTTAATACATGGACTCGGAGGCTCCTATTTGCTTGTTTAAAGTTCTTCCAAAAACAGGGTAGACCAATGTGTAAGAGGCTTTAAATAAAACGTACGTAAGGTAGATTCTCGGGACCAATCTGCAGCCCACATCACATCTTCCAAACGACAACCCAAAGAAACAGCGGAAGAAGCCATTGCACTCCTAGCTGAGTGTGCTCCAAAGCACGCAACATCAATATCTGCCGCTGACATAATCCAACGCATCCAGCGGGCCAGAGAAGTCGAGGATACCGGATTATGAGGAGTTTTGAAGGATAAAAACAGAGGGGAAACACCAACAGGGCGAAACTGTCCTGTACGACTTTCGTGTTCTTGTAAACACCTTACTGGACAAATAAACGGATGATCCGTAAGGAATGGATAAAACACAGATTTAATAGATGTTTTTGTGCGGCGAGTAACATCAAATGTGACCCCGTCGGGGCCAAACGAACATGAAGGAAAATCTAAAGCGCGAACATCGCCTACCCGTTTACAGGAAAAAAGACACAACAGCATCAACAACTTAGGAGACAATTGAAAAGGGATAGGGCATCATTAGGAGGCCAATCTGACAAAAAACGGAGGACTGACACATCCCAGGTGGAAGTAGAACGAGGAACCGGAGGGCGTGATAATCGAATGGCCCCTAATAATCGGCATACCAATGGATGACAACCTATTGGGACACCCTGGGAACCTACATGGGAAGCAGAAATGGCTGACCTGACCACATTAATTGTCTGATAGGCCCGGACCTCGTGAAACAAATCAGGAAATTCACAGGGGCCGAAAAGGGATCCAACTGCCTTTCCCTACTCCAGCTAAACCATCCTCGCCATGCTGAACTGTATGAGGAACAGGTACCTGGAGCCCAGGCCTCCAAGAGTAGGGATCGAGTTCGTTCCGAAATGCCAGGGACAGGGCCAAGTCCCCTGAGACCAACCACGCTACCAAACGGCAATGACGCGAATGGAACAACGGATGGGGTTGTCCCTCCGGGTCCAACAACAAGTCTGGATGGACAGGGAGGAGTCGTGGGAAGTCTATTGACAGTTCCAGGAGGGAAGGGAACCACAGTTGCCCTTTCCACAGGGGCGTTATCAATAGCACTAGCTGGGTCCGAATTAACGACAGTGTTCATGCTAACATGGAGAATGGGGGAAATGCGTACTGATGCGAATCGGTCCAATCTTGTAGGAAGGCGTCCGTCGCTAATGCCTCCGGGTCCGGTCGCCAGCTGAAGAAACGTGGTCGTTGAGTGTTTAGTCTGGAGGCAAATAGCTCCACGTCCAGGGGTCCCCAAAGAGCGGCAAGCACTGTAAATGTCGAGGAGTGCAACCTCCAGCCTCTGGAATACTCTGTGTATCTGGAGTTCCAGTCCACTATTATATGGTATTTTAATATGATAGGTAGTGTGAAATCCACCCCCCCATTATAAGTGTCAAACCCTGCAAGTTTTTTACTTGCATAGGATGTTAGCCTGTGGAATTTAGCCATTTCCTTTGTGTGCAGGAAAGGGTGTGTGAACAGTGTATGCTAGAAAAAGCCATCTCTGAATCAAATGTAGTAATTTTTGGCTCACTGTTCGTTAAACTCTGACGTAGAAATGTATCTGTATGCTGATTGGCTATAAATTCTTTGAAATCTAATAAAAAGCCTGTCTAAAGAAGGATATTTCAGACAGGATTGACGCTACATTGCTTTGTGGTCGATTTTGTGGTCTCTCGCCATGGTGCAGCGCCGCGCCCTGTTTTCAACTTTGATATATAAGAAGAAACTTGAAAAAGGTTTATTGAAATTTCATAAAATGGTAATTATTATAGGGAGTTTGTTTTTGTTTGCTTTAAATCCAAATTTATCAGTTGTTGTCTGAAGTGGGATTTGCCATTCGAATGTATCCTTACATTTAAATGTATCTTTACATTTGAATGTATCCTTACATTTGCTTGTTCAGATTTTGCGAACTTGCCTCCAGGCTTGGTTTTTGTTTATTTTCCTTGAAGTTAAAGCTATGGTTCAGAGCTTGTTGATTTTTTTTTAGTGCAAGGTTGGACTCTTTGTCTTGGTTTGTTTTTGTCATTTTATGTATTGTAGTAAAGGAAAAATCGTTTGAGGACCTCACGTGTGTTGTTTGAAATCGCCCGCTGTGTTGAGTATAGTGTATTGTATATGCTGGAAATTGAACTCATAAAAAAAGAAAAGAGAGGTTTCTAGCTGTATTGTATCCGTTCTGTGTCTATCTTGTACTTCAATTCTGGTGTTTCTGGGTCGTCCATATCTTGTAATTGTGAGAATTTTATTTTAATTGATTAGATTTTAATTTCTTCTTATATAGCAAAATGATTTTTATCTCCCATTGAGAGACAGTTTTTTATTTTTCCTCTTATTTTTTTTTATTTTCTTGCGCGCTGCTGCCATTTTTTCTTTATTTTTTTTTGCTGCATGTGTTTGCGCGCTGATTCTAAAGGATTTGCAAAAGTTTTTTTCTTTCAGATTGCATGTTTGTTTTTGTTTTCTTTTTAATTTTGTTTCTTGCCATTGATTACGTCTGTTTATTTAAATGTTTGTCTTTACTAACTATTAATATATGTGTTTATCTTCGATGTTTTGTATTTCGTAGTTTTGATATTGTGTTTTTTATATGTAATTTATGTATAGGGACTGCTTCTCTTAAAACAGGTTGCTTTGTTTCTATGTGTCTTTACTGCCTTGCCTCGTGTAAAAAAATAATAAAAAAAAGGAACAGGAAATGGAGACAATAGGGCTTTACTTTTACAGTAATTTTCAAAAATTACTGCTTTTTTTATTCTTAGCTTATGTTTGAAAGATGAACATAGAAAGTCAATACTCTGACAAGGCAGGTTACACGTGAATGTTATGTTATAAGTTGATGTATGATATATAAAAAAAATTGTGTATCAAGGTGATGGGCTCAATATGCCTTAAATATAATTATACATTTTCGCAAAAGAGGCGTAGTCGGTTATTTTCCTCTGGTCTTTGTTTGAGCCAGCACAAAGGGATTGACCACACCTTAATATAGGTTATATGTTTTGCCAAAATGGCTGACTGAGATCATTTACAGGTTTTGTAACTTGTATAATGGAATAAATATGTAGGTTAATGTTTAGTTGTTTGGAATCTAAGAGGATGAAGTGATATAAAGGTGAAGGATTTGAGTGAAAGTTTAAAGGAAAGCGCCTACAGGTTTAGTAGCGCTGTACAAAGGAAATTAGGCAGATTTCAAATGAGAGAAGGTGGGTTTTTTTGGTTTTATTTTAGTTGACTAAGGGAGATGGAAGGTTGTAATTTGGTATCTGAGTATTGTTTGTTTGTTTCTTTTCTGCAGTGGTAGCCATATGTCTAGTTTTATTTTTTGCTATCTGATGTTTTTGTCTTTTGGTGTGAAGGGCAACAATGTATGACTGTGCCCCCATTGAATATTCTTGGAGGGAATAAAACAGGTTGTAAAATAGCTGCACAAACACCTCACGTTTGAATGTTTGTTTTTAACCAATATCCTTAATAATGATTGTAGTTTTAAATCTTTATTAAGAATCTTTTTCTCTGAGTTTCCTGAGAACTTTGTGCTAATTAACGCATCAAGTTTTAAACATGCCCTTCTATACTTTCTTTCCCAGTTTGATATTTTTGTTATGTGTTTTTTATTTGAATTGAAGAGCATTTTAGAAAAAAATGGTGACCGTTGCAAAAGTAAAAGGAAGTTTTCACATTCTTTTCTTAGCCTCCTCCATTTTCTCTCTCTCATGACCACTCCTTTATCTTTGTGTCCAAAAAAAAAAGTGTTGCATTTTTTTTTCTCCATTTTAAAAGTATTTTAACCATATAAATTTTAAAGTTTTTGACAGGTTAATAATATATTTTTTCCCAAGTTTTTTACTTTAGGTGAAAATTACCCATGCATGCCAACTTTGATCAAGCTAGATGGAAGATTATTGAATACCAATATTGATAAAGCTGTTGGAATTGAAGGAAATTTACTCAAACACATTATCATTTCACATTGCAATGTTACATCAACCGGATAATAAGGAATTATCAGACACCAGGCAATAAAACATTCTAGTTTATCGACAACTCATCAATAAATCATGCGATTAAAGAAGATCATTGATTTGGAAATAAAACTTAAGACATGTCAGTTTTACAAAAGAGTTATTTTCAACCAATAAGACAGAAGACAAAGAAAGAAGATAATGTATTTTTATATGCTGATGGATTATCTTTGTGTTGTCGTCTAAGTGATAATTATTTTGTGTCCTTTATTATTTTATATTTTATTATTTTTGTTGTTTGGTTACAATCAATATTGTTCAAATTCCCTGACACATTTAGAATTATTGAAGATCACATCCAATTAAAATTAGTTAATTAATGTATTTAGGAACATATAATTTAATGCATTTGCATAAATACGTTTCATGACATATATAGTGGTAAATGGAAAGTTTTAATTCGGTAAAATTAATGCTGTTTTTATTTCATTTGAGGATTGGTGTGTTTTATAAACACCAGGTTTGTTTCAAAACACCGAACTGAATAGGATAGTAATTAAATATTTTTTTGATATTTAAAATGGGTGGAATATGCACTTCGGCGATTTCCCTTTTGAGCCAAAGTTGCATATATATATTTTTCTCTAACAATGAGTCAGAAGTAGTATAATTTTTTTATTGCGTGAGGCCGATAGGCTTCGCGGGACATTTTGAAATTTATTATCTGTGTCTTTTCTTGTGTAAATTAAAATTTTTATTGTTTTCGTGCACTTGTGAGTGACAATGAATGAATGGATGTATATGATTAGCGATGTATACATATTTTCTTTTCTTTTTTATTTTCTTTATTGTTGCTAAAACCATATCACATCATCAAGAAACCTGACAGTCACAATGACTGCATATGGAACGAATCATGGACATTTTGTGTCAAGGTCAAAGGTCACAGGTAATAAGCAACCAGCGCAAAGAGACAGCTTGTTCAGGAGTCCCTATGGTGGGAGCTCTGATGACATTCAATGATTATTTTTTTTAAATGAAAAGTTTTTATTTCAACAATGCAAAAATACAGAGATTGTAAGCAGTACAAGACATCAACATTACAGTAGACAAGGTGTGTTCAAGAACATTTGCAGTTAATCAGCATTATGCCTTCCGTATGACCAATCTGCCAGTGCAGGAATATTCAGTGCAACTCCGCTTATGTTTAACATTCATGAATAGAGCTAGAAATGCGTAAACTAGGCCATTGTATTCATATTTTACATACAGCGTATATAATATTATCGACAGTTAACCTGAGGTAGTCAGAAGAGCAATTCCACTCATTGTATATATTAGTTATGCATCCCCTCTGACCGCCCCAAACGCCCGTCTCCTGTAACACCGACAGTGCTTATATACATCACTTGTTATCATGACGTTGTTCGCTTACGGCTATTGGATTATTCAAAAAGAGGTCCTTATGAGGGTCTCTAAGGATAGGAAGGGGGTGGTAGGAAAGTAAGGACATATATACGCAGGAAAAACAGCTAATGATTATGCTATATGGTTAGATAAGCGAAAGAAGTAGAATGTAGAAGGAGGAGGAAGAGGAGAAAAAGGGAAAAGAGATGAGAGAAAGAGAAAGAAGAAGAGAGGGAAAAAGAGGGAGAAGAGAAAGAGGAGGGAAAAAAAAAAAAAAGGTAAGTAAATAAATAAAGGGGGGGTGAGCCTGTCGCCTGTCACTTTCTCCTCACAGCGCAAACTTCAGCTTTTTTGTATGCACCATTAAAATATTTTTTAGGTTCCTCCAGTACAGAATCCCCCAGCACCTCCGTCACCCCCCTCCAGGGCCCTCCCAAATCGCGCCGAAGAGCAGTATGACGACCAATGAAACCACACCTCTAGAAAATGTTGAGCTGCCTTTGAGGGCGAGAGGGCAAGTTCCTCGTTCGATCTTAGTATTTCTAGTCTATCAACCAGTAACTTTAGGGTAGGCGCGGAAGTCGATTTCCAGCAAACCGGGATCAGTGACCTAGCCACCAAGAGAATGCGGAGCAGCAAAGATTTTTTCAGATTCGCCACTGAAAACGGTAGTTGGAGTAACAGAAAAGTTTGAGGCGTGAAATCCAAGGCCGTGTCCGTGGTGTCACGTACGAGGTTCTGGACCTTCTTCCAGAATGGTTGGAGAAGTGTGCATTCCCACCAGATATGGATATATGTGCCTATTTCAGCGTTGCATCTCCAGCAGTTCGGAGAGATGGTGGTGTTAAAGGAGGCCATTAGTGCCGGTGTACGGTACCAAAAAGGTGATTATTTTATATGAGGATTCCTGGTACTTGGTGACCTGGGACCCCGAATGAGTAAGGGTCAGTGTTTTCGTCCAATCATCCTCCGATATAGGGCCTTCAAGTATGCGTTCCCATCGAGACATGAAAGCGGGTGATTCATTATCCACTGCTCTTAATAGACTGTAAATTGTGGATACTGCGTGTGTGAGCGGTGAGGAACGGTGACATAACATTTCAAACGCTGAGAGTCGTCTAGTTAGTGAGATGTTATTTGGTAGTTTCTTCAAAAACGATTTAATTTGGTGAAAATTAAATTTTTCTGCAAAGGTAAGTACTGCTTGGTCATTGTCTTCCAAAGAAACAAACTTGCTATCTTTCAGTACGTGACATGCCCGGATAATCGGGGCATCTGTGAGACGTGACGCCAAGGAGCGGAGGATCTTCGCAGGTAAGTCAGGGTTGTGAGATAACGGTAGAAGCGGGGAAGGGTAGGTAGAAAGCGTGTACTTTGTACGGATTTTATGCCATATTACTAGAGTGCTGCTTACTGGTGAGGTCGCCGTGGTTAGAGATTTCATCGCCTTCCACGGTAGCCATGGTAGTGTCTGTACCAGGCGGGCAATTTGCACGTCCTCCAAGTCTATCCACCTTTGTTCAGGTGAGCCAGCCATCCAGTCTACCACCCTATTCAAGTGCGTAGAGTAATAATAAAGACGAGTGTCTGGTAAGGCCAGTCCACCGCACATCTTTGGCTTGCTGAGAGTGTCATATTTAAGTCGTGGTCGGGTCTTCGGACATATAAATGAGGAAAAAAGCGCTCTTATTTCCTTGTGAAAAGACAATGAAATAAGTATAGGAATCGTGTGAAAGAGGTAGAGCAGTCTTGGTAGAAAGTTCATTTTTATGACGCTAATACGTCCCATCCATGACAGGTATTTTGGTGACCAGCGTGCGATATCTTCCTTAAAGACTGCTAGAAGCGGTGAGAAGTTTGTTGAGAACAGGTTTGTAAAATTAGGTGTGAGGTGTATGCCAAGATATGCTAGTGATCACCAGTCAGTATGGTTTAATATAACAACAGGGATGGAGCCGCACCACACAAGAACGAAAGTTTTAGACTTTAAAAAAACAGATTTTTCTAAAATGAGATTTTGTGTGAAGGAGTAATTATCAGACTGGAGGAGTTTAAAGGGAGTCCAGGAGAAATGGGATTATTTAAAGGAAGCATTATTGAAGGCCACAGGAAATTGCATTCGGCTTGTTAGCAAAAACAAAAAAGGGAAGAAACCACTGTGGTACTCTGCAGAAGTGGCCAAAATAGTGAAGAACAAAAAGATAGCATTCAATAATTATAAAACAACTCAGAGTGAAGAAGATAGGCAAACCTATAAGATTAGGCAGAAAGAGGCAAAGCAATTTATAAGAGCTTCCAAAGCACACGCAGAAGAGAAAATAGCTCAGTCAGTAAAAAAGGGGACAAAACATTTTTTAGATACATAAACGAGAAAAGAAAAGTAAAACAAGGATTAGTTAGATTAAAAACAAAGGAAGGAAGGTATGTAGAAGAGGATAAAAGTCTTGCTGACTGCCTCAATGAATATTTTTGTTCAGTCTTTGCAGAAGAAAAGGAAGGAAAGGGACCTCAGTTAGGAGAGTACACTAAAGAGACATTTACATATCAGTTTACAGAGGAGGAGGTTCTACAGCAGCTGTCTAAAGTAAAGACAAATAAGTCAATGGGGCCTGATGGGATCCACCCTAAATTATTAAAACAGCTCAGTGATGTAATAGCAAAACCGTTAACAGATTTATTTAACCAATCCTTGTTAACGGGAGTCGTCCCAGAAGACTGGAAATTAGCAAATGTTGTGCCCATTTACAAGAAGGGTAGTAGGGAGGAATCGGGGAACTATAGGCCAGTTAGTCTTACGTCAGTAGTGGGGAAATTAATGGAAACCATGTTAAAGGAAAGGATTGCTGAACATCTAAAAACACATAGATTACAGGATCAGAAACAACATGGGTTTACCTCAGGGAGATCATGCCAAACTAATCTTATTGATTTTTTTGATTGGGTAACAAAAATAATAGACACAGGTGGTGCAGTAGACATTGCTTATTTAGATTTCAGTAAGGCTTTTGATACTGTTCCGCATAGAAGGCTTATCAATAAATTGCAATCTTTGAGTTTAGATTCCAATATTGTTGACTGGATTAGGCAGTGGCTGAGTGACAGACAACAGAGGGTTGTGGTAAATGGAGTTTATTCGGCACAAGGTCTTGTTACCAGTGGGGTACCTCAGGGGTCAGTACTTGGACCCATTCTCTTTAATATTTTTATTAGTGATATTGCAGAAGGTATTAATGGAAAAGTATGTCTTTTTGCTGATGACACAAAGATTTGCAACAGGGTTGACGTTCCTGGAGGGATCAGCCAAATGACAAATGATTTAGGTAAACTAAAAAAATGGTCGGAGTTGTGGCAATTGAGTTTTATTGTGGATAAGTGCAAGATAATGCACCTGGGACGTAAAAACCCAAGGGCTGAATATAGAATATTTGATACAGTCCTAACCTCAACATCTGAGGAAAGGGATTTAGGGGTCATTATTTCAGAGGATCTAAGGGTAAGTAGTCAATGTAATAGAGCAGCAGGAAATGCTGGCAGAATGCTTGGTTGTGTAGGGAGAGGTATTAGCAGTAGGAAAAGGGAAGTGCTCATGCCACTGTACAGAGCACTGGTGAGACCTCACTTGGAGTACTGTGTGCAGTACTGGAGACCGTATCTCCAGAAGGATATAGACATCTTAGAGAGAGTTCAGAGAAGGGCTACTAAAATGGTGTACGGCTTGAAGGAGAAAAGTTACCAGGAAAGGCTTAATGATCTTAACATGTACAGCTTGGAAAAAAGATGAGACAGAGGAGATATGATAGAAACATTTAAATACGTAAAGGGAATCCACAAGGTAGAGGAAGGGAGTATATTTAAAAGGAAACAAAATAGCAAAACAAGAGGACATAGTCTTAGATTAGAGGGGCAAAGGTTTAACCCTTTCGCTGCTGAGGCTTTTCCCGCCCCTGTGCTGAGGTCATTTTTACCTGTTTTGCGCATCATGTTTAAACGTGTTTTGAAGGCTTATTTTAGTATATGACCAGACATATTATATATCGTTCTTTCCGTCAGACTCAGTAGATTCATAATATGTCATTATTATATGTATACGTTATGTCATGTCTGTATATTATAACAAAAAATGCAATAAAATATGTATTTTCAATAATTTACAACGTGTAAAGTGTTTTTTTCACATTTTAACATGCGAGCAATTGCGGTTATATTTTGTATGGGGTGCGCTTGTTAAAAAAATTAGAGATGGGGTCTCGTTACATTTTTTTTGGGGAAAATGACACTATTTTTAACAAACGCACCGCATACAAAAATCGTTAGTGCAGCATCATTGTTCACATTATAATTGAAATGGGAACAATATTGCTGCATTAACAAACCCAAAAAAATTAAAAAAAAGTGTTTATTTTTTTTTTTTTTATTTTTTTTTTTTTTATTTTTTTTTTTTTTAATTTTTTTTTTTCTTTTTTTTTTTTTTACAAAATTTTACACTTTCATGTTTGGTATCGTTGGAACGGCCATGCTCTGGCCGATCCAACCATACCAAAATTTAACCCCTAACTGCCACGGATCGGGAGATAGGGAGTTCATTGGAACTCCCTATCTCCACAGTTGGTGGCAGTTAGGGGTTAAGTCTAGGACTGGCGTCATCGTGCTACGCACGATGACGCCAGTCCTCTGGGGGAGTTCCCGGAGGCTTGGCCGACATCCAAGATGTCGGCCAGCTCCGGGAAAGGATCGCGAACCGGCGCTTTTCAGCGCCGATTCGCGATCCAGCTCCCCAGGGGTTAATGCCAGGCATCATTTGGAAGGGCAGGCTGTGCCCTTCCAAATGATGCCTGGGTTAAGCCCCTGTGCGCCGCCGATCGGGAGGGAGAGAGGTCCGAAGGACCTCCCCCCCCTCCCTTTCAGGCGCCTCCTCCGCACATGCGGGGGGGGCGCCTGAATTAGGTGTCATCGCGCCCCCGCGATGACACCTAATTCTGGCGGCTGGTGGTCCGGATGCCGGGCTGACATCCAGGATGTCAGCTTGCACCGGAGGGGCCAGCGATCGGCCGGAACCTGGCCGAACGCTGACCCCAATGTGAGGACGCGCTCAGCGCGTCCTCAGCACACCAGCGGGAATGCTGAGGACGCGCTGAGCGCGTCCTTAGCATTCAAGTGGTTAAAAGTAACATCAGGAAGCATTATTTTACTGAGAGGGTGGTGGATACATGGAACAGTCTTCCAGTAGAAGTGGTAGAGGCCAAAACAGTAATTGAATTTAAGCAAGCATGGGATAGGCATAAGGCTATCCTAAACAAAAGATAAATCCAGGTTAAGTATCCATGTAATTGGGCAGACTAGATGGGCCGAAAGGTTCTTATCTGCTGACATTTTTCTATGTTTCTATGTGAGTGAAGACGTGCACCAGCGAAAGTTATATTGAGTACTGAGAGTCCGTCGCCGAGTATTCTGCGCTGTAATTGACATTATTTCCGATTTAGTCTCGTTTATTTTGAATCCGGATAGTGAGCCATAGTGCCGTATTTCACTAAGGACTTCCGGCAGGGACATAGGCGACTCTACAGGGGGGCAAGGGGGGGCAATTGCCCCCCCTAGGTTATTCCTTGCCCCCCATGTGCCCCCCAGCAAAAATCAGCATCCAGCTTCCCACACTTCTTCGGACCGCTGTATCTCCGTCCCTGTGCATCGTATATGGAAGATCTTGGCGTCATTGTAAAGGGCTGATTCTGACCTTTCCAATGATATCCAACATGACCATATTCAGTGTGAAGTAAAAGTCATAAAACATTAAATAATAACGGCCACTTAAACTTAAACATTTTCACAGGGTTGAAATGGCTCAGCAGTGAAGTGGTTAATGTTCAGACTATACATTACATTGTGTATTACGTTAGTTTTTGCCTTGGTTTAGTCGTATATTAAGGGTTAATGGGTAGGCTTCATCCCTCACAGTATACTTTTCATTTTTTCCTTGAGTAATGGCATTGTAGGGGTTAATGGCCCGGTGTCCTGCCATTGGAGCGAACTTGCCATAATGGCGAACTGCATCACTTCCGGTGCACCTACGTCACTAAAAATGATCAAAAACAGCTGTGTACAGCATCCGGAGGTACAACTGTAGAAACGCCCTGTCCCTTTAGAAACGCCCTGTGCCAGCACCTCTCCTCCCCCTATCATACATGCTGGAACACAGACAGAACGAATTAACCATCTCAGCGTCTCCCCCAACAAATCCCCCCCCCGCCCGCTCAAGTTAATCAGCCGCCCTGTCTCAGCACTCCTCCCCGCACCGAGCATCACTGACTCCGGGGAGGGATTGCTCTATTCTCCCCAAAGGACCCCTGGGTCTCCTGCAATGGAAGGTTCCCCCGGGGAGAATAGAGCAATCCCTCCCCGGAGTCAGTGATGCTCGGTGCGGGGAGAAGTGCTGAGACAGAGCGGCTGATTAACTTGAGCGGGCGGGGGGGGTTTGTTGGGGGAGACGCTGAGATGGTTAATTCGTTCTGTCTGTGTTCCAGCGTGTATGATAGGGGGAGGAGAGGTGCTGGCACGAGGCGTTTCTAAAGGGACGGGGCGTTTCTAGAGTTGTACCTCCGGATGCTGAACACAGCTGTTTTTGATCATTTTTAGTGACGTAGGTGCACCGGAAGTGATGCGGTTCGCCATTATGGCAAGTTCGGCATTATGGCAGAACACCGGCACTCTGCACTAGAAAAAAAAAACAGTTCTATCCTGTACACAACCGCATTAGCGCTGGGTCTCAGCCCGGGTCTTAGAGTTTTCCTAGCGTGCGCCAAACGACCTTGTTCATGGACTACCGCAGACAAGGTGATCTGTTAGTAGTTCGTCAGGCACTACGTTTTAGTGACTCGCGCTAAATTTTTCCGTTAGCGATGGTGTTTTAGCTCACACCAGGTGATAGGGCAATTAGTTTTATTCAGTGATATGATTTAGTGGTGAAAATTATTAGTGCCCCCCCAGTTTTGACTGCGGTATCTTCTGTGCCCCCCCTAAATATTGTTCCTAAAGTCGCCACTGGGCAGGGATCCCACCGGGTCAGATAGTAAGAACATTAGGTCATCTGCGTAGGCAGCGACCTTATGTTCAGATGATGCTCCCTGTACCCCTCTGATGTTAACATTTTTCCAGATGGAGGAGAGCAAGGTTTCCAGGCTGATGGCAAAAAGTAGCGGGGAGAGTGGACAACCTTGCCGTGTACCGTTGTGAATTTGGAATGAAGATGTAAGCGCGCCATTCACTCGTACTCTTGCAGAGGGTGTCGAGTACAGGGCTCGGATCCAGCTTATAAAGCCTTCTCCTACCCCATATTTTTCCAGCGTCCGATATAGAAAAGGCCATAATACACGATCGAAGGCCTTTTCGGCATCAGTTGAGAGAAGTAGGAGTGGTGATTTCGATTGTTTAGAGTATGTGATGGCATTAAGGACTCTAATCGTTGCGTCTCTTGCTTCTCGTCCTGGGATAAATCCCACCTGATCTGGGTGGATCAGCTGGGGCATAAACCGTTTTAGGCGATTAGCTAATACCCTTGCTAAAAGCTTCATGTCATTGTTGAGTAGGGAGATAGGCCTGTAGTTTCCACAGGCCGTATGATCCTTCTCCGGTTTCGGCAGTAATGCAATCGTGGCCATCAGTGAGTGTGGATGGGGTATGATGCCGTCCTGAAATGCATTAAAGAGTGTCCTTAGCTTGGGTAGAAGGATACCTGAATTTTTTTTATAATATTCAATGGGTAAGCCATCTGGGCCAGGACTCTTCCCATTTTTAGATGATTTCAACGCCTCCATGATTTCTTCTGCGGAAATTGCAGCACCGAGTGATTCGCGTTCCAAGGGGTCAAGTGGCCTAGAAATTGTTTTTGTTAAATAGGCATCTATACGTTCTAACTGTGAGGATGTGGAAGCAGCGTCGTCAGTATGGTATAAATCAGAGAAGAACTTTAGAAATTCGCCTGAGATCTTTGTCGGGTCAGTTGCTAAAGAGTCTTCTGATGTACGTATTTTTGAGATGTAAGACCTGGTCCGCCTGTCCTGAAGAACTCTAGCTAGAAATCTTCCCGGTTTGTTTTCACTTAACACAAAAAACGACCGCGCTCGTAGTGCCTGGTATCGAAGAGATGAATTTATCAATTTCTCCAGTGCTTGTCTTGATTGGAGGAGACGTTGATACACCGTTGCATCACCAGATGCAATGTGTTCAAGTTCCAACGCTCTAACGTTTCCCACTAGTGTGTGGTGTTCCTCATCTCGTATTTTCTTACGAGCTGTCCCTTTACCGATAAAAAAACCACGGATGACCGCCTTATGCGCTTCCCATAACGTCGGGATTAAGATATCAGGGGTGTCGTTTTCTGTAAGGAAATTTTCAAGGGTGGTGTGTAATTCCTCACTAATTAATGGGTGAGGAATAATAATGATACATTCAGCCGCCATTGTCGTTCCCGTGGAACAAACAGTGGTGATTGTATTTTAAGGTTGAGTGGTGCGTGATCCGACCATGTCGTGGCCGTAATATCTATTGAAGCCGTGAGAGTGAGATTGTGGTAGTGCATGAAAAAATAGTCAATTCGAGTATGTGTGGAGTACACCTGCGAAAAAAAGGAGTAGTCCCGTTCTGAGGGGTGTAGGGCTCGCCATACGTCCACCAACCGGTAAGCATGTAATGATCGGCGAATAGAGAGGAGTAGATGAGGAACCAGTGGAAGAATCTAACTGCGGTTCCAGTGTTATATAGGCTTGTGCACCGATTTTTTTTTTCGGTTCGATTCGGTTCGATTTTTAGGATTTTTAAACTTTTCGATTCGGCTCGTTTCGACCAATTTCTGTTTCGATTCGGTTTGGCTCGATTCGTTTTTCGTGTACTTTTTTTTTCGGAATATCGACCATTTTTCGGATTTTCGTGTCACTTAGCTCGTTTTTTGTATCGACTTTTCGTGATTTCGGAAATTTTCGTTTTTCGGAATTGTAATGTTTTCGAAATTTCGACCATTTTTCGTATTTTCGTGTCACTTAGCTCGTTTTTTGTATCGACTTTTCGTAAGTTCGGAAATTTTCGTTTTTTCGGAAAGTCTGTTCTCCTCGTTTCAAAGCAATAAATTTCGATTTGACACATTTCAAGTCCATTCGAAAAGTCCGAAAATATTTCGTTTCGGCTCGGAAAACTTTTCGGATCTGCCATTTTCGGATCTAAAAAGTTTCGGAAATTCGGCCGCATCCGAAAACACGAATCGGGAAATTTCGTGAAAATTCCGAAATTCCGAAACCCGAAACGCACATCCCTAGTGTTATATTGAAGTCACCGGCCACGAGTGTTATCCCCTTCTGGAAGGTGTCTAATAGTCGCAGTATCCGTGCTAAACACGTGTGTTGCTTTTTGTTAGGTAAATATATGGAAGCGAATGTATAGACCGAATCAAGTATAGAACCTCTGACCTTCATCTGTCATTGTGGCTTCCAGTACAAAGGGTACCTCCTTCGATATTAAGATCGCGACTCCCCTCGATTTGCTTGGCGTATAATCACTAAAGTAACCAACTGGATAATTTGCATCCCTCAGAGTCGGAGCTGACCCGGCACGGAAGTGGGTCTCCTGGAGGAAGGCGACGGACGCACGGGAGGATCTCAACTCTCGCAGTAGGCGAGCACGCTTTTCGGGAATATTATGGCCTCGTACATTATGAGAACACAGCTGTAGATTAGAGGGTGCATAAGGAGACTTTTTGTATGCCATCGCTATTCAGCGTATGTGTTCCCCCCAGAGGAGGGTAGGGTTCCTAGCTCTGCGTCCGGGAGGTAAAAGGACAGGTCAAGAGTTACAAGTGAGGTTAGGGGAGGATGAAAGGTGGAAGAGGAGATGAGAAGAGAGAGAAACACTCAGACCACACAGAAAAAAAAAAAAAAAGTGGGGGTGGAGGGAATAGAGCCGATAGATACCACCAAGGAAAGAGAAGAAACGAGATAGAATGATAGGGAGTCTTCAAGTGCACCAACTGGGAAATCACTCACCACCTCTGTGTCCTAGAACAAGGCGGGAGGGTCCTCAGTTGGGGAAAGAATGCACTACACCCCGTGGGTGATTTTCAAAAGGCCAAAAACCGAGGTTGCACTGTCAGTGCTACCGAGCACAGCACCAAGAGTGTAGTAGATAAAAGAATAACAAAACAGAGAGTAACGCCCGTACGGGCCCGGAATTCGCTAACACCGACATTTAGTGTCGCTACGATGAACCGTGGAAGAAAAGGCTAACAATGGGCAGGAAGCCAATGAGAGGGGCGTGCATCAGGCGACTCTGAATCTATACATGTATGTGTCCAGTGCGGGCCTGGACATGCCCGTATACATAGCCCCTATGCAGTTCATTGTTCCCAAAGGTGTGCACATCCGTATCATAAATAGTACCAATGAACTCTTACTAAGCCAATATTATATATATGTAGATAACAAGTAGGAAGATGTCTTAAACATAGAGATTCCCATAAATAACATAACTTGTAATAACACCTTATAGCATTAAAATTACTATCAAACTGCAGAAACAATTAAATGGTCCGGTTCCCAGAACACCCCCCCCTCCCGCTACCCCCCACCCAACATATTTTCCAAGAGACTCTGTGAACCGGCATAGTCCCTCACATGCCCTCCAGCCCTTAACAATGTGACCCTTTTAGTTATGCCCAACCATTACAGATGCAACTAATCCCCCCTCCCCACCCCTCACCATACTGTCAAAGAAGTCGATGACCGGTAGAAGCGTGGTGCAGTCTAAGTTCAGAACTGAAATCCTCATGTCTCCAGGGAAATAAGCAGTAAAGAGACCGTATAGTTTCCTATTCAGGAAGTCTGGCGCCCCATGCTGAAATAGTTCGCAGCGCTTCCACTATAAACATCTCGGAGCCAAGTTGTCTGGAACAATACCTATTCCATCACCAGTAATCCGGTTTCTGGTCGATCATAGATTGCTCGTCATCCTCGCGAACAGGTCCAACCAGAGAACTGTGTCAGTGACTAGGAAGTCAGCTAGAGGCATCCACATAACGGAATCAGCGTGTAAGTGAAATCAGATTTCCCATTCACCTTATGGGCGAGCGTAAGCTCTTTTGGGCCAGAGACAGTTGGGAATCCGCCCGTGTAGGTCGTTGTTGTCCGAGTTTCTACTGCGTGATGGTCTTTGTGGTTGCGGTGTCCCTGTGAGGCGCGCCAGAGGTTGGGTAGCTGGTGGAATGCGTTCCCAGTCCTGTATCTCCACACTCGGAAGGTGTAGCTCTGAGATGAACTGGGCACATCCTGAGGAGATCTGATGGTGTGTGTCAAGTTGTTTTTCCTCACTTGGAGGGAGAAGGGGAATCCCCATCTATAGGGTATCTCAGCATCCCGCAGGAGGTCGGTGACTGGGCGCAGTGCTCGGCGGGCAGAAAGGGTGTGCGGGGAGAGGTCCTGATATAACTCGAATGTCTCTTCAGCAAATCTCCATTTTCGCCGAGTACGTGCCTTCTGCATTATTGCGTCTTTCAGAGCATAGTCAGGGAGGTGACAGATGATGTCCCTAGGCGGTGCCGCTTCTGTTGCTGCCTTCGGTCGGAGAGCCCGATGCGCTCTATCTATAGCATTAAAGGATAATGGGGGACAGCCCAGAATATGTGCGAAGGCGCTGAGAAGAAAATCCTTTGTCTCCGTCACCCCTTCGTGTACCCCTCGCACCATTATGTTGTGCCTCCGCGTTCTGTTTTCAAGGTCATCTAACCTGCGGAACATGTCAGTGAAGCGCAGCTCCGCAAGGGAATCAGTGTCGTGAATGCCTGGTGTTATCTCTCCTGCACGTGCTTCCAGCTGTGTTACTCGGGTGTCAATGGCGGTTATATCTGCTTTGACTTCCGCAATCTCCCGCCCAAAAGTCGCCTGCATGTTGTCCAACATCTCCTTAAAGTCAGAGCGAGTGGGGAGCTCAGCGCGTGTGGGAAGCTCTGCGATGAGCGCTTCTAGCCTCCTGCCTGATGGTCGACTGACCTTCTGTTAGCGAGGACTCAGGCCGCGAGGGGGAGGCCGCCATCTTGGTGGGAGAGCGGGTGCTGGGCCGGGATGTCGGTGTATCAAAACACGTCGAGATGGGGCTCACGGAAGGTCTACCTGGAGTGCAGGGTGGTTTCCTGGTCGGTTTGCGGTGAGAGGTGCGTACCATATCCACGGGCTGATGTGGTAATGCGATATTATCGGCGGCGGATCCGGGAGCTCACGCACTAAGCTGCCATCTCCTTGCTCGGTCAGGCCATGCCCTGACATTCAATGATTATGCGTCTCAAGCTGGGATGTTGAAAAAAAGACCACACCTTGATCTCGCACTGTGGACTACGGTATTAGATTATGGAATATTTTTTTTTATTTAATCCCCTAGATAAGTGTGAGAAAGGATTTGATTTGTGAATATGAGAATGTATTTCTTGAGAGTGTGTGTGAATGCAGGTGTGTATGCGGTCTGTGGAGTGAAGCTGAACATAGGAAAACACACAGATATAGATCTGACTCATGTTGATTTATTAGATAAATGAACTTTTACATTCAAGTTATTATACTTTTCTTGTTCGGTGAATTATATTTTGGGAAATGGGAATAAATAGTTATTTAATGTCTAGATTAGGTATTTTTGCCTATGCTCCAAGTGTGGTTCGCTGGAAGAGTGAATCTAGATAGATAAGTGTATTTTATGCTCATAAAGGGCCTCTTTGGGGAATCCCTTTCGTATATCGTACAGGTATTAGGCGAGGATACTATGGCCCCAGGTATAATTAGTTTAATTGTCTAGTTTGTTTCATCCCTTTTTGTGATCACGATTGTATATGTGATCAATGAGACGATTGAAAGGTATTTTAGTATGATAGGTAGTGTGAAATCTACCCCCCCCCATTATAAGTGTCAAACCCTGCAAGTCTTTTACTTGCATAGGATGTTAGCCTGTGGAATTTAGTGATTTCCTTTGTGTGCAGGAAAGGGTGTGTGAACAGTGTATGCTAGAAAAAGCCATCTCTGAATCAAATGTAGTAATTTTTGGCTCACTGTTGGTTAAACTCTGACGTAGAAATGTATCTGTATGCTGATTGGCTATAAGTTCTTTGAAATCTAATAAAAAGCGTGTCTAAGGAAGGATATTTCAGACAGGATTGACGCTACATTGCTTTGTGGCCGATTTTGTTGTCTCTCGCCATGGTGCAGCGCCGCGCCCTGTTTTTAACTTTGATATATAAAAAGAAACTTGAAAAAGGTTTATTGAAATTTCATAAAATGGTAATTATTATAGGGAGTTTGTTTTTGTTTGCTTTAAATCCAAATTTATCACACTACAAGATTCGTCATGCCTGGAATGAACTGAGCTAATATCGTCAGGTTGTTGAAGCAATGGGACCAAAATCTTCTTGCCATCATTGACAGATGTTCTGACCTTGGACTTCCCAGGCAGTTGATGCTTCGAAATGCTGATAGATTGTCCATTTTGAGAAGGACTGAGCAGTTCTGTTGGTTCTTCAAAAAACACTGTATCGAACAGGCCTGCTAATAGTTCCAGAGTATTTATGTAGAGTGACATTTCCAATATGGACCATCGGCCTCCCGTCTCCAAAGTACCGTACCAGGCTCCCCAACCAGTGAGGCAGGCATCTGATTCGATTGTAATCGTGGGTGTCGGAGGGACCAGAGGTCTCTCGTTCCAGTATTGGAGGTTCTCGGTCCACCATATCCGATTTGAACGAGCTTCGTCGTTGAGGGTCACTGAAGACGAATAAGGTAGTCCCTTGTGGAGGAAATGGGCCTTCAGGCGTTGGAGGGCCCGATAATATAGTGGAGCCGGAGGAACAGCTAATCGAGTGGCTGAGAGGCGACTGATCACCCTTGCCAGGCAACGGAGTGTGAGTTGGTCTTTTCGTAGAAGAATCCCCGCTTCTTTTGGAATGGACACCAGTTTTTGATGAGGAAGACTGAGGGACATTAGATTGGAGTCTATCTCCAGTCCAAGAAACTCCAGACGTTGTGAAGGTGTTGTATGAGACTTCTCCTGGTTGATGAGAAAACCGAGGTTTTGCAACATGTCCACCGTCCATCGTAGATGGGTTTGTAGAATCAGTTTGGAATCTGCCAGCACGAGGATATCGTCCAGATAGATGACTAGATGAACCCTGCGTTCCTGAAGGGATGTAACCACTGGTTTCAGGAGTTTTGTGAAGGCCCAAGGGGCTGAGGACAGTCCGAACGGGAGGCACGAAAACCTCCATGTCGTTCCCTTCCATCTGAAGCAAAGGTAGACTTGAGAAGACAGATCAATTGGTACAGAGAGGTAGGTGTCCTTGAGATCGACTTTTGCTAGCCAGTCTCCTCCTTGACGTAGGATTTCCTTGAGCGTATGCATGCCCTCCATCTTGAAGTGTTGGTACTGTACGTGGGAATTGAGGTCCCGTAAATTTATCACTGGTCGCAAGCTGCCCCCTTTCTTTGAGACTAGAAACAGGTTGCTGATGAACCCTGTGGAATTGATCAGGACCGGTTGTATGGCCCCTTTGGTTAATAATCCTTGAACTTCCCTGTCCACCAGTATCTCCTGATCCTGAGCGAAACGGAGAGGTGGTGGAGGGGAAGTTTGAATCGGTGTCGACATGAACGAAATTGTGAAACCTTGCACCGTATCTAGAACCCATTTGTCAGAAGGACTTGCCAATTTTTTAGAAACAATCGTATCCGACCTTTTTCCCCGTAGAAGGGAGAATTATTAGAGGTCTTACCTAGAGGGTGTCTGCCTCGAAACGGGGTTCTAGATCCTCGGAAACCACAGGCTCGCCTTGGGCGGGTTCGTGAGGGAAAAAAGGAGCCAGAGGGTTGGTACTCAGTTGGCTGTTGTGGAGCGGGGTTAGGAGCAGGCCTTGCGGTGGCCCCTTGGCGGCCGGCAGGGCGCCCCCTGTATCTACCGGCCCTGCCAAAAACCCGGCCACAGAACATCCTTTCTTAGCGATGCAGATATTTTGTCCATAGCATTAAAAGGTATTGGCATATGCTCCCATGCTTTTAACATATGCTTCCCCGAAGAGGAAGCCCTAGGCGGCAAATCAGTGTCTGCTATAGCGGTAAGCTGGTTGTCCACTTTCAGTGATATAGATTTGCGCCGTTCTGCGGCTATAGCGGCGTTGGCATTGCCGAAAAAAGTCAAGGCTCTTTGAACCCATTCACGTACAAGGGTTGGTGAGAGGGTTGACCCACTAAGTTTAGCCTCGTCTGCAATATTAAATAATTTAATAAGGGGTCCTGCCACATCCAGCAGTTTATCCTCATAAGTGCGAAAGACATGGTCCAGGCCAGTTTTTGGTGACCAACCATAGGTAGTAATGTATTTTATAATTGATGGATCAACCTCTGGGGTGAGGCATATCTTGCCCACTGTAGTAGGGCGTGGACTTTCTGCCCGCATATTTTGTCTGGTAGTCTTATCTAAAGGCTTTAAGTTAGCATCCACCCATTTTTCAACGTGTGGTAGGGGGTACTAAGCGGTGGATTGTGGATGAGTGAGGTCCTCTGCACAGAATAGGGGGTCCCCTTGAGGGTCATAAATAACGTTACCCTTGGAATATTGGGGTTCCTCAGGATCCTCACAATCAAATACGTTATCCTCTGGGTAGAGGTCAATATCACCTTCCAGGAGGTCATAATAATCGTCATTGCGTGGGGTGGCTAACATGACCTCTTTCCCGGTGGTTTCCTCATACAGAACCAAATCATAATTGGGTTTTACCCATTTTGGGGTGACCGCCAAATGCACCCTGCGGTCTTGGGCTCGCTTCTGAGATGGAGACTCGGCATCATATATAGGCAGTGCTGCGGGGTTGCAAGCCCCTCTGTCAAAATGCTTGGTTTTGTGTATAGCCTTTTTCCTTGGGTTATAGGAAGATTGGGGGTCCCCATGAGAGGAAAGAACAGACGTGTCATTTATTGGGGCTACAGGGATGGCTTTTACTGCTGCCATAACTACTTCAAGTGACCGGTGGAGATCAGCAGACAAATTTGAAACTGTCGACTGAACAGCTGTTTCAATAGATGTCTGCACTGCAGACTCCACAGGTGGGTCAGAGAGCAGGGGAACCTCCGGGAGAAGGGACGGACATGGCAGGATTTCTAGGGCTTCCTGAAAGTCAGTCGCCATTGTAATAGAACCCTCCCCCGAATCTGAGCCCTCAGAAGGAGAGGGAGAGCGCCGGCGGGCTTTTGTGCGGCATTTACTCATCTTGTCCGTGAGGTGATTAGACTGTGTGAGGGAAAAAAAGGGCGGCAACAATGACTCAGCGCGTGACACGTTTGAAAAAACTGGCTGCGAGCGGGGAGATACGTGCCTATAGTACTGCGCGCGCGAGTATAAAGCCCGCAAAAACGGCAAATTTAATAAAATATTAAATAGAAACTTTTAGAGAAGATAAAAAACTGCAAAAAACGGTGGTCGCCCCTAGGTTATAGCCGGGACGACGGACCAGCTAATGCATTAACCTAAAACACAGAAATAAAGTGTTTATGTGTGCAAACTGAGGAGAGAAAATCTGGAATACTGAACTCATGCTGCAGCAGCAAGAAAGAGGACGCATTTCCGGGTTCACTCCCATATATGGACTGGAGCTGCAGGGGATTATGGACTATGGGAGGGGTTAATGGGAAGCCATGTTAGACCGTTTATCTTGTTCATTTTTTCTCTTGCTGCTGTGATTTAAATACAAGAAAGAGAAGCAAATAGGAGCCTCCGAGTGTCACGGTGGCAGTACCACCAGGCACGCACCACCCTATCCTTGCCCTCCGATCCTTGGAAGTGGTCGGTCTGTATATATATCCCTATGAATATAACTCGCAGCAAGGTGAGGCCCTGGTTCCTGAGAGAAGCCCCTATATGCAGAGATGCAGTGTAAACTGCAAGGACAGATGAAAGCAACACAGGGTTAACAAAAGACCTCTGTACGGCAATACCAAAGATTCCCTGCACTGAAAGGCCGGTCTTTAGGATAGCCGGATCTAATCTAAAGGAAAGTATTACCTTGAAGCCGTACAGAGTCTTTTGTTGTATACAGATGACAGGGTTACCTGGAAACGGTACAGACAAGGAAAATACTATAGAGTAGTCATATAGAGGAAAGCCAAAAGGTCATAACCAGAGAGAGTACGTCATACAGGATATAGGAATAGGAACCAGAAGGGAAGTCAGCCGAGCCAAAAATCGGTAACCGGGGAATCAGAATGGAACATAAAAAGCAAACCAAAATACAGCAATAGACAGAACTAAATACACAAAAGGAACTGACATAAACTGGAACAGAAATAACAGAGGCAAAAACTAAACAAGGATGAACAAACGGAGGATAACAGGAACACAGCAAGGAGCTCTCAGGACACAAGTCGCAAGGAGACCAGGCAAAGTAAAATGACCCAGCAATGTACTACAGGTACATTGCTCTAATATAGGCAGGGGAAATCAAGGCAAGGGTCAACAGGTGAGCAGCACACAGAACACCAATTAACCCCTGGGAGGCCACCCAGGAATTGGCAGCAACAGAAACACAAGGGAAAAAACACAAAATACAAATACAGAGGGCGGGAAGACAGGTTTGGAACGTGGGAACATGACACCGAGTCCATGTATTGAAATTGCTGTTCTTCTCTTTTTTCCTACAGGCATGTAAACTGTTTAGTTTAACCGAACGTGCCATAAAATGAACTTCTAAGAGCCACCAGTGGTGTATGTACTATAAAAGCCTGGAATTTAGCAACGGAAGACAGGTTTAAGAGTGATATTATGAACTGTAAATGAACACAGAGGTTAAAAATACTGAAAGCTCTTGTGCCCTTTAAGAAGACAGGTTAAAAACAATAGATGTACTATAGTAACATGCCTCTTGTGAACTTTTGTGTGGATGCAGATATTAATCCTGCTTTTTTCTGATGGATTGAGGTATTTGAACGGGAGTTAAAACGGTGGTTAGCAGCCATGTGTACTACAGGGTTAAAGACATGTAAAATGGTGGCAGCATGAATATCCAAGTTGGAACAACTGATTGATAACAATTTATTTGCTAACCTTAGAGGAATGTTAATGTTATAATTGTTATTAAGTGATATGCTCTTTCTAATAAAAGGCAACAAAGATTAGAAGATGCCAGAACCAGGCAGTTTATAATCGCTGTTCTGCTCTTTATTCCTACAGTGGCCGCTCAGTCTGCTACATTGAGGCCGGTAAATTATACATCATAAGTAAGAGGAAAACCTTGTTTTTAATAGAAATATATATAAATATCATTATTATTTAATAGATAAACATCAATAGCACTACTATATGTAAAGCTCCAGTAGTGTAAAAGATATATTACTTCAACTTTAAAAACATCTATCAGATATATTATGGTTTATTATTATTTTAACGATACTGACTGAGGAAGCACTCATGTGAAACATATTTTAGTGGTCCAATTAAGATACAATACTGCCTATAATTTTATCGTTATTATTGTGAAAACATTTTATTTATGTAAATGAATAAATATATATTTTATTTGGCACACCAGTGTCTTTCTCATACAACTGTTGCTGGACATTAAAGTTCCAGGATATAAAGTGGAACACTGACACCTCCCAGGACGTCGTTCGGGAATTGGTGGGACACTACCTTAAGTGCCGCAGAACAGGAGCCATAGAAGGCTCCAAAGATTGTGAGCAAGGTCATTAACGGACAATACATGAAACATGTCTTGAGTGTGCTTTGAACAGATGTTTTGCGTTATGAGTTCACTTGTTGCTTTTGAATGCACATTTTAGCCAACAATGAAAAACAAGAAGGAAGGGAGAGGCCGCCACTATTTGTTTTTGGCACTAACAAGAGAGCCACTTCTCTTAGGCTCTGCAAAAAGTGAGTATTGCTCAGAAGGGAACTTTTTTGGGGATTCTGACTGTGCTGTACAATTATTATTTTCTTTTTTTTTTACATTTATAATTTTTATTTTGTGAAAAGGGTCACATATCGACCAGCATAGATGGCCTCGCAGGGCCAAAGAGAGAACTCTCACAGTAGACAAAAAAAAATCAATAAAACCATAACAAACTCTGCAGGGAAAAATAAAAGTAAAAATCAAAAATGTCATTGCAGGGGGGTCTCAGAAAAAAGGGTACAGGAGAAAGTCAGCAAAAGTTAACGAAAAGGGGGTTCTCTACAAGGAGGGTGCAGGCCTGCCATGAAAAAAGACAAAAAAGGTATAGCAGACCAGCAACCTCCGGGCCTCCTCAACCCCAGCAGGGGACACGTCACGAGGTAAGGAGTGGTACCCCAGACCGCTGAGACACAGCCTACCAAAGGGCCTCAGCACCTTCAGCATATTCGTTGGGGGGACGCACGGCGGGCAGTCCGGGAACCTCCACTTCTCTGCCAATCACAGCAGGCGGCAGCGATGCCCCTTCACGCCACTCCGGAGCCATCTCCGATCATGGGGAAAATCGACCAGCGGTACGGCACACTCAGCTCAAGCCCGGCAATGCCCATCATCACCAACGGCCTCCAGACCCCTCGTACCGGCACTAGGTAAGGTCTCCTCCAACACAACCGGGCAAGGAGCTGGCGGTCCCCTGCATCCTCTCAATATGGCCATCAGCTGGCACTAGGTCCCCTTTGTGAGGGGACTCAGGTCACCCTCAATCCAGCAACGCCATGCATGCCTCGAAGGCCCACTATCACAGCAATTTTCTCTTCAGTGGGGAGAGGGGGAACGACCCGGTGCCCGACCTCACCAGCCTCGTTCGCCATCTTCATTCAGTCCCCTGCCACAGATGGGAGAAGGGGCCGTCTGTCTCCAAAAACCTCAGCATGGGTCCAGCTAGGGGTTAGTCTACGAGGAGGCACAGCAAGGAGCCAGCCGGAGCCGTGGGGTAGGCCCAAGATGGCCGCCAGCAGTGCCCTCTAGCAGAAAAACAGCCGACAAATTTCAGTCTCAGATCCGGGGGCAGAACGGGCCCTGGACAACTTGCCTCCGATGGCCAGCTACTCTGGGATATAAAAATCAACAGCTAGAGATGTCTAAAGACCCCATAGAGAGAAGGATGGGTCGGAGCTCCATAGACACATGTCCTCCTTCATCCACAGCTGGCCATGCTCCCTCTTTTTTTTCTTTTGCGGTGCTCGTGGACTCGTGCTGAATCACATGAGAAATGTATTTGTACTAAAGGGACAGGAGACCCATGACACTTGTGGAAATATAAGTATCAATCTAGTGTGTTGTGCCACACCATGTCACGATCCTCCTTAATATCTATGAATCTGATCCCTGTATGCAGCACGTCTATCCTAACCCTCCGATCCTTTGAATGGTTGGTACATCTACATATTGCCAAAACCAATATAACGTAACCACAAATACAGCGAGGTGAAAGCCTGACACTCAGGGTTAACAGTAACCAGATATACAAGGTGAACAGGAGCCTGACACACAGGGTTAACGGAGGAATGCCAAGGGTCGGTATTGCAAGAGAGAGGGTCAGCCGTGTGCCAGGGGTTAGTATCGCCAGAGAGAGAGAGAGTAGTCAAAATGGGAGCCAAGGGGTTAAGAGCCAGGAGAGTAAGTCAGACAAGAAAGGGTCAAAACGAGTATATCAATAGATTTCTACAAGTGCTGAGAGGAGGTAAAACCACGTCAGGGCAACGAGTGGCTCTCAGCCAAGTGGTTTTAAAGCTGGCGGCACCGCATGTCATGCCGTGCCCCGCCCCCAACCACCCACGTGACCACCACGATCGTGCATATCACTCGGCGCCCGGCCAGCGAGGATGGCGCTGCCAGGCGCCAGGTCGGATTGACGGCATGGACGTGACACAGCAGCATGAATGTATGATATGTACATGTATTATCAAGGAGGTGTTATTTTTTCTATATAATCACGTTCAGAGGTGTGCTGGGAGACTTGTTCGGTTTGTTTGTAGAAAATCAGGGCAGCCTTATATGGGTCATAAGGGACCAAGGCATCAGTTGGATTGTGGACGTTCGAAGGCGATGGTGGTGAAGAAAGTCTACCAGAGGAGGAAATAGACCCAATGGATGACGTTGATCTCTCAATATAAGTCTTAGGGGTTTTTATTGCTACACTTTTTTTCTTTTTAGATACTATAGTCTATGATCATTATGTTTTCCCCTTGTCAACACTCATGTTGCATTTCATCAGGTTCTATCAGTTTTTCAAACTGCAGGAAATCAGGGGAATTGCTGTGAACCCTCCATCCATTAGTGCCAAAACAAAAGCCCCATAACAGGCCCAAATGTAAACATGAGGTGGGGAAACCTACTAAGAAGACTTTCACAATTAGTTTTCTATCCCTGTAACAGAAGATGATGCGATTATGTTTCATTATCACCTAATCCTTGCTTAAGTACCTTCTAGTTTCACTGGGTGTGTCATAAGCCATTATGGGAACATATTGTGAGTCATCTTCCTGCTTAATGTCGGCTCAAACTGTACAATGCTCTACAAGCTACCAACATCACTTATGATAGAACTTCTCTGAACACGTCATCTCCACTCATTTATTTTGAGCTGGGACTATATAGCCTCACAGTGGTTTAGGCACTCCACACAGTGTTAGTATTTCAAAATGCATGTCTTTTTATGAGGTTTGGTATACAAAAAAAAAAAAAACCTAGCTGATTCTAAGCGCTAACGAACAAATGACTGCAGAAATTTGCCTTCTTTGCAGCCAAGAATTAGCACACAGACTGTACTTTGCGGCTCTATTCCTCTTTAACATAAATCTGTGTTTTTGCAATTTCTCCTAGCTGTCTTTAGCAGTTCCCTCACGGCTTCCAGTTTTCCTGGACCGTAGTGCAGTTTTCCCCTCACTGCTTGTGTTTCTCCTCTCTTCCCTAAAACTCTGACTGGGAACTCTTATTAGCCTCTGCAGGTGAGGAACTCCCTGGTGAATCCAAATCCCTGGGATGAATTATATACCTGCTGTGCTCCTGCAAACGGTGAGACAGAGCACTGAGGAATATAGACCCCTTCCTCCACCAACCCTTAAGTTCTGTCACGACTTGTACTCTCTAACATAAAAATAAAAGCAGGATAAATTTCATACAGGTGGTATAATGAAGTTTCTTTTAGCATGCAAGCAAACGATCAGATTCCATTCAATGCAGACGTGTTGAGAGGTATCAGGGACTCTGGGGGTTGATTGAAGTCAACCAACTTGCGCTCACCCAACTCCCAGACGTCGTTCCACCTTGAATGGATTGATGGCCCTCGTGCTGAAGTTAAGACTTCCTCTTTGAAGATTTGTCATAGAGGGACAGCCAGAGGGAAGGGAAAAGGGTGAACACATGGGACTGTGACCATTTAATGGACTCTTTTGGTATGTGAGCCAGTGACTGTAATTTGGAGGCTCTCTAAATGACAGGCGTCTGGATGTGCAAGTTCAGTGAATAGACTTATTTCTGCAAACCTGATAGCATTTTGAGCTTTGCTGACCTCCAAATAGAACCAAGATTACATTATTGGGGATTCCATGAGTGTTAGCATAAAACCTATTAGAAAGCATGAGTTGTTGGGTCTACAGATACAGTTATTTACAAAGTGTTAACAAGTGCAGTAGCACTGGACAATGGGTGAGACAGAATAACAAACATACATAAAAGTTAAACACACAGAACAGTAGGAGAGAGGACTCTGCTTGAGAGCTCACAATCTAATAGGAGAGGGATGACACACTAGGTGAGGGTAAATAGAAGACCTGAAGTAGCAGGGTGTGTGATGGAAACCGCTCTCTTTCGCCTGTCCTGGCTCACCAGACACCCTCCTCAGCGCCTCAAGCAGTTTGTCCCACTTGATTCTGCCTGCTGGGAGACCTGGGCTGGCTGGCAGGGATCTGTGCCAGTGCTGGGCCGAAGATACAGCTGCTTCTAGGGATCTGCAGACTTTCGATCTACTGACTTGTAGCCCTGATGTTAGGTCAGACTTTCAGATGGCCGCTCGGTGCCTTCTGATGGTGAGTGGAGTGGTATAGTGTAGAGGAAATAACACACCAGACAAGCTGAATGTATCAACCAAGAACTATATGCTTTACTGAGAAAAACATATTTATGTGGTCCAACAGGGATCATTTACATACCAAACCATGAACATTGATTTACTGGAACTCTGATTACATCAGGTCAGTTATATTTAGACATTTACAGTAAACATTCCTTAGCATTCAGTTATCACACATCATTTGCATAATCTATTGTTCCAATAGAGCAGATTAAAGTCAAACATTGCCCCAGACTCATGACTCCTCAAACATGCAACCAGATAAAGAGAATAGTGGTCTTGCATAATCACACATTACTCAAACATTCCTCACAAAAAAAAAGCATTGAAAATAACCTCAGGCTGCAACTTCAAAACACGTCTCCAAGTTTCCATTTAAATAAAGAAATAATATTTGTACATTTAAACTAAAACCAAGCAATTTACAATAGATTGAAAAATCACACCACGCAATATTTATGTATTTATTGTTGCAGACCCCGTTCAGAGGGCCAGCAGACAGATGTAAATACCTGTAAAAACAGGAAAGAATCAGGAGACAGACAGATTGGCTGCTTGCTTCCACAGTATCCTCGTGGTTATCTTTATTAAATGCATATTTTCCAAATGCTTTTAAAACAATAACATTTTCATTCTAAATGACCTATTAGCATGTCATCTTCATTTTCGCAAAACATCTAACTTTCCCTGTGGGAAGTTGTGAATCCGTCTCACAGACTATACATCCTATTATATACAGTGTGCAGCGTGCTACAGCTATTCCTTTTCCTTCTGCACATAAGGGGATGTCATATCTGCCAAGACATAGAACAATTCCTTTCTAATAACAAATAATAATGCATCTAAGATTTCTGCATATTGAGTACATTTAAATGTACATAACTGACTCTGCATCAGGAATACTGCTTTTACCATTATTATTGTAGAGTACCTGGAGCCTCCACCCTCCTAGTGTTTACATTAAGGATATCTCTTATTGTCTCCCATCTGACTCTCTGCACAGTTAATACAGCTGTATATAACATGGATTCTTTATTTTAAGTGTTTGGGAGTTACTTCCTGCTTTAGGCTTACCTGTAAAAACAGGAAAGAATCAGGAGACAGACAGATTGGCTGCTTTCCACAGTATCCTCGTGGTTATGAGGGTAAGCAGGAACACATCACCAGTGCCACACCTATAATCTTCCCCCAATCCTTCCTGAACATAAGACCCTGTGCATCATAATAACAGTCCCCTGCTGCTGCTGCAGAGAGCTGCATTCTCATAGTGACTTGTTATAGGCACCATATACCACATAGAAAACATAAACACATACCTTTCAATGTCACCACTATACATGACAATTACTTACTTTATACAATTGTGCACATACCTCGTATGTGTCACATCCTCCCCGACAAAATAAAATGGGCACCAGCTACAAAAAAATATATATACACTCAGGCGCAAGATTACTATGTCCAGAACACCACGTTCTTAACTTAATATGCTGCCCCTGTGGGAATGCATGGTACCATATTGTATGAGTCGTGATACGGGTAGTATGAGAGTGGTGGCATATAATATGGTGTAGCCAATACAGGTAAGTGAGGAAAGGTATATGCTGCTACACTGTAGAGCATAGTCTGTGGTTGTAGCGATGGTTGACCCAGTGTTTCGTACGTAAACACTTGTCTTGGCTTACTCCCTCTCACTGACCGTCTTGGTTCGATACAGCTTTCTGATGTCAGACTTTCCGCTTCATCAGGCAGGGCACATTCACTATCACTATCTCCACTGACTTCAGGTGGAAATGTTGAATTCAGGATCAATTCTTCTGGTGATTGAGTCTCGATCAAACTGTGTCTCTGTTCCTGTGGGACTTGGACTTGATCTCTTTCTCGCACGGTTCTCTCAGGTGATGGTGACGTCATTTCGACAAGAGAGTTCTCATGGTTCAGTTTTGAACCTTGCCGGTAAGTATGCTGTCTCTTATGCTCTGTCCAACTCTCAGGAATTCTCAACCAGTATCTTTCAGAGCTTTCCTCATCTGAATCGGTGATGTCACTGTGGTAGGTAGGTTCTCTTGTCTTCTCCCTGTTACCTTGTCTGCTTTGTTTCTGGTTCCCGTGTTTCAGTGGGTGGGATGGTGTCTCCACAGGCAAGTCATTCACCAACAGTAATAGGTTTCGGTGCAGGGTTCTAGTTCCACTTTTGTTCCCATTCTCAGGACTCACCACATAAACCGGATTGTCTGCTACTTGCTCTTTCACCACATAGATGATCTTCTCCCAGTATGATCTTAGTTTCCCTGGGCCTCCTCGCTCTCTCAAATTTCTAACAAGAACTCTGTCTCCAGGCTTCAGAATAACACCTTTGACCTTCAAGTCATATTGAGCTTTGCCCCGCGCACTTGATTGCCTACTGTTTTCATTTGCTATTTGATATGCTTCAGCCATCTTTCCAGCCCAATGATCAGCAAATCCCTTATGAGTTAATCCCTCATCCTCTTCAACGAGCCCAAATATCAAGTCAACAGGAAGGCGAGGGTGGCGTCCAAACAGTAAATAGAATGGGGAATACCCAGTTGACTCGTGACGTGTACAATTATATGCATGGACGATCTGGGGAAGGTGATCTTTCCAACGTATCTTTTCCTTATCAGCCAAGGTCCGGAGCATTTGGAGGAGAGTCCGGTTGAATCTCTCAGCTGGGTTACTTTGAGGGTGATACGGAGAGGTCCTCGAATGGCGTACTCCAGCAAGTTCCCGAAGGTTCCTGAAAAGCTCATTTTCAAATTCCCTGCCCTGGTCATGGTGTAGCTTTCCAGGGTAACCAAACCGAGGGATATAATCATTGAAAAGACGCTCAGCTGCTGTACGGCCAGACTTGTTTTTAGTAGGATAAGCTTGCGCAAACCTAGTAAAGTGATCTACGACCACTAGAATATACTCATACCCACCCCGGCTTGGCTCTAAGTGCAGGTAGTCGATGCAAACAAGTTCTAGAGGTGAGCTGGATGTTATACTCCCCATGGGTGCTCGGACATGGGTCGTTGGTTTCTTTTGCTTAATACAGGGACACTTCTTTGTGATATACTCCTCTACTTCCTTCTTCATATATGGCCAGTAGAATCTTTGTCTCATCAGATGAAGAACCCGTTCTGTGCCCAGATGTCCCATGTTGTCATGTAAGTGCTCCAAAGAAAGTTGCTTATACTGGGTTGGGAGAACAGTTGTTTGTTTTGAGCTGTTTGCCTATAGAGACATCCATCCTCTATAATTAGTTTGTTCCATTCATACAAAAGTTTCTTGGCCGCTCCAGTCACGGTTTTCCTTAGACTTTCATCTGGCACCTTGATTTCCTCTTTCATCTTCAATATCTTGGCTATCACTGGATCCTCCCGTTGAGCTTTGGAGAGTTCATCTTTATTTATTCTTGGCAACAATGAACCTTGGGATGTTGGGTCAGTTTCCATAGACGACATACTGAGTGCTGCAACCCAAGCCACATCTTTCTTTTTGGCTGCGCGAGCTCCATCCCAGACTGCTCGCACCACTTCAGATGACAATTGCTCAGTGCACTCAGTGGTATACTTTTCGATGTCAAGGGGGATACGCGACAGTGTGTCAGCATCAATATTTATTTTACCAGGCCTATATTTCACATCAAAGTGGTAGTCGGACAATTCTCCCACCCAGCGATGGCCAACCCCATTCAGCTTCGCAGTGCTCATTATGTAGGTCAGGGGATTGTTGTCTGTGTAAATGGTAAAATGTGGAGCATAGAACAGGTAGTCTCTGAATTTTTCACACACTGCCCATTTAAGTGCAAGAAACTCAAGTTTACCACTATGTAGGCAGTAATTTCTTTCGGCCTGGACAGTGTCCGGGAGCCATACGCAATGACTCTTAATTTTCCATCCTGACTCTGGTAGAGTATAGCCCCAAGGCCCCTTTCAGATGCATCGGTGTGCAGCGAGAATGGTAAATTGAAGTCTGGATAGGCAAGAATTGGTGGCTTTATCAACATGTCAATCAAGGTTTCAAGAGATTTCTGATGCTCACTTGTCCACTCCACAGGAGTTCTGGAAGGCATTTGGGGCCTTTGGTCTTTCTCCTACTGGACTCAACTGGTGCCACCCCAGGCTTTGCTTGTAGGAGCTCATACATAGGCTTAGCTACACCTGAAAAATCTTGGATAAACGAGCGATAGTAGCTTAGGAAGCCGAGAAGCCTTCTTACCTCACCGACGGTATGTGGAGTATGACTTTTGAGTGACATAACTGCTTGAAGATCTTTGGGATCGATCCGCACACCTTCGGCAGACACAAGACGACCCACGTATCGGACTTCACCTCGGAAGAGCTCACATTTTTCAGGCCGAAGCTTGACTCCATGATGTTGGAGAGCTTGAAGAACTTTGCGAAGTCCTTCCACGTGTTCCTCAAAAGACTTGGCATAACATAACACGTCATCAAGGTACGGTATACAACATTCATCTCTGAGAGAATCTAGCATTTCTTCCATACTGCGCTGGAACGCTGCAGGTGCATTGGACAGGCCGAAGGGAATTCTTATCCACTCATAAAGTCCCCAGGGAGTTATGAAAGCTGTCATGTGCCTAGAACCTTCGGCTATGAAGCCCTGATGGTAGGCTTTTCCTTGGTCGAGAATACTGAACCATGCATAACCCCCCAATGTGTCAAGCAAGTCTTGAATTCTTGGCAGAGGGTGCCTATCTGGTACAGTCTTTTTATTGAGGAGGCGATAATCTATACACAGGCGAAGTGAGCCATCCTTCTTTCGGACGCAGACCACTGGTGCAGAATAGGGGGACTTGGACTTCACAATCCACCCTTTTGCCAGGAGATCTTGTATATAATCTTTCACTTCTTGGAATAAAGGTTTAGGTACCGATGAATATGACCGCTGCACTGGTATGTCGTCTTTGAGATTTATTGACATTTGTAGGCTCGGAATGCAACCCATGTCACTCTTATCTTGAGAAAATGCCACAGACTCTTCATACAGCATTTTTCTTACCACCTGCTGCTGTTCCTCACTCAAGTGGCTTAGATCTACAGGTGGGTGCCACCGTTTCAAGGTTTCTTCAGTACCTGAGGTAGTCACACCCTCGACCGATACCTTAGACTTCAGTTCTTCTGATCGCTCTGCCTCCAGTACTTTTTCAATTGGCTGAATATAACCGAGGATTGTGTTACCAGGCAGTGTTATTTCACATGTGGAGTTGTTACCAATTGGAACAGAGACATAAGGCCTTTCCTGGTTCTGTACTTCTAGGAGCCCCCCTCCTATATCCAGCTTTTCCAACTTCACATTGTTCTCCTCTGGTTCAAACAGTATGACTGGGTCGGGCTGATCCATGTTAGGTGGTATTTTACACTTTACCCACATCACTTGACCTGCTGGAATGACAACGCCACCACTCTTTACCTTCAAACGTCCCCACTGTTCATTCAGCTCAGGGGTTTGGACACAGCTTACCAGAGTTTGAGCTTTCTCGTTTGACATAGAGATGGCTCCTGACAGTAGAGAGACTAAAGCCTGCACAAGGCGCTTGGGTTGTCTCTGAATTAATTCTTCCACTATGTTAAACCCAAGTAGTGGCCTTTCAATTGGCAGATGACTTACTAAAAAGGGAACACTGATACAGAGGTTAGGGTCATTGTTTCCTTCTAAATTAACAGTAATAACAGCCCAGCCATCGAATGGAATGACATCCCCAGTCACAGAATACACTTCCAGCTTCCCCATAGTTCCCATAAGTTCAGAAAGAGGTCTCAAGTCCACAGCTGGCAAATATTTATCTTTCCAAGCACGATCAATGATACTGACTTGAGCTCCAGTGTCAAGCAAAGCACTTACTGCTAGGCCATTGAGGTTGCACTGTGTCAAAGCCTTCCTTCCTATTAGATTGACAATGGCCTCATTCTTTTTCCTAGGGACAGAGAAAGTAGAAGTCTGATTAAGCCATTCCTTGTCCTTGGAAGTTTTGAATGTCGTATAATGAAATGGTTTCGTTTTGCTTTTTGTAGGACCAGGTTCATCCTCTGATCTGTCATCATTTGTGCCATGGGACAGTGAGGACTTGGTCACTGGTTGCCCCGTTGCAGTGACCGCTTCCCGTTTCCCTGCGGGTTACGTTTCCGGAGGCATCCCCTGGACAGGTGCCCCTCTTCCCCACACTGAAAACAGTGAGTACAGTTTTGCAGACCAGCTTCCACACACTTTAAACAACCATGACGTTTAGCCCCTTTCTGTAGAGGTGGTCGACTCATAGTATACTGAAAGGTAGGATCAGGCTGTGTTGGATTTCTCATGGAGTCTACCATACTGCTAAGTGCTTCGACACGTGCTGTCAGTTGTTTAATTGGATCATCCACATTTTTCTGCTCATGAATTTCTCTCACAGGTTCACTTTCTAGAAGGGTACAACTTGCAATGCTCTGCTTATTACGTGTTACAGGACGCAGCCTTCGGGCCCTCTCATTCTCATCGCTGGTGATTCTTGTTACATTTCTTAATATTTCCTCATCTGCGACGTTGCGGTTGGAAAGCAGGGGTTTTAACTCCCTACGAATGTCTGTATATTTGTGCCCTAAACCCTGGTAGACCGTGTGAAGGTATACATCCTGAATAGTTTCTGTGCTGTATCTCACTTCAGTGTCAGCTTGTTTTGCAGCAAAGATGATTTTCTGTTTAAGACCCATTACTCGATACAAGAACTGTTGAGGCGTCTCATTCTCATTTTGTTTTGCACACATTAATTCCTGGAACAATTCTGTGCTATTTTTGTCTCCTAAATGCGACCGAAGAAACCCTTTGAGTTCCTCAACCGTTATGTCTTCTTTATTCATCAACATGTCCTTGAAACTGCCTGCTTTTATTATCCGTAGTGTCCCCCTGACTATGTCAGCATCACTGTAATTTTCTTTGATTCCATCTTCAATTTGTCTGCATACACTTGTGTATGTGATGTCAGATGTGTAATCACAAATTTGTCCTCCTTGTATCTTAAATTCGCGACGCTGGAGGTAGGAGAGGTCCCTGAGGGAGACAACCTTCTCTGTCAGTAACTGCATGGACCGTTCAGGGTTGTTGCTAAACTGTGCATTATCACTGCTGCGTGTTTGTTGTGATAGTCTGGTCAAAGGTTGTTGCAACGTCGAATTTTGTGTATATGCTACACTAGACCCTTTGTCAGCAACAGCTGTAGACGATGCGGTAGGAGCAGTGTCATCATTCTGTTGATGAACAGGTGTAGACGTAGTTTGAACATGCTCAACAGAGTCAACGATGTCTCTCAAGTTCAACAGTTCAGCCATACCTCTATCCTCTGAGTCTAGTAAGTCTGCACTGTACATGAACGCATTAATGTATTCAAAGCAGCCTTCTTGGTCTCCAGCATCTAGTTCAGTAATGTTCCCGTCTGGTACCGTAACAATGCTCTGGGCGATCTGAAATAGTTCACCAGCGGACAAGGTGAGAAGTTTTTTTCTGATGTTCCACACCACGCTCTTCCGTACTTTATCCGCCATGATGACCCTTTTCACGATCCCTCACGTCACCGTCACCAGCCAGCCAGGACGCGCTTCTCACAACCGACTTTTCTGGATCACAGCCGCTGTATCCATACTCTGTTGGTCCCGAAGATCATAAGTTTACGGACGAGCCCCAAGAATCTGTTGCAGACCCCGTTCAGAGGGCCAGCAGACAGATGTAAATACCTGTAAAAACAGGAAAGAATCAGGAGACAGACAGATTGGCTGCTTGCTTCCACAGTATCCTCGTGGTTATCTTTATTAAATGCATATTTTCCAAATGCTTTTAAAACAATAACATTTTCATTCTAAATGACCTATTAGCATGTCATCTTCATTTTCGCAAAACATCTAACTTTCCCTGTGGAAAGTTGTGAATCCGTCTCACAGACTATACATCCTATTATATACAGTGTGCAGCGTGCTACAGCTATTCCTTTTCCTTCTGCACATAAGGGGATGTCATATCTGCCAAGACATAGAACAATTCCTTTCTAATAACAAAAATAATAATGCATCTAAGATTTCTGCATATTGAGTACATTTAAATGTACATAACTGACTCTGCATCAGGAAATACTGCTTTTACCATTATTATTGTAGAGTACCTGGAGCCTCCACCCTCCTAGTGTTTACATTAAGGATATCTCTTATTGTCTCCCATCTGACTCTCTGCACAGTTAATACAGCTGTATATAACATGGATTCTTTATTTTAAGTGTTTGGGAGTTACTTCCTGCTTTAGGCTTACCTGTAAAAACAGGAAAGAATCAGGAGACAGACAGATTGGCTGCTTGCTTCCACAGCATCCTCGTGGTTATGAGGGTAAGCAGGAACACATCACCAGTGCCACACCTATAATCTTCCCCCAATCCTTCCTGAACATAAGACCCTGTGCATCATAATAACAGTCCCCTGCTGCTGCTGCAGAGAGCTGCATTCTCATAGTGACTTGTTATAGGCACCATATACCACATAGAAAACATAAACACATACCTTTCAATGTCACCACTATACATGACAATTACTTACTTTATACAATTGTGCACATACCTCGTATGTGTCACATTATTTATAAATGAACATAAAGTCTTTCCCAAAGTAATTGTCTGTTTCTTTTGGGTTTTTTTTGCCATGGGAATAAAAGTCTTGGGGTTGAAGCGGGGAGCTATGTCAGTTCTATGACAGGGTGCATGTAGGCTGGGTGGGAAGGTGGTGCAAGAAATGTACAATGGGTTTATGGAGTGAGCCGATAGGCTTCTCTAAAGTAATGTGTTTTCAGAGACCTCTTGAAAGACGGGGAGACTGGGAGAGTCTGATGTTCCAGGGGAATGAGTTTCACAGGAAAGGGGCAGCTTGGGAGAAATCTTGAAGGCGGGGGTTGGAGGTGCACGCACGTGGAGTTGATAGCATCTGATCATTGTCATAGCGATGTGGCCAGGACGGGATGTACTTGCTAATAAGCGAGGAGATGTAGGCAGGGGTGCGGTTGCGGAGAGCTTTGTATGTGAGCACCAGTATTATGAAGCCAGTGTAGAGATTGACAAAGGGGTGAGGTGCGGATGGTGAAGTGGATGAGCCTGGCACAGGCATTCATAGCAAACTGCAGAAGGAGAATCTGCAACCTCTTAAAGCCAGAGAGGAGGCTACAGTAGTCAAGGTGGGAGATAATAAAGCTTGGATGAGCATTTTAGCAGAGTCCTGATTAAGACAGGGACAGACACGTGCAATCCTTTTTTTAGGTGAAAATAGCAAGATTTGGTTAGTGAATAGCAACAGAGAAACCTTAGTGTAAGAACAAAAGGAATAAAACTTAACCTTTATCAGTGTATATGAATAAAAACTGCAATAAATAGAGCGGAACATATGAAAAGGCAAATGCCACAAATATTGTTCAATATTTGTGGCATTTGCCTTTTCATCAGTTCCGCTCTATTTATTGCGGTTTTTATTCATATAAAATGATAAAAGGTTAAGTTTTATTCCTTTTTTTCTTACATTAAGGTTTCTATGTTGTTATTCGTATTGCAAGGGTTACCCCCTATACCTATGCCTAAGGTAATTACTGTTCCCTCTCCCTCAAGGTTGTTCAGTCCGCTTGTATAAGATTTGGTTAGTGACTGAATGTGAGGAGTGAAGGAGAGATCAGAGTTGAAGTGGACCCCGATGCAAACGAGCCTGAAAGCAAGAAGTAATGGTGACACTATTCACCTAGAGTTGAAATAGGTGCAGGAATGCTGGTTTTGGAGGGAGGGAAGATGAGTAGTTCAGTTTTGGAGAGCTTAAGCTTTAGGAAACCGTAAGTCATCCAGTCGGAGATTTTGTCAACTGAGGAAGTGGGTTCGCTGGCGAAACGCGTCCTGGTACATTGTTTTTTGGTTTTATAAATCTTTAGTTTTGAAAAAAAAAGGAGTTTAAAACAGAGAAATAAAACATAATATAGAGGGTGAGCCACGCAGGGCCTGATAAGCAGGATCGAAACACGAGTAAGGAGGATCGCAGCACCAAACAGCAACAAATTCAATTAACCTCTCTGGCGGTCTAATTTTTTCAAAATTTTGTGTCTAAAAGCGTCTCAATTTTTTTTTAAAGGAAACGTGTTTTTGTACATAGTTAGCCTGTAATAATTAGGAATCACGCACTGAAGTCCGTGAAATCAAGAGTCCTTACTAGTAAAATCCTTTATAAATAAATTAATTAATTAATTTAAAAAAAATAGTAAATACACGGAGTCCGATAAAGTTTGAAACACGACATAATAATTTATTATCCCAAAAATAATTATCCAAAATAATGCAAATAAATGATATTCAATAAAATACAACAAAAACACTGAAATCTGTCTGAGAAGAAGGGTGAGACGATGTATGGTCTATTTCTTATCCTGTACTGCCACCTAGTGGCCGTTCATAAACATTGCATTTTGTATTCAGTGTTTATTATGAATGAAATTTGCTGCGGTCCAGCCCCCCTGCATCATGTGACTCGCAGGGAGCCTTCCAGGAAGCAGCTCGCCGCGATCACACTGCGGGGGACAGCGAGGGAGCCAGGAGGAGGTGAGTATGTATCCAGCCCGAGTGTGGCTCGGGGTTACCGTTCGTGGTAGTGAAATTTAACCCCGAGTCACACTCGGGAATACCGCCAGGGAGGTTAAAACATTCCGCACATCAACTGATTGACAGTCTTCCGAATCCCCCCATGGCTCGCCGCTCGACAAGGACAAACCAGACAACACGACAAAGAACACGAAGAGAAGAAAGAATAAAAGAAAAAGGAAGAGGACAGGGGAAGGGGGAAGGAGGGAGGGGCGGGGCGACCCCTAATCCAAACGGGCTACGGACAGAAGTCCTCCCATCTATTCCAGACTTTATAGAAAGCCGGTAGGGTGTCATGAACTACTGCAGACAGTTTATCCATATGGCAGGCTTTCGCAACATAAGACTGGGTCACTGAAACAGAAGGCACCTCGCTAATCCGCCAGTGCTTAGCCAAAGCGTGCCGGACTCCCAATATCACCTTATGAAAAAGTTTGCCATCTGGACCTTGGAGAGATGGATGAGACCTGTGCAATAAAAAAGACCAGGGTTCCCGGGGACAGATTGCTGAAAAATGTCCTCCAGCAACTCCCTAATCTCCTCCCAGTATGAGACCACTTTAGGACAGAGCCACCACATATGGAACATGGTACCCCGGTATCCGCAACCTCTCCACTCCAGCAAGCATCCGTGGTACCAGGTTGCAAGTGGGATACCAGAACCGGGGTGGTATACCACCTATACATAGTTTAATACGCCTGTTCTTTCATAGTAACACAGATAGAGACTTTTGCAACATTTTCCCACATGTCTTGCCAGTCTTCCCCATCTAATTCCTCCCCTATGTCTCTTTCCCATCTAGCAATAAAGCTAGGGGTTGTCCAGGATACATCTTCAATAGAAAAAATGGTTGTACAAGGTTGAGATCAAGGCTTTCGGGGCTCTGCCTGCCTCACACATAGTTTCAAAAAAAGGTAAGCTTCTGGCTCTGGCTTCCGAAATATTGTGTTTAGAGAGGAAGTCTTGGAGTTGTATAAATCGGAATAAATCCTTGGTCCGAAAACCACCACGGGATTGCAGGTCCGCAAAGGACAGCAAGGTGCCATCCTTTGTGTGGAAGTGTGTCACCCGTTGCAGATGGGCATTTTCAAACGCTGCGTAAGTAGAAGGCGTCAAGCCAGGGATAAAGGCTCGGCTTCATAAATATGGCATGAGAGGGGAGTAGCAGGAGCAGAGGAGAAATTTGTCCCGAAACTGAGTCCCACACCTTCAGGGAGGTCATGGTTGCTGGGAAAGATGTCCTCAGCAGTGGTTGAAATTCCTTATGTAGCCAAAAATAAAATTGCGGGAGGTCTGGTGCAAATAAGTCCAACTCTATGTCCACCCACCGTTGTGAGTGGGTAGGCAAATGGAACATCATAAATTGCGCTACTTGAGCGGCCTGAAAATATTTGTAAAGATGAGGAAGGCCCAAGCCACCTCTCTCCTTCGGCCGGTACAAAACATATCTAGAGACCCTCCTCCTCCCCCCGCCCATACAAACTTCTCAACCTGAGATTGTAAATGGCCCAGAGATCGGGGGCATACCCAGAGCGGCAAGGCCTGAAAAAGGTACAATAACCTAGGGAGAAGATTAATTTTTATGCTATTGGTCCTGCCGATCCAGGAGACCCCCCTCTCTCCCCCAACGCTCCAGATCAGCTCCCAACACTTTAATCATTGCATCATAATTCAAGGCATACATTTTACCCATGTCTGATGCCAACCATACTCCTAAATATTTCAGAGAGGTGAGAGTGAAACGGAACCCCGAGAGTGCCCTGAGCTCCTGACAGGTTAATTCTGAAAGCGAGAAAGGCATTTCAACCGATTTCTCCAAGTTAACCTTGTAGCCAGAGACTGCCGAAAATTCCTCCAGGAGGGACAGAAGAGGTGGAACTGAGGTGGAGGGATGACAGAGTGTAAGAAGGACATCGTCCGCGTAAGCACATACCCAGTATTCTTCCCGACCCACCTTCACTCCCAAAATGTGAGGAGAGTGGTGTATTGCAGATAGAAGGGGTTCAAGGGACAGAGCAAACAGTAAAGGAGATACAGGGCAACTCTGACGAGTCCCATTCCCTATAACAAACCTCGTTGGGACATTGCCAGGAGTGATGACAGTAGACATAGGTGAAGTGTACAGAGACCGGAGAGTAGAGATAAACAACTCCAGGAACCCCCATGCGTTCAAAAGTATAAACAAGTAGGGCCACTCCAGGCGGACAAAAGCCTTCTCCGCATTCCTGGTACATTGTTTTAATAAAAGTGCTGATACTTTTATCCCGCCTGCCTGCCTTGGATTGGTTTTTAAGAGGTTTAGTGGCTTTTGTCATGAAAAAATAAGCCACGTGCGTGTTTCTAAGAGCCAGGGAGGCGCTACCAAGAGAAAGCGCAAATTTGGCTAATCTTGGGAATCTTATTCACAAATACAGAATTACGCTAGGGAACATTCCCTTTTTGTTCCTTTGTATTTCTTTGAGAAAATTTGGAAAGAACATAACCGTTGCCTTCAGCACACCGCCCGATGTGCATTATGTTGCTTATGTTTATTTTGTATGACTTACACTTTTTTCTCAATAAAGAAACATTGAATACAAAAAAAATTGGAAAGAAAAGTTGAAGGTGATTGGGTACCTGAGAACTAGAAGAGAACACCCAGAGGCGATCATCACTAGAGCCAGTCGAGGCTCAGGCTATTTGAATGTGTAGTTATTTGAATTCTATATAATACTACACTGTACAAACATATTGCACGACAATATTTATGTATTTAATTTCCTATATGATTATTGGAAAATCATTCTTCTATGGAACATTGTTCAAAATATGATGGAAGGTAATTTCGCTAGATTTCATAAATTATAAATATACTTATCTGAGCACTGTACCTTTTTTACAGGCTGTAACACGGTCTAACACAGGAAGAGAGAGTTCGGGGGAGGAAAGGTAGATTTGGGTGTCATCACCATAGAGGTGCTTTTGGAGTCCAAAGGAAGAAATGAAGTTGCCCAGAGAGGCAGTATAGATCGAGAAGAGTAGGGGAGCCAGAACAGAGCCTTGAGGTACCCCAACTGAAAGAGGAACTTGGGCGAAGAGGCACCAGCGACGGACACACTGAAGGAGCGAAGAGAGAGACAGGAAGAGAACCAGGAAAGAGCGGTGCCACTGAGGCCAAGTTGATGTAGCATGAGGAACAGGAGAGGATGGTCTAGGAGACCAGAGGTGACCTACATGTCCTGACTGTTTTCTATCCTCCTTTCCTAATTCTACAAGCTGCCTCAATTCTTTGTTCTCATTCTGCATTCTTTCAAAGTGTTTCTTTAGTTCCCAATATTCTTTTCTCTTCTCCAGTGATCACTGTCCCAATGTCTATTATTTGTCTGTTTGCTCTCTGATCTATGGGTCATCCAGTGATCTCCCCATTCCTTCCATCTCAAATTATTATCCAGATAACTATTATTCTCATTTCTTGTCCAATTATTGTCACTTTTCCTCCTTGACTTATTGTCTCGACCCCAGAGTTTCCTATCATGATCTCTCCATCTATGTTGACTTCTATTATGTTGTTTTCCACTACTCGCTCTCCAATTTTCTTCTGTTCCCTTACCTGATCTTTCCATGAACATCCTCACTGCAGAAACAACAAATGGCCTGTCTCCAGAAAGATCAAACCATCATTTTTCTGCTCTGTACAGCACCAATTCTAAGTTAGAAGGCATTGGATCGAACAGCTGAACAAAATTACGGCACTCATTGGGAAGGGCTTCCAGCACTCTAGTTATATGCTCTGGTGAACCATGTGGCATTGGCTGCTGTGGCTGGCGCAGAGAATGCCAAAACAGTATGCATTGAGCCACCTCTCGAGGACCATCAGTTGGCCCCATAGTAATAGAAGACATTTCTTTTTCAAAACTGAGAAGGTAGAAGTTAGTTGCTGCAATTTGACCCGCCTGACTTGATACACTAGTATTAAACCCCCACAACCTACTTGCAACAGGGTCCAAAGCATCTTCTAATAACTCTGTCCAGTCCGCCACATCAAGTCTTTCTTTTCTGGCCCTTTCTGCCCCTCTCTGGAACCAATGTGTGAAATTGTTAAAATAATTAACTGGCATGGAACCCCACCATTTTTTAAAAAGTTCCTTATCTGTCATTGACATGGGCTGTATTTGCTTAGAAAACCCTGTGGGACTGTTTGTTACATTAAAAGTTTCAGTTATAATTACTGGTGCCTGTGGTGCGCAAATTATATCTGCAACAGGGAGACAGAAAGAATCTAACCCTTATTAACCCCTAACTGCCAAGGGGTTTCCCTATGGTGGAAATAGGGGGGTCCAAACGACCTCACTATCTCCCAATTGGTGGTAGCTACAGGGCCTTTCCAATGATGCCAAACTTGACCGTTTCGAGTAAAATAATACAAGTAGCACGTCTCAATGCAATCCTCAGAAAACAAAAATATGCATTTCAGCCTCTAAGGGGCACTGCATGGAAAAGGCTTCAGTTTAGCATGATTGGGATCTCCATCTTGTACCTCCTACATTGGTTGTTGGGATAGAGTTGAAGATAATTAAGGCCTGAGAAACCAGAAACTGACAGGCAAGAGGTTATATTTGTCCCTATTTGATCCCTATTATTGTTCTCCCCAGTACAGTTTGGGATTCTGCAAAACATATCGCTCCTGCAAAATGGTGGCAAGGTCTCTGCACAACACAACCTCTGACACCTCCTGCGTCTCGCTTCTTTCAGATTCCTGCATCTTTTGCTGCTACATGTGAAAGAATCTGCTCTGTGTTTGCTAATATTCACCAAATAAAAAAACTGACCTGTGACAGGGGAGAAATGCTTGTTTTAACCCCTTAATGACCGCTGACGTACCATGTACGTCCTGCCCACTGGTCTCCCTTAGACCCGCGGACGTACATAGTATGTCAGCGGCTCATAACCTTCCTCCCACCTGATACTTACCTCCCTCGCTGGTTCCCACGGCGTCTATGACAAGCTGGAAGCTTACCTCGCCGTTTCCTGGGGGCCGGCAGATCCGATAACGTCATCATGCTGCGTGATGACGTCATCGGCCAGCGCCTGTCGGGAAAATTCAGGAAGGGTAGTGGGGGGCTCATTTGGAGCCCTGTATCTCCCCAACCATTTAACTTACAGCGATGCTTTTTGCACCAATGAAAAGGTGAGAGTCTCCCCTTAACAATAGCATTAACATTTTAACAAATCAGCGCCGAATCATGATTCAAACCTGGAGGGGGCTGACATCTTCGATGTCAGCCAAGCCTCCAGGTTCCCCCCCACCCACTGACAACCTCACCATATGTGAGGATGTCAGTGGGCCAGTTAACCCCCTAGCTGTCATGTGGAGATAAATATGATCCTTTGGATCCCCTTGATGGTCATATCCACGAAACCTCTTTCAAATCGATCCCAGGAATGGCAGTATACAGAAAAGCGCTTTTATTAAAATCAGTTAGTTTCCAGAACGCATTTCATTGGCGAGCCGGCAAAAACAAATTACATTTGTTTTTACCAGCTGATTAAGCCGGTGAAACGCATTCTGGAAGCTAATTGATTTTAATAAAAGCGCGTTTCTTTATCCTACCATTCCTGGGATCAATTTGGGAGAGGTTTCGTGGATTTTTGCCATACAAATTCACGTGCAGTGTCTGAAAAAAGACGAATTGACAGGTTGATGGGTGCCTAAGAATAAGAAGCGAATACCCATAAGGCGAACAATACTAGAGCCAGTTGGGCCTCTTCATATGTGAGTGAGCAATCGCTGGGACTTGAACAATTTGTGTATTACAGAGATATACTGCACAATAATTTTTCTTTATGCTTTGTTTTCTGACATTATTCATGGAAACAAAATACAAAAGGAACTGCAGTAAAATGAATACAACCTTTAAAAATTGGTCAATGGTGTAGATGGCACAGCCAGATGAAGAGTGGATTCCAATGGCTAAAACAATAGATACACTAACATAGCATAATACTGTAAAAACATTTAATAATATAAAAAAACACAAGGAAGCCACTCACAAACAACGTGGCACACGTTCAAAAATAGTGTGCATATAAGCATAATTAACACATCCTTATAGTCACCGCCACCGGAATGCATTCAGTCCACAGAATGGAGACTCCTGGCCAGGGTAGACTCCAAGGAAACCGATATTGTAGTCCAATATAGTTAGGCAGAAAAGTTCTTGCGGACCACCCAGTTTCAACGACCGGAAAATCAAGCTCCTCTTCAAACGATGGACAGCAAGGCGGCAGGCAGTAGACACAAAATAAAGCACAGATCAGCTCGACATGTTTCGTCCGTAGGACTTACTCATGAGCTCATGAGTAAGTCCTACGGACGAAACATGTCGAGCTGATCTGTGCTTTATTTTGTGTCTACTGCCTGCCGCCTTGCTGTCCATCGTTTGAAGAGGAGCTTGATTTTCCGGTCGTTGAAACTGGGTGGTCCGCAAGAACTTTTCTGCCTAACTATATTGGACTACAATATCGGTTTCCTTGGAGTCTACCCTGGCCAGGAGTCTCCATTCTGTGGACTGAATGCATTCCGGTGGCGGTGACTATAAGGATGTGTTAATTATGCTTATATGCACACTATTTTTGAACGTGTGCCACGTTGTTTGTGAGTGGCTTCCTTGTGTTTTTTTATATTATTAAATGTTTTTACAGTATTATGCTATGTTAGTGTATCTATTGTTTTAGCCATTGGAATCCACTCTTCATCTGGCTGTGCCATCTACACCATTGACCAATTTTTAAAGGTTGTATTCATTTTACTGCAGTTCCTTTTGTTTTTTGTTTCTGATATATTTAGCACGTTTTGGTGGAGATTGCTGTGAACTGCTGTATGTATATTGATTGGGTATACTTTCACTCTTTTATTCATATTATTCATGGAAACACAGAGAAGATCTGTCCCGTTGAATACTGGGTATTACATACACATTATATATTTCTATTGAGTGAGCTGTACCTATTTTAGAACTAGTTTAATGTAAATGTATTTGCTGACATGTGTACCTATGCATTAGTTTTTCCCCCTTTATGTAAGAGACTGAATTTACATTTCATTTAATGGATGAAAAAGTCTCTTTAAATGATTTAACACTTATTAATAATGCGTCTGCAGTCACATTTCCTGTCTCTCGTGCTGAATAAATATCTCACACTCATTTTCCTTGTTTAAAGTTTTATAATTTGCTTAAGAGGGTATACATTAAAAGAGACAATGTTTTATTAAGTGCATAATAAAACTTGCAGCAAAAATAATTCAAGTTATGCACAATTTCTCAATAGCCGAAGAGGAGCGTTTTCATTTTAAGTTGTTTGCAAGGATGTATGCCCATAAAATGAATCTCATGATTCATTAACAAACATTTATAGAATCCAAAATGTGTATTTCGTACTTGAAAATTTATTTACATTGAAGCTCTGCGATTCAATCATACACACTGCACATTACTGTGAGTTTTATTGCTGTGGAGCTCTGTGATACGCTCATACACACCGCACATTGCTGTGAGTTTTATTGCTCTGTGATACAGTAATGTGCAATGTGTATGAGAATATCAGAGCTCCACAGCAATAAACCTCACAGTAATGTGCGGTGTGTATGAGCGTATCACAGAGCTCCACAGCAATAAAACTCACAGTAATGTGCAGTGTGTATGAGTGTGAGTTTTATTGGTTTGGAGCTCTTTTATGCTCATACACCCTGTACATTAGTGTGAGTATTAGGTCTGTAGATGTTGTGATGTAACCGGAATCCACTTGGTTCACTCTGGACGAGGCCGGACCGGACACGAGCAAGGATTGTCTGAACACGAGTCTCTTCAGGAAAGGCAAACTTTTATTGTGACGTCACAGAATGCTCAGACAGGATTGAATCGCAAAGACTGAGCATCAATTATACAGTGTCCTGAGGTTTTATACCTCAAATACATAATTAGGTACATCCCAATTAGTCCACCTCCCGGTGACTCTATCCCACCCCACATGGGTTAGTACCTCCCTTGGTCTAATACAAAAGACATTTCATTAATTGGCCGTAAATTGGCAAACCTTGTGTTAGTAACAGTAAATCATGATTAGTTACTCCTACTGTTCCGGGCTGTGTCTGGTTCCCTAGCTTCCTCAATTATTTGTTACAGATGGCACCTGGTCTGATCTCTATACTCCTTTGTATTTCTGCGGGCCCCAACGACCTTGATGTATCTTTCTTCTGTGCCGGGAACAGCAGGGATCTTTCTCAGCGCTTTAATTGTTTTTCTGCTAATCTCAGCACATTCCTAAATTTCTATGTATCCCTGATTCTAGTTTCAACTACAAACTACCTAATTACTTTCAAGTGAACCAATAATCTGAACAAGATGGTCGCCTGTGTACAATGGCGGCCATCTTCCAGCCTATTTCCACTTCATTCCCCCCTTGGCTCAAGCCTCAGGCTCTTCTCCTGAGACTTGTAGCCATTACACCTCACTAGTTTTATTCTCGCATTCCTCATACTTTGGGAGGCCTATTTTCGTTGGGAACATACCTTGTGGGATAATCAGTGGTATTTTTTGTGTCTGTGTGGGTGTCAGTGCCTTCTTGCATAGCGGCCATAGGCAAAGCCCTATACGATACAGTAGTGCCCCTACAACCAAGATCACCACTACCATCAGAATCATAGATCCAATCTGTGAAATAAATCTCAGAATGGATCCAAACCAATCTCCGATTGCTCCAAACCCACAAAGTGGATTCCAGCCTTCAGCAGCGATCCTCCTTGCTGTGTCCTGCAACTGTGCTACCTTTTCTTGGTGATCTTGAATTAACTGATAGTAATCAGGGACATCCTGTGTAGCATTCTTGATGAATGTGCAACATTCATAGTGCATCGTCATCTCACACAACCCATTCAGAGCTGCACTAATCTGTTCCAGTGCCATGTTGTGTATCATTTACACCTTTCGTATCTCTCGTACTTCCAGATAGGCTTGTGCACCGATTTTTTTTTCGGTTCGATTCGGTTCGATTTTTCGGATTTTTAAACTTTTCGATTCGATTCGGTTCAGCTCGTTTTTCAGGTACATTTTTTTTTCGTAATATCGACCATTTTTCGTATTTTCGTGTCACTGTGTTCGGTTTTTGTATCGACTTTTCTTGATTTCGGAAATTTTCGTTTTTCGGAATTGTACATTTTTCGGAATATCGACCATTTTTCGTGTCACTTTGCTCGCTTTTTGTATCGACTTTTCGTTTTTCGGAAAATTTTCGTTTTTCGGAAAATTTTCGTTTTTCGGAACGTCTGTTCTCCTCGTTTGACACATTTCAAGTCCATTCGAAAAATCCGAAAATATTTCGTTTCGGCTCGGAAAACGTTTCGGATCTGACATTTTAGGATCTAAACATTTTCGGAAATTCAACCGCATCCGAAAACACGAATCGGGAAATTTCGTGAAAATTCCGAAATTCCAAAACCCGAAACGCACATCCCTACTTCCAGATTCAACAACTGAATATCCCAACTAGTCTTATTCAAGATCTCATCCATCAAACTGGCATAACTGTTCATTCTTGCCATCAACTCTCTTCCCCATCCAGTCCAGGCCGGAAGCCAAGCCCACACTCGATCCGCTTTCTTAAACAACTCTCTCTTCTGTCTCTCAAACACCAGTGGGTACCTAGGGTGAAGTATTGTATCTGAATTAGTGTCCTCCCCCCTTACCTTCTGGATCGGGATCAATTTAGCCAAATAACACATTCCCGTCACTGTATGTGGTACCCATGTGTAGCACACTCCTTTACAACACACCTGATATCCTCCTTTCACTATAAATGGTGATGAATATAGTGTTCCCTTTGTTATCGCTATTGCAAACTGTCTCAATCGTCTCATCATGTCCCCTATATCCTGCCTTCCATTGATTGCGTTCGCAATCTCTTCCTCCTGTTCTCTAGTGAACTGCCTGCATCGTATGTATATGTAATGTGCCTTCAGTCCTGTTCTGAATATGTAAATGTATGATGTCCAATTGAACTGACTTGAGTTGCACGCCCCACCCTCGTTACTTATCTCTCTATCTGGGCCTAGTTGAAAACACCACTCTGGTTGGTACACTGGTCCTATTATGGGGTGCCCGGGACTGAATGGTTCTGGTTTCTCCCTTGACATATCAACTGCCTGTACTGTAACATTTTCTAATACAAACATACTCAAATTCATTGGGACAGATGCGAATGGTATATGAATTGTCTCTGGGTGCAGTCTACTACACACACAACACATGGTTTGCCCAGACTTTTTAGCATAGTCATATTTAAATTGCACAAGTAAATGTCCTTTTAGCTGGGTTCCAGATAGCGCCTCTCGTTTTTGCCTCCACATGGTACGGTTCTCCATCACCGGGTGCGTACCATTCCAAATTTTGGTGGTGCTTGTGCACTTGGGGCATACTCCACGTGATAGTCCATAAATCTAATTTGCGAGATATAAAATCAGTACCACAATTGCCCCAAATATCAAAATCCCTTGGGCAATTCTTTTCACAGTCACATAAACCCAATCTCTCCCCACCGGAATTTCAAAAACAAAAAAAAACATTTCCGGCAATTTCTGCATTGATTTACCTAACAGTACAACCTGATCATTTAGTTTAGTTTTCCCCAATGCCCGAAGGTCCCCCCTTAGTCCATTAATCAGAGGGGTAGGCCGTCCAAACATGAGTTTGTACGGACTTAGCTTCAATTGGGAGGTGGACTGCACCTAATGTGTAATAAGACTATCGGGAGCACATCCAACCAGCCTAGTGACGTTTCTTGGCACAATTTGGACATCAGAGTCTTTAGGGTGCGGTTCATTCTCTCGACTTTTCCTGAACTTTGGGGCCTGTAGGCAGTGTGTAGCTTCCAGGTGATACCCAATAGACGGGCAAGTTGCTGTAAACAGTTCTGTATAAATGCAGGGCCATTGTCCGACCCTATTTCTTTCATCAGACTTTTCACCACCTCCGCTGTCTTTTCTGTTCTTGTTGGGAAAGCTTCCACCCATCCTGTTAGGGTACACACCATTACCAGTAGATATTTGTATCCTTTGCAGGGTGGCAACACTGTGAAATCTATCTGTAATGACACCATTGGAGACAGCCCGATTGGCTGTTTCCCTGGAGGTTGAGACGGGCCTGTTCTTGGATTATTCTTGGCGCATGTCTTGCTGGTAGAACTATTTGTCCATTCTCTAACTGGAACCATCCGTCTTCTCCGTATCCGCCTTGTTCTTCTGACAGCCGTTTTTTCTCTTTCTCTGAATATACAGGTGTCCATTCACTCAGTGGCGCCGGTAAGAGTGCAGCCACCACTGGTTTTACTTTGTATCGTGCCAATTCTCCACGGTTTCCCCAGACAAATTCTTCTTTCGGGAAATAGTATCGCCATGGGAAGAACAGCAGATCTTGTCTGTCTTGTGAATCTCGCACTGCTGGTATGAAAAAGTTCATTGCACTTTTCTTCATTCTTGGCAGCTTATTCCTGATAAGGATCTCCTTGAGGAAGAACCTTACCAATGGGGCTTGGTATTCTTCTGCTCCCAATTCTCCCAGACTTAGCAATATTCGTGTGATTCTTAGATTATTGTGAGGGTTGGTTGTTAGATTTTCAAAACGTGAGGCGAAATTTTCTGCTCGTTCAACTTCAATTACTTCTGTATCTTCTTCTCCATACTCCCCCATTAATTTTACGCCGAAGAATTTCAGCATCATTTTGTATGCTCTGCGTAGTCTTTGCTGAACTTCTGAGGTGTTAATCATTAGGCGTGTCTCTTGAGAATTCAGAGGAGTAGAGTAAAAATTTCGACCTTGAAACTGGGTTGGGAAAAGCCATTGGATATAGTCATGGTTGAGTTCTAACAGTTCATACTCATCTTGCCATTTGTGCAGTATAATTTCAATGAACTCGCCTTTGGGTTAAAATTTTCTCCAATTCATATAAAATTCATAATTTGGCATGAGAGGTTGAGGCTCTTGTTTGCAGAGCAGGACTTTGGCTTGATCAATTGTCAACAATGGTTTTGCAGCAGCCTTTGCGGCCTAGTCAGCACGCCTGTTGCTTTTTGGGATTTCATCATGACCTTTCTGGTGGCCACGACAATGCATAATACTGACAGCACTTGGTTTCCATACAGCGTCTAGAAGGGCTGCGATTTCAGCCGCATACTTGATTTGTTGTCCTGAGGAAATAAATAGGCCTCTTTCTTTGTAGAGTGCACCATGTGCATGGACCGTCATGAAAGCGTACTTGGAATCAGTGTAGATATTCACCCTTTTACCTTCGGAGATTTCTAGAGCTCTGGTTAGGGCTATTATTTCGGCCAGTTGTGCAGATGTATGGCCTGGTAGAGAATTTGCTTTGATAATTCCTTCTGCTGAAACCACTGCATAGCCGGAGACTTTCTTCCCACCATTCATGTAGCTGCTACCATCAGTGAACAACTGTAGATCGTATTTGTCTAGGGGTACGTCTTTCAAATCTGGCCTGCTACTGAACACTTCTTCCATGACTTGGAGACATTCATGATTTGGATCCTCTTCGCAGTCAGGCAGTAAAGTAGCAGGGTTCAGGGTAGCGATGAGGTCCAAATGAACCTGTGGATTCTCACACATCATAGCTTGGTACTTCGTCATCCGGCTGTTGCTGAACCAGTAGCTTCCTTTCACATCCAGCAGGGCTTTGACAGCATGGGGCACCTTGACATGAAGAACTTGTCCAAGTGTCAACTTGTCTTTGGTTGGGGTATTCGGCATACTGCTTCTTTTCTTCCTCTGCCCCCAGTGCACGCTTGGTACCTGTTAATTGAAAACCTAGATATTTCACAGTCTGTTTACATATGTGTGCTTTCTTTTTGGACACTCTGTAACCTGCATGGCACAGCAGATGTAGCAGGGCTTTTGTGGCAGAGAGACAGTCTTTTTCTATGGGAGAAGCCAGTAATTAATAATAGAACAACTTTGTGTGGCTGAGCGTTGAAGGACAAGAGGTCCTGGCTGAGCTCGCATCCATTGTAGATACCTCCCACTGAAAAATAAAAAAAAAAGGCTGGCTTGCCGGAACCAGACAGCTGCCAAAAAAAACACGTCTTTTAAATCAAGCACCGTGTAATATTTTGTATCTCCGGGAATTAATCTTGGACTGGGCGGTACTCTTGTGTGCCCTCTTTCTGTACTGGCAACAATGGTGTGTTCCACGGTGACACGCAGAATTTCAATATGCCATGGTCTTTAAATCTCTGCAAATGTGTCTGGATATTCTGCTTGGCTTTTTGTGGGATGTGATATTGTCTTAAAGCCACAGGCATTGCACCAGGTCTTAAATCAACGTACACTGGGGGAATATTTACAGCTAGTCCGGGCTGGTTTTCCTCCGCCCACACCTCAGGAATTCCAAGGAGTAGTGTGTGTGGGTCCAGGTCTGCTGGCGTTGGTGCCGAGCGCCATTCTTCTTCTCTTGGCATAATTACTGCAATTTTTTTACAGATTGGGTGTACTGGTTGGCTGGCTGTACTGCCGTGCAGAGCTGCCACTCTCAGGCAGATCTAATCGAGCATATCCCCCGGGAAAAATATAATTTGGGCTTGCAATTTGCAAAAAATATCCCGCCCCAGGAGCTGGATGGGACATTCGGGCATATACATATACACATTGTATAAACAATATTCTCAGAGGTCTCTCTCCCGTAGCCAAAACGGACTCTTAATACCACATCAGAAAAAAATAAATAAAAATAAACCATTCCATTGTTATAAGACCATTCCAAACATCTCATCAGTAATTATCTAAAATAATCCCATAACAATAAAATAACTATCCCATCAGAAATCAAATAAAAATATATTTCTAATTGATTAATCATCATTTTACTATATTTTAACTATATAAAACATACAAAAAGTATAAAACTACTTTAATTATTTCTCAAACTGCTCTTTCAATATTAATTTTCTAACCGTTTCATATATTTCCATTTAATTTATTAATAAATTGTATTATATTTTGGTAGACAATATTGTATATTATTATTATACTTATTATTGTTATAATCTGTAACAATATAAAAACCAGGACTCCCTTTTTTTATTTAATTCTAGCTCTGTGAAAAAAACTAGAGCTTTTGGAATAATATCAACACAAAATATAAACATATATCTTACACTCGACAGACTTCATACATTCTATTGTAGCACACATTAAAAATTAGCTAAACATAGTAATTTTTCTTCTTCATTTCTCTTTAATTTGAATTTGCTGCACAGACACACAAAGGGTTACTTTCTTTGTCCATCAGAGAGCAAAAAGCCGACTCCCCCCTTCCCCCTCTCCGCGCAAACAGTGTGTCAGAAAAGAGGGGGGGAGGAGGCGAGTACGGAGACTCTCACTACCTCTCAGCCATTCCACACTCTAAATTAATTACTTATCACACTTTACTTTTAATTGAACAGTTTGATAGATCAATTATAAACACAATCAGACAAAAACATTCTACCATATATCATTCGATACAGCACACTATTTATTAATCACATTCTCTGACTTCATACTCACGCAGAACAGTACAGATATCACATCCGAATAATCAGTCCGAATTACATACACAAGTTATACAGCATTACATAATCTACACACAGAACTTGTAAATTATCTTTATTTTACTGGTATATTAAAACACTAAATATATGTAGACTTATTTTCACACTCATCATTATCATCACTGTCCTCTTGGTCTACCAATTTATATATGCTCCCGTCGGGCATTTCGATCTTTCCTGGTGGGACCTCTCTGTCTCTTCCACCCACTGCCCCCTCATTTTCCTCCGCAATCCCGCTCGCCGGAGCGAAGTAAGCCGGCAGAGCAGTAGCAGCCGCCCGCCCAACCGCGACACACAAAACTTCTCTAGCTGCCCCATAATATAATGGATAGGGTGGGGGCAGGGAATCAATCTCCTACGGTTGTTCTACCAACACCGGTCTTTTCTTTTTATTATTTTCTTTATTGGGGGGGTACCTGCTTCTTGTTACGTCCCGCCATCATTATAAAATAACTTATCTTTTACACAATACTTCCATATATCTATATATGGGTACTGCTCAGGATATCCGCATTTCCCGGTTACTTGGGAATGCACTTTCTGTATTAGCGCCGGGTCCATTGACCCCTGCTCTGGCCACTCTGGAACCAGCAGTGGCCACACCATTGTACACATTCCCGTTAACTTTTCTTTAGTTAATTTTACACCATAATCATGTGTTGTATATAGTGCTTCAAAATTCCGCACCATATACCCTAGGGGCGTCTCATCCTTCTTTACCTTTCCTGGCTTGGACGATCCGTTACCCATTGTTACTTTTAAAAGCAACAACCTTTTTACAATACTCTTTAGCAACAACACTTAGAATTTACAGTCTGGTACTTCAGTCAACAATTCATATGTGTCTGACCCGCTTCCTCCGTCAGTAGCCGGACTGCAGTCGCCTGAGCCGGAAACGTACTTTGGGAGTCCACTCTCAAGTTTGCTTTCTCGCAATGTGAGTAGGCGCTCGTTCACTCACAGCAGTCTCAGCAATCAATCACAACCCATACTGTACCAGATACTTTCAACACAAAACAATACATAAACAATTCAACTCTTTCTACTAGCCGAGGGTACACCGTCCCTCCTTCTGGCTCCTTATACCCCGTTAATTGAGCTCTAACTCTTGACTGTTTGTGACTATGTGCACCCCGTTCTATAACTACACTCCCGTCTGCAATTCCAATTTGCCTATGAGTAATTCTACCCACTCGGCACCACTATCTCTGCAGCTGCCGCTGGCCCCAATGAGCCCTCTTCACTACACAAAATACACACTAGCACTGACACAGGGCTCTAAGCCCGGTCACAGAAATCTCTCCGCCTTTCCTATTGCCCACGTGGTGAAGCTTTATTTACAAACACTGACTATGACTGTGCAACTCCACGCGGCTCCCTTCTCCCTCACATACAGACTCTACCCCTTGGTCAACATCCGATCCCCCGGGTCCAGACATGCGCTTGCCACTCTGGCCCCTTTGCTTGACCGTGCTTTTGGCGGCGGGTTTGGTATGCTAACGAGACCGTGGCCGCGGGTATCTTTATCCAACTTCGGTCGGACGTTTCCCTTTATACCGGTATTTCCATTAGACATACAAACATAGAAGACACTTTACCTATCGCCGCGCTGTTCGCTGTTTCCTCGGACTCAGGGGTGTCCCAGTGTTCCCGGGCCGGGGGTCCGTTTGGGACGAGACGAGGTCCACTGTACAGGAAATCCTGCTTGGCGCCTGCAGATGTCAGCTCACCTTCAACGGACGCCCAACCAGTGGGATCACTCGCACCTGCAGTCAACCGCTACAGTGTCCAGCAATCGTTACCGTGCCGGTAAGGGCCCGTATCCCGGCTATCGAGCCCCCAGAAATGTAACCGGAATCCACTTGGTTCACTCGGGACAAGGCTGGACCGGACACGAGAAAGGATTGTCTGAACACGAGTCTCTTCAGGAAAGGCAAACTTTTATTGTGACGTCACAGAATGCTCAGACAGGATTGACTGAGCATCAATTATACAGTGTCCTGAGGTTTTATACCTCAAATACATAATTAGGTACATCCCAATTAGTCCAACTCCCCGTGACTCTATCCCACCCCACGTGGGTTAGTACCTCCCTTGGTCTAATACAAAAGACATTTCATTAATTGGCCGTAAATTGGCAAACCTTGTGTTAGTAACAGTAAATCATGATTAGTTACTCCTACTGTTCCGGGCTGTGTCTGGTTCCCTAGCTTCCTCAATTATTTGTTACAGATGGCACCTGGTCTGATCTCTATACTCCTTTGTATTTCTGCGGGCCCCAACGACCTTGATGTATCTTTCTTCTGTGCCGGGAACAGCAGGGATCTTTCTCAGCGCTTTAATTGTTTTTCTGCTAATCTCAGCACATTCCTAAATTGAAGCATGCATATCAAAAAAGGAGCTCCTTCAAAGAGGCAAAATGATTTGTGTTCAAACCAAGGAAACATAACATGGCATATTTCCTATTACTGTTACATAACAGGTAAGTTGTCACTTTTTTTTTATTCCTGGCCTTGTATTATGATGATCTTCAATATTATGGCCCAGTGTTCAGGATCTAAAAGTTTTAAAAGCACACACATAAAATCAGCTCTACAGATACTGGGCACATAACTGCGAGACAATGTACTCAGTGTATAAGGTAAATAGCCTGAGAAGGCTGGGGAAAATGCATCCCTGCCGTCATCAGTTCTACTGGCCGACATCAATTTGTCTCATGGCGAGTGTGGTAACCTTATGCTTCTAAAACACAGCAGCCATTCTGTTTGTTCAAACACTTATTGATGCGTGCAAGATTACTGCTGAGTGCATGGAAAAAGACTGGCTCTATGTTTTTTTTTTCATTTGAAGCATAATATTTTCTCAGCCCTTATTTATATCTGTCAAAGCAAAAATTATACAGGAAGCGGATAACAGAATGGTAAAATGTGATACCTGAAAATAAAAGAAACTGTACCTGGGAATTCTCCATTCTTAATTCAGAGGTAAAATACATCCCTCTGGGGATAGTATTAATTTCCTGGTGAGGGCGTGATGCTAAAGTTGTTATTACTAGCAGGGTTATTCAGAGTACCGAAATGTCGGTGACATTTCGGTGCTCTCCTATTCGCCGCACTTCAATTCGCCGACGCTGCAGTGAATTCAGTATTCACTGTAGGGTCCCCGAAGTCGGCAAATCGACCCATCAAAAGGAATCCAAAAAACCACCACATCGATCCGAAAAAAACGGCGAATGCAATCCAACGATCTGCTGCATAGATCGAAAAAACGACAAAAATGCATCCGACGGTCTGTCGAAAAAAAGCGCCGAATCGATCCGCAAAAGCCGACGACCCGCCGAACAGAGCGCTGACCAGCAGCCGGAAAAAGCCGACAAAATGCTGAACGGGGTAAAAAAGTTTTTTAAACACAAGTTTTAAAAGGCGTTTGCAAAAAAGCTGCTGCATGAAAATGCCTGGAAATAATATGTAAGGTCCTATGAATAATAATAAAAAGGGCTGTTACAGAAAAAAAATTAAAATGCCATAAAAAAATAAATAAAAATAAAATAAAAATCCCGGAAATGCCTAAAAAATAAATAAAGTTTTTGCTGCAAATGAAACGAATAGGCGGTTGTATAAATATTTAAGAAAAACAGGGAATTCCTTTACATTGAAACCTATGGGTTTCGCCTGTTTAAGCCTGTCGAATGAAACCATCGAAAATCAGGGCATTTCAGTGATATTTCTCTACTGTTCGGTGTTCTCTGAATAGATTAACCATTACTTCTCTATGGGATTTCACTGCCGAAGATCACCGTATTTTGCTGGTAATTCGCCAAACTTTGTATTTCTGTAACATTTCAATGTTCTTGAAAACGAGAGAAATCTCAATGTATCCTTACTGCTAAAATATTTATTGATTTATTTATAAAGTATTTGGCAAACTGTCAGCTTTTTGAATGGCCACGAAAATGCACCATACGGGGAAATTCACTTTTCAGTGCAATTTCGTCTCTCTCTGAATAACCGTGCAGGGATCCAATCGGCTCTGCTAACTTGTGTCTGTCTGAAATTTTAATGCTAGCATTAAACCCACTAGTCTATTTCAAATTCTGCTTCACTCGATTTGTACTGCCCCATTATAAAAGGGGGTTATTTAGAGAGGTGAAAACCAGGAGAAGAGAACAATCTAGACCAAATAGCTGATTTGGAAAGTGAGATAAATGGGAGAATTTTTCTGGTTTGGCTATTATGACCTATAATTTTCACTTCTCCGGCCATTCGCCTGGTTTTCACCTCTCTCTGAATAACCCTGAAGTGAACAGATAAGCCATGAGATTCCACAACAATTCAGTTTACCCCTAATGTCCCCTTTTAAAACCATCATTATACCTCACCAACCTGAATACCATTCCATCGGGAGCTCTGTTCCAACCTAGATGCTAATGAAGGTGGATGTTATATGTGATATGTTATCGTTTTTAGCTCAAACCCAGATACACAAAGCAAAAAAGGGAATTCGTGATGGGGTGAAAGCAAAAACATGAGTATTATCATTAATCATAGATAATAACATGTGGTCAGGGTATACGTTGTGCACAATATAGACACTGATGGAAATATACATATACAGCAGGAATAATAATTTAAAAAATGCAATAGACCACATGGCATTAATGCTGTCTCCCTCAGAGAATTAATTTCAAGGGTGTCAAGGAACAGAATCTGAACCTAATCTAGGCAAGGTAAGATGCGTAATGAATTCATACAAGATAAAGTGAATCACAAAATGCAGTGCAGGCAGATTGGATATTAAATAAAATGGAATGAAGATGAATCGGGGCTGCGGGTGTTTCAGGACAAGGGAGTCCATACAAGCAAAGGGTGAAAGACAAGGAATGGATTAAGTGTAAAAGTATAATAATAGGCAGGGATGCACCGGAATTTCGGCCACCGATAGATTCTGCAGATAATGGGGTTATCGGTTTCGGCCCGAAAGCAAAACACCAGCCGAAAAAGTCAGCCGAAAAATGCTGATCCCAGCTGACACTGAGAGAGCACTCTCTCTCTTTTTTTTAAAAGACTTTATTTTTCAGCAGCATAAGTCAATGTTATCAAGGATACAAACATTTGAAAAAAGGAGGGGGGACAAGATATCCATCACAAAGCAAAAAACAATAACTTCGTTCTACGGAAAAGTCCCCTGTCCTGATTTCGGTATAAGGTAGCCGCTATATTTTTGAATGTTCATAGAAAAGAAGAGAAAGAGAAGAGGAAAGAGAGTCGGGGAGAGAAGAGGGAGGGAGGGGAAGGAGAAGGAGAGCCCCCCTAGCATCATGTAGAAAAATCATAAGCAAATCTCAATCCCATCGATTATACGTAATTGTCAAGCCGTTCAAAAAGGCCGATCAAGTGTTGGGTCAGACAGTATAAATCAAGGCAATACAAGGTTGCGCACCTGTTCAGATGGTGCAGCTGGGGTCATACGACAGCCATGGGGCCCATGTCTTGGAAAAATAATCCATAGTTTGGTGGACAATAGCCGTCAGTTTCTCCATTAAAAAGGTGTCTCTGATGAGGCCCAGGACCCGTCCCGTGGACGGTGCCTCCATCCTTATCCATCCCTCCGCCACTGCCCTGCACGCCGCCCCCAGGAGATTAGTGAGCAATTTGTGTTCCCTATGTGTGAAGTCTGCCAGCGGGTTTGCCAGTAGGAAAAGATCCAGTGCCAGGGGAATCTGGCAGGACATGACCTCTTCATACAATGCTTGAATGCTGGTCCAAAAAGAGCGGATGACGGGGCAGGTCCACCACATGTGGAAGTACGTGCCTTTAGCCCCGCATTGTCTCCAGCAGTCTTCCGTGGGCGTCTTTTTAATCCTGGCCAACTGGGCTGGCGTTGTGTACCAGCGCATAAGTAACTTAACCGCCTGTTCCTGAATAGAGGTGCAGACAGATCTTTCTGGACGCTTCCCAGATGGCCAGCCAAGCGTCACCTTCCAGCTGGTCTTGTAAGTCCGTGTGCCAGGCTCAGACATATGGGAGTTCCGCCCAGTCCAGTACACAGGTGATCGTTTGATATAGTGAGGAGATCAGTCCTTTAAGAGGGTTTCGTCGTTGCCGCCCTTTTAATATGTGGTCGCAGGGCAAAATCCCGCAACTGCAAGAACCTGAAAAAAGAGGCTGGTGGCAAATGACCGCCCTCTTGTAAATCACAAAACTGAAGCAGAGTACCTCGAGGAAGTAAGTGGCATATGCGACGTAAGCCTTTGTCTGTGAGGGATGAAAATATGGCAGGTTGAAGTCCTGGGGCAAACTCCCGGTTATGGCACAAAGGAGTCAGTGGGGAAGGATAGCAGGTCAGATCACATTTCAGTGCTATTTTGTTCCAGACATTCAAAGAGTTGGTGATGGCTGGGCAGGTGGTTCGTAGCAGTGGTCTGTGGGGCCTAGATAACCATATCCAGTAGTCCAGTTTGTATGGCGAGGCCAGAGAATGCTCCAACTCAACCCATCTGCGTTTGTGTCCCGGGCAGTGCCCCGCCACTATTTGAACCAACTGAGAGGCGTAATAGTACGAGTATAAGCATGGTAAGCCCAATCCACCACGATCCCTAGGCCGATAAAGCGTCTGCCACCCAATCCGTCTCCTTCCCCCTCCCCATACAAAATCATCGATTTTCTTCTGCATCCGTTGCAAGTCCTCCCCCAGTAGGGCAATCGGCAGGGTCTGAAAAAGATATAAACAGCCATGGGAGTAGATTCATTTTAACGCAATGGATGCGCCCGAGCCATGAGATCATATGTTTAGACCATCTATCTCGATCCTGTTATAGCTTGCGCAGGAGGGGGGTATAGTTAGCGTAATATAGATCCTGCGATCGGGGTGTTAAGTATATCCCTAAATATTTAAGGTGGGAGCGTTGGAGGCGAAATTGATATACAGCCGAGAGGTGGGAGCTATCCGTGACATATAAAGCTACCGCTTCAGATTTAGACATGTTGATTTTATAACCAGAGAGGCGGGAGAAGCGTGCCAACAGGGAGGTGAGCGATTCCATAGACCTGGCGGGATTAGTGATAGAGAGGAGGATGTCATCTGCGTAAGCCGAGACAGTGTAAGAGTGGCTGCCCACCCCTATCCCCGTTATACCGTCTGAGTTCCCGAAGGGCATGAAGGAGGGGCTCCAGAATAAGGGCAAAGAGCTTCGAGGATAAAGGGCATCCCTGGCGAGTGCCGTTATAAATCCGGAAGGAGGTGGGGGGGCATGAGGTAACACTATACTCGCTGTCGGGAAGGTATAAAGGGAGCGTACCGCCGATATAAACTTCACCAGGAAGCCGAAGCGTTCCAAGACTAAGAATAGATAGGGCCACTCTACCCTGTCAAAAGCCTTTTCCGCGTCAAGTGATAGAAAAAGCGAGGGCGTGCGGGAGGAGGACGCGTGCCATAAAAGATCAGTCGCCCGTCTCGTATTGTCAAAGGCCTGCCGGCCTGGGATGAAGCTGACCTGGTCCGGATGAACCAAGCGGGGTAACAGGGCATCCAGTCTATAAGATAAAAGTTTGGCGAAGATCTTTACGTCGGTATTGAGCAAGGAAATAGGGCGATAATTCTCCGGCTTGAGAGGGTCTCTGTCCGGTTAAGGGATCAACACGATGGAGGTGGATAATGATTCCGGGGTAAACTGTCCCCCAGTTAGAAGGGCATTGAAGAGAGGGAGCAGGCGAGGAACCAGGATGGTCGAAAACTTTTTGTATTATGCCATAGTGAAGCCATCCGGCCCCGGAGCCTTATGTGGCTTCATTCCCTTAATCACCTCTGCCAGTTCTTCTGCAGAGAAGGGCTCCACCAGGCTCCCCGCCTGCTCCTCCTCCACTGTGGGCAAGCTAAGGGAGGACAAAAATTCTCTAATGTCATGGCAAAAAGTATGATTGTCAGCCGTATGGGAGGGGGAGTGATTATAAAGGTCCGTGTAGAAGGAGTTTAGGAGGTCAGCAATTGCGGAGGGGGAAGTTATTAGCACCGTCCCCTTCCCAGTCTGGAGCTTGGAGATCGGAGCCGAGTAAAGTCGCGGTCGCAACTTGTGAACTAGAGGTGTATCCATTTTGTTGCCCCTTTCAAAGTATGAGCGTCTAGTCCAAATCATGGAACGCCACACGTCATCCACCAATAATTGGTTCAGGGCCTGTCTTACAGTCTGAAGCGCCAAAAAGGAAGCTTCCGAAGGACTCGTCTTATACTCAGTCTCTTTGTCCCATAGGGCCGCCTGTGTCAGGGTGGCACCTGGCATACGCCGTGGTGGGACCCCATTAGGCAGGAATATTGTGACTGTACCTTAGAATAGGCTGGTTGGTAGCAGTCCATAGCGTAGTACAAATGGGATGACGAGGTAGAATGGTCTGGACGGTCTGAGGGTCGAATAGGCGGGTAGCAAGGAGGCAAGGTCGGTTGGTTAATCAGGGTCTGGTACACGGGTTATCAATAGGAGTATAAAGCAGGTCTGTATAGCAGGAAGGATTGACTTGTAATGAGAAGTCAGGTTGCACAGGGGAAGGAGTCTTTTTTATTAGACATGGGGGTGTGGTGTGTGTTTGTGCTTAACGTTTCACTTGGGATTAACCCATATAGGTGCTGGACAGGACCGAAGCAGCACTTTTCCTGTATGCATACATGCAGGGCAGGTTCTTGCGCACATACAGGTACTGATTGTTGCGCACACGATTACTAGTCCCTGACAGCCTGTAAGTCTAGAATCTAAAAACGTCCAGTATTCGTCTGTAAATTGCGGGAGCAGCGGGAGGATTCACAGGGCACGTCCTATCGCATGGCCATGCAGGCTCCGCCCCAGCGAGCACACTTTCAATGCTGCTTAGCTGGAGATAATTGTAATTGGAAAGAGGCAGGAGCTGCTATACATATTTATTTCTGCACACAAAGGGTTAACTATATGAACCACACTATCAGTGCAAGCAGTAACCTCTGGCCTCTCAGTGACAAGGAACAAGTGATTTATCACTGACCTCCTGCCAGCTTGTCTGCTCTCGGAGGACAAGAGGGGGGATTAATGTGGGAGTTTACATCCAGGGCCGGCCCGTCCATGGAGCAGGGTGGAGCCGCGGCGCCAGGCGGCTCTTTGTCAGGGGCGGCACTTTGCCACCCTGTCATGGGCCACGGTGTGGAGCCAGGCTGTTCCCACCCCTCATGGCGGGCCAGCGCCTGCCCCACTCGAGCGGAGCTGCGCCGGCAACCTTCACTCGCACGCAGCCCGCCCCTTCAGCGGCTCCTCAGCCCGGGTCTGACAGCCACTACACTGTCCTGCAGCAGTGCGGCCTACAGCACCGGCTGTAACATCCGGTCAGCCCCCTCTCCAAAGTCACGCGGCGCGCCCTGTGACACAATCAGCGGGGGTCGGCCAGAAGGCCGGCCTCCTCTGATTATGTCATAGGACGCGCCGGACGATCTGGCAGGCACATAAGGGAACCGCTCATATCGAGCAACTTCCCGGAAGTGCGCCAGTTGCCTGATATGAGCGGTTCCCTTGTGCAAGAGGAACACCGGCTGTGGCATCCCCAGGCAGGACACCGGCCCGCAGGAAGAAGTCGGGCGAAGATGGTGGTGGCGTTGACCAGGGGTCACCTCTCCGGTAAGGTGACTCCTAAGTTCATCTGCCCCCCTGACTAACGTGCCCCCCCTTATTTACCACCTGGATAAAGTGCCCCTCTTATGTACCCCCAAATGAAGTGCCCCCCTTATCTACCCCCTGGATAAAGTGCCCCTCTTATCTACCCCCAAATTAAATGCCCCCTTATCTACCCCCTGGATAAAGTGCCCCTCTTATTTACCCCCTGGATAAAGTGCCCCTCTTATCTACCCCCCAAATTAAGTGCACCTCCTTATCTACCCCCAAATAAAGTGCCCCCTTATCTACTCCCTGGATAAAGTGCCCCCCTTTTCTACCCCCAAATAAAGTGCCCCTCCTTATCTACCCAAGTTCATCTGCCCCCCTGACTAACGTGCCCCCCCTTATCTACCACCTGGATAAAGTGCCCCTCTTATGTACCCCCAAATGAAGTGCCCCCTTATCTACTCCCTGGATAAAGTGCCCCTCTTATCTACCCCCAAATTAAATGCCCCCTTATCTACCCCGGATAAAGTGCCCCTCCTTATTTACCCCCTGGATAAAGTGCCCCTCTTATCTACCCTACCCCCCCAAATTAAGTGCACCTCCTTATCTACCCCCAAATAAAGTGCCCCCTTATCTACCCCCTGGATAAAGTGCCCCCCTTTTCTACCCCCAAATAAAGTGCCCCTCCTTATCTACCCACCTAAAAAGTGCTTCCCCCTATTTATCCCCATGAAATAAAATAATTTGCCCCTCCAAAAAAAAAAAGATTTGCCCCACCCTAAATAAAAAACAAAATTTGCTCCCAAACGCAGCCGCAAGTCGCCAAATGCAGCCATCGATTCACCGAATGCACCCACAAGCCCGGAAGCAGCCGATGACTCGCTCGAACAGACTGCCGAAAGCCGCCAGAAAACGCTGACCAGCCGCGGAACAGGTAAAAAAAATAAAAATACAAAAAAACACTATCAGGGTTATTCAGAGAGCGTGAAATGCAGGAGAATGACTGGAGAATGAAAAATTCTAGGTCAAAATAGGCAAACCAGAAAAATTCTCCCTTTCATCCCACTTTCCAAATCGACTATTTTGACCTAGAATTTCTCATTCTCCTGCTTTTCACGCTCTCTGAATAACCCTGTAAGTTATAAGCTGCTGTCACACAAGCGTTTTTCAGAGCAGAAGGAATGTCCATGAGAGTGGACGTTCCTTCATCTCTGATGCCTGTCTGGCCGCCTCACTGAGCGCAGTTAGTGCGCTCAGCGCTACAAATCGCGATCCTCCATAAGAGGATCGCGCTTTGTAGCCCCGTGTGTGCCTGTTGCAGCTTTTTAAAGGGGTGATACATACATACACACCGCACATTACTGTGAGTTATATTGCTGTGGTGTATGATATGCGCATACAAGTCACGTTTTTTTTTGGGGGGGGCAGCAATTCATCCATCGCTCCAGGCAGCACAGTGGCTTGGGCCGGAACTGTTTACATCCATGCCTCCAAAAAGTTAATGGAAGGTATACACATTCATTTTGCAATGGTTTGTCTTTTAGCTTGCAACTTAACCTCCCTGGCGGTGTTCCCAAGTGTGTCTTGGGGTTAAATTTCAACGCTGAGAGTGTATACATCACCTCTCCCTGCGCTCCCTCGATGATCACTGCAGTCTCCTCCAGCGATGTTTAGGCTCCATCTGAGCCATTATAGATATATACAGTATCTAATCATTTAAGTTGTGTTGGAGGGCAAAATTTTTTAATTAAAAGTCTCCACACAACAAATAATAATCTTTATAGTTGCAGAAGACATTTACACATCCCAGCAATTTAGAGTTCTCTGAATTGCTGGGATGTGTAAATGTCTTTTGCAACTATAAAGTGTGTGTGTGTGTCCAAACATTTTACACAGATTGAATGTATGCACTAGATGCAAAATAACTCCACCAAAATAGGACAAAAAGATCTTAAATAATTTAATGTGGATTAATATAAATTCATGATATTAATTGAAGAAAGTCTAGTATTAATACAGTTATACAAAAAACTATCTTAAAATAAATTGTAGGGGAAAAAAATCATTTCCGGTTTCGTTCCAAAATTTTCATTTCGGAGCATCACTAATATATATATATTACACATACCAGACAGATGTATACACAGTATGTGTATATATACCGTAGATACTCGCGTATAACGCGACCCGAGTATAACGCGAGGGGTAGAGATTCATTATGGAAATAAGAATATTACTCAAGACTCGAATATAACGCTAGGAGCAAAATTATGAAAGTATAAATTTTCCAAAACACGACAAAAGTCTGTTAAGTTACTGTTGTTCCAGGTTTTCATTTCATGTTCATTCCACCCCACTATCACCCTCGTTCCTCCAATGTTGTTAGAGAGCAGGGTGAGAGGTAATGCTTTATCGTGGCTATTTTAGAATGGTGATAGATGTAATTGAGCGTTTTGATTGCTTGGAATATAATTCTATTATGATAAAGTTCTGCACATGAAACTAAATATATAAAATCCGTAAGCGCAGGTATGGCATAAGGGCACATTTTTTAGATTTAATTATTGCAATTGCATTTAATAAGATTCTATATATATATAATGTTAGGAACCTATGCATATACTCATGCACTACAAAAAGACACATTTTGAAATTGATAAAAGCTTGCTTTTCCTTGAAAAATTTATATTGTTTATATGAAGCAGATTATATGATAAATTGTGACATAAATAAATTATTTATTAACCCTTTCGCTGCTGAGGCTTTTCCCGCCTCTGTGCTGAGGTCATTTTTACCGGTTTTGCTCATCATGTTTAAACGCGTTTTGAAGGCTTATTTTAGTATATGACCCAGACATATTATATATCGTTCTTTCCGTCAGACTCGGCAGATTAATAATATGTCATTATTATATGTATACGTCATGACCTGTCTGTATATTATAACAAAAAATGCAATAAAATATGAATTTTCTATAATTTACAGCGTGTAAAGTGTTTTTTTTCCACATTTTAGCATGCGAGCAATTGCGGTTATATTTTGTATGGGGTGCGCTTGTTAAAAAAATTAGAGATGGGGTCTCGTTACATTTTTTTTTGGGGAAAATTACACGATTTTTAACAAACGCACCGCATACAAAAATCGTTAGTGCAGCATCATTGTTCACATTATAATTGAAATGGGAACAATATTGCTGCATTAACAAACCAAAAAAAAGAAAAAAAAAGTGTTTATTTTTTTTTTATAATTTTTTTTAAATATTTTTTTATTTTTATTTTATTTATTTATTTTTTTTACAAACTTTTTTCACTTTCGTGTTTGGTATCGTTGGAACGGCCATGCTCTGGCCGATCCAACAATACCAAACGTTAACCCCTAGCTGCCATGGATCGGGAGATAGGGAGTTCATTGGAACTCCCTATCTCCACCGTTGGTGGCAGTTAGGGGTTAACGCCAGTCCTCAGGGGGAGTTCCCGGAGGCTTGGCCGACATCCAAGATGTCGGCCAGCTCCGGGAAAGGATCACGAACCGGCGCTTTTCAGCGCCGATTCGCGATCCAGCTCCCCAGGGGTTAATGCCAGGTACCATTTGGAAGGGCAGGCTGTGCCCTTCCAAATGGTGCCTGGGTTAACCCCCGCAACGCCGCCGATCGGGAGGGAGGTCCGAAGGACCTCCCCCCCTCCCTTTCAGGCGCCTCCTCCGCACATGCGGGCGGGGGCGCCTGAATTAGGTGTCATCACGCTGCCGCGATGACACCTAATTTCACCGGCGGCGGTTCCGGATGCTGGGCTGACATCGAGGATGTCAGCCCGCACCGGGGGGGCCAGCGATCGGCCGTAACTCGGCCGAACGCTGACCCCAAAGTGAGGACGCGCTCAGCGCGTCCTCAGCACACCAGCAGCCATGCGGAGGACGCGCTGAGCGCGTCCTCCGCATCGAAGTGGTTAAAGGGGTTAATGTTACTGTTTTTTAATGTAGGTTTTTGGATTGAAGGGTTAATAGAGGGCTGAATAGTATTGGAGATGTTTTGTACAGGGGTACTTGAGGGCTGCAGTCATTAAGGGTTAATGGTTAAAGTCAGGGCTGCAGGGTTAAATTGGGATTCCAGAGTGTGCACGTGTCAGACAGCTCCTGGAAGCAATCAGATCTTCACTCCCTCGCAGCTGTCTCGTGTAAAACGCGACCCCTACAGTTTTAAGCTTGATTTATTGCTCAAAAAACTCGCGGTATACACGAGTATCTACGGTAGTCATATATTAGAAAGTCATTTTCGGTATCGGTTTTGGTTTTCGGCCAAGCTCATCGTGCATTTTCGGTACCGGTCCCAAATTTTCATTTCGGTGCATCCCTAATAATAGGGATGTCCTGATCGCTATTTTCAGGCTGCAGATCCAATCCGAGTAGGGCAGTTTTTTGATTGGCCGAAACCAAATCCCGATCTAATACCACATGACGTGAGACAGGACCGGTGACTCCCACACTAAAGGGAATCCTGTGGCTCTGGCATTAACTCGCAGAGATTTCCCTGCCAGGTCGCAGGTCATGCATTAGGCAGGGAAGACGATAAGAGTGAATACAGAGACACCTGCACTCAAACAAAAGCAACCTGTGGAATGACTTGCCTCGCCCTACTAAAGTCTCCCCTAATCTACAGGTCTTCAAGATATCCCTCAAAACTCCTCTCTTCAGATCAGCATTCCACATCAGTGATACAACTCACCCCTCTGCTCACTTACCCCCACATCATGATTGAAGCCATTTCCTTGGCCCCACCATTCCTGAACCGCTGGCACTAATGATCCTACACAAAAAAAAACTAAAAACTACCTACACGGTCGTGACGTGCTGAAGGAGAGCGTACAAGGGGTTACAGCTCCAAGCCTCTGGATTTACTAACTCTACCACTCTCAGAGCCCTAAGTTATGCCAACCTAACCCCCTTAAGCCATACACACCCTTCTAAATATATATGCTGCCACCACGAAAGTCATAGGGCACTTTTGAAACCCACTAACTGTATACCACCCCAATCCAGGAGCCCAACCATATACAGCTAATATCTCTACCAAATGCTAAATACTACAGTAACGATAAACCAAGCTGTTCTATTCAAGAAGCATGAATTATCTAGAGCAGAGACAGTACCAGGTTTTAAAGTTTTTATGAAAAAGGATAAAAATAGAAACTTTACACAGTGCTGATATCACAAAACAAGACATACAAAATATACGAAAACGTGCAAATACAGTTCTTGAAATAGAAAACCTAACTAAGACCACCTCTCCAGTAAGTGTCCTTGGGCAAGACACCTAACGGTACATACTCGCCACCCAGGACATACTTGAAAACGAGAGAAATCTCAATGTATCCTTCCTGGTAAAATCCTTTTTTTAAAAAAATCCTGACATCCAGTAAAACTCCCATGGTCTTCCTCAACCCCAAAACCTCTAGACCAGTGGTTCCCAACTGCGGTCCTCAAGTACCCCTAACAGGCGGGGTTTTCTAGATATCTGAGAAACAGCACACGTGATATGATTTCCTGTTCAGTGATTACAGGATTCAGTCTGCATTTCCCCAAGGTAATCCTTAGGGGTACTTGAGGACCGTGGTTGGAAACCACTGCTACAGACTGTAAGCGCCTATGAGCAGGGCCCTCTACGCCTCTCGTTTCCATATTTTGTCTGTTTTTCTGTATCTCGTTCCTTTTGGTTATTGTAAAGCGCTGCGGAAACTGTTGGCGCTATATAAATGATGATGAGGATAATAATAATAAAGAAGGAAGTCTTGCAGCATCTTTCCTGCCTCCTCCATGACTTGAAGGCATGCAGGGCAAATGCTGCGAGTCACTGCCAAGGTTGCGGGCCTCCAGATGCTCGACTGGGAGTCTCGCTGCTTGGCAGGTCTTGTGGATCAGATAGGCTTGAAAAAGCTGATCTCCCATCCCTGAAAAATTAAGCAATCAGGTCCCAATCGGGGCATTCCTAAATAAAAGCAATAAACAAATAATATCATAGCAAGGACAGAGAATATGGGAGTGGCAGTAAAAGGTTGAGCAGAGGTTAGGTTCCTTCTAATTCTATCCAAGTAGAGTTCTACTGAAAAATAAAATGTGGTAAAAAAATAATAATAAAATAAAAAAACGAATAAAAGAGTTTCTACATAAGGTCACGCCAAACAAACAGATGTATAATCTAGCAGTGAGATCCAAAATAAACAGAAAAAAAAGAATAGGCTGACACCAAAACGCACAGGAGTTACAACATCTCTATGCCGGTAAAGTAAATTTTTGATTATAAAAAATAAGTGTGTAAAACGGCGCTATAAACATTTTAAATAGGGTTGCTGCCCTAAATGTAAACCCAGTGTATACAAAAAAATACACTCAATATGTACTATAGAAATAAAAACTGGGTAGAAAGGAGATGAAATGGATCTTCTTAATGCATATTTCGGGTTGTGCCACTTTCTGAGAGACTAACGTCTTCTTTCTTCTTATTTTCTTCCTTTTCATATTTGTTCTATACTGATGGTTGTAACAGATCTCTGTACCCTGACTAGGTCACATCGTTTTTTATGGGACCATTTGATATTTCACTATCAGGGTTATTCAAAGAGCACTGAATCGACCCTGAAATTGCACCGAACAGTGAATTTCCTCCGTACAGTGCAATCTCCGGGCCATTCGGCTATTCTAAAAGCTGCCGATTCCGCCATATATTGGCAAATTGCCAGCAAAATACGGTGTCCTTCAGCGGCAGTGAAATTCCCCATAGAGAAGTAATGGTTAATCTATTCAGAGGACACCAAACCGCACCGAAATGTCATTGAAATGCCCTAATTTTCGATGCTGTCATGTGCCAGGTTTAAACAGGAAAATCATAGGTTTGCAAAAAAAATCCAGTTTTTATTAAATATTCATTCAACCGTTAATTATACTGAAAAGAGTAATCTTTATTTATATACTTTGTTTAGCCATTTTTCAGGATTTCTTCAGCAGAAACCCCCCCATTTTTTTTTCTGTATCAGAACTTTTTATTATTATTCATAGGCCCTTATATATTAATTCCAGGCATTTTCAAGCAGTTTTTTTGCAAACGCCTTTTAAAGTTGCGCCGTTTTTTTTTTACCCGTTCGGCGGCTTGTCTGCTCTATCCGGCGTCTGGTCGTTGCGTTTTTCAAAATGATTCAGCGGATCATCGGATGCATTCCCCAGTTTTCTGATTCAATCAATTTGCTGCACTTCTGAGACCCTGCTGTGAATGCTGTATTCACCGCAGGGCCGGCGAATCGAACTCACCGAAGTGTGGCGAACACGTGAGCACTGCAATGTCTGACATATTGGTGCTCTCTGAATAACCCTGTAGGTTTTGCATTTCTGTTTTCAGGATGCTTTATATATATTTGGTAATGTTTGACGCCGATGAGTCAATCCTGTACAGAAGTGCGGGATGGTTTTTGATGTGACTGAATATTGTGTGTGATATGCTTGTGAAAATAACGCGTGCTAATTTTACATGTACGTCAATTGTCTAAACCTTCGATAGAACACACATACAGGGCAAATATAAATGAGGTTTGGGTTGCAAATGACACATGTGCATTGTGATATGATGCAAATGGATAGCACACCACTTTATTTGGTGTGATTTTATACACTGATGCCCACTACATATACACATGAACACTTGTCCTTGGAGAGCTTTTTATAGTGACTTTTATAGTGACTGAAGAAGGCTATTTAGCCACACCTCCTGAAAGTGATTTCAGGTCCAAGGAGCCAGAGTGACTGTCACATTTTAATAAAACAAGCACATTTGTGCCTAGAGTGTCCTGTTAACCCCCCTGACGATTGTCCCGAGTGTGTCTTTGGGTTAAATTTCACCGCTGAAAGCGGTAACCTCGAGCCACACTCGGGCTGCATACATCACCTCTCTCTGCACTCCCTCGCTGATCCCCCGCAGTCTCCTCCAGCGATTGCAGCGTTTTACTTCCTGGATTCCTTCTCACGAGGAGGGAACCAGGAAGTATGAGGTTGCGATCGCCGGAGGAGACTGCGGGGAACATCGCGAGAGCACAGGGACTGGTGATGTATCCAGCGGCATCCCGAGTGTTGCTCGGGGTTACCGCTTCCAGCATAGGAATTTAACCCCGAGCCACACTCGGGAATACCGCTAGGAGGACAAAATAATAATAAAATAGACCGCTTTTGGAAACGCAATTTTAAGAAAATCAGACCGCCAGGGAGATTAAACCAATTAGTTGTCTGAATTTCTCTTTCAGGTTACTCACGGTCACGGATCTCCCCTAATAACAAGACATCAGTCCCTGTATACAGTACTCTATCTACCCCTCCGATCCTTGAATGGTCCCTGAAGGCACAGCCGACTACCTTCAGGGACTTGATCCTTATACAAGGTTAACCCTTATGCAAGGGTTAACAGACCACAGAGTAGAAACCCAGAGCAGGCCCAGACAGTATTGATCTTGATGCCAGGAAAGAGGGTCACCCTTATACAAAGGATTAATTACAAAGCAGGATTACCAAGACTAGCCGGGTCAGTGTATATAGCGTGGTTCTCCGTACTAGCCGGGTCAGTGTATATTGCGTGGTTCTCCGTACTAGCTGGGTCAGTGTATATAGCGTGGTTCTCCGTACTAGCCGGGTCAGTGTATATAGCGTGGTTCTCCGTACTAGCTGGGTCAGTGTATATAGCGTGGTTCTCCGTACTAGCCGGGTCAGTGTATATTGCGTGGTTCTCCGTACTAGCCGGGTCAGTGTATATAGCGTGGTTCTCCGTACTAGCCGGGTCAGTATATAAAGCGTAGTTCTCAGTACTATCCAGGTCAGTATATAAAAGTGTCGTTCTCAGAAATAGCCGGGTCAGTATATAAAGCTTGGTTCTCAGAAATAGCCGGGTCGGTACACAGAGGGTTCTCAGAATAGCCAAAAGTCAAACACGATATCAGAAAGATCACCAAAGCACTGGGGAAGCAAACTCCATGTCAGGGTAGTGCCTAAGCAGACTGATTTTTTACCCGGCGGCTACATGTCATCATGACGCACCCCGCCTCCCGGACACCCACGTGACCGCCGCGGGCCAGCGAGGACGGGGCTGCCGATTTGCTGGAGCACCAGACGTGACACTCATTGGCTGTGTTCTGACCAAAGAGCTCTCTTAATGGGAGATGAAACATCTGATCCGGCCATTCTGGCAAAATGACATACTCTATGTAAATAAGACATGGAATTCCAACCTAAAAGATTCCTCTAGATGTAACCTATTCCTTTTCAGAGCTCGATTCAATTGCTTTTAAGGAATATCACCGGATCAAAGTTTGCGCAGTCACTGTGATTCACGACCCGTGGCTAAAGAAAAATATCCCCTTTCATTACACATCCCATGACTCTACCTATCATGCAAAATCATATTTGCTTATATCGTTGCTCCTGCTTTGAATGGTAAATATGTGGTTATCAATACGAGTGAAATTCACTATGTAATCTGAGACGTGAACCATCATCGACGTGCCTCGCTATAATAACCTCTAATAGCACTGTAACCGGTGTTCCTGCCCACGTACGGAAAAAATAAATTAATACGATATAGATGCGCTTTTAAAATTAGTTTTCATTAAAAGGTGAAATTTATTTAAAAACGCTCTTTATTACCAATCCCAATACAATATTGTATACATAAAAACAATAGCTTGTTCTCCAAAAGTTGGATTTACAAACAGTAAGTTAAAAAAATAAGAAGAAGCAACATTAAATATGAAAAAATGAATGACAATCAGATCTGGGTATTTCCAAAGTGGTATTATTGAAACTATCAGGGTTATTCAGAGAGCGTGAAAAGCAGGAGAATGAAAAATTCTAGGTCAAAATAGCCGATTTGGAAAGTGAGATGAAAGGGAGAATTTTTCTGGTTTGGCTATTTTGACCTAGAATTTTTCATTCTCCAGTTATTCTCCTGCTTTTCACGCTCTCTGAATAACCCTGTATATTTTGGACATTATATGCGGATTTACTCGTACGTCTTTACTTGTAATATAAAATGTACACCTCTTGCATATACGTGACTTGAAATGACTGGGGGGGGGGAAGAGTACATTATCCCAGGATTGGACTCTGCCATGGTTATGCTTCAATGAAAAGTGCAGTCTATTAAAAAAAAAGCATTCTCCCTCCCCCTTTTTGTTTACCTTTACTATATAGGCGTCTGCCCAATTTTTTTTTTATATTTCTTTTAGTTTAGGTGAAAATACTCACCTTTTCTCTCGGTACCCGGCTGCTCCTCCTCTTTGGCTCCGGGCTTCCAAGATGGAGATGTTCCTGGAGCTTCTAAAAGTAATTTGTGTAGCATACGTAACTTTCATTTGAAAGCTGCGTAAGGCCACGGTCACATGAGCATACTTGAGAGCGGAAGGAACGTCTAGGAGAGTGGATGTTCCTTCCACTCTGACGCCGTGTGGCCACCTCGCTGAGCGCAGTTAGTGCACTCAGCGCTACAAAGCTTCCTCCTGTGGAGGATCGTGCTTTGTAGCCCCGTCCTTCGTACGTCCTAGCATTTTGAGGAGGGTTTCAGCATGTCCGGTGTAGCGTGCACAACTAGTGCGCCCGCTACAACGTGAGGCCCTTCGCGTTGAGCCATCAGCAAACTGCGATGGAAGCAGGGAGGAGGGGTCACACGTACGGACGCACTCAATGCGCTTGTGTGACCGCAGCCTAAGGCTGGCGGCACACTAGCAAACATTTTGCATCCGTCTGTCCGTACTGTTTGCCGTCCGTCGTAGCTTTATAAAGGAGTCAATTAAACACAACACACGAAGCACCTGTGCACTTTTTCACGGACGGGCAACGCAAATAGCTACGGACGCAAAAACAGTATTGACGTGAAAAAGCTAAACGGACGCAGAAACAACGCCGCCAATGTGCATTTTCCTGTCAGCGTGAAGACATCAGACATGCGCAGTCGTTCCACGTGCAGGCAGGAGCTCGACACGCTGCGCGTCCTCTCCATCACAGCACGCGTTCAATCGGCCATGGATGCAGAGTACCTGATCCAGCTCATCCAGCAGCATCCCGTGCTGTGGGACACCGCAAATTCCGAGTACAAGGACAAAGTAAAGAAGGGGAACGCATGGACTGAGGTCACCAAAGAGTTGATAGAGGATTATGATTCCATGCCGGAAAGTGTTAAAAAAAACAAAAGTAAGTATAAATTTAAGTGTTATTCATATATATGGTGTTTCGGTGAATGTGTTAGCCAAGTGCGGTAAATGTGTTAGCCAAGTGCGGTAAACGTGTTAGCCAAGTGCGGTAAACGTGTGGTAAACGTGTTAGCCAAGTGCGGTAAACGTGCGGTAAATGTGTTAGGCTAGGGTCAGACGAACGCATTTTTATGTTGTCTGTGAAAAAGTGCGTTCGAACGAATGGACGCATTTTTTCACGGAATACGCGATAGCGGTCATACTATGCGCATTTTCGTCCGTGATTTTGTACGGATCATCAATAAAACACTTTTTGCGTCTGGACGTTATGTTGGCCGGACATTAGCAGCGTCTGACGTCTCCTAATCACGCACACACGCCGCTAGCGGACGCAGCGCACTCTGTACGTCAGTACCTGCGGTTTCACGTTCTCGAAAAAATGCGTTCATTTTCCACTTGCGTTGCGCAGCCGGACTTTTGTGCGACCGTACTTCGTATATTGGCCGTCATTGCCCGGCATCTGCTGCTAGTGCGGCCGTGATTAAGTGCGCCAGAACGCGCGTTCGCACTGCCTCAGTCTGACCCTAGCCTTAGCCAAGTGCGATAAACGTGTTAGCCAAGTGCAGGAAACCGAATAATATAGGACAAATTAAAACTCGGAACTATATACATTTTTAATTTCAAAATTTTCTTAAAACAAAATACACCAAAAAATATAGAAATTACTATACAAAAATGACTATACAATACTTTAATTTAGGAAGCTGGTTATTGAGCAAATGAAAACTAAATATTTACATTTAAATTCTGCCCATCTGCCATGGTATCTGACCACTCTCGCTTACAAAATAATCCGCTAATGTGTCTCTATACCTAAAGTTTCTCCTATTTACATTCATAGCAGTGCTATTCACAAAGTCTTCAAATGCAGCAGAAGAGAACGAGTCATCGAGATTATAGCCATCCCGGTCTTGGACGAAATTATGTAGCAAGCAGCAACACTTGACAATGTCAACAGCGAAATTGACATTCACGTTTAATGGTCGATGGAAAATGCGCCATTTGTTAGTAAGGATGCCAAAAGAACATTCCACATAGCGCCTAGCTCTTGACAATCTATAGTTAAACACCCGCTTCTTCTCGCTTAACTGTGTTCCTGAATATGGTCGCAGTAAGTTAGAGGACAGTCCAAACGCCTCGTCCCCCACAAAGGCAAATGGCACAGCAATGTCGGTGCCCGGTAATTTTTGTGGCTTTGGTATACTCAGGCTCCTGCTCTGAATTTTGGTCCACAGGGTTGAATTACGAAAAACCGTTGAGTCGGAGTCTTTGCCATACGATCCAATGTCGACATATGTGAATCTGTAGCTAGCGTCAGCTACTGCCATCAGACCAATAGAAAAAAAGTGTTTGTAATTCATATATAATGATCCACTTCGCTGTGGCTTGATAACGCGGATGTGTTTTCCGTCCACTGCTCCAATGCAGTTCGGGAAATCTGCTCTTTCTAGAAATCCATGAGATATATGGGCCCATGTTTCCTCGATTGGCGTTGGTATACATTCTTCTTTCATGGTGTTCCAAATTGTCTTACACACTTTCCGTATCAGAATACCTGCAGTTGATATGCCGATACGAAACAAGTAATGTATGTCCTGTAAACTGCAGCCACTTGCAAGATACCTGCCAAAAAAAAATTTAGGGTTATGAGTGCATTTATTAACTTTATGTCATTCTTTTTGGTTTTTAGTAAATTAAGTAATGGTTAAGTGGCGCACCTTGAGGGATAATTACGTACGCAGCCTAAAGAAGCAGGAGGAAGGCTCACGATCAGGGTCGGGAGCAAAGAAAACCTGAAAATACATTTATGCTGATCAACTATCCTTCATTAAAAAAAGTTTAGAGCCAAGACCCACAGAAAGCAGCATCCAGGCTATACAATCAAGCTGCTCAGAATCAGGACAGCCAACACCCTCAGCCTCAACAGAAGAGGGAGCAACCCAAGCCATGCACTCAACGCCAAATACCACCATTAATGTCGACACAGAAGTCTCAGAAGACGACCTACAGATCATCCCTGAAGAAGGAGATGAAGCCACCCTGGTTCGCGAATCTGGTGAAGGAAAAAAAAAAAAAACAGACGCAAAAGGGGAGCAGGTAATGTGGAGGAAGCTCTCATAAAATTCATGGAGTCGCACCAGCCTCAGAAATCGATGGCGGAAGAAGATGATGATGTTGCTTTTCTGTATTCACTTATACCTATGATGAAAAAATTATCATCACCACAGAATGCTAGTTTACGAATCCAGACCATCCAAACACTGGATAGAATGCTTCATCAACCACCAAACCCTGCAATGTCACATACTACAGCAACGCAATCGCAGACATAAACTTGTAGTGGATACTACGGTAGATTCCTGGAAGCACCAATGCACACCGATATGGCAGACTATGACAATTTGTAGTCGGTTTCTGGTCTTTTGTTAATATAGCCTATTCCCAAACAATTTTTTAGTTTAGTTTGTGATAAAAAAGGTAACAAATGTAGGACTTAAAATCTGTTGTTTCTTTAACACAAAAAAATCTTTTAAATGCTTTTCTGCATTTACTTTTCACCGTAAACAAATGTATGGCTTACAATTTGTTGTTTATTAAAAAAAAAAAAAAAACTTTTAAAATTGCAGCCTTTAACATAAGAAACAAAGAAAAAAATAAAACATTTTTTGGTGCAAAACTTTATCGGCTTCATAAGTTATTATGTCCAGTGTTTGCGTGATTGCAGCGGAAGATGGAAAATTCCAAATTTTCCCTGAGGGCGCCGCTCCCCACTCACTCCCTGGTGCTGATGGTGGTGGTTGGGGGGGGGTGGTTCTGGTATAATATGAGATCTTTGTGGGTATATATGGTATATGTGTGTATTTATTTTGGGTCGAAGTGGGTATATATGTTCTGTGTGTCTCAAGCTTAAATATACTGAGTGAGCATGGCAAGAAAATACTTTAGTTCTTACCTTAATGTGAAGACCAGCAACTCCTCAGGTGATAAGGCGGTCCGCAATTTGGTGTCCATCTTCATCAAAGGCTCTCTCACAGTGGCCAACAACTCGTCGAACGACGGTATCGACATGCGGAGCAAGTTGAAGAATTTCACTGGGTCCTTCTCCCGTAGTGGCTTGTATAGCGTCACAAAAGCACCATGACGGTATCGCGCACAGTTTACAGGATGTACCCACCACTTTCTCTTCTTTGTTTTACGCAAATAGGTATATGTGGTGAGCACGAACGCCACAGCCTCTCCTGAATCCATCTTGGATCACACTTCCACCCACAACAAAACATGTATTTTTTTATCTTTTTTTCCCTCTCTTTTTTTTTTTTTAATATCTTTATTTTCTCTTTTTTTTTTTAACATCTTTATTTTCAACGTCCGTAATAACTACTGATCGTCTGTTGACATCAATATCTCCCGTCAAAACGTGCGTCCGTCACTGACGCACTTTTTACGTTGTACACAGAAATCTCCCGTCAAAAAGTGCGTCCATAACGGACGCACTGTACGCACTACAAACAGCTAGTGCAGGCCTCAAAATTTCAAGTCCTGAGCTACTAGCCAGGTCTTAAGAGTTACTCGCCACTAGTTGCCCCACCTAACCCCTATCCAGCATTGCCTCTGCATTCCCACTCGCCCTTATGTAATTTCCACTCGCCAAATGCGAGCAGGCGAGTGGAAATTTTGAGGCCTGAGCTAGTGTGCCGTCTACCTTAATTTTATCCCAGGACTCGGAGGCTCCTATTTTGCCATCTCTTTCTTTACTTTATTAACAGCAGCAAAGGTTTAACAGTATGAAACAAAAACTTTCCCCAACAACAGGGGTAAACACGCCCACACCCTCTCCCAGTCTGTCCACTTAGTCCCGCCCAGAGACAGGCTCCTCCTCTTTCTTTGCTGCTCTTCGGACAGATAAGTGGTTTTCTATATTTCTCTCTGTAATTTCATGCATATTTCTTGATTTTACTCTTAGTGGTTTTAGATTCTACATACTGTTGTATCTGGGGACGCCGCTACCCTCCGGTGTTAGCCGCGGGGGTCGGCGCTCCCCACCGAGTCTTACCAGGAGACCAACCAGGTCCCTGCGTCTGACCCGGCACTCGCGCACTGTGTTTCACCCCGCTCGGACGTATTTACGTTCATTCGGGACATTTTCCCTGCTCTTACAACAACTGCGTGCATTTACCTCAGTTTCGCGGGCTTCCCGCGCGAGGCGCGCTTCCTTCAGCAGCGGCGTTCTACCACGCCCACTTCCCTCGCGCTGATCACCATTCACTGAGAGAAGTTTAACAACTAAGCAAGGTACAGCGATGTCTGCCTCCCACCGCAGCGCGTCTCACTCTCCCTCCCGGGACTCGGGATCGGAGAGTAGCTCCAGGCACAGAGCGGCTTCCCCTCAGGGGAATACCCCCCCTTTACCTAAAAAGCACAAACGCTCTAGCTCAGCGAAATTTGCGGCCCTCGAGGCCTCCCTCCGCTCCTCCATTACCGAGTCCATGTCTGCGGCTGTAGCAGACATGCACTACACCTTCAGACGCTCCATGGAGGAAGCAGTAACTGCTCTGCAAGCGCCCCCCCAAGTAGCCTCCTGCTCCGCTTTCCTGCAAGGGAATGTGTCCCAAGTCCAAGATCCTCATGTTAAACCCCGGGAACAATTACAGGACGCCTCCCCTCAAAGGGTATTAGACCCCCCAGCCTGCGGGCATATTGATCCCTGTCCCCCACGTCCATCTGGTGCTTATGGAGGGGCTGGCAACCCCGCAATTATGCCTTTATTGATTCGCGAGTCTGATCCTCGCAAGAGAGCCCTTGACCGCGGGGCACCCAATGCGGCAGAGAACAAGAGACCCAAGGCATCACCCTGGAGTCTCGTCCCAAGAGGGACAAGTTCAGGGGAAGGCGATCCTGAGGGCGATGACGGAGATGACTCCATTACATTATACGCCCCGGTCCATGATGAGGACCTTTTGGTGGAGCCACCCCCTATGCAGGTTGGGGATACTATCTACGACCCAGCGGGAAATCCCATGTTTAATCCCCGTGAGATTTCCCACCCAAGCTCTACCGCTTGGACCCCCCAACCCCATATCGAACGCTGGGTCGACAGCGTTATGCGCTGCCCTCTTGACAAGGGAACTAGACTGAACCTGCGGGCAGAATGCCCTCGGCCCACCACTGCTGGTAAAACATGTATCACCCCCGAGGTGGATGAAGCCTTCCAGCAGTTCGTCGCCAACAAAGGTTGGTCGGCTAAGAAAGGCATAGATTTTGCCATAAAGACATGCCAAGACAAATTGCTCGACACGGCTGGCCCTTTAGTTAAAGCTCTAGACATCGTTAACCACGCTAAATTAGCGGAGCTCCAACTGGATCCCTCAGAAATTGAGGAATGGCTGCAGCGCTCCCTTTGTCTGCTAGGTAACGCGAACGCTGCATTAGCATCAGAGCGCAGAAAGACTATCCTGCTAAAAATGGATACAAACCTGACCCACATGGCCGCCACCGACTTGGGCGCCAAGGCGGAAGGCCAACTCTTTGGCGACCCATTTGCTAAGAAGCTCAACACCTATGTGGGGTCCTTTTCTATGCTGGACAAGGCCGAGGCCACGATGAAAAGAGTATTCCCAGGACGGGTCTCCCACAGGGCCGGCAGAGGCAGGGGTCGCTCTACCGGCCGAGCGGGTTACTCCCGTACCTTTGGCCCCACCTTCAACTCCACACGCTATGCTGCCGACAACCCCAGTTCCGGCTCACGATTCTTTCCATCCAGAGCCAGACCATGGCGCGGAAACGCCTACAGAGGAGGCAGATCCTCCTATAGAAGACCCTCAGGTGAGCACCTTCCAGATTATCCCTTCATCAGGGGTGAGGGTCGGGGGTCGGCTGACCGACTTTGCGCACGCGTGGTCGCGCCTCACTACCGATGCGTGGGTCCTGGCCACGATACGGGGTTTCTCTATAGACTTTGTGGACACACCTACACAGACACAACCCCCCGCGCCGCTCCACTTTGCGCACGCGCAGGATTTACTGATACAAGTGGAAATTCGGGACCTGCTGTCCAAAGGGGCAATCGAACCCGCCCATTCGTCCACGAACGGTTTTCTCAGCACTTTGTTTTTAGTCGCCAAAAAAGGCGGAGGTTTCCGCCCAGTCATCAACTTGAAACAGTTGAACCTATCGGTCGTTTACCGCCATTTCCAGATGGAAGGTATTCACACGTTACGTCACGTCCTCCGGAAGGACGATTGGTTGGTCAAACTGGACCTGAAGGATGCCTACCTGACGGTACCGGTCTGCTTGGCCCACAGGGATTTCCTCAGGTTCATCTGGCAAGATCGGGTGTGGCGGTTCACGTGCCTCCCGTTCGGCCTCTCCTCGGCACCATGGTGCTTCACGAAGCTACTGAAGCCGGTGATCGCTTCCCTACGAACCAGAGGGGTCCGCCTGATCATATACCTGGACGACATCCTCCTGATGTCCGAGTCCAGGGACACACTTCTCACGCACCTTCAATGGACAATCTCCCTCCTGCAAGAACTGGGTTTCTTGATCAATACGGGAAAATCCCTACTGTCTCCAACACACCGCATCGAATTCTTGGGTTTTCTCCTGGATTCCCACGACCTATTATTGTTCCTGCCTCCCTCCAAGATTCGGAACATCCGCAAGGAAACTTCCTCTCTCCTCCGACACTCAGCGCCTACTTTGAGGATTTTGGCCAGGGTAGTCGGTCTTCTGGCAGCGGCACGACTGGCGATCATACCAGCTCCCCTACACTATCGGGCCCTCCAACGCCTGAAGGCCCGTTCCCTCCGAGCGGGTTCGGATTACTCGGATACAGTGTCCCTGACGGAAGACGCCCGATCAGACCTGACGTGGTGGCACTCCCAGATGACGTCTTGGAATGGCAAACACCTGTTTCCCCCTCCCCCGACTCTCACCATAGACTCCGATGCCAGCGGCCTCGGATGGGGTGCCCACTGCGACGGTGCGGAGACAGGGGGTCGATGGTCTCCCACGGAGCAGACCCGACACATCAACGTCCTGGAGCTGCTGGCGGGATTCTTCGCTGTACGCTGTTTCACACGGAACTCCCCACATCGCTCGATCCTCCTTCGCCTGGACAACTTCCCGGCAGTGCGTTACATCAACGCCATGGGGGGCCCCAGATCGGAATCTCTGTCACTCATGGCTTCCGACTTTTGGGGATACTGCCTTCAACACGGTCTCTGGGTTCATGCCCAGTTCATCCCGGGCCTCTCCAATCGAATCGCCGACTGGAATTCGCGTCACCTGTCGGACTCGGGCGACTGGCGGATACCTTCTTCGGTGTTCGATCAACTTCACTCACTATGGGGTCCTCTCCGCTGGGATCTGTTTGCCTCGAGATTGAACGCCCAGCTGCGGGAGTTCTTCAGCTGGAGACCGGATCCGGATGCTCTGGCAGTGGATGCCTTCCTGCAGGATTGGTCCGAGTCCCGTCATTATGCCTTCCCCCTTTCGCCCTGATTGCTCGGACGTTGGGTCACCTCCGGACGCAGGGAGCAACATTGGTCCTGATTACTCCCTTTTGGACGACTCAACCCTGGTTCCCGACCCTCCTGGAACTCGCGATCGATGTCCCCAGGTTGCTACCCCACCGACCGGACCTTCTTCGAGACGCGGCGGGCGCACCCCACCCTCTGGTGACGGACGGCACTCTGGATCTTCTGGCATGGCTGGTTTCCGGTTTGCCTGGCAACGCCAAGAGATTTCGATCCGGACTGGGGAACTTCTGTTGCAAGCATGGGCCCCCGGCACCCGGAGTGCGTACGGATCTGCCTGGAACAGATGGGCTGACTGGTGTATGGGACGGCATCAAGATCCCGTTTCTGCATCTCTGAATTCGGCATTGGACTTCCTGACGTCTCTGTTCGACTCTGGCCTGGCTTTTCGCACCCTGAATGTCTACCGATCGGCCATGTCCGCGGGCATGTTGGTTTCGCTGGGGTAGCTCTAGGACAACACCCTCTGGTCTGCCGTCTGTTGCGGGGAGCTCGCTTCGAACGACCCCCCCTTCCTCGGTATTCCTCCACGTGGGATGTTTCCCGGGTGTTAAGTTTCCTGGAAGCCTGGCCGGATAATGGGGATCTGTCCCTACGGCAGTTGTCGGCGAAACTGGTGATGCTTTTCTGTTTACTCTCTTGTAAACGTGTGGGTGATGTTCGGGCCCTGGATTACCCTTCGCGTTCCTTTGGCCCGGACGGTGTCACCTTTGATGTGTCTAGACGTACTAAGACCTCTATTTCGTCTGTATTTTTTCCGTCCTACCCGGACCGTCCTTTGTTGTGCCCGGTTAGATGTCTCAGACTCTATGAGGGCCGCCTTGTGGGTTTTCGGACTGGATCTGTTTCCCCCCTGTTCCTGTCCTTCCGTGCCCCCCATCGCCCAGTGACCTCGACGTCCTTGGCTCGGTGGGTGCGCTGGTTGCTGGAGCTGGCGGGGGTCGATACTGCTCCTATGGAGCCCACTCGGTCCGGTCCGCCATGGTTTCCTCAGCGGTGGCGGCTGGCTGTCGCCTGGAGGACGTCATGCGGTCCGCGGACTGGTCGAGGGAATCTACAGCTCGGCTTTTCTATGTACGTCCTCTGAGACACTGGACAGAGACTGTTGTTGCCCAGCTTTGAATTGGCAAAATAGGAGCCTCCGAGTCCTGGGATAAAATTGAGGAATTTTCCTATTTCCATGACGGAAAGTTCTAATTTTATTAAGGACTCGGAGGCGAGTATTTTCCCCCCCTTTGGTTCCCTCCCTATCGACTGTTCCTTCATTAAACGCTTCCTCTGGTTGTCCGTGTCTTATTTCCTGCGCGCGCATGCGCCTCGCGTTGTACTCTACGCCGCTTCTGCGCGCATGTTCCTGAATAAAGATTTTTACGGAGACTGGTGTTTCGTATTCCTTGACTGCGCCTTGCGTTGCAAGTTGTTCATGGCTCGGTTTTAACCTCTGCCCCGTGTTTTCTTCTTCTTCTCTTCCAGCTTCGCGCTGATCGCCCTGCCTTGGCGGCATTCTTCATGGTTTCCCCACGCCCGGCCGTGTTTGGCTTCTACGTCTCCCCGTCGGGTAGCTCCGTCTCGTCCTGGAGATTCTGACTTCTGACCTGCAAAGAAAGAGGAGGAGCCTGTCTCTGGGCGGGACTAAGTGGACAGACTGGGAGAGGGTGTGGGCGTGTTTACCCCTGTTGTTGGGGAAAGTTTTTGTTTCATACTGTTAAACCTTTGCTGCTGTTAATAAAGTAAAGAAAGAGATGGCAAAATACTCGCCTCCGAGTCCTTAATAAAATTAGAACTTTCCGTCATGGAAATAGGAAAATTCCTCAATTGTGTATCTTGCGGGAACTCGCGTACGTTGATACGCGAATTATGCAGCGCTTGCACAGATTAATGCATTGGTGTTGCTTGCTCCCGCACAGCACCAAGCCTCGGCTGCTGTCTTCCAGAACAGCGGTGTGGTGTGTGTTTTGTGTTTTACTGGTTGTGTACTGGTTGCTAGTGCTGATCATGAGGGCAGCACTTTTCATGCAGCTGGTTCAGGAGCAGGTACGGATCCTGATAGGGATATTCAAAACTCCTCTGCTTCACACAGCAATATAAGACAAATGGGACTGCAGGGGGCACTCTAGCTTATTAAAGTGGTCAGGCTGCTTAAAGTGGTGAGAAGAGTGTCCTTTTATATAGACTTTGTGATACGACCAGAGATTCTGCACTCAAAGACACCAAGCACTACACTAGACAGAGTGCCTGGTGTGCCTTTAATACAAGTATGCACCCTATGCAGCGAAGAATATGAGTTCAGGCAACAGCTGTCTACATATGCGTCCATGAAACCATAAGGTCAATAGATGCTCTTGGGAGTTATTGTTGGAAACGACACAAACGAACAGGTTATTAGATCAGATAGGAATTTTCTCACTACTGCTACATGCTACACCCCAGGGATGAGAAGAACACACGGTTTGCAGAGAGATTGCTATAGGTTAAGTACAGAGATACATTGTTTCATGCTTGGTATCCCAACAGGATTTCATAATGACACATTGTTGCACTTGGACTCCAGAGAATGGTGTGCAGCAAAAGCAACAGTATTCTGTGAGCAAAAAATGTATCTCAGGTCTCTGGAACCAAGCAACTGTGTTGCCAGGTAAGTAATCGGACATTACATATTCATGTAGATCAGTGTTTCACAAACCTCTCCTCGGGACCCTCCACTAGGCCAGATTTTCCAGATCACCTTGGGGAAAAGCAGACTGAATCCTGCAATCACTGAGCAGCAAATTATATCACCTGTGCTGAGCTTCAGATATCCTGCAAACCATTTGCGCAGTATTTACCAGGAAATTTCTCTCATTTTCAAGTGTGTATTTCTGTAACGACTAGAATTTTCAATGTTCTTGAACCCAGGACAAAGTAAAAAATGCAAGATATTAAACGCAAAAACACAAATATACAAATACAGAAAATAAATGTGTACGAAATATACTCACTATGTTACATGTTTACAGGTGCATTCTGTATCGAGGTATGTTAATAGAGATCGCTTAAGGGATTTTAGACTGGGGCAAGATTTGATTGAGTCTGGAAAGTTATTCCATATTTGTGGTGCTCTGTAGGATAATGAGGATCGAGCCACTTTCTTTTTGTATTGTGGCACTGCAAGTGAGGTGCTGGTCCTGAATCGGAGGTTATAGGATGAGGGAACTGCTAGGGGAAGCAGCCTATTCAGGTAGGGTGGTAGCTTCCCAGAAAACCTTTTAAACACCAGGTTGGAAAGGTGACGGGAGCGTCTGATTCCAGCGATGGCCAGTTTAGCTCTTTTAACATGTCACAGTGGTCATATAGTTACAGCGTAGCACAATGAGAATGAGTTATACAATGTAGTAAGTTTCTGAAGGTGCGTTTGTGGGGCAGCTGCATACACTACATCTCCGTATTCAATAGCTGGCATAAGCATTTGTTGTACAATCTGCTTTCTTACCCGGGGCTCAGGCAGGATTTGTTTCTGTACCACCTAGATTGGGGTAAGTTTAGATGAGAGTATTTCGATGTGGGGGCCAAAGGATAGATTTGGGTCTAACCACATACCTAGATATTAGAGAGAAGTGACTGTGGTCAGCGTGCCATTTGATTTTGTCTTGACACATAGTTGGGGATTTTTTAGGTGCTGTTCCAAAGAGCATCGTGACAGTTTTGTCAGTATTTTAAAATGTTTGTTGTGTCTGATCCACTTTTCTACCTCTGTGAATTGTTCTTGCAGCATGGCCTCCAGCTGAGATTTGGTTTGCTGGTATAGATTACGGTGTCGTCTGCTTACATGTGTACAGTTCAGGGTTTGCAGATATCGGGCAAATAGTTTATGAATATCGTGAATAGCAGGGGGCCGAGTATCGAGCCTTGGGGTACAACGCACGTGACTGGGAGGGGGAGGGAACCGCTGTCAGAAATGGACACATATTGCGATCAACCTGATACCTATGATCGAAACCAGGTTAGCGTGCGATCACCAATACCGAAGTTTTTAAGTTAAATAAAAATGCAAACACTGGCAAATGTCACCGGTTTTGCTATGACTACACATGCCGGTGTTCCAGAAAAGTTAAATTCAGACAGCAGCAGGAGATACTTCACACTGAAAATTTGCTGCTGCTGTTTGGAATCAAGTTTTGTGAAATTCTAGGGCCCTATCACATTCTTCACGCAAAAACACAAGCGCAACGTGTGAATTTTTGCGGCAAGCATTAACGCATGGAAATCAATGCTGGAATTATAATCCTCGTGTATTTTTTCATCCATCGAGCAATAACGTGTGTTAAACGGAAGTGCACAAACGCGCCGCAGCAACGTTGCGCACAGAAATCAGTGTGCGGACTGTTTTTTTCACGCAATTCAGCCAAATCAGAATTAAGAACCACAATTGTCTCATGTTAAGGCTAGGGTCAGAGTGGGGCAGTCGGAACGCGCGTGCAGGCGCACTAAATCACGGCGGCAGTAGCAGCACATAACGGCCAATGACGGCCAATATACGCAGTACGTGCGTACGAAAGTGCGCCGACACCACGCAACCAGCAAATGAACGCATTTTTATCAGAACGTGAAACCGCTGCTACTGACGTACAAAGTGCGCTGCGGCCGCATAGCAGCGTGTGTGCGTGATTAGGAGATGTCAGACGCTGCTAGTGTGCGGCCAACATAACGTTCAAACAGCCGGATTTCCCTAGACTTCTTTTCACCCCATCGTCATGAAATACGTCCAGAATTGCGCATCGTCTGACCACTTAAGCGTATTCCGTGAAAAAATGCGTGCGCACGCATCGACGTACATTTTGACGGTGGCTGCAGAAAATGCGCTCATCTGTCCCTAGCCTAAGTTTTTGTACCTGTCAAAGTCAATCTGAGTATATATGCTGCAGCAATAAAAAATGCACACACAACGTCTCCATTTTATTGGTTTGGTATGTGTAGAATATGTAACTATACTTTGCTGTGTATTTTTTTTTGGGCTGGTGTATTTGGGTTCGGCCAGGTCGTTCAGATTTGCCATTAACACCAGCTTTTAGGAGTTGCTAAAATTAGGAACACAAAGGCTGTGCGTTACAAACTGTGCCTAGATTGTAATACCATCCGCATACCAGCACACAAACGCATTTGCGCTCACAATGTTAAGTATAGGACGCGTGACGTACAGTAAGATCGCGCAGCATTCGCGCAGGTTCACCCGCGGTAGACGTATACGCGCGTTTGCTGCGCTGACATTGTAATACGACGTTCAGAGCAAAGGGTTTTGCCCCTCGCATTAATGCGTTTTTGCACTCGCGGAAACGTTTGTGCGAAGGATGTAATAGGGCCCCTAGCGTTTGTAACTTTATCAACTGTTGGTGGCTACCGATTAACCCTGATAATGTCACGTTACACAGGACACATTGAGGATGATAAACAATGCACAACTGTATATCAAGAGTCAGCAACCTTGAGATGTTTTGAAACTACACCTCCCATGATGCTCAGGTAATAGATTGGCAGATCCTCATGGGAAATGTAGTTCCAAAACAACTGAATGACTGAGGTTGCTTAACCCTGCTGTTTATAGTTACAATTGCATACCTGGGATCTTTTCTGGACTGCCTCCTTGTTTCTGGCTGAGACTTCTTCCTCATCCAGATGTGAGAACAGTTGATTCTGCAAGTGCAAACCATCCTTAATGAGAGATTAACAAGAAAAAAAAACAGTAAAATGAAGTACCCAGAAAATGAATATCTGCTTTAATGTTTGTATCAGTGATAAGAAATATATGGTTATTGTCTCTGTGATCTAATGAAGTGAAACAAAGGTTTTTGGTTGTATGTTTGATTTCTGTCAATGAGGATAGACGTCTGTGTCATTTTTGTGCAAGTGAAGGGTTCGGTTATATCTGTGTGACTTGTGTCAGCGAGAGACCAGGTTATATCTGTGTGACTTGCATCAAAGAGGGGCCGGGTTATATCTGTGTGACTTGCATCAAAGAGGGGCCAGGTTATATCTGTGTGACTTGCATCAAAGAGGGGCCGGGTTATATCTGTGTGACTTGCATCAAAGAGGGGTTGGGTTATATCTGTGTGACTTGCATCAAAGAGGGGCCGGGTTATATTGTGTGACTTGCATCAAAGAGGTGTTGGGTTATATCTGTGCGACTTGCATCAAAGAGGGGCCGGGTTATATCTGTGCGGCTTGCATCAAAGAGGGGCCAGGTTATATCTGTGCGACTTGTCTCAAAGAGGGGCCGGGTTATATCTGATTTGTGCTAGTGAGGGGCCAGGTACTATTTGTGCGATTTGTGTCAGTGACGGGCCGGGTTATATCTGACAAGGCTGAAGTTAGTTTCTTATTTGTGGAAGTTGGTTTCTCATTCCAATAAATAGTTCATATAAGTAAGATGTTTCTAATGGGGTTAAATACTGTTGGGCCACGGATTTCAACATGGCTTTACAGATTTGGATGCCCTTTATTAACCCCTACACTGCTGAGCTATTTCACCCGTGTGCTGAGCTCATTTTCACCGTTTTGTGCTCAATTTGATGTCATGTTTTATTGTAGGACCCAGACAAATTTTATATAGAAGCCTATCGGCTCACACCACGATCTCCCCACTATCATTTCCTGCTCCTCTTCTCATTCAGTCTCCTCCTGCAACCCGCCACTTCACATACCCTATTCACCCTCACCTAATGGCGCTCCCCTCTCCTCTTAGATTGTAAACTCTCGAGCAGGATCCTTTCTCCTGTTTCGTGTGTGTGATGTGTATATATGTTTGTTATTCTGTCTCTCCCATTGTAGAGCGCTAAGGTATTTGTTGGCACTTTATAAATACTTGTAACTGTAACTATATACTTTTATTTTTCAGCAGACTCGGCAGATTCATAATATATTATTATTATATGTGATTGTGTACGTCATGTTTTCTCAGAATGCTATAACAAAAAACGTTTAAAAAAAGTGAATTTCCATTACAATTTCAATCATTTACAGCGTGTAAAATTGTTTTTTTTACACTTTATCATCCGAGCCTTTGTGTTTGTATAATCTATGGGGTACTATGGGAAATGAGAAGGTGAGTTAGTGCAGCATCATTGTTCGCAATATAATTGAAAGTGAACAATAGTGGTGCATAATTAAAATAAAATTATATTTATTTTACATATAGCCTGGTCATATCTGATATCATTGGAAAGGCCAGACCATGAGAAGCTGCGATACTGACAGATAAGGGGGTATCGCTGGAAAGGTCAGACTGTGACCTTTCCGACAATGCCTCTCATGTGCTGTATCCCTTACCGATGGGGAGATCGATGGGACCAAAGCACCTCACCCTTCCGGGCGCTCTGCCGGGGGGAGGGGTATGAAAATAACATCAGTGCGTCGGCAGGGTCCATGGGTCGGTCTGACTTTAAGGAAGTCAGACCGCAGGGGACCCTAACTGGATAGGCAAGAGGCTTACCCTTGGCTGCAGAATCCCCATCATGTGGGAAAAATCCTCTGCACACAGCGGGGAAGCCCCATGATGGTCGCCACAAGTCGTCTGCAGCTGCAGACGACTTGTGGGGACCATCATGGGGCTTACCCGCTGTGTGCGGAGGATGTTTCCCACATGATGGGGATTCTGCAGCCAAGGGATTAATACACTTGTCTTTAACCTGGTCCAGTGGCCATTTTGGCACAGAAACCATGTTACAGGCACCAATTTTCATTATTTTGAATAAGTAACTGATGTTTTTGAATGGATAAATGCCATTGGGCCACTGATTTCAACTTGGCTTTACATAGAGTTGGATGTCCTCTATTAAAAACAGTTGGGTCCTACTCCTTACTTCAAACCAATATGGGGGTGCTAACAGGGAAAATCTGCGCTTGCAGGTTTCTCCATAGCGTCCCCATGTTAACACGATATTACGAGGCAGGCACTACCTCAACACCTTGTTTGGAACGCAGCACTAACCACTGGGATACTCACGGTAGTGTTTCTGATCCACCGAAAGTATCACCTCCTGGAGTCTATAGGACTCCATCGAGGTTTGCGCTTCCCGGCTGCAAGCCCTGTACAACCTCACTCTCGTAAGATCGCTCAGCGCCAAGAAATGATCGCAGAGGGAGACTGGGAACTATTTGTCCCCAGTCTCACTCCACTCCCAGGGACAAGAAGCAGCAGATCGGGCCACCGTTCTCGCCACATGATGAGAGCTGAGCATTGGATTTATGGGGGGGGGGGCTAGGGGTGCTAAATGATTTTGCTACAACGGAATCAGTAAGCACCAGCTTTTAGGTGTCAATAACGTTTCTCTTAGTCCATCAGTGCGGTAATTAGCGCTAGGACTTTGTAATACCTTACTTATCCTAATGCTAATTACTGAAATTATAGATAGAACCTTTGTAGCGCATCAAAAATAGATTTAAAGGTAGACTTCAACAAAGAGGTATATCAAACATAAAGTGCTTCAGTCTTAAGGTGACAAATATTCAATCAATGTACACATATAAAAGTGCAATGTGCCATAGAACACAGTAAAGTGCAACAATATATAAAATTCCAGCAGTGCGATGGGTATAAGAGAGTCTATAAAGTGCAACAGTGTCCGAATGTGCAAAATGTGCAAATTCAATGATATCCAATACAACAGTATGAATACCAGTGGGAAAAATTCCTTAAAATTTACTTCTCTTTATGTTCAAGCGATGCACAAATATAGTCCTCCTTTCTTGGTCTGTGTATCTCTTGCCGTCTCTCAATAGTGGAGAGGATAGCCAGAAAGGAGAAAAAAGTGAGAGAAAGGAAAAAAAAAAATTGGAGGGGAGAGAAAAAATGAAGAAATAATCTGCAGAAAATCCCAATTAAATATGGCAAATGAAATACTCGTAGGAATATGGAAACTCACATTTATAAGAGCCCAAAAAATCCCTGGCTCTAGGTTTAGGAGCTTCCAGCCATATAGAGGGTGGCGTATCCCTTCTTAAATCTTCAACTCTGGTTGCGATGGCTACAATGATAATAGACAGCGCTCCCATAGTATATTACCGTATTAGGATAAAAAAGAGGTGATAATGTATTGAACTCACCAGATATGGAGCCTCTTCCACACAGGCTCACTCAATACAGCGTCAGGTACACTATGGTGGATACCCAGAACCTCTTCTCAACCGTCTGAGGGCCAGATATCAGGAGCTTCCAAGCGGTGGCAAGTATATATCCAAGGAGAGTAGTCAATAGAATATAAACCATATAAAATTTATTAAAAAATTAATTGCATATTAAAAAATGGACAGATGCGTTACCGAGACGCGTTTCGGCATTAACAGCCTTCCTCAGTCGGTATATTTAGGTGCACTATTGTCCAAAAAATCTCCAACACTTTTGGACTCCATTGGAGATTTTTTGGACAATAGTGCACCTAAATATACCGACTGAGGAAGGCTGTTAATGCCGAAACGCGTCTCGGTAACGCATCTGTCCATTTTTTAATATGCAATTAATTTTTTAATAAATTTTATATGGTTTATATTCTATTGACTACTCTCCTTGGATATATACTTGCCACCGCTTGGAAGCTCCTGATATCTGGCCCTCAGACGGTTGAGAAGAGGTTCTGGGTATCCACCATAGTGTACCTGACGCTGTATTGAGTGAGCCTGTGTGGAAGAGGCTCCATATCTGGTGAGTTCAATACATTATCACCTCTTTTTTATCCTAATATGGTAATATACTATGGGAGCGCTGTCTATTATCTTATTGTATCCATCGCAACCAGAGTTGAAGATTTAAGAAGGGATACGCCACCCTCTATATGGCTGGAAGCTCCTAAACCTAGAGCCAGGGATTTTTTGGGCTCTTATAAATGTGAGTTTCCATATTCCTATGAGTAATTCATTTGCCATATTTAATTGGATTTTCTGCACGATTATTTCTTCATTTTTCTCTCCCCTCCAATTTTTTTTTTTTTTCCTTTTTCTCACTTTTTTCTCCTTTCTGGCTATCCTCTCCACTATTGAGAGACGGCAAGAGATACACAGACCAAGAAAGGAGGACTATATTTGTGCATCGCTTGAACATAAAGAGAAGTAAATTTTAAGGAATTTTTCCCACTGGTATTCATACTGTTGTATTGGATATCATTGAATTTGCACATTTTGCACATTCGGACACTGTTGCACTTTATAGACTCTCTTATACCCATCGCACTGCTGGAATTTTATATATTGTTGCACTTTACTGTGTTCTATGGCACATTGCACTTTTATATGTGTACATTGATTGAATATTTGTCACCTTAAGACTGAAGCACTTTATGTTTGATATACCTCTTTGTTGAAGTCTACCTTTAAATCTATTTTTGATGCGCTACAAAGGTTCTATTTCATTTTTGGTTAATGCAGATTTTGGTTGTTTTTTCTGTATATTGCGCTTACCCCTTTGGGCAGCATCTCACTACTTATTAGTTATAATTTAACTACTTCATAACACTATAGTAATCTGGTTTATAAATAGGCGCCTACGCTGTATGAGATATATATATATATATCTTTCTTCTTTAATGCTAATTACTGATTGTGCTCCCTTTGTTAAGTATAGGATGCACAAAATACAGTAAGCTCGCGCAATCACCGATGTGCTAACGTATTTTTCGTGGGTTTAGCGCGAGAAATGTAATATGAGGGGCATGCGTTAGTCGCTTATCCTGGCGTTAACATATTCAACATGGAATTAAGCCCAACTGTTTTTAATAGAGGGCATCAACTCTATACAAAGCCATGTTGAAATCAGTGTCCCAGTGGCATTTAACCCTTTAAAAACACTTATATCAACTATTTATCTGAATAAGGAACCAACGTCCGCCTCGTTTATATCTGTGTGATTTTTGTAAACAGCACTTCTATGACACTGATTGCAATACATACACAGGGATTTCAATGTGCTATATAAAGCATATAACGCCAAAGAGGCTCCTCGGTATATTTGCTTCAGTTTACCTCCCGGGGGGTCTATAAGCGGCCTGTTTGCCAATTTCTATGTGTCTTCACATTCATTTACACAGAAAGCCAAGTCCAGCAAATGCACGAGTCGAGACAACAATTCCGACCGCCGTCATGGCAACAGTACAGCAAACCAACGCCACTTCCGGCGGAAACGTTTTGCATAGGGACAGTCAACAATGAACGACGGTAGCGCGTCATTCGCTGGAACTCTATGGTTCTTATTGCTGGTTAGTGGCTTGTTTTTCTACCCTTGTACTCTATGGTTTTCCACCTCATCCGAAAGGTGTGCAAAGATGGCGGATTCGGAGTGAGTGTGTTGTCTTATAAGGGGAGGTTTTATTTTAGTGTTTTAAGACCAGTGAAGCACAGGAGAGGAGGACAGCGGAGTGGGGACCTTGAGGAGGAGCTTTCGATGATTTTATAAGCTGTCACGATTTTTATTTGGGATATAATGCTCCATATGCACCTGGATTGGTTATTCAGGATGTGTAGGATTGTATTAGAGAGCACACCTCTTACCGGAGGCAGGGTCAGTCGTATAGCAGTTATGTGCCGCTTTTTTCAGTCAGAGCTGTGTATCCTGGGGAAATGTCTGAGTAAATCATAACAGTTAAAAATGGTTTCACACAATTATTTGGTGCACCCTACAGGAAGTTGGGCTCATTTGTCAGGGAATAACTCTGTATAGAAGTAAAAAAAATCTTAAGGGTTAGAAAGCAGTAATTGCCAGTCTCTCGCTTCCATTGGCATGCTGTAGGGGTGAGTGACAGCAGTGAGTGGAGTGCTTTAATCAAACTCGTGTAACTTGATCCATGTCACTTCCAGTGACGTCTCCAAAAATCACACAATGTGCATACAATGCCAAAGCCACACAATTTGCATGTGCACTCTGGGTCACACTGATGTATCCGCTTGGAATTTGTTCTGTTGCGCGCGCATGCACATAATGTGGCTATGGTGTAGCGCAGTGGTTTCCAACCGCGGTCCTCGAGTACCCCCAACAGGTCAGGTTTTCCAGATATCTGAAGCACAGCACAGGTGATATGATTTGCTGCTCAATGATTACAGGATTCAGTCTGCATTTCCCCCAAGTCAATCCTCAAAACCTGGCCTGTTAGGGGTACTTGAGGACCGCGGTTGGGAACCACTGGTGTAGCGTGTTGTGTGGCTTTAGAGCCGCACAGCTGATTTCACGTCAACATTAGTGACATGCATGCACCGAAAGTGCCGTGGATATCAAGTTGCTATGGGTTCGGTCAAATGTTGGAACACCGTCCTACAAAAGCCCTTCACTCACTTTGTGCACCTGATTACCAATTGCTTACCAGACAGGATGGAGAATGGGAATGGCATCATGGAGGGCAAAGGCGCAGCAACTCATTTGGAGCACTATAAAGTGCACCTGGCTGCTTCAGGTGCATATTCCAGTATTTTCTTAACCCTTCAATGCTGAGGCATTTCATCCCAGTGTGCTGATCTCATTTTGACAGTTTTGTGTTTAAACCCCTTAACACTGGGCGGGTGGTGCCAGGTGGGAGGCAGTTAGCACTGGCGGAGCATACTAGTACCACCTGCTTACCAGCTTCAGTGGGCCTTGCCGTCGGCCCGCCCAGCTGCCGACATGCGTCATTGGCTGCAGTGGGACGGTCTTGAGTTCAGGCTGTCCCGCAGCAAACAACGATGTGGGGAGCGGCCGAGGTTGGCCCATCAAAGTCAACAGGGTGTACCAGTACACACTGCGTCTTGCAAGCCCATCTGCTGCATGGACGGCATAGTACGCCCTGCGGCGGGAAAGTGTTAAACATTTAACGTCATGTTTTGTTTTATTTTTTGCGACTACAACAGATAAGCGACCTTTCCCATTTCGATGAGCTTTCTCAGCCGAAATCGGACGATCTGGTACAATTTACATGGAAAAAAAAGATGAATTGTATAGTTAAACCGCCATGCCGTGGCAGCGACATTGTTCCGTAGAGAAGTGATTCAGTTCGATAGGTGAATCCCATGTAAAAAAAAAAATATATATATATTTTATTATTATTCAACAGTTTATTCTTTTCTTCCACAGTTTATTTATTTTTTTTGTATTGGGTGAAAATTTGATTCCCAATTTTTTTTTTTTTTTATTTCTTCCTAGAAAGATGAGTCTTTTTTCCCTGGCCAAATGCGGCATGTTTTTTTCCCCCAGTTCTGCTGCGTTCTGCAGTGCTGTCCTTGGTGCTGAAACCTATTTCAGTGATGGGGGAGGATTTTTTTTTTTGCATTCACCGGTGCTCTCCTTGGTGCTGAAACCACATTTCAGGACCAGGGTTATCTTTCCCCGCATCGTTTTTTTTTTTTTCTTTTGTGGCCTGTCAGTTGACGCTTCCAGTGGACGACCCTGGTCAGCCAGAGGCGGATGACTAGGTCACTATGTTCCTAGTGGATGGGCAGCCTGAAAGGTTTGACAGTTTTTCTGTCAAATGTGAATTAGAAACTGGAGTATCCTGCACACAGCTGTGATATTCCAATAGACAATAGAGATAATAAGGGGGTACCGATCACTCCAAATTGCTGTATTTGGACATCAGTGCAACATTTCAAACTTTGGCTTGAAAAAGCTCTGTTAGCAGGGGAAGCAATGCACTGATGTCCATATAGAGTGTCTTCCAGTGATTTGGAGTGCCAGGCACCCCTTCTTTCTTCTGGTTCAGGGCTGTCAAACTCACGGCTCCCTAGACATTGAGGCTTACAATTCCCAGAATTCCTTCAATACAGTAGATGACCAGGGAATCACGTGAGTTGTAGTTCAGAAACACATGGGGGCCTGAGCTTGACAGCCCTGTTCTAGTGTCTCTGACAAAGTCTGAAAATGAATAACTACTCAAATCAAAGTTATCGGCTTATTCTACAAAGCTTTGCTTTGGCTCTTTAAAATGATATAAAAGGATTATTTGCTGAACAGTAATCATTAATGCCCCATGCTACAGGGAGGCTTGACGAAGCCAGCGCCTCGTATCCAATGGCTCCTGGAACTTAACTTCTGGTTCCTACAATGTTTGAATTGTTCAACTCTGACCCATAGCTTTCATACTTTTTTTGGGTTGTAGAACCCTGTGGTTTGCTTCTAAGTTCATAAATTTGTTGAGTCCTGAGTTACAGTATATTGTGTTATTTCATGTTATTGTTCATTTATAGACCGAATGGGCAGATTGTGTTAAACGGAATCCAGTTACAATGTTTTCATCTCTTTGTTACAGGATTCACAATGACACGCACAGAGACTTCAATGTTACACTTCTCACCACCCTGGCAGCTGCTACAAAACTGGTGTTACCCACACCAGCAAAGCCCATTATCCCGGTCCAGACAGGAGTCCAGGCACAGCAGGAGGAGCAGTCCAGTGGGATGTCAATATTCTTCAGTCTTATAGTATTAGGTGGGCTTTGCACTTTACAACATTGTGCATTTATTATACACTGTGTATGTGTTTTGTGTTGGGGGGGGGGGATAATTTTGCCCAGGTAAGGAGATTCTAAAGCAAATAAACCCTTTTTTTTTTTTTTTTTTTGTAAGGCATTTTTCAGCAAAATTAGTTTTCCCGTTTTTTTTTTTTTCTTTTCTGTAACAGACCTTTTTATTATTATTCATAGGACCTTGTATGTTAATTCCAGACATTTTGTCCAGTAGTTTTTTTGCGAACAGTGTTTAAAATTTTAAAAGTTTCAATCATATATTTATTTTTAACCCGTTCGTTGGCTTTTTCTGGCGGCTGGTCGACACTGTGTTTGGCGTCTTTTTTCGGACACGTTTGGCGGGTTTTCTGCGGTGTCTCGATTCAATCCAATTAGTTTTTTCGTTTTCTTTCATTGTTTTCAGATTGTATTGGCTGTTTTTTGGTGATTTTTCGGATCCGTTCGGCTTTTCCCTGCACTTTGGGGACCCTGCGGTGAATGCTCAATTCACTGCAGGGTTCCCCGAAGTGCGGGGAACGAAAGAGCAACAAAATAACCCCTATAGATTTGTCTGGCTTTGAGAGTTGCGCTATGCTCGCACATCTGCAGGGCCCTCCTTTGCAGTGATTTATAGACCCTCACCCTCTGTCTCATGATACTTAGAGGAAAGCAAAGTGTAGGTTAGGGGTTGTTCAGAAATTGCCGATGTTGCATGTGGAGTTTTTCCTGCAGCGCCTTGGGTTCTCCTTTTGTGAAACACAGTTGTTTGCCGATGTTGCTTTCTATTGAGCCTCCAGGTGCAGTCTGTGCGGCGGTGACCGTTTAACCATGCAGTTAAGGGACATTTGCTTCAAGGAGTTATCGGTTCCTTGCTCGGACACCCGTCTGACCACCTTGCTGAGTGCACATTAGGAGGGTCGCGTTTTGTAGGCCCGTCCTATGTTTCGTCATAGCTTTTTGACGGGGAGGGTTTCAGCACATCTGATGTAACGTGCGATACGATTATGCACGTTACACCATGTGGCCCTCCCCGTCGAGCCGTCAGAAAGCTGTGACTGACGCTGGGAGGAGGATGCTCTCTTGTGACCGCATCCTCAGCACTTTATTGGAGCAATGTAGTGCAACGTTTCAGCTTCGGCTGCGGGCACACAAGCCTTTTTCAGAGCGGAAGGACCATACGTGAGAGTGGACGTTCCTTCCACTCTGACGCCACTGTGGCCACCTTGCTGAGCGCAGTTAGTGTGCCCAGCGCTAGAAAGATCCTCCTATGGATGATCGCACTTTGTAGCCCTGTCAGCGTCTGTCGTATCTTTTTGACGCGGAGACTGAAATCACGTCTGGTGGTAGTGTGCGCACGCTACCCCGTGTGGCCCTCCCCGTCCAGCTTGTCACAAAGCTACGACAGACATGGGGAAGTGCGGTCACACGGACGCATTCAGTGCGCTCGTGTGACTGCAGCCTTATATGGAGCCTTTTTAAAGACTATAAATTGTAACTTGAAGTAGTAATGTGTAAAATTGTAATCCTCTTGATTTCTTGTTTGTCGTCCCACCCCCTACCCATCTTCCCTGGGGTTGTGTGGTGTGGATACCAGAACAGGCAGCTCAATGAACTGACGCCCAAAGCCATTTCCTTTGAGAATCTTCTTCATAAAACTCATGTATAAATAGCATATTGAGTTATTCTTTTTCTTAGGAAATACAATACATGTGGTAATTAAAATACCCTTTTTTTTTTTGGCATTCTTATTATTTATGTTGCCTGGGGCTGCAGCCACAAGTCTGATTCAGTTTTTCCCACATAAATTTACTTACAATTTTACATCATGTGACTGGCTCCTCTCCCCCCCCCCCCCCGTAGCCATCCTTCTATGGTTTATTTCTATCCGTTATCTACAAAATGCAGGCCTCTTGCCATATGATACGTGATCGTAACAATTCATTTGCCCCCTCCTTAATATGTGGCATCCTTCATGTGATGTTGGCAGTCACACGGCTTGCAGTCATATGCCGGTCATGCTCACTTCCTGAATGACTCTGGGGTTGTTTTGGTTCAATCCTACAATTCAGCTTAATGATTCCAGGGCTGGAGACACATTGTGCTTTTTCTCAAGTCTTCCTTAATGACCTTTTTATGTTGTATGCTACTCTGCCTTCTATCACATTGAGGGAAGCGCTGGTTTGTCAACCGTACCTTGTGAGACCTGAGCGGGCCCCACCGTAGAGCAGGCCACTAGTGCTGTTGCTCGTCCTCAGGATCCTCACCCCCCCTTTCCCTCACTATAAGTTTACAGGGTCATCCAGATGTGGACCCCTTGCTTGATGTGCCTAGAGTGGTGTCAGCTATACCCTCCTAACAAGGCCGAACCGATCGTTGGGGTTTGCTGCACCTCTCGTGCAGGGATGACGTCCTTGGCAATCAGTACTGGCCACCCTCTTTGGGTGAGATCAGACTGATTTGCATATGGAGCATTCATCCCTGTAACGGCACAAGCAAGCTAAAACCTTGTGAGACCTGAGCGGTCCCCACCGTAGAGCAGGCCACTAGTGCTGTTGCTCGTCCTCAGGATCCTCACACCCCCCCCTTTCTCTTACTCTGCCTTATATCACATTGAGGGAAGCGCTGGTTCGTCAACCGCACTGCGTAGGCCCCCATGTCACTGGGGTTCAATAACGCCTTCCTTATAATAATGTACAAGCCACATGGCTATCAAATGTATGAAGAACTATTCAGTTTTTAATAACCATGAAAAATTTAATTTTCAGTCTGATTAAAAAAATATAATATCCAAAAAAAGACCAAAACACAAATTCCAAATTGAAAATGCACATCGCCCTTTGTGATGTCATGTTATTGATTTGACGTGGAATTTTTTTTTTTTTTTTCTTTCTACATTTAATTGAGAAGTTGAAACTCTGTCGTAATAATAGGGTATTTTTATTTTGTCAGTAAAACAGACCAGTTAATAGCTTTATCACTTCTAAATATGAATTCTCACTGCTGCCACCCCTATCCTGCCCTTTATAGGGAGCAGGTAGGAATTGTAGGGTAATAAACGGAGTGGCGCTAGTGCACTGAAGCAACCGACCGCAGCTTCTTTCCATGATTGACAGCTGATGTCCTTGAGCTCTTTGGAGCGTCCAGCTGGCAGGAAATATTCACTTGTTTGACACACAGAATGATAAGAAAAAAGGGCCCTGCTCAAGAGCTTACAATTTACGGTATCACACGTGCGTTGGTTTTGCTTCCAGAGAATTGCATAGAGATGGCTGTACCTGAATTCTGGGCAGGAATCCGAGCAGATAAGTAGGGAATTATTATGTAGCAGTTTGTAGAAATAATGTAATAAACTTCAAATCTCCCCTTGGGGATGGATCCATTATAAAAACCCGTGAACCTGGCACATTTCAGGAAAATCCATTAAGCGGTTTGGCCAGTAGAGCCGACTCAATAAACACGCATTTGACTTTTTCTTCCTTTTTATTTACTTTAAATTACGGGATTTTCCCTTCTCTATAATGAGTACATTAGTGTTAAATTTCCGGCCTATATGATGTTTCTCGTTTACATTATGCTAGAATAATATTGGTACCGATTCTCAATCTGTATATAGATATTTACAGGGTTATTCAGAAAGTGCTCTGCCTTTCGCTGCACTTCGAGTTAAATTTGCCGACCCTACAGTGAATACAGCATTCACTGCAGGGTCCCTGAAGTGCAGCGTATAGACCCGTCAAACAAATGGAAAAAAGGGTCTGTTACAAAATACTGCACCATTTAAAAAAATCTGGATTTTTTTTTGCTGGAAAAACGCCTAAAAAATTGACTTTTTGCTGCAAATGAGGAGAATAAGGCTGGGGTCAGACGAACGCATTTTTAACGTGCGTTTAGGTGCACTTAATCATGGCCGCAGTTGCAGCAAATGACGGGCAATGACAGCCAATATACGAAGTACGGCCGCACAACGCAAGCGGCAAACGAACGCATTTTTTTGAGAACGCAGGACCGCTAGTACTGACGTACAGAGTGCACTGTGACCACATAGCGGCGTGTGTGCGTGATTAAGAGACGTCAGACGCTGCTCATGTCTGGCCAACATAAAGTCCAGACACCCAAAGTTTCCTGGTTTGGATCCGTAAAAAATCACACCCGAAAATGCGCATCGTATGACCGATTTCGCGCATTCCGTGAAAAAATAAGTCAATGCGTTCGGATGCACTTTTTGACGGTCGCTGCGAATAATACGTTCGTTTAACCCTAGCCTTAACGGTTGAATACATTTTTAAGAAAAACGGGAAATATTTTTTACATTGAAACCTAAGCGATTCGCCTGATTTAAACCTGTCGAGTGAAACCACCGGAAATCAGGGCATTTCACTGACATTTCGGTGCTGTTCGGTGTTCTCTGAATAGATTAACCATTACTTTTCTATGGGGATTTCACTGCTGCTGAAGGTCACCGTATTTTGATGACAATTCATCAATATTTGGCATATTGCCAGCTTCTTGAATGGCCCCGAAATTGTACCCTGCAGGGAAATTCACTGTTCGGTGCAATTTCGTGGCTAATTCGCTGCTCTTTGAATAACCCCTGTAGGGTGTTATTCAGAAACTGCCCAAGGAGGAGGATTTGCTTAGAGACCTGACTTGAACTTATCTATGAAGTGAATTACATGTTCATTGAGAGCCCATCTCAAAATCCCACCTAATAAATCCCATACTCTCCTCTCATCCCGTGGCAAAAAGGATGGCACGATCCGCTGCTTTTTTTTCACCGGGAGCTCAGTGAGACTGGGAACAAATAGTTTGGAGTCTCCCTCCATGCGATCCCACAAGAGCAAGCTCGCAGCTGGGACATGCAAAGCTCCATGGAGACCTATGGACTCCACGTCCTGATACTCGCAGCGACACAGAGCGCCACTACTGGTGTCAGTGAGGTTTGCGGTTTGTTCCGGGGCGAGTTGCCTAGATGGCACATACACTTGGAATATGACGTTACAGTGGAGACGGTAAGGAAGAATCTGCAGATGCCGCTTTTCCTGCTTATCGTCCCCACCTTAGCGTCAGGTATGGAATAGGGCCCTTAGTTTACAAGGCTGGCTTTACTAAAGCTTACTTTCAAAACTGCTAGAATGCCCTTTTTTAATATGCTCTCTTTTAACTGTAAAAAGCACAACAATCCCGTAAATCGGCTTATGGTGAGTAACATAAATTGTGTAAATGATATTTCATTGTATTTTGACATCTGCTTTTCCTTTCTTCACAGCAATTTGCATCATATTGGTGCATTTACTCATTAAGTTCAGGCTCCATTTCCTTCCAGAGAGTGTTGCGGTTGTTTCATTAGGTAAGTTGATTTTCCGCTCCGCTTTGCTCTGTTGATGTTTAAATTGCAGTCCAAATAAAACCTAAAATTTGTGTGTGTCTGCACATCCTGGGGGTGACGACAAGCTGCTGCCTGGTCTTGCCAGCATTAACAGAATGATGTAATAAAAAGTAAGTTGTTTAGCACACCTGCTATATGTGCTAAAACTGTGGATCAGATTCCAAGTCTGGTGGAAACTTAACCAGAGTTCTGGCTATCTGGTGGACTGTGTAGACTTTAAAGTGCACCAATTGTGCCCAAAACAACTTTAGCTGAATTGAAAGCTCTCCCAAATCAGCATGTACATTGTGTTCACCAAGCTGTTAACAGATGGATAGTTTTTTTTAAAAAAAAAATTGTAATTTTGTAAATAAATTTCCCTGAGCTTCCTTTTTGCTCTTTGTGCTGCGGCATGCCGCATGAGATGTTCCGCTGGGGAGTTATTTCTGACTCTGCACACATGTGAGACACTCCCACAGAGATGAATGCTGAATTAAAAATCCCGAAAGACTGAGCTTTTGCAAATGAATCACAGATCTTCGGAATAGATAGGGATGCTGGATGCTCGGTAAACTCCAACGTTAACCCTTCCTTACAATGCTGCATTTCCTCCGCAAGTGTTGTCTAAAGTAATATAGTATCGGTGCATCCCTAGTAATCCCTTATCGACGGGAATTGCTAATGCACTCATGCCGCAACTCGGCTTGCAGCTCGAGTGGTGCAATTCCCTGTGCGAGGTTACTGTAATTTTCACCTCCTCATGGAAGGGTAGGTTATTCCAATGTAGCTTGCGCCTCCAGCCCAGAGACTATGAAATATCGTCTCCTCAGAGCTGGTGCGACATGGTTGCATTTTTGCAAATCACGTAACACTTTCTGGAAACCCCACCCCTTTAAATCCCATACTCTCCTCTCATCCTGCGGTGGAGAGGGTGGCTCAGTCTTCTGCTCACTGACAGCAGAGTGAGACTGGGAACAAACAATTCCTAATCTCACTCTACGGTGCTACGCGATCTCGTGAGCGTGAGCTCGCGGCCTGGACACGCAAGGCTCTATAGAGTCTCCACGAGCCGATACATGCGGCAGAGCGAAACGCCACTGCCGGTATGTGGCACCTCGCACTTCTATCTGGGGCTAGAGGCTAATAAAGCGGCTACCCTGGAATATGGACAGTAAAATGAAGACTGCTTACCGTCTCCATTTTTACCATCAACTATGGAATAGGGCCCACAGAATCTAGCAATGTGTTTCTCCTTCTATACTAATTTTTTAAACACTAACCTAGAGAATCTCAAGGTAAAAGATGTAAACTTACGCAAGCTGTTGTAATTTTCCCGGAGTCATTATAGTCCATGGATTTGTTAAGTTTACAAGAGCTGTTGTAAAATATTACACCAAGTTGCACTAGAGCCCATGGTGTTTACAAACGCCATCTGTAAAGGACAGATGACTAAATTCTATACTATATTTGTGATACGTGTATATTATAGGCGTCCATAAGCAGTATATAGACATGCAAATATTTCAGTGTACATTTGCATGCTTGCAATGAAAACAGTGTTTGATTTCTTAACCCCTTGAAGGCGAATGACGTGTGGGGGTCGTCCTCATGTGTCCCTGCTGTTTGTGGAGGACGTCCCCCACACGTCATCACTTTGAAGCCCCCTCCCACCTGACGATACTCACCTCTCCATCAGGGGTCTCACTTCCTTGAAGTCTGACCTCTGAATTTCTACCTAACCCCCCCCCCGGCGAACTGACGTTATCGTGCCGGGTGTGATGACCTCAGTTTCAGGTGTCCCACCCTTCCCACCAGAGCAGAGGGAGCGCCTGAAGGGGAGGGGGATACAAAGTCAAGAGGCATCGCTGGAAAGGTCAGTCTGACCCTTCCAGCGACTCTCTCTTTAACCACTTTGGTGCCAGGCCGTAATATTATTTATTTTGAGACGTGACCTATTCACTCCAGTGTCAAATGCCACACAGTGAGGAGCAAGTATTGTAAAGACATGGAGGAGGCACTTTACAACACAAACTATCACAAGATTGATACACCCAGTGACACCTATAGAGTAAATTATAAATGAGAAAAATAAAGTAAATGTACAATATCAGCAAAAGAAATACATTTTGGTTTTTTTGGTGGTAGTGTCCCTTTAAAGAGCAAAGTACTTGGTAGTCCAAGGAATTAAGTAGTTAAATCAAGCAGTTAAGATTAATCTCAGCCTTTCCAACTGAGGTCTGAAGTTAAAGTTGCCAACACGCCTTTTCTCGGCATCTACCCCGGAGAGCAGATGCTGTCTGCTTCAGGAGATATTTTTGACATCTGTTCTTTAATCTTTGTAAAGTATTTGCTTGACATCTTGTTAATGTAAATTTGCCTTGCAGTTTTTTTTTTTATTATTATTTTTCCATTGCAAAACTTTTATTTTTCTTGACCCAGAATTTGGGTAAATAGCCGGGTGCCAAATTATGATTATTCTCCCACTTTATATCCCTTTGGAAATAAATGATTACATTGTTTGGAGAGGCTGTATAGTGACCACTTATGTTTTGAGTATATGGCAAAATGCCCACAAGTCACCCTCTCACTCTCACTGGCTGCTCCACTGGGTTCTGGTAGTAGTTTTATGGAAAACCACTTGGTGTGAAGGGGTAAAGCACATTGTGTCTGTCTTTACATGAATTTGAAGGCGAGATGACATTTTGTGATCAAACACCATCTAATTCTAAAAGGTTATTATTATTAATCTTTATTTATAGCCAGCATATATGAATATGGTTCAAATACTATTTCTTTCGATTGTATATAGCGGGGATGCGAACCGTTTTAAACCCGAGTGCCCAAACTGGATCGCTGAACCAACTTATGTGTCTCAAAGTGCCAACCCCGCAATTAGACCTGAATACTGATTTATTTTAGAAAAACACTTCATATGACTGTTTGAACTAATTATGTGCTTAAGTCTTAGAAGAAAAATACAGTATAAGAAGATGCATGTATTACCCCCATCTCACACATGTACAGTATATATATTTGCCCCAGCTCACACATGGATATATTGTCCCCAGCTCACACATGGATATATTGTCCCCAGCTCACACATGGATATATTGTCCCCAGCTCACACATGGATATATTGTCCCCAGCTCACACATGGATATATTGTCCCCAGCTCACACATGGATATATTGTCCCCAGCTCACACATGGATATATTGTCCCCAGCTCACACATGGATATATTGTCCCCAGCTCACACATGGATATATTGTCCCCAGCTCACACATGGATATATTGTCCCCAGCTCACACATGGATATATTGTCCCCAGCTCACACATGGATATATTGTCCCCAAGCTCACACATGGATATATTACCCCAAGCTCACACATGGATATATTACCCCAAGCTCACACATGGATATATTACCCCAAGCTCACACATGGATATATTACCCCAAGCTCACACATGGATATATTACCCCAAGCTCACACATGGATATATTACCCCAAGGTCACACATGGATATATTACCCCAAGGTCACACATGGATATATTACCCCAAGGTCACACATGGATATATTACCCCAAGGTCACACATGGATATATTACCCCAAGGTCACACATGGATATATTACCCCAAGCTCACACATGGATATATTGCCCCAAGCTCACACATGGATATATTTGAGAAAGGATTTTACCAGGAAGGATACATTGAGACTTCTCTCGTTTTCAAGTATGTCCTGGGTGGCGAGTATGTACCGTTAGGTGTCTTGCCCAAGGACACTTACTGGAGAGGTCCTCGTCGGGATCTAACCCATGACTCCATAGGCTCTCTCCACGCAGAGCAGTGATGTTACCTCTACTCCACCCAGCCGGTACTTATTGCCCCCAGCTCACACATGGATATAATTGCCCCCAGCTCACACATGGATATAATTGCTCCCAGCTCACACATGGATATAATTGCTCCCAGCTCACACATGGATATAATTGCTCCCAGCTCACACATGGATATAATTGCCCCCAGCTCACACATGGATATAATTGCCCCCAGCTCACACAAGGATATAATTGCCCCCAGCTCACACAAGGATATAATTGCCCCCAGCTCACACAAGGATATAATTGCCCCCAGCTCACACAAGGATATAATTGCCCCCAGCTCACACAAGGATATAATTGCCCCCAGGTCACACATGGATATAATTGCCCCCAGGTCACACATGGATATATTTGCCCCCTGCTCACACATGGATATATTTGCCCCCTGCTCACACAAGGATATATTTGCCCCCTGCTCACACAAGGATATATTTGCTCCCTGCTCACACAAGGATATATTTGCCCCCTGCTCACACAAGGATATATTTGCCCCCTGCTCACACAAGGATATATTTGCCCCCTGCTCACACAAGGATATATTTGCCCCCTGCTCACACAAGGATATATTTGCCCCCAGCTCACACATGGATATACTGTATATTGCCCCCAGCTCACACAAGGATATATTTGCCCCCAGCTCACACATGGATATACTGTATATTGCCCCCAGCTCACATGGATATATATTGGCCCCCTGCTCACTCAGTCCTCCCGTCTGCCAGGCACCTCACAGCAAGCTTCTTCCTCCTTTGCCGGCGCATGCTGGGATGTTGCCCGGCAGCTCGTTGAGATCCACCAGGCTTGATATCGCAAGATCGCTGCGTTATCTCCGGAGTTAACTCCGCGAGATTGCGGCTGGTTGACTTCAACGAGCGGCCGGGCAACATCCTTTGCCGGCGGCCGCTGCGAGGAAGACGCTTGCTCGAAGCGACACTGAGGCAAGCCTATGGCTCGCGTGCTGACGCTGTCAGCCCCGCTTTCCAGGTGTGGCACGTATACCATAGGTTCGTTATTACTGGTATTTAGTATCACGTTACCACAAAATCCTGTTTTGATCCTCTGTATTTCTCCAGTAAATTCACTAAGGATCTGTCAGCAAACATGCTGTTATTTTCCGTTTAGTGCATGACAAAACTGAAAATTGGAAGTTGAAATACACTTTGCACAAGACATACTGTGTAACATTTAAAATGCAGTGGCCATACTCACCTGCTGGGCGCCTCCATTGCTCGTCTCCTATAGGCCTGATCTTACTTGAACGGTAAATATCGGCAGCTCTGGTGGAGCTAACTTCTGACAGGAGAGGTCGCTGCACGCTGAGCTCTCCTGATCAGATTTTATAAACCTTATGATTAAGCGCCTATTTGGAAGATCTCGTGCCTTGGTGGTGGGGACCGTGTATCGGGACATGTACCGGGTCCTTTGGACGACTTGCGAGCTGGTGCTGGACTTCGGGCCTGCACTTGCACCCTACCCTTCGGTGGCCTTTTTTGCAGCCTGTCTCGCCTCTTGGATTTTTGACAGCGATCTCTGCGGCTTGTGACGTGGCTTCTGGACCCTGGATGGACAGACTAGCGGCTATGGCGATCTTGGTGCCGAGGGAAGGTTCCCCTGACCAGGCGGGAGCGCCGAATGAGTGCACCGGATGCTGCCCACAGCTGAGTGATCGCCGACCTGGAGATGATCGGCCCGCTACCAGGGGGGACCTGTGGCTCCTCTTCGAGGAGCTTCGTGAGATCTGGTGTGCTGAGGTGCTGGCACTGCGGTCCGGTGAGGGCGAGTCTGCCGTGGGTTACACAGGAGGATGCGTCTCCAGCTGCAGGATCAGGCCACTCCACTTCAGGCCGACCACCGGAGTGCCGCTGACGGGTCCTGGGATGCAGGCTGGGAATGCGGTGGAGCAGTTGCCGGCGTTGCTGCCTGCTGTACGAATGGCGGAGCTTACCTGGAGTCAGGAGCCCTGTGACTATCGTCGGCCGGTCCCAGTCGTCGTAGGGGACGTACGTCGTTCCACTGCTGTTGTGTCACTGCCGCCGGTTCTGCTCCGTGGTGGTGTCTCTTCTCCTGAGGTGGTGACCCCCTTCCTTGGCCTATTCCTTCTCCTGGCTGGCGGCTTGCCTTCACAGCAGATGCTCTGCGGTGATGTTCGGTTACACCTGGTTCCCAAGGTCTGCGGGGTCGGAGCCTTGTATGTCCTCCTGCTTCTGGACACTGGATGAAAATCCTTGGTCAAGCGAAAGTCTCTGTCCCTCACCTTGGAATTTGTGGCCTTCGACTACCCCCCCCCCCTTGATGAAACCCCCCTTTTTTGATGACACCCTCCCTTTTGATGACACCCCCCGATCTGGACACTCTTTTTGAGGATTTTATTTTGCCCTTCTGGGACGGGGCTCTTCGTATGGGTATACTCCCCCCCCCCCCCTTGTGAAATGACCCCTTTTGTTGGCCCTCTTGTATGTCGGTGTGTATCTGGGGACGCTTTTTTGAGTACACATGTCGATTTCCCCCCCCCCACCCCCTTGTCTTGGACACTCTTTCTGGGGACTCTCTTTTACGTACCCAGGGAGTGGTTATTTATGTGATGGACTGGGCACCTGCACCTCCTCCCCTCGTTTTTTTTTTCTTTCTTTGGTGTGGCGGACATTGGGCTGCTCTAGGTGAGCCGTTGGCACGGGTACCATGGCCCTGACCGCGTCCTCTGGCCCCAGATCGCCCGGCCACGTGGCCTTTTCCATGGCCTCCAGTTCCCTGTGGGGTTCCTGGAGAGGGCCAGGAATGCCGCCTTTTTGGCGGTCCCCCACCCTCTTTTTTTTTTTTTTGTGTCTGGTGCCCTACTCGTTGCTTACCTGCAGTTTTGTCCCCCCCCCCCCCGTTCACTTTTATGTCTGAGTGTCCTTTCCCTTTCCCCTTGTATCTTTGCTCCCAATGATGACCTTTTTGGCTGTTCCTATCTTATTTATTTTTTTTATTTTGAAAGAATGGCATCAGAGCACAGACATGACAGCCGTGCAGGGCCAAATCTCAGAAAAGCATGCATCAACAACAAGAGCATTGCAATAGATTTCTCAAAAATACAGAAAATGCGGCAGGTCCAGCGAAAGACATCGGAAGTAAAGTGAAAATAATAATAATAAAAAACAAATGGTAAGAAAAAGGAGAAGCACATACCAAATAGTACGCCGGGACCCAAAAAACATTGTTGTAAAAAAAAAAAACTGGAAAAGATGGCAAAGGCCTAATGTGTGACCTTCCTGGCTCACTCCTTGTAGTCCGAGGGACAGTAGGAGGCCATGGAAGTGTGCAGGTCACAAGGCCAGGGTACTAGAGGGCCAGGTGTGGCGGGCAGAGCCATGGTGGCCACCACAATGGCACACCTGGAGAGAACCCTAAATGCCACACACACAAAAAAAAGGGTGGGGTGGGTCCAGAGCACCATCCAGTGTGGCAGTAAGAAAAATGAGTACAACAAAGAAAAAAAAGGGGGGGGGATGAAAAAATAGAGGTGAAGAGTAAAAACTCAACACATAGAACAAAAGCCGTATATTCACAAGTAAAAATAAAAATAACAAAGGGGGGGGGTGTCTCTTCAGCCCGTATCTAAACACTATCTACAATCTAGGGCCTCCAGCACGACCATGGGGCAGGAACGAGCAGCACTCATCTCAAGGACGGAGAAAAGAAGCCCCCACAGCACCAGCTTCTCAGGAGCCAAGGAAGGATGCAGTACCACTGTAACAGACCGGATCAAAGCAGTGGGAACCACCATAACCCTGGCAACCGGCTCTCCAGCCAGCAGTCCGCCCACGGAAGGCAGGGCATCAGCCTGTAACGGGTCACCCTCCGTCTGCAGTTGTGAATCCTGCAGTGTCTCGATGCCGCAGCCTCCACTCATAGGGCACCAGTACCCGTCTTCCTCCACCGCAGGACAGCCAGGTATCAAGGTCGGTACGCTCCCCACCTCAGCAACCTCTCATCACACTTCTAAAAAGTCCGCCTTCCAGAGTGCTCTGAACTTCTCCCAGGATGCGCCTGACATCTCCCCGCGTAAGCAGACGACAATCATCGGGGTACCCAGCAACAGCCGCTAGCGAAGGAGGGGCAGCAGGTTCCAACGGGGCCATCGGCTCCAACCGGTTCCGCGAAACACATCGGTAATGCCTGATCTCCCTGTAGTCATACACCATCAGTGGTCGAGGCTGCCGAGTGGGATCAGGCACCAGGGACCGAGACTGCGGCACCCCAATGAGGTCTGGATCCGACAACAAGAAGTCATCCTACCGGCAGCCGCCCATCTGGGATCCCCTGAAGTCCCGCCGATAGGGTCCCTCCGCTAAACTGGATGCTCCGCTGCTCCCCATATCCATTACACCTACACCACAAAGCAGGTGAGTAGTAGAGGCCACACTGGGAACACCAGCAACTCCTGAGCAGGCTTCCAAGATGGCCGCCACTGACTAGGCCTCGACAATGTGCACGGCACTCGGGTATCACTGCAGTCGGCAAGAGGACGGGTCCTGGAAGGAATAAACAGTTCCTCAGTACGGCAGGGACTCAAATGACCAGGGCAGTAGTCATCTGGAACGGTGGGACACAAAAATCAGCGCCGAAAAGACCAGATTGTCAGGGAGCACAGCAGAAGCGTGTCCAGACTCGTACTTGGTCCCACGTCATTTTTCTGTTCCTATTCTTTGTCTGTTGTATTGCTGACTTGTTTTCAAAATAAAAACTTTCAAAGAAAAAAAAAATATATCAGCAGCTCTGATTGGACCTCAGGCTATCGCGAAAGTGGCGTTGTTTAGGTATGACAGGTGCACTTTAACCATCATTGTCTACAATGTTCAGGGCAATACAAATACAGTGGCAGTCGCATATTACCCACAGTCACATGAGCATACCGTAAATCAGGGCTTTCAAACTCGAGGCCCCTCAAGATGTGGAGGCCTGCAATTCCCAGAATTTCCCCAGTGCAATAGATGGCCAGAGAATCATGGCGGTTGTAGTTCAAACATCGGGGGGGGGGGGGGTTGAGTTTGGCAGGCTTGCCCTAAATAATGCCTTTGTTTGATTTTCTCAGGTATCCTAATGGGAGCAGTGATAAAGATCATAGAGTCTCAGAAACTAGCAAATTGGAAGGTAGGTACCCCTAAAGGTCAACATACACCCCCCCCCTTGTATATCTCAGCCTTGTATATATGAACATTTCCTGGTCTTGCCGGAGGACTTGATAGTTAATGGATTTGCACAGATGCTCATTATGGCTATAAATCCTCACACCTTCCTGTATAATTAAGTCATATACAGCTTTTCTGCAACTGTCACTGCCTATATGTAAATATAGAATAAACCTTTACCTGTTCCTTCTACATTTAATGTATAATCTGTCATTCTGTATATGTTCCCATTTTTTTTTTTTTATTGGAAGTTCATATTCAGAAGGTCTGTACATTTCCCACTTACAGGTAAGGCTAATGTTAGATGAACGCAGTCTGAGCGCACTCTGCGTACATGCATAACGGACGTACATACTGACGGAAGATACTGTAGACACCACATGGTCCGTTTTTTTTGACGGATGTAGAAGAAAAAGGGAAATATGGGAAACAAAATTAATAGACCGGTACAGTCAGCCAGACCAAAAAAAACTCTTAGCAGCAACGTGATGGACGCGCAAATGGTTGCGTCATCACGCACACAGGCCGCTACGCTGACGCGGCGTACTCTGGGCGTCCGTCGTAGAGCTTTTACGTCGAGGCCTAAATGGTGTCTATTGTCACCTGCCTGGTTGGTCTCTATTGATCACAAATCAATGCTACGACGGACGTTAAACTGTGCGGGGACACGGACGTGATGACTGCGTTCGTCTGACTCTAGCCTTAATGTTTCACTTGTCCTAGGACCCCCCCACCACCACCCTTTTGTCCTCCAATTCTACCCTTGTATATGCACTATTACATTCCAAACGCTAACGTCGGCGCTCACCTGCGTGAGCTTTAACGTTAGCTTTGGTGGCCCTATCGCGGGCGCATCATAAGGGGTTGAAAAACCCGTTAGCAATTCGGACCTTGCGCTCCCTTGCGCGAGCTTACTGTACTTTGCGCTCCCCATGTTAAGCATAGGGAGAGCAAAGTCCTAACGCTAATTACCGACCGGCTACAGTTAATTCGAAAGTTAGCACCAGGTCCAGAAACCCCCGCCCCCATAAAATCACATACTCGCCTTCCATCCCGCCGCTGAATCGGCGGCTCCATCCGCCTCCTCTGGCTGCTGGGAGCAGGGAGAGACTGGGGGGAAAAAAGTCCCCAGTCGCTCTCTCTCTCTCTGCGGATCACTACGCTGACCTGCCGGATCTTGCGGGGCGAGAACCGGCAGGTCATGTGACCTGCAGCGTCTGCCTCAATAGAGTCCTATGGACACCATTGAGGGAATGCGCGTGGCGGCGCTGCCGCGCGCATCCCAGGGCTTGGCGCCGGATTACGATGCAGGCAGCTTTTTTTAGCGCCTGCATCGCAAGATCACGCTAAAATGGGGACGCAGGCGGGGATGCAGGCGCAGGTTTTTCTCCTTTGCTTCCCCGTTTTAGTGCGAGCATCGTAATATAGCCCTATGTAGTTTTGATAAACTGAATATTCCCAGGTGTTCATGGAGTCTAAAATTGACATAAACATATCGTACATAAAGAATTGAGGTTTTATGCAGGGCTGCAACTACCGATTATTTTCATAATCGATTAGTTGGTTGGATTTTTTTTTTTTTTTTTTTATCCATCAGATAAAAAATAATAATTTTGTTTTACTTAAAAGGAACACATATCATACCCTACCTCCCTTTTTTTTTATTTATTTTTTATTGCGCAATTAGCTTAGAGGGTTATTCAAAGAGCTCCGAATTGCTGGCGAAAGGTAACCGAACTCTGAAATTCAGCAGACAGTTACTTTTCCTGGCCATTCGGCTATTCAGAGAGCAGGCAGTTCGCCAAATGTTGGCGAATTGCCTGCACATACGGTGCCTGTTCGAGGGCAGTGAATCCCCATAGAGAAGCAATGCTTCGGCTATTCAGAAAACAAAAACCAGCAGTGAAAAGTTGCCAAATTGCCTTGCTGTTCGGTGGTTTAATTTGACAGGTTTATTCAGGCGAATCCCATAGGCTTCAATGTTAAAAATATTCCCTGTTTTAATTCGATATCTAATAAACCGTTGATTATAATATTCTGCAGTAAAAAGTCTCTTTATTGTTAGATTTTTTTAGGATGTTTTAGTCATTTTTTGGGATTTTTTTTTTTTGTAAACATTCTTTTTTGTTTTTTTTTGGGGGGGTTTTTAAATCGTTTTTTCTGAAACCGCCCTTTTTATTATCATTCCTTGGACCTCATATGTAAATTTCAGACATTTTCGTTCTGTAGTTTCTTCGTAAACAGCGTTTTAATTTTCAAACATTCAAGCGTACTGTTTTTTGTTTTTTCACTCCATTCGTCTGCGGTGTCGGGTTTTTCTGGCGGCTGCTCTGCGCTGTGATCAGCTCCTGCTCGGTTTTCTCCAGCGTGTTCGCCGGGGTTAATCCAGATGTTTTTGCGGGTTTCGGTGAGCATTCGCCCTGGTTTTGCGGTGAGTTTTTGTCAGGTTTGCGGCGACTTTTCGGCGACTTTTCCCTGCATTACGGTGGCCCCGTGGTGCTTGCTGAATACACCGCAGGGTTGCCGAAATGGGATGACCAAATCGCTTCGAAATTGAAGAGAACGAAAAGTTACCGAACGTGCAGTGACTTTTCGATTCTCTTTGAATAAGCCTGGAAGTCTACATACATTACGCAAAGTGCATATCTCCTGTAACATGCAGACTTTTTGCACACAACGTATGTGAGCACCTGGTCACAGTTCTGGATTGGTGCTGTGTCTGCTGCTCAAGCCACGGTCTCCTTTCTCACTGAACAAATGCCGTTATAAACATTCGGATAGATATGACGTCGGTACAAAAGCTGGGTGAGAAGGAGAGGGCACTCCATGCAGCCCGACCACTTTAATAAGCTAAGGTCCGGGTGCATGGAGCGTCCCTTTTAAAATAATTTCATGAATAAACTGAATGGGGGGAGGGACCAGAAATGGGAGTGAGTTTGGGCAAGAACCTGGACCCCAATGTGGGATGGAGTTTGCAGGAAATGGCCAGACCAAAGGGAGGGATGGCAGCTCTGGATTAGAGGGAGGCAGGGAAGGTGGGGTGGTGGCACAGGACTGCAGCGCCAAGTAAGGATAAAACACCAGCAATACTGTTCCTCCACCCAGTGACTGTACCCCAAGGCCTGTGCTATTGTTTTGCTACTGTTGTAAACTAAATAAAATCAAAGTGTTTGTCAAATATTACCCTAGAACCAAATCATAAAATCAGATCTGAAGTAGCATCTGAGGTTATTAACGTTTAATCTCCGTCTGACTCTAATCAGTCTGTGTACAGCACACATTGTTTAATTAACCAACTGATTAATCGATAATGAGATTAGTTGACAACAATTATCATTATCGATTAATAGATTAGTTGTTTCAGCCCAAAATTTGTCACACAGTTTTTCTGAACTTGTGCCTACTTAAATTTTGTTGTCTATTTTCTATGAATACTTTTATTTCTAGACTTTTTTTCAGTAAAAAAAAATTAGGGTATAAGTGCTTATAAGGGCACCTACTTGATAGAGCTTGAATAAATGCATTTAAAAGGGATTTATTATTTCTCATAAAGGCTAGGACTGTATAGTGATATTACATCTCACAGCTTTGTCATGGTTTCCACCATGTCATCCACCCTGTATTTTTGATAGAAATACCAGCAACCACTTATTTGAAGCGCCTGGATGATTAGTTTCTATAAATTGCTTATTTATAAAGTATTTTACCAGGAAGGATACATTGAGATTTCTTTCATTTTTCTGTATGTCTTGGATTCAAGAACATTTTTTTTTTTTTTTTTTTTTTACAGTAGGTACAGAAATTCAAAGTAATAAAATGCAAGATATTAAAAATCAAATCTACAGATTAACACAGCAAATAAATATGTAAGAAATAGACTCATTATGTTACATGTTTACAGGTGCATTCTGTATCGAGGTATATTAATATTTATAAAGTATTTTACCAGGAAAGATATATTGAGATTTCTCTCGTTTTCAAGTATGTCCTGGGTTCAAGAACATTGAAATGTTACAGAAATACAATGCTAATAACATGCAAGATATTAAAAAAACAAAACACAAATACAGATTTACACAGAAAATAAATATGTAGGAAATAGTCATTATTTTACAGGTGCATTCCTTTATTGAGATATGCTAATAGGTCACTCGAGATCCCTAAGACTGGGGGAAGATTTGATGATGTCTGGGAGGTTATTCCATAACTGCAACGCTCTGTAGGAAATTGAGGATCGAGCCACTTTCTTTTTGTATTGTCGTATTGCAAGTAACGTGCAGGACCTGGATCTGAGGTCATAGGAGGAGGGAACTGCGGGGGGAAGCAGCCTATTCAGGTAGGGTGGCAGCTTCCCAGGAAAGCTCTTAAACACCAGGTTGGAAAGGTGAAGGGTGCGTCTAGATTCCAGCTACAGACAGTTTTTAGCTCTTTTAACATGTCACAATGGTGGGTCATTGTGTAACTCATTCTGCCGCTTTGTGCTACAATGTAGTAAGTTTATGACTGTGCGTTTGCGGGGCAGCTGCATACACTACATCTCCGTATTCAATAGCCGGCATCAGCATTTGTTGTACGATCTGCTTTCTTACCGCGGGGCTCAGGCAGGATTTGTTTCTGTACAGGGCACCTAGTTCAGGGTAAAGTTTAGATGAGAGTTTTTCGATGTGGGGGCCAAAGGATAGATTTGGGTCTAACCACATACCTAGATATTTGAGAGAAGTGACTGTGGTCAGCGTGCCATTTGAATTTGTCCTGACACATAGATGTGGATTTTGCAATTTATGTAGTTTAGGTGCTGTTCCAAAGATCATGGTGACTGTTTTGTCAGCATTTTAAAAAAAAATTGGGTTTGATCCACTTTTCTACCTCCTGTGAATTGTTCTTGCAGCACGGCCTCCAGTTGTGGGAGAGTTGGTTTGCTGGTATAGATTACGGTGTCATCTGCATACATGTGTATAGTTGAGGCTTTGCAGACGTTGGGCAGATCATTTATGAATATTAGGGATGCACCGATACCACTTTTTTAAGACCGAGTACCGATACTTTCATTTTATGTCATGTGACCACTTTCCAATAATAACAGACCTCATATAAAAATGCCCCCAGCTCACATGTACAGTGGCAAGAAAAAGTATGTGAACCCTTTGGGATTACGTGGAGTTTTGCATGAATTGGTCATAAAATGTGCTCTGATCTTCATCGAAGTCACAACAATTTGAAAAACACAGTCTGCTTAAAATAATACAACACAAACATTATATGTTTTCATGTTTTTATTGAACAGAACCTGTAAACATTCACAGTGCAGGGTGGAAAAAGTATGTGAACCTTTGGACTTAATAACTGGTTGACCCTCCTTTGGCAGCAATAACCTCAACCAAACGTTTCCTGTAGTTGCAGATCAGACCTGCACAACGATCTGGAGTAATTTTGGACCACTATTCTTTTTGGACAGCAATGGCTTCCTCCGTGGTGTCCTCCCATGTACTCCATTCTTTTTTAATGTTTTCCTTATTGTAGATGTGTCAACAAAAATGTTAGCATGTGCCAGAGATTTCTGTAAGTCTTTAGCTGACACTCTAGGATTCTTCTTTACCTCATTAAGCATTCTGCGCTGTGCTCTTGCAGTCATCTTTACAGGACCACCACGCCTAGGGAGAGTAGAAACAGTGCTGAACTTTCTCCATTTGTAGACAGTCTGTTTTACCGTGGACACAGGAACATCAAGACTTTTGGAGATACTTTAGTAACCCTTTCCAGCTTCATTCAAGTCAACAATTCTTGATCGTAGGTCTTCTGAGAGCTCTTTTCTGCAAGGCATGGTTCACATCAGGATGTGCTTCTTGTAACCAGTAAACCCAAAACTGGTGTGTGTTTTTTAAAGGGCAGGACAGCTTTCAGCATCACATCCAATAATATCACACTGATTGGACTCAAGGTTGGCTCACTCCTGGCTCCAATTAGCTCTTGGAGAAGTCATTAGGCTAGGGGTTCACATACTTTTCCACCCTGCACTGTGAATGTTTACATGTTATGTTCAATAAACACATGAAAACATATGTTTATGTTGTATTATTTTAAGCAGACTGTGTTTTTCAAATTGTTGTGACTTAGATGAAGATCAGAGCACATTTTATGACCAATTCATGCAAAACTCCATGTAATCCCAAAGGGTTCACATACTTTTTCTTGCCACTGTATATACCCCCCGAGATATATATACAGAATGCCCCCAGCTCTCATGGATATGCCCTCAGCCTCACATGGATATTGCCCCCCAGCCTCACATGGATATTGCCCCAGGTCACATGGATATTGCCCCAGGTCACATGGATATTGCCCCCAGGTCACATGGATATTGCCCCCAGGTCACATGGATATTGCCCCCAGGTCACATGGATATTGCCCCCAGGTCACATGGATATTGCCCCCAGCTCATATGGATATGCCCCCAGCTCATATGGATATGCCCAAGCTCATATGGATATACCCCCAGCTCATATGGAAATGGTCCCAGCTCATGTGGATATTGCCCCGGCTCATGTGGATATTGCCCCGGCTCATGTGGATATTGCCCCGGCTCCTGTGGATATGCTCACCTATACGCTGGGGAAGCTGGCCGCGTGCATGAAAAGCACGCGGCCAGCATTCCCTTCCGGCAGCAGGGATACTCACCCATCCTGAGGTCCGGACGCGCTGGTGTGATGCGATCCTGTGGCCGCTGGCGCTTCTGTGACGCTGCCTTCAGCCAAGAGGCAGCGTCACAGAAGCGCCTGGAGGCTGCGCGAACGCGCCACAGCAGCGCGACAGACCTCAGGATGGGTGAGTATCGCTGCCACCGGAAGGGAACGCTGGCTGCATGCTTTTCATGCACGCGGCCAGCTTCCCCAGCCCCGCGGATACCGGCGAGCTGGCCCAGCGCTGGCTTCCGGTATCGGGGGGGGGGGGGAGTGTGTATCGGGCCTTTTGCACGAGTACCAAGTAGTCGTGCAAACGGCAGTATCGGCACCGATACTAGTATCGGTATCGGTGCATCCCTAATGAATATTGTGAATAGCAGGGGGCCAAATATCGAGCCTTGGGGTACACCGGATGTGACTGGGAGGGGGAATGAGGAACTGCCAAAAATGGACACATATTGCCGTCGGTCGGATGCGTACGATTGAAACCAGGTTAGCGTGCGATCAACAATACCAGAGTTTTTGAGTTTTTCTAACAAGATGCCATGGTCTACTGTGTCAAAGGCCTTGGCAAAATCAAAGAAGTTGGCTCCAGTTAGGTTTCCTTGTTCCATGCCAGCTTGGATATCATTGCAGACTTTTTAAAAGGGTGGTGTAGTTGAATGATTTGGACGAAAGCCGGATTGATCTGGGGTTAAATAGTTCCATTATTGATAATAATCACGTAATTGTGTGTAGATGCATTTTCCCAAATTTTTTGACATTACAGGGAGCAATGATATCGGACGGTAGTTGGATACCAAAGTACTGTCACCACTTTTATGGATAGGTACCATTCTCGCAGTCTTCCAGAGTTTGGGTATGTATCCAGTCGCCAGTGATTCATTGATTAGGGTTGCGACAGGATTTGCAATTGCCGGCGCACTGATTTTCAGCAGCATCGCTGGGATTTGATCAGGTCCAGACTGGTATGTCATTTTTTGGTTACGGAGAAGTTTAGTAATGACGCTGACAGGCGCTGGTCTAAAACTGTTCTCCTCTCTGATACAGAGTCTGTGCGCAGTTGGTGGGGCCTGACCTGCGTGCAGCCTTTCTGTAGGTGTGTCATTTGCTAGCTTAGCAATCAGGGTGGTGGCGTATCCAACAAAATAATTAGATGTAGCAAATGCCTTTAATAAATAGAGATCTCTTAAGTGACTTTAGATTGGGGGAAGATTTGATGGCATCTGGGAGGTTATTCCATATATGCAGTGCCCTGTAGGAAAATGAGAATCGAGCCACTTTCTTTTTGTATTGTGGTATTGCAAGTAAGGTACTGGTCCTGGATCGGAGGTTATAGGATGAGGGAACTGCTAGGAGAAGCAGCCTATTCAGTTGGAATGGTAGCTTCTCAGAAAAGCTCTTAATTGCCAGGCTGGAAAGGTAAAGGGTGCGCCTGGATTCCAGCGCCGGCCAGTTTAACTTTTAACGTGTCACAATGGTGGGTCATATAGTTACATTGTAGCACAAAGCGGCAGAATGAGTTCTACAATGTAGTAAGTTTATGAAGGTGCGTTTTCCGGGACAGCTGTATACACTGCATCTCTGTATACAATAGCCGGCATCAGCATTTGTTGTACAATCTGCTTTCTTACCGCAGGGCTCAGGCAGGATTTGTTTCTGTACAGGGCACCTAGATTGGGGTAAGTTTAGGTGAGAGTTTTTCGATGTGGGGGCCAAAGGATAGATTTGGGTCTAACCACATACCTAGATATTTGAGAGAAGTGACTGTGGTCAGCATGTCCTTTGATTTTGTCCTGACACAGATGGGGAGTTTGTATTCAATTTAGGTGCTGTTCCAAATAGCATTGTAACTGTTTTGTCAGTATTTAGAAAGAATATATACTGTAGCATCCCACGGAAATAAAATATGGTAGCATGTTAAACTGCAGGTCGTTTTTGCATCTTCTGGGAGGAAAGCTAATGCAGAAAAATGTCTTTGAGGTAGTGCAAGGTGCACATGAGGCTTCTATTACTTCATTTATTCAAGCTTCAAAGCCAATATGTAATTTTTACAGATCCATTTCTCCGGGTCTTGTAAATGTCAGTAAACACCTGCTCCACAAAGCCGATTTCTAAAAAGAAACTCTAACACGTTTACAAGTGGATTCGGCTAAATCAGCCCACGGGTTCCCCGTGTCGTTATTAGAAGTCACCGCTGAATCCTCAGCAAGGCTTTTCAGAGAAAGTACATTTTCATTTTTTATTCTTTTCCTTTTGGATTACTGCTGCCCAATTACCATTAGCTGCTATTGTTTTAACAACAGGAAAGGGCCTGTGAATGGCAGCGGAATATGTGAAACACCGCAGAGCTAAAGTGCAAAAGAAAACGTATCAAACAATATAAATGTACACAGCAATTTCTCAGTGCGAAATGATTCCTTTGCTGCATAGGGGCCGTGCGCATTCACATATTTATAAACGGGCTCAAATTGCTTTAACTCTTTCAATCTCATTATGGGGGCACTTACAGAAGTAATAACTGATCAGCAGAAACTGAAAACCCTACATCGAAGTAGGTGTCATTTTCATAATATCAGTCTAAAGAGAGGTTTTATAAATGCAGTGGGTTTTTTTTGGCGGTTGGGTTGGCACCAGTGGTTTTTCAGTGGTACAGTAGACTGTTCAGTGTTGATTTTTGCAGACAAAATGGAAAAGCTATTCTGAGTCTGTGGCGACGTGGTCACTTTATGTCATGTGTGGGTTTTTAAAAAAAAAAAAATATTTTTTTATGATACCGTTGGCTAATGTTTTGGGTTCAAGTAATTTGAAGTATGAATTTCCTTTGTGCAAGGCACCATAGTGATAAGTCTGGTATGAAAAGTGTTGATGACAAGAAGATTCAATAAGAGTTCGGATTCCATAGTTACATTGGCTGAAAAAAAGACGTACGTCCATCGAGTTCAGCCTTTCCCACATCACCTACTGCTGTTGATCCAAAAGAAGGTAAAAGAACCCAGTCTGAAGCGCTTGCCAATATGCAACACACTGGGAAAATATCCCCAGTATGTGGAAAGAAATTGCCCATTTCTGCATCTAAGTGGTCAATTGTGTCATGGGAAAAAACAGGACTTTTCCCACCTCCATGCGGCTTACGATTGTGATTTTTAATCCATACGCTGGATTTTTTAAAAAAATCCATTTTTCGAGAGATCACTGGTAGGCTGGACGTAAAGGATTCCAATCTCCTTATTTCCATTTCTGAAGATTCCCAGGATCAGTTTAGGATTGAATGACTTGCAGTTGATAGCCTTTGTACCTTGTACCTTGCATTCGTAGTTGTAGAGTTCCTAGCAGTGACTTCACCTCCATAAGGATGTTATTTGTTTCTGGAGCATTTCCTCATCGTTGCAAAATTATTCAAAGAACACAGAACTTCCATTATTACCTATCAGCTAGCATGGTTGTAAAAGTTAATGTAACACTTTATAGGAGGCTTACAAGGACTCCATTGTAAATAACTGTATATAGGCCGATTCAGCCAAAACATAGGAGCGCTTAAACTGTCAAGCAAAATGTCTCTAGGTTTTAATCTAGGTCTGCAATATGTTTGTGGATTTGACCGGTAGTCACCACAACACCATGTCGGCTGTAAAGTAAGAGTATTGCCTGGTATACAGTTGGAGCACGTGGCCATTATTATTATTATTATTATTATACTTTATTTATATAGCGCCAGCATATTCCAGTGCTGAACAATGGGCACAATATAGACAGGGTTACAATAAATTGAGACTGAAAAACATTGTGATAAACCAGTACAGGAGGAATGGATTGCCCTATTCCCATGGGAATTTACAATCTAGAAGAGTTGGGGGTGGAAACAGGAGGAGAGGACTGCAAGGTGAGCGTGATGGACTGGTGAACGTGATGGACTGGTGAGCGTGATGGACTGGTGAGCGTGATGGACTGGTGAGCGTGATGGACTGGTGAGCGTGATGGACTGGTGAGCGTGATGGACTGGCGAGAGTGATGGACTGGCGAGAGTGATGGACTATAAGGCGAGAGTGATGGACTATAAGGCGAGAGTGATGGACTATAAGGCGAGAGTGATGGACTATAAGGCGAGAGTGATGGACTGGTTGGGGCAGTGAGGTGTATTAGTGGGTCGGGTGGTTGGCTTGCCTGATTAGGAATGTCTTAAGGGAGCGTTTTGAAGGAAGGGAGACTAGGGGAAAGTCTGACCGTATGAGGGAGAGCGTTGCAGAGGATGGGAGCTGCGCGTGAGAAATCTTGCACTCTGTCATGGGAAGAAGTGATACGGGGAGAAGCTAGGCGCAGGTCACTGTTTGATCTTAGGGAGCGGGCTGGGGTGTATTTAGGGATTAGCGAGGACTGGTAGTGGGGAGCTGAGTTAGTGACCACTGCAATGCGGTAAGCTGGATGTTCTTCAGGAAGCTATTCCTGGCCAAATTAGTCATCAAGTAAAAGCGATGATACAGTCAGGTCCGGAAATAAATGGCAGCCGACACAATTTTCATATTTCTAGCTCGAAGTTACCACAATTGATTTGAAGTGCAAACGTTTATCTTTAACTCAAGGTTTTGAACAAAAATCAAACGTTTGGGACCAGTAACCATTTTCATACACAGACCCTTTTTTTTCAGGTGCCAAATGTAAATGGACACATTAACGTAATCATAAATGTTACTTTTTAATACTTTGAGAATCATTTGCAGGCAGTGACTGAAGTCTGGAACTCATGGACATCTTCAAACACTCTCTTTCCTCCTTTGTGATCCTTTGCCAGGCCTTTACTGCAGCTGTCTTCAGTTGTTTGTTCGTGGGTCTTTCTGCCTTATGTTTTGTCTTCAAGTGCACTGCATGCTCGATCATGTTGACATCAGGCGACTGCCTCGAAATGTAAGAAATGGCTATGTGATCCTCACTCTGACAACTGTGTAAATAAATCTGTGGCACTCTGTAATCTGTGATTTCAATCAGGGCTATACCTCTCCCAAATCAAGGAGTGAGGAGGACATAGCCATTTCTTACTAAGCAATTTACGGCGATTATTGAAATCTATTTATGGTATACAGATTATAAATGGGGATGTGTTACATGTTAATGCCCAGGGCCGGCCCGTCCATTGAGCAGGGTGGAGCAGCCGCTCCAGGCAGCCCTTTGTCAGGGGCAGCATTTTGCCACCCTGGCAAAGGCCATGGCATGGAGAGCGCTCGGCTAGAACAAGGCACGGCACTCCAGCAGGCTTGTGTTTCTGTCTGTATCCAGGGGGCTCCGTTTAATGTGTTGGTTGTTTCCGGGGGGAACAGGATTAGTGATGGACCTGTTTCTGGGGGAGGGACTTGACGTCTGGTCCCTGCAGGAAATGCGGTGCTGGCCAGCATCCGGGATGCAGCAGGCTCAGGGCTTCATAGCGGAGTCTGTGGATGGAGACAAGCTGGGGAGTGATGACAGGTTCCAGGGAGGCCCTGTCGCACCTACTACTGCCTTTACCTGTACCAGGCAGGGAGGTCAGACCTGTGTATACACTCACACTGTCTAGGGGGAGGGGTGATTTACCAGACTGAGACACCTGACCCTTGTGCATTACAGCTATCAATTTCCAGACTGACAGGTCATATCTCTATATAACACTCACTGTGCATGTTGTTATTTTGCAGCCTATCACAGCTGCTCGCAGCCAGTGAGTTTTATTGCTGTGAAGCTCAGTTACGCTCAAACACACCACACATACAGAGTTTTATTGCTGTGGAGCTTTGTAATAAGCTCAAACACGTTGCATGGTTTTTTTTTTGGGGGGGGGCAGTAATTCGTCCATCGCTCCAGGCAGCACAGTGGCTTGGGCCGGCCCTGTTAATGCCGCTAATTAAATCTGGAATCCAGCAATGCTTAGTAGTCTATCTGCATTTTTCGGTTAACTCTGTTAGGTGCGTCCTGACACTTATGGACTTTGGTGGGTCCCTGCTATTAGCGATATTTCTCACCCATATCAAGGAGTGAGTACCATCGAATTAATGATCCGTTGCAGCTATGGTTTACACTCAAGTGTTGTACCGCGTATAGGAATTATATATGTCATAACTACACACCTCGAAGCCAGGTTTGCGGCTAAAAAGCACAATGACAATTTTTTTTTTTTAATCATTCTTCATGTTTAACACGTACCGGCTTAGACTGGGGGTCCTGACTATTATTGAATAGCGAACAATAGCAATAGTGATTGACCCAAGTGTAAGATCATCTGCTTCACTAAGGGGGTTATTCAGAGAGAGGTGAAAACCAGGAGAACTGGCAGGAGAAGAGAACAATCTAGAACAAAATAGCCGATTTGGAAAGCGAGATAAATGGGAGAATTTTTCTGGTTTGGCTATTTTGACCTAGAATTTTCACTTCTCCAGTCATTCTCCTGAGTTTCACCTTTCTTTGAATAGACCTGTAAGCTGATTGCCGTCATTTCATAAACCATTGTGTTTTTTAAGATGTTCATCCTTGTTATTTTTGAATCGATGTGTCAATAAACTGTATAATTTTCTGGTTCCTCCTGAGTCTTGCACGGAATATTTATGGTACCTTTTCTTTCCCGGACACATGTTCGGTGTGCTTTTGTGTGTATTCTAAATTTGAGGGTTAAATCCTATTAAAGTACCTTATTGGCCTTTTTTCTCTGTTTCTTTTTCTTTAATGTTCTTCCAGATAAATGGCATCGATCTCTGTGATGACCAGCTAATAAAATGCCAACAAATAGAACGTTCATCCTCCTACTTTATTGCTGCCTGTTATTTGTTAGAAACCACAGCATGTTAGTGGAAGTTAAAGGTTGTTACATCTTTTTATTGCCTGAAATTACCGGTCAATGAATGCAGAGAGACTGGGACAGGGGGCTCCTGATGCTACTTTTTGGCTCGGTGAACCGAACTTGGGGTCCTATTCCTACCTTGGTGTTAACTTAGCAACTCCATAGAATATAATGGGAATGGTTAAGTATACAACATCTATGGTTAAGTTTACAATAACCTATAATTAGCGCCCTTGGTTTTCAGCTAACAAGTGACAGGCAGAGCGGGCACCAGATCAGACTGCGCTCATCACACTCCCTCCAGAACATTGCCACATATGGTCTGTCCACTGCTTCTCCGATACCTGACAGACACCGCACGGCAGTGTCCTGGAGACAGCTTGAGTGTAACCAGCTCTGTGAATGAAATCCGCGCTGTAAAACGCTCTACCCCGGAAATCCAATGATTTCCTATGGGGCTGGTTTACACCTGGACGTTTTACAGCGCGCAGGAAAGCGCTGTAAAACGTCCGCCCAAAGAAGTACGGGAGCTTCTTTGGGGCGTATAGTAGCGTGTTCGCGGCCATAGACATAGCCGCGAATGCGCTGCAATGCGTGTTCGTGTGGTTTTTTGTATGCACGATACGCGCGGATTGCGCACGTTTGAAAAACGCGGAGGTGTGAACCCAGTCTATAGTGAACCTGTCATATAGAGCCAGGGAACATGTATAATCATAACATCTCATTTAGAAACACTGTGTTCCTCACAGAGAGCCAGGGAATCTGTATAAATCTGGAGGACAATAAATAGGATGGGGACTATACTCTCCCCTATTACAAGGACAAACCCACATTAACCCTTTCACTGCTGAGCCATTTCAACCCTAAGTGCTGAGCTCATTTTGGCCGTTTTGCGCTCATCCTGTTTAACCCCTTCACTGCGGAAGACGCCTGGGGAACGTCCACATAGTGCGCTCGTCTGACACCAGCTTTACCAGGAACTGCTCCGCATACTCACCTCTCTCCTCCGGCTTCCTGCCGTCGTTTTGACTTCCTTCAAGTCAGACGCTGCTTTTGAGACCCCTCCCACAATGTCGTCATTTTCAGGCAGCCACCCGGCAAAGCCGGTAGATTGCCTGAAAGGAGGGGGGGGGTCATTTCGGAGTGTCTGCCATTTCAAGCAATGCCTGTCTTTAACCCCTGAGGTGCTGGTCCACGATCCAGCGCCAGATCGCAGCCTAGTTCTGGTGGAGGCCGACCATCTTAGATGGCAGCTCCACCTTCGGTCCCCATCATCATGGTGCAAACCCCTAGCTGCCCAGGTATTTCCTAAGGAAATCCTATGGTGGAGATCGGGGGTTCCTTTGAACCCCTGTTTCTACCGATCAGTGGCAGCTAGAGGGACATGTTTAGTATCAATGGAAAGGCCAGAGCATGGCCTTTCCAATGCTATCAAACATGACCATGTTCAAAGTAAGAATCAAAAATAAATAATAAAAAATAAACTCCTTTTTGTGTGTTTTTTATTAATGCAGCAATCTTGTTCCCATTTCAATTCTATTGTAAATAATGATGCTGCACTAATGATTTTTTTGCTTTGTTTTTTTTTTTTTTAGCTAAAAATCATGTAATTTCCCAGAAAAATAAGTAACGAGTTCCCATTTCTAATTTTTATTTTTTTCAATCAAATAGTTTTTATTATGGTAGAACAATACAGAAAATACAGAATTTATACAATAATAAAGTATAATAATACAGTAAAGGAGTGTGGTTGAAGTAGTACCAGCCGGTTACAATTGCATGGCAGATTTAGTTCGTCCAGGTAAATCAGGTCAGTTTTACCGGTGAGATCTTGAGTGTACTTGTGTGGGGGTACCGGTGGCTACCAAGGGAGGAGAAAGAATTTCCGGAGATAGAGGTAGTAGAGAGAAACAGATAGGAGAGAGAGATAGGAGGGAAGGTTTGGCAGAGAGATCAATAAAAATATCAGTAAAAAGAGAGAGGGAAGAGGACGGGGAGAGAGAGAGAAAAAAAAAAGGGGAGGTGGGAAATGCAGTAATAAAAAGAGGGGTGGGATCTGTAGGAAGTATAGGTAAATTAAACGGGCAAAAGGAGTGTATCTCAGATGGCAAGACCCGATAGGGGGGAAGGCTCCGGGAGCAGGGATTCCGGCGTTCTGTTACCCTCTCATTCTGGTGTCATCCATCGTCTACAGTCGGCTGAGAATATGAATGAGTTCCAGTGGAACCAGGTGGTGTTATGCACTTCTGTCCATCCACCCGGGGGCAAGGTCGCTGTTTCTAGAGATCTGATGTTTTCGACTTTCGATATCAGGTCTCGAGGTGAAGGCACTACAGATGAGTTCCAATGAGTCGGGATGAGTGCTCGAGCTGCCAGTAAAATCCGAGTCAGCACAGATTTCTTCAGGGATTTTACAGATAAGGCCATCTGCCCTAGCAAAAATATCTCAGGTGTGAAGTCCAATTCGACCTCAGTGGTGTGTTTAGAGAACTTGCGGAGCGCCAAAAGGGCTCCAGAAGGGGGCATTCCCACCACAGATGTAGAAAAGTTCCCTGGCCTCGAAGACATCTCCAACACTCTGTAGAGTGAGTTGGACTACAGCGGGCTATCCAAATGGGGGTAGTATACCATAAGGACGCAATTTTGAATGACGTTTCCTTCAGTCTAGATAGAGGAGTGCCGTGGTGGATGAGCGTGAAAGTTTTCGTCCAGTGCACCTCGGGAATCACGGTTCCCAGCATGGTATCCCATCTTCCCACGTATGAGGGGGGGATCTGAGTCAGAAGATTGGAGAGCGTGATATTGAGAGGAAAGACTGTGTGACGGGACGGCGCCTATAGCACACAGGTTTTCAAATGTCGTGAGTGGTCGCGTCAGATTCGTACCGTTAGGTAGTGACAACAGATAATGCTTGATCTCCAGGAAGTTAAACCTGTCCAGACAGGTAAGTGGAGAGTCTGTGTCCGACGTTGGGATCTGTCGGAATTCGCCATCCTTTAGAACGTGCATGGCCAAAAGGCCTGGATGGGTGGTAAAGCGATTCCGTAGTGTTGGCCTGATGCCCCCTCGAAAAGCCGGATTGTGAGACAACGGGAGAAGGGGAGCTGGAAAGGTAGACAGGGAATGGCGAACCCTGAGTCTGTGCCAGATACTGATGGTACAAATTAGTGTTGGGATCAATCGGTAGTATGGCGGTATATGATCCGGGAACAACCATGGCAATACCCATAACGGGCTCGATGCAAGACTAGCTTCTAGGTCAAGCCATTTCTTAGTTGGGGAGACGACCATCCAGTCTAGTATTCTGGTAACATGGGTGGCATGGTAGTACAAACGAATGTCCGGTAAGGCAAGTCCACCCTGTGCCGTAGGTCTGCACAACGTAGAAAATTTGAGACGGGGCCGTGCGCCCGCCCATACGAAGGAGAGAAAACATTGGCGGAGTGCTTGAAAAATTTTGTTTGAGATGGGGAGTGGGATTGTTTGCATAAGGTAAAGTATACGGGGTAAGATATTCATTTTCAACACCCCTATTCTACCCAACCAAGAAATATGTTTGTTGGACCATGTCGAAATGTCGTGTCTAATGTCAGTCAGGAGGGGCTCAAAATTTAAATTGGAGATACGCGTTACATCTGCCGACAGCCATACTCCCAGATATTTTAGTTTTGTCTGTACACCATTTAAACCGAAAGTGTTTGAAGCTGCTGAGCCGTCTCCCCCCGCACAGAGATTCCTAAGATCTCGGATTTTTCCACATTGATGGCCAAACCCGCCACTGTACCGTAATGCTGCAGTTCCCGTACTACCTCCGGCAGAGAGGTGAGCGGGTCCGTCAGTAGAAACATGAGGTCATCCGCATATGCTGCGATTTTATGCCTGTGTCTCCTCCCCTGTAGTCCTGGAATGGCTGGATTCGCCCTAATGGATTCCAGTAAGGGCTCCAGAGACAGGGCAAAAAGCAGCGGAGACAGCGGGCGTTCCGTTCAAAATGGGGAAACTGGCCGTCAGCGCTCCGTTGACTTGGACTCTAGCCGAAGGAGATGTATATAGAGCGGAAATCCATCTCAAGAACCCTTCCCCCAGTCCAAACTGTTGAAGTACTTGCATCAGATAGGGCCATAACACCCTATCAAATGCTTTCTCAGCATCGGTAGAGAGTAATAAGCACGGAAGTTTTTCTTGCTTGGCAAGTAGAATAGCGTCAATATCCCTTGATGTTGCGTCCCTTGCTTCCCTACCCGGTATAAACCCTACTTGGTCCGAATTAACCAAGCGGGGTAGGTACTGTTGTAGTCGCGATGCTAAGATACGCGCCAAGAGTTTGGTGTCTGTGTTGAGGAGAGAAATGGGGCGATAGCTGGACGGCAGGAGCGGGTCCTTACCCGGTTTTGGGATCGAAGTGATGGTCGCCGCTAGAGCCGAAGAGTGCAGTTTCCCCTCTGATAAGAGCGAGTTGAATGCGGCTAATAAGTGTGGGAGTAGCTCCAGCTGGAGGAGTTTTAGGTATTCCACCGGGAGGCCATCAGGTCCGGGGCATTTGTGGGGCTTGACCTGTTTAATAGCCGACACCAGTTCTTCGACATTGATCGGTGATCCTAAGCCTGTGGCCTCCTCAGGCGACAGTTGTTTAAGGCTCTTGTTTGCAAGATAACCATTAATGTCCGCGACAATAAGGTCAGGGAATTGAGAGGTCTGTAATGAATATAGGGATTGGAAGTACGTGTAAAATTCCTCGGCCACAAGGTCAGGGTGTGTTGTAATTTCCGTGGAGGGGAGACGTATACGAGGGATGTAAGCTTTTGCATTCTTCGATTTAAGTGTCTGGGCCAGCAGCCGACCTGGCCTGTTTTCGTGAAGAGCAAAAAAGGAGTTTGTTTTTGTGGCCAGGAATTTAAGGTCAGCCGTGAGACGTGACGTAAGAGAAGTCCTGGCTTGTGTGAGCTGTTGGTAGGTCGAGGTGTCTCCTGAAGCGGCATGTAAAGTTTCTAAACGGGACACCTCAGCAAAGAGGTCAGCCTTTTGTGCTATACGTAGCTTCTTAGCTGCCGTACCTTTGCTTATGAGAAAGCCCCGTAGGACTGCCTTATGGGCTTCCCAGACCGTGGTAATCGGGACTTCTGGAGTGAGGTTCTCCACAAAGTAATCAGATAACAGTTGGCGGGTCTCCGCCAATACCACCGGGTTCTACAGGAGGGAGAGGTTCAGTCGCCACGTACGCTCCAGAGGGACAAAAATCGGGGAGGTCAAACAGGCCGAGATCGGGGAGTGGTCCGACCACGTTTTAGTATGTATGTCTGAGGCGCGTATTAAGTCAAATGTATGTTGTTGTATAAAAAAATAGTCTATCCTCGAGTATACTGCATGCACTGAAGAGTAATAGGAGTAGTCTTTCTCGCCACCTTGCAGTGCCCTCCACACATCTACCAATTGATGTCCATCTAAGAGTCGTCGCATACGGCGCAAAATGTTTCGTGGGATCGAGGACACTCCCGTTGAAGTATCCATCTGGGGATCCATATCGATATTGAAGTCCCCGGCTAGAACTAATGTGCCCTCTTGGAAGTCTTGAAGAGAGAGTAGGATAGAGGCCAGGCAGTGGTGTTGGGCCTTATTAGCCAGGTACACCGACGCCAGTGTAAAAAGCGTGCCCGCTATACGGCCCTTCACAAAAAGGAATCTACCTTCCGGGTCGCGCCGGACCCCCACCTCCTCGAACGGGAGCCCTCTCGCAAACAAAACAGCCACCCCACGCGATTTACTTAACCCGTAATTGCTAAAATATGCAGTAGGGAAGTTTCTGTCGCGGAGTATCGGTGCCGTCTCACCCCGAAGGTGTGTCTCCTGTAGGAAAGCTACCGACGCCTTCTGCACCCAGAGCTCTCGCAATATTTTAGATCTCTTTTCCGGGGTATTTAACCCGCGGACGTTGTAGGTTAGCATTTGGAGCGTCCCCGGGGAGAACAAGGTCGCCATCTGAGAAGATACGAAACGCTCAAAAAAAAAAAAAAGGGGGGAGTGGGGGAAGGTGAACAGCAGGATACGAACAGGGAAGAGAGAGAGAGAAACAGAGTAGAGAGATGAATAAGTGCGCCAATAAGAGAAAGAGAAGATTGGCCAATGAGGCAGGAGGTGTGACTGGAGGATCAGAGACAGGGGTAGGAGTAGAGCCTCCCCCGCAAAGTCCCCAGAGGGTAGTACACCAAGCCTCTCGAGGGTGAGTAGCCTGATTCACAGTTCAGTTAAAGAAAAATCGAATGAGAATAAACAATGAAGCAGCAAAATCAACAGTTGTGAATGAAAAGTGACAAATTCAAACCACGAGTGAACCCGTTTGAGTCCATTGTAAAGAGAACTTCCCGAAATGGGGAGGTATAGAGCAAAAGTGAGCTAAGATCATAAAAAACATTGCGCTGTCGTAATCAACATAGTATACTTGAAATTATATGAGGTGAGAGTGACCCCTCTTAGCGGAGGCATAAGTAACAGCATCCTGAAGAGACCGTATCACCCTCCCCACTGCCACCTAGAGCAGCTCTAGCCAGCATGTGACAAGTGAAGAGATATGAGAAGGAGTGCTCTCCCGTAGTAAAGTATATGTAGCAGCATTCTGGAGAGGTAAACACCATCACCCTCTCCAGTGCCACTAGGCGCAGACTAAACCAACATATTACCCTGGAAAACATATGGGGGAAAGTTTCCTCCCGTAGTAAGTTATACAACATTCTGGAGATTTAAATAATAACATCCGTACTATCACCGCCTAGTGCGGACTTAACCAACATAATATACTGGAAAACATATGGTGAAAAATTCCTCCCGCAGTAAGTTATATTTAACAACAGTCTGGAGAGGTAAACAACATCACCCTCCCCACTGCAACATATTCTACTCAAAAATATACGAGGGAGGGATACCGTTCGTAGTAAGTTGCATTCAACAATATTCTGGATAGTTAAACGACATCACCCTCCTCACAGAAGCCTAATGCGGTCCGGACCCATGTGTGAAATGTGCAGCACCGCGTTGCAAACCCCCCCCCCCCCCCCCCCTGTCCACTATAATTTTTCTTAAGTAATTTTTTTCCCCCTTTTTTTTTCCTTCTTTTTTTTTTTTTATTTTTTTTTTACCCCTTCCCTTTTTTCTCCTTTCACTTCCCCCCCCTCCACCCTCTCCCTCCCTCCACTTCTAAATCAAACGTTTTGTTTTTTTTTTTTTTTTTTTTTTGTTTGACATCCTATTTAATTGGTTTTCCTGAATTCCTTCGCCGGTGCTTCACTTATGTCCCCCCCTAATTATTTTCCCCTATTTCCCCCCCCTCCCTCTTTTTCATTCGTAATTTCCCTCCCCCACCTATCCGTTTATGCACATTCCCCCCTCCCCCCTGTTATCAAAAAACGTGTGGTGTTACGAACCATAAAGCAACTGATCAAATAACCATACGGTAAACTAACATGTGAAAAGTTTGCGAAGCCGTGATTTAGAGGGCATATTATGCAGTCCACCAGATCGTTCAGTAAGAAAGCGAGGCCAGCATTAGAGTGGTGTCCAGGGTCTCTGTGAGAAGAGAAATTGACCGTCGTCTCATAATCGTGCTGTCATTGTGTGCCAAAGAGTAGACTGTTCCTTTCCCTCCCCCCCCGTATTATTATTATTATATTATTATATATATTTTTTTATTTTTTTTTGAAATTTCCTCCCTTCCTCTTTTTTGGTTTTTTTCCCCCACCCTCCCCTCCCCCTTTCTCCTTTCCCCCACCCTCCCCTCCCCCTTTCTCCTTTCCCCCACCTCCCCTCCCCCTTTCTCCTTTCCCCCACCCTCCCCTCCCCCTTTCTCCTTTCCCCCACCCTCCCCTCCCCCTTTCTCCTTCCCCCACCCTCCCCTCCCCCTTTCTCCTTCCCCCACCCTCCCCTCCCCCTTTCTCCTTTCCCCCACCCTCCCCTCCCCCTTTCTCCTTTCCCCCTTCCCCCCTTCCCTTCCCTCCCAATTACGGTGGACGATGTTAATCAATGAAGATCACAAGGAATCTATTGGTCACGGGATCCAGGACTCTATCAAGGTTGTGGTGAAGCACGTAGATTATTCAGGGAGGTCATCATGGCCTCTGGACTGAGGCCTCAGCGTTTGAAATAAAATCCGCTCTGGTAGTCTCTCAGTGCATTTGTCAGAAGTGTGTTTGCGGTTCACATCATCCGTCAGTCGGCTCCCGCCGCGCTGTCCTCGTGACTCTGTGCGGGTTCCCTTCGACGGCGCTGCGGCAATCCTCCTGCGGATGTCAGCGGCTGAAACTCGAATAGTTCCCGAGAGGGTATTTCCATCTCTGGGAGGTTTAGAGAGTGTAAGAATTCCGGGATATCCTCCGGGGTGTGAACGGTGATCCAGTTGTTGTCACAGCGGACCGACAATGACAGGGGGAAGCCCCAGCGGTAAGGGATCCCAGCCTCCTGCAAGGTGCGAGTAAGCGGGCGTAGGATGCGTCGGGCCTGTAGTGTGGTGGGAGAAAGGTCATTGAAGATCTGTATTTTAGCTCCTCCAAAATCCCACGTAGGTAGCGTTCTCGCCCAAAGCGAGATGCGGTCCTTGAGCATGAAGTTTATGAGATTACATATAATGTCTCTCGGTGGTGCAGTGGGCGAGGTAGGAGGGGGTCGCAGCGCGCGATGGGCCTGCGCCAGGTCCTCAGGGTTAACGACTTTGGCTCCCAGGATGTAGTTGAAAAGTCCCGGTAAGTATGTGCGTAGAGCTGTCTCACTCTCTGGGACCCCCCGAAGCCGCAAGTTTTGACGTCTGGAGCGGTTGTCCAGGTCATCTAGGCGTCTCCAGATCGCCGACATTGCTGCGTCCCCAACAGGGGTGTGCGCCCCCACCTCCGCGGCTCGCTCAGCCGCGTGCTCGAGACCGCGGACTCTGGCCTCCACGTGCCCTACCTCTGTCTGAAGCTCCAAGATATCATGCTGCAGGGATTCCCTCACTTCCGCCACCATCTCCCTGATGTCCGATCTCGTGGGCATTTCAGCGAGGGAGCGTTCAATGCTCTGCGAGGCCGCCCCCAACTCAGGCAGGGAAAAGTCAGCTCCGGCGGGAGAATCCGCCATGACAGGTGACCTCGTGCTGGTAGGAGTCTCGGAGACTGGGGTAAAATACCACTCCAGACGTGCGGGAGCCAGTGTGGCCGGTGCTCCAGGGGTTGTGCAGGTTGCTGTGCGCTTCTTACCCTTCACCATATCGGGTTAGTAATGCATATAGGGCTGTAACTCTTAGGGTTCACTCGGAGCTCACCTAACGTGCGTCCATCTTAAGCAGTCGTCAGGCCACGCCTCCTAATTTTATTTTTTATTTTTTTTAAATTCTTTATTTTTGAAAGTTTGCATCGACATGTAAATCCAACATAAATGAAAATGACCACGCAGGGCCACAGAAAGTCATCTGTTAAATTACGAATGAAAAATAAAAAAGAAAGGTGAGATCAGCTGCAGAAAAGTATTTCTAGGTCATCTGCAAAAAACATGTGTAAGGTCATCTGTGAAAAAACACACTAACATTTAAGGTCATCTGCAGGAAACACATTAAAGTGTGAAATCGTCTAAGAAATATACATTAAGGTTTTAAAGTCATCTACAAGAAACGTATTCAACAAAATCGTCTCCAATTAACGGCCAAAAAGAGTCAGCAGGTAGTTAAAAAAAATAAAAAATAAATAAAAGCAAAAACAAAAATAAAGTTAGCCTTGCAGGGCCAAATATCATACTCAGTTAATAAACACAATAGAAGAAATGAAACATCAGCTGTAAATAATGCAGAAAAATCAATAACCATCGAAAAGGGGTACTCGGCAGAAAAGAAAGCCTGTTATAAAAAAAATTAAAAAAAAATAAAATACTAAAACAGCCAAGGACATCAAGCTGTAGGAGAAATAGGGGGGGAGGGAATAAAAAGATGGCAAAGGCCAAAAATGTGCCTGCCTTGGCGACTACCCAGACGGTCCCTAAGGCCGCAGGGAGGCCAAGGGGGAGTAACGGCACCTGGCCCGGGCACTCAGGAGCAAGCCGGCACCAGGCCACGGCTGCGTCCAAGATGTCCCGGATTAGCCAAAGAAGAGAAAGAAAGAGAAAAAAAAAAAAAAAAAGGGGGGGAGAGAAAAAAAATAGCTTGGCGGGGAGTTCCTCAGCCCGACAGGGAGAATAGTCCCAGGTGGGGGTCAGAAGACGCCCGCATGGTGCGGCTATCAGCCCGGGGAAGTAACCGCCCGGTCCGGGGCGAGACCTGCCCCCAAAAGCACCGGCCAGGCTTCAGCTGGATCTGATATAGTGTACAGTACATTCATGTGGGTAACCGCTAGGGAGCCAGCTAACCCCAGCGGTAGCGTACCCCCTTGTGCCGTAGAAAGGTTGTCACGTCCCGGAACCGACGACGTGCCATCAAGGTCATGAAGGGCAGGTCTTGATAAATCATCAATAGGGCTCCGTCGAACCGAACAGGTGCCCTAGCTCCAGGGGCCGACATGAGTCGCGTCTTAATCGCCACATCCATGGCCACCGCGATAACATCCCTCGGGGCATCCTGGGGAGCCGTCGCAGCTTTGCGGATACGGTACACCACCCCAAACATTTCCGACCCATCGGGTGGGGACCTGTCCTAATTTTATTTTTTAACAAGCATAACCCATAAAATATATAACCGCAAAAGCGCGGACGAAAAAATGTGAAAAAAATCACTTTACATGCTGTAGATCAGTGTTTCCCAAACCTGTCCTCGGGACCCTCAACCAGGCCAGATTTTACAGATCACCTCGGGGAAAATGCAGACTGAATCCTGCAATCACTGAGCAGCAAATCATATCACCTGTGCTGTGCTACAGATATCTGGCGAGATGGAGGGTCCTGAGGACAGGTTTGGGAAACACTGCTGTAGATAACTGAAAATTCTAATTTTATTTCATTTTTTTTGATAGTCAGGCAAGGCATGATGTATACATATAATAATGATATATTATGAATCTGCGAAAAAAAGGATATATAATCTGTCTGGGTTGTATAATAAAACGTGACTTCAAATCGCGTTTAAACACTATGAGCGAAACCGGTAAAAATTAGCTCAGCACACAGAGGTGAAATGGCTCAGCGGTGAAGGGGTTAAACTTGTTTGAAGTCCTTTTTTTTATTTAAATCATTTGCAACTTTTAAATATTTATTTTTCAACATTTTATCATACCTTTTGTGGTTCTATAATCTATGGATTAGTCTTGATGGAGAAAAAAATCATAAATTGAGAACTTGTTAACCCCCCCCCCCCCCATGCAATTTTCTCAAAACTGAAAAAAAAAATGAAATTTTTGCTTGTATTTTGATGCAATGCATTTTATGAATAATATGACTATGTATAAAACACTGAATGTGCTACCAGCGTGGGAAATGAGAACGTGAGTAATGGCAGCAGCATTGTGCATTTTATATGTGAAAAATTGACAATTTCACAGCCTTGTGGGGGGGGGGGGTATTATTATTTTTTCCTTTTTTTAAAATATATTTTACATGTCCATGTTTAGTATCATTGGAAATGCCAAACACAAAGAATTTAGTTACTATACTTTTATTATCTGTACTGTCTGAATATCTATTTATTTTTTTACTCTTTACAGGAAGAAGAAATGTTTCGCCCAAATATGTTTTTTCTTCTCTTGTTGCCGCCGATTATATTTGAATCCGGTTATTCATTACACAAAGTAAGTTTTTGGATTCCCTTAGTGACCGGACTGTTTTTCCATGGTCAGTCCGAAAGTACACACTGCTTTTTTTTTTCATTTCTGCGCTGTTTCTGTTTAGTTCTAATTTGTTTACTGTACCCACACATATTATATACTGGTTTTCTCACCATTAAAAGGACTTTCTAAAGATACCATTATTTTAATCATATTGTGTAATTTACTATTAAAAACATTTATGAAATAAGATAAAAAAAATAGAAAACCAACAAAAAACCTTTTTCAAAACTTTGACCCCAAAAATCTCTTCCGCATCTACGACCGCCAAAAAAGACACCGGCTAACTAGTTTCTACATTTTGTCCTGAGTTTAGAAATAGCCTTGTTTACATGGTTTTTGTTTAACACCTTTGCTGCTGAGCCATTTCACTCAGAATTGAAACGTGAACAATAGTGCTGCATTACTAAATTTAAAAAAGGTAAAAAAAAAAACACTTTATTTTTTACTCAAAACCTTCATGTAGTACTTCTCTTTGGGTGAGTACTTTACACTCTTTAGAAGAAAAAAGACAAATTCCCCAGGCGCTTGGTCTCCCCTAGATTTGCTTCCACCCCAATGGGCACTTCCCAGAACCCACAAAAAGTCAGCGAAGAAGAAATGTTGGGTGTGGATAAGTGCTTCATAGAAGTCCCAGAGGAAAAAACACCAGAATGGAAATAGCGTTTAGTGCGGAAACAAACTGGCCACACTTCAGCAGGTCGCTTGGGCGAAGTCCCAGATGTATCTTCTTGTATGGAATAACCTCAAAAAGAGCACAGAGGCGCCTATAGTGCAATATTGTAACATAAGGAGTATTCCGAAATAAAAATAGTTGTCAATACTCAGACCGAATGAGAGCTGCCAGCTCTCAAATGAAGATATGTCAGGTATTAATGGGTTACCTGCTTACCCCAAAGCGGTCCTTCTGGATACCCTTTCGGCGTATTCCCCGGATGGATGCTGGTAGATAATTCACCAATACATAAACCAGGTGATAAATAAAAATAGGGTATTTATTAAGAGAATGGTATTAAAATACATAAACCAAATGGTATTAAAATACATAGGCCAAACGCGTTTCCCCTGTAAAAGGCTTCATCAGTGGCAAAAAAACTAAATAAAATTACATGGGAAGCATAATGGAGGATTTAAATACGGTGGTCTTCCTTAATGCTCAGCTGTGATTTATACTCATCAGTGGTCCAGCCACTTCCGCCTGCCGGCACCGCCTCTCTCAACATCTCCTATCCGGAAAGGAGACATCAATACAAACCGGAAGTGGCCTCTCCGGGTAGTAATTGGCGTGCGTCTCAATCTGGAATGCACGCCACAACAACAAACTCTGCAGACCGGAAGTTCCGGTCATTGTCCACCACAATCCGGCAAGTGATTCCTTGACCGCGGCACATAAGCTTCGTACTAAACGGGCAACCTGAGCACTCCCCCCACTCACTCCTCCCGTTTACTCCTCCCATGAGTGATTCCCAGTGGCAAAAAAACCCAACATAGTCCATTCCATAAGGGGGAAATCCTAAAACGTGTTATGATCCATTGGATCAGTTCATCCACCAAATGTGTGTCGACACAGATTGATCTATAATTACATGTCCAAATATTTAGACCTACAGTTGTGTTCAAAATTATTCAACCCCCAATGCTGTAAAGGGTTTTAGGGAATTTAGTGTACATTTGTAATTGTATTCAGAATGAAATCCTACAAGGACTTTTGAAAGAACCATATGCAACTAAAATGACATCAATTGGTTTTGTAATACAGTAGTAAATGTTTCTTTTGTGAATTCTTCATTGACACAATTATTCAACCCCTTAAAGACTACCACTCTGAAGAACAGAGGTTCATTCAAGTGTTTTCAATCAGGTATTGAAAACACCTGTGGAGGTCACGGAGCAGCAATAAAGCATAATAAGCACCAATTAGGCAGCTTTAAAATGACTGTGATACTCAGCTCCTTCTAGACATTTACTGGTGTGGTTACAAACACGGTGAAGTCAAGAGAATGGTCCAGGAAGACAAGAGAAGAGGTGATTACTCTTCACAGGAAGGGCAATGGCTATAAGAAGATTGCAAAGATGTTAAACATACCAAGAGAGACCATAGGAAGCATCATTCGCAAATTCAAGGCAAAGGGCACTGTTGAAACACTACCTGGTCGTGGCAGAAAGAAGATGCTGACTTCGACTGCTGTGCGCTACCTGAAGCGTAGAGTGGAGAAAAGTCCCCGTGTGACTGCTGAGGAACTGAGAAAAGATTTGTCAGATGTGGGTACTGAAGTTTCAGCTCAGACAATACGGCGCACACTGCGTAATGAAGGCCTCCATGCCAGAACTCCCAGGCGCACCCCCTTGCTGTCTCCAAAGAATAAGAAGAGTCGACTGCAGTATGCCAAAAGTCATGTGGACAAACCACAGAAGTTTTGGGATAGTGTTCTGTGGACTGATGAAACAAAATTAGAACTGTTTGGGCCCATGGATCAACGCTATGTTTGGAGGAGGAAGAACAAGGCCTATGAAGAAAAGAACACCTTGCCTACTGTGAAGCATGGCGGGGGGTCAATCATGCTTTGGGGCTGTTTTGCTTCTGCAGGTACAGGGAAGCTTCAGCGTGTGCAAGGTACCATGAATTCTCTTCAGTACCAGGAGATATTGGATGACAATGTGATGCAGTCCGTCACAAACCTGAGGCTTGGGAGACGTTGGACCTTTCAACAGGACAATGATCCCAAGCATACCTCCAAGTCCACTAGAGCATGGTTGCAGATTAAAATCTGGAACATTTTGGAGTGGCCATCGCAGTCACCTGACTTAAATCCGATTGAGAACCTCTGGTGGGATTTAAAGAAAGCAGTTGCAGTGCGCAAGCCTAAGAATGTGACTGAACTGGAGGCTTTTGCCCATGACGAATGGGCGAAGATACCCGTAGATCGCTGCAAGACACTTGTGTCAAGCTATGCTTCACGTTTAAAAGCTATTATAACTGTAAAAGGATGTTGTACTAAGTACTAAGATTGAATGTCACTTGGGGGTTGAATAAAACTGATAATGATGTGAGCACAGAAAAGACATTTGTGGTTATTTCATTATAAATGTTATGTTATATTTGTCTGACCTACACGTGCCTCTTTGATTTAATTGTAAGCAAGATGACTGAATGATCAAAATCAATGTCAAACTGGCCAAAACACTCAATTTCAGTGGGGGTTGAATAATTTTGAACACAACTGTATATATATATACATATCATCACAGACCAAAATGTATTTCTGTGTGCACATTCACAAATCATTGCACGCTGTCCCTCAAACATACAGAAGGATGTGTGCCAAAGATCACAGACTTTCTTAGGGCAAATGGTCTTTATATAAATAAAACCTTCACTCTTTAGGCTGGGGGCAGACGAGCGTCATTGGAGAGCGGAAGGAACGTCTGTGAGAGTGGACGAGTGAGTTCCACTCGAAACCCGTCTGGCCACATCGCTGAATCATATTCTACATAGTCCAGGGCAACAGAAAGAAGGGAAGTGGCTACCCTTTACTTGGTCCAAGGTGTGTCAACCCAGAGCCTGGATTTATCAGTCTCTGGAATGTGTGAGATTCATTCGTGTGTGTATAATATACATCGCTTACAATTTTGCATTATTGCATTTTTCCTTTTTCTTCCCTTTCTCCTCCCACGCTGGGAGTTTTTTTACGGACTAAAGGGGAAGGTGTCGCATCAGGACACGAGCATAAAATTGACATTCATCCAATAAGGTTGTTATTGAACCTTACCCCCCCCCTCCCCTTTTTTTTTTTTTTCTGAAGCACTTTTTTATGTGCACTTTTGTTTTTATAAGATTTATATTGTCTACTGGACTATATTGACGGCACATTCTTTTGCACTTTATCTATACGGGACTATTGAACAGTCATTCAAGACATCATTGCACATTGCAGTTTTGCATCTTTGCACTATTCACACTTTTTATGTTACTGAATTAGCACTTTATTTGTATATGCACTGTATTCACATATACACTTTAATACAAGTCACTGAAAACTACCAGGTCTAATATTGAATAAATCCACTTACTGTACTGCCCATAGATGTGGAATATAGGCCCAATCAGCCTTTTATTGTTTTAAACTACTGCCAATTATTGGCTGACGTTTACATGATTTGATTGCATCCTCCAATTTTCTTGCGCCTCTAGGATTCCTTTCGTTCCTTTTATGCGGAAGTACTTGACCAAAGTTAAATCTTGCCATCCACCATCTAGAATGTAACCTGCTAGAATAATGTGCTTTATTACGTGCAAACGTTACGTATCCCAAGCGCTGCAGTCTGCAATCAATGGGCTTGTTATATAAGTAATTTTAAGGGGATTACCTATTAAACAAAGTACGTTTGTCTCTGTCACAATCTGCCTGCTTTTTTATAACAATAAATGGATGTGCAAATTCATGGATCTTTAGAATTAAAGGTATTGGAGTCCCACCATCAGGGAGGGGTGGGTAGAGGAATTGTGTAGTGTGAGTAGTAGTGTGTGGCAGAATGTAAACCAGAATATTAAGGAGCAAGACAAAGTAATGAGTGAGTAATGGGAGTAGTAGTGTGGAGTAGATGCTAGACGTTAATTCGGGATGACATGTAGACATGTGCATTCGTTTTAGTACTAAAACGATTTAGTCCGAATTTTGGGATAATTTAGTTTTCGTATGACTCAAGAGAAATGAAACTGCTCAGTACAAAAAACGAAAGAAACTAAAATAAAATGCACTACATTTTAGTGTCAGTCCTTTTTGTGATATTACATTGATGAGTGAAGGAGACCAGCAATGAAGAGCGCAACATCCGAAGTTCTGCACCCTCCACATGCCAATGCAGTAGGATGTTCTATACAGAGAGGGGCATTAATTAATGCAGGGGGATGTTCTATACATTATACAGAGAGGGGTATTAATGCAGGAGGAAGTTATATACATTATACAGAGAAAGGTATAAATTGAGGAGGATGTTCTATACAGAGAGGGACATTAATTAATTCAGGAGGATGTTCTATATATTATACAGAGAGAGGTATTAATTAATGCAGGTGGATGTTGTATACATTATACAGAGAGGGGTATTAATTAATGCAGGAGGATGTTCTAAACATTATACAGAGAGTATCCTTTTTTTCTCAGCCCTTTAAATCCAGTGGCTGTGAGCGCGGAGATCGACTGCTTGTTACATTATCTCTCAGTACATGTATCAGGCTCAGCTGTTACAGTAACTGACTAACAGCGCTCAGAGTTTCAGTAAAACAAGGAAATAGTATTGTACTAACCTCTTATATATAAAAATATTATTTACTAGTTTTACTGAAACTCTATGCGCTGTGATGAGCAGCAGTCAATTACTGTAACAGCTTTGCCTGACACGGGGCAGTATTACAATGTTGGTGCTAACTTAACCAGAGCTGTTGTAAACTGAAAACCTCCATAGGCTACAATAGCTCTGGGAAGTTTACAACAGCTCTGGTTAAGTTAGCACCAACTATGTAATATGGCCCACATTGTGCTGAGAGTGAGAGATACTGTAACAAGCAGCGATCTCAGCCCTCTGAGGAGCCACTACAATAGTAATTGTATCCATTGGTTTTCGGATGAATGAAATTAGTTTTCATACTAAATAACTGAAAACGAATTTCTTTAGCAACTAAATAAATTGCATTTTATGACTAATCCATTAGTTCAAAACGAAATTTTGTGCTGTGCACATGTCTAATGACATGTATAGTAGATCTCAGTATTTGGGAGCTGAATATAGGGAGCAGTGGTTAATGGGAATAGCAGAGCGGAGAGAGTACTAGAAATCAAGTCTGTGTGGATGGTAGTAGTAATAATTTTATTTGACCCCCGCCCCAAAAAAAATTAGCCACGACCTGAAAAGGTCTATGTACATGAAGATAGAAGAGCACAATTGCATCCTAGTCTCTCAGCATTCTAACAGGAGATCCTTTTGTAAGTTTTACTTGGACGACCGAGGAGACTCGTAAATGAATAGGTGTATATAAAATACATAAAGAACCCGCGTCACATTGTGGTATAATAATGGCAAGAACAATGAAAAGGGGAAGCCTAGGCAGGTACGTGGTGTGCGCGGCTCACAGGTCTTTATGGATTACAAAGTACACAGTGGATGTCACCATACCCACCAACACCATACCCACAGTGAAGTATGGTGGCGGCAGCATCATGCTTTGGGGCTGTTTTTCTTCAGCTGAGACTGGGGCCTTAGTCAAGCTAGAGGGAATTATGAACCGTTCCAAATACCAGACAATATTGGCACAAAACCTTCAGGCTTCTGCTAGAAAGCTGAACATGACGAGGAACTTCATCTTTCAGGATGACAACGATCCAAATCATCAAAGGAATGGCTTCATCAGAAGAAGATTAACGTTTTAGAATGGGCCAGCCTGCCAGAGCCCAGACCTGAATCCGATGTAAAATCTGTGGGGTGATCTGAAGAGGGCTGTGCAGAGAAGATGCCCTTGTAATCTGACAGATTTGGAGTGTTTTTGCAGAGCGGAGTGGGCAAATATTGCCAAGTCAAGATGCTGATAAACTGAGTGCTGTAATAAAATCAAACGGTGCTTCAACATAGTATTAGTTTAGTGGTGGGGACACTTAAGCAGCCATATTATTTTAGTTTTTACTTCCAACTAAAAGATTTCAGTTTGGTTTTCCTTGAGTTGTACAGTTTATAGGTCACATTAAGGCTGGGTTCACACCACGGCGTAGCGCAGCGTCGCGCAATGCGCGTTTTTTTACGCACGTTCGCGCGTACAAAAAAACGCGCGAACGTGCATTGCAGCGCGTTCGCGGCTATGATATGGCCGCGAACGCGCTGATAACTGCCCCAAAGAAGCTCCCGCACTGCTTTGGACGTAGGGCATTTATCAGCGCGTTCATGCGCGCTGAGAAACGGCCAGGTGTGACATGCCCACATAGGGAATCATGGGATTTCATTGTTTGAGCGTTTTACAGCGCGCAGGAGCGCGCTGTAAAACGCTTAGGTGTGAACCCAGCCTTAAGGTGGAAAAAGTTCTGAAATGATTCATCTTGGTCTCATTTTTTTACATAACAGAAACCTGACTTTTAACAGGGGTTTGTAGACTTTTGCTACTGTATATAAACTATATATACACTGACCTACACTGTGTACTTTGGAATCCATAAACCTCTGAGCCACGTACACCACGTACACCACGTACCTGCCTTGGCTTCCCCTATTCATTGTTCTTGCCATTATCATCAAACAATGTGACGCGGGTTCTTTACCATTCACCTACTATTCTCTCAGAATTCTCTGTGATAAATAGTTTAGTCCGTTTGACTCCATCCCACTCATGATTTTCCGAGGAATGTAAGCACTTTAATTTGTTTTACACTGGGATTTTTAGGGGCACATCTGCTAAACAGCATGTTGTAGCAAATGGACAACTGACTCGGGACAAAAAGCTTGCACAATAAAAAATAAAAAGAAAAGAGGCCTGAAAACTTACCGTAATTGGGCCTTCAGAAAGTAGTGTAACTATCACAAATCTAACTGGAGAAGATATGTTATTGTGAAATCTCCATTAGTCACAAGTTTGTACAAGCACCAGTGTTGCTGCACTTCAAGGATCATCTTCTAGGAATTGAAGATGCAGGTGAAGTAAAGACTGGTGGCTGTCAGATCTGACGCCACTCAGACATTCTAGTTGTTTTTTGAACTTCTCTTAAATCCATTCAGTCTGTTCAAATAAGCATTTCCCTATTTTCATTTTGATATTTCTACTTGTATTTCATTTATATATCTCCAAATAGCTAACCTAAGGATTGAGTTCAGGGTTGGTTCTTTTTGCTTTATACGGGCCCTATCACCTCCTTAATGCTAGCGCTCACATAAGTAAGAGTTGGCAGTGCAGTAGGTTAATCGAGGTGATAGCAAACATGTTAAAAAAATCCATTAGCGCATCAGTTATAACACTTCCTAGCTTACAGTACTTTGCGATAAACATAACATGGGGAGCGCAAAATGTAATTAGTGTTAGGATTACAAAATCCTAATGCTAATTACAAACTGCTGCGGCTAACTGAAACGTTACCCACGGCTCTAAGCTGGTGCTGATTCCGCTTCTCCTGTATATGTTGTCAGCCGCTAGCCTCCCAGACATAGCCATCCGTCCAGCAAGTCAGCCTAGGCCAGTGGTCAGCAACCCGCGGCTCTGGAGCCGCGTGCGGCTCTTTCATCGCCATGCTGCGGCTCCCGGGATGGTGCTCATGCTAGGACGCAGACAACCCCGATCTGGAGCTTCCCCACACTCCGCCGGCCACTGTCACTGGGATCTATCACCATCACCACGCTGTGCGCTTGCTCTTGGCACAGCGTAATGGAAGATGTTGGCTCGTGGTGGTTGTCCAATAGTATGCTAATACTAATAATACATGGGGGGCTGAGGGTTATAAATTTATACATAGGGAGACACTTGAGGAGTATTATACATGGTTGGGCTGGGGGTTATTATATATGGGGGTCCTGGGTGAGTATTATATATATGTGGGAACCTGGGGATTATTATATATGTGGGGCCTGGTGGGGTTAATATTTATGGGGAGAAGAAATTTAACCACTTCAATGCGGAGGACGCGCTGAGCGCGTCCTCCGCATTACCGCTGGTGTGCTGAGGACGCGCTGAGCGCGTCCTCCCATTGGGGTCAGCGTTCGGCCGGGTTCCGGCCGATCGCTGGCCCCCCCGGTGCAGGCTGACATCCTCGATGTCAGCCCGGCATCCGGGACCACAGCCGCCGGAATTAGGTGTCATCGCGGCTGCGCGATGACACCTAATTCAGGCGCCCCCCCCCGCATGTGCGGAGGAGGCGCCTGAAAGGGAGGGGGGGAGGTCCTTCGAACCTCTCTCCCTCCCGATCGGCGGCATTGCGGGGGTTAACCCAGGCATCATTTGGAAGGGCACAGCCTGCCCTTCCAAATGGTGCCTGGCATTAACCCCTGGGGAGCCGGATTGCGAATCGGCGCTGAAAAGCGCCGGTTCGCGATCCTTTCCCGGAGCTGGCCGACATCTTGGATGTCGGCCAAGCCTCCGGGAACTCCCCCTGAGGACTGGCGTTGGTGGCAGTTAGGGGTTAAGTCCAGGACTGGCGTCATCGTGATCTAATTTATTGAGATGCACCTGTATATCCATACACAAAACACACAGAACAGTAGGAGGGAGGACTCTGCTCGAGAGCTTATTGCAGCCATGCCATGAATGATGCCATTTATTTATAATTATTAACCCTTTCGCTGCTGAGGCGTTTCACGCCCCTGTGCTGAGGTCATTTTTACCGGTTTTGCTCATCATGTTTAAACGTGTTTTGAAGGCTTATTTTAGTATATGACCCAGACATATTATATATCGTTCTCTCCGTCAGACTCGGTAGATTCATAATATGTCATTATTATATGTATACGTTATGTCATGTCTGTATATTATAACAAAAAATGCAATAAAATATGTATTTTCAATAATTTACAATGTGTAAAGTGTTTTTTTTCACATTTTAACATGCGAGCAATTGCGGTTATATTTTGTATGGGGTGCGCTTGTTAAAAAAATTAGAGATGGGGTCTCGTTACATTTTTTTTGGGGGAAAATTACGCGATTTTTAACAAACGCACCGCATACAAAAATCGTTAGTGTAGCATCATTGTTCACATTATAATTGAAATGGGAACAATATTGCTGCATTAACAAACAAAAAAAAAAAAGTGTTTATTTTTTTTCTTATAATTTTTTTTTTTTAATTTATTTTTATTTTTCATTTTTTTTACAAAATTTTTCACTTTCATGTTTGGTATCGTTGGAACGGCCATGCTCTGGCCGATCCAACCATACCAAAATGTAACCCCTAACTGCCACGGATCGGGAGATAGGGAGTTCCAATGAACTCCCTATCTCCACCGTTGGTGGCAGTTAAGGGTTAAGTCCAGGACTGGCGTCATCGTGCTACGCACGATGACGCCAGTCCTCAGGGGGAGTTCCCGGAGGCTTGGCCGACATCGAAGATGTCGGCCAGCTCCGGGAAAGGATCGCGAATCGGCGCTTTTCAGCGCCGATTCGCGATCCAGCTCCCCAGGGGTTAATGCCAGGCATCATTTGGAAGGGCAGGCTGTGCCCTTCCAAATGATGCCTGGGTTAACCCCCGCAGAGCCGCCGATCGGGAGGGAGAGAGGTCCGAAGGACCTCCCCCCCCTCCCTTTCAGGCGCCTCCTCCGCACATGCGGGGGGGCGCCTGAATTAGGTGTCATCGCGCTGCCGCGATGACACCTAATTCGGGCGGCTGTGGTCCCGGATGCGCGGCTGACATCCAGGATGTCAGCCCGCACCGGGGGGGGGGCCAGCGATCGTCCGGAACCCGGCCGAACGCTGACCCCAATGGGAGGACGCGCTCAGCGCGTCCTCCGCATACCAGCGGGAATGCTGAGGACGCGCTGAGCGCGTCCTCAGCATCCAAGTGGTTAATTACTGCCTCAATTTGGCGTGGCATGGAGGTGATCAGTCTGTAGCACTGCTGAGGTGCTATGGAAGCCCAACTTTCTTTGACAGTGGCCTTCAGCTCATCTGCGTTTTTTTGGTCTCTTGTTTCTCATTTCCCCCTTGACAATATCCCATAGATTCTCTATGGGGTTCAGGTCCGGTGAGTTTGCTGGCCAGTCAAGCAAACCAACACCATGGTCATTTAACCAACTTTTGGTGCTTTTGGCAGTGTGGGCAGTTGCCAAATCCTGTTGGAAAATGAAATCTTCATCTTTAAAAAGCAGGTCAGCAGAAGAAAGCATGAAGTGCTCTAAAATCTCTCGTTAAACGGGTGAAGTGACTTTGGTTTTCAAAAAAACACAGTGGACCAACACCAGCAGATGACATTGCACCCCAAATCATCACAGACTGTGGAAACTTAACACTGGACATCAAGCAACTTGGGCTATGAGCTTCTCCATCCTTTCTCCAGACTCTAGGACCTTGGTTTCCAAATGAAATACAAAACTTGCTCTCATTTGAAAAGAGAACTTTGGACCACTGAGCAACAGTCCAGTTCTTCTTCTCCTTAGCCCAGGTAAGACGGCTCCAATGTTGTCTGTGGTTCAGGAGTGGCATAACAAGAGGAATATGACAATTGTAGCCAAATTCTTTGACAAGTCTGTGTGTGGTGGCTCATGATGCCTTTACCCCAGCCCCAGTCCATTCCTTGAGAAGTTCACCCAAATTCATGAATTGATTTTGCTTGGCAAGTCTTTGGAGGCTGCGGTTCTCTCGGTTGGTTGTGCATCTTTTTCTTCCACTCAACTTTCTGTTAACATGCTTGGATACAGCACTCTGAACAGCCAGCTTCTTTGGCAATGAATGTTTGTGGCTTACCCTCCTTGTGAAGGGCGTCAATGATTGTCTTCTGGAAAACTGTCAGATCAGCAGTCTTCCCCACGATTGTGTAGCCCAGTGAACCAAACTGAGAGACCATTTTGAAGGCTCAGGAAACCTTTGCAGGTGTTTTGAGTTGATTAGCTGATTGACATGTCAACATATTCTAATTTGTTGAGATAGTGAATAGGTGGGTTTTTGTTAAATGTGAGGAAAATCATCACAATTAAAAAGACCCAAAAACTTAAACTACTTCAGTCTGTGTGCATTGAATTTATTTAATACACAAGTTTCACAATTTGAGTTGGATAAATAAAATAAATGAACTTTTCCGCGACATTCAAATTTATTGAGATGCACCTGTATGTTTGGTCTCTCCCATTGTACAGCGCTACAGAATTTGTTGGCGCTTTATAAATACTTGTAACTGTAATTAATTGAAATATATATTTTTTTATACTAACGACATGGAGATTGATTTTTTTAAAAAAAAATATTATTAAAAGTTTTAGTTTAGAGTACCCCTCCCCACCCATAGCAGAAAGGTAAAAAACGATATATGCAGTGTTATCTTCATTTTAGATGTCAAAAGGGGTTTGCGGCTCCCAGTGTTCTCTTTTTTGCGGGAAATGGGTCCAAATGGCTCTTTGAGTGTTTAAGGTTGCAGACCCCTGGCCTAGGCTGACTGAAGAGGGCGGCCGGCCGGCCATCTGACGAGCCCTATGACCTAATCAGAGGGAGCCGTCTAGCAGTCGTCCCCCACTGATTAGGTCACACGGTACGCCAAGTGACTTCAGCGGGGGCCGACATCCGGCTCCCTCTGATTAGGTCACAGGGCGTTCCACGTGACGTCTGTCTCCAGGGCATAGGGTGGCAGACGTCACGTGTCGCGCCTTGTGACCCAATCAGAGGGGACCAGCCGCCATTGAAGTATGCGGGGCCATAACTCCACGTGTGGGGAGTATGAAGATATCCCAGAACTCCACAGTAATGTGCAGTTTTTACTGTGAAGCTCTGTAACACCCTCAAACACTGCACTTTACTATGGAGCTCGGTGACACCCCCATAATGTGCAGTGTTGTATGGGTGTCACAGAGCTCCACAGTAATGTGTGCAGTGTATGAGTGTATCACAGAGCTCCACAGCAATAAAACTCGCAGTAATGTGCGCTGTGTTAAAAAAAAAAAAAAAAAAGTGGGCTGCTCAGTCAAAAAACGCCCAGACCTATAGTTTATCCCAGTCTGGGCCTGTGTGTGTATGTGTATATAAACTATATTGCCAAAAGTATTCGCTCACCTGCCTTGACTTGCATATGGATGGGTGAGCGAATACTTTTGACAATATAGTGTATATATGTATATATCTATATCCTAGTACAGATGTGCCAGCACTCCAGGATTTTCCAAAAATATCAAAGTTAATTACTCCATAAGGACACCTTATGGAGGAATGAACTTTGATTTTTTTTTGGAAAATCCTGGAGTGCTAGCACATCTGTACTATGGTATCTAACTAAAGGCCTTTGCTGAGCACCGGGTGCTAAAGATTCAAGGTGAACCGTGAGTGCAAACCTTGCTGCTATTTTATAGATTATATACCAACATACCACAAACAATACAAAAATTGCTTGTCATTTCTCAGTTGCTAAAGGAAAAAAAACATTTGGTATGAAGGGGTTAAATTTTGATAATTTACTAAAGTTGAGAAATCTGTATTGGATGTAGACTAATAAAATGCTTGTTTTACCATGTTTTACCATGATTTAAAGTTCTAAACCTCTAGAATTTTCATTCAAGCCATAATGGCTTATGTTACATAGTGAGAAAAAGCCTTGCATATATAAGGTTCAATCTTTCTTATATCAAGATTATTGTCCTTTAATATCAGTCAGATCAGCACCGTGTATTAAAGAGACACTGTAGGAATGCAGATTGAAAGGTCACAGTGACTTGAGTGCCCTCTACCCCTTTCCAGGGGGTCTCGGAGAGCTGAGGCAGCTCTCAAAGACAGGATCTGTGAGCACTGATCTGGTTGGTGGAATATGTTAGGAAGCAGTCAGCTTCCCTAACCCTAATCCAGCAAATACTTGCCTCTGCGCTCAAATTGAGAGCCGTTGGATTGCCTGGATGCTTGCTCCTCATTTGTCCAGCCTCCCTCCTGCAGTCGCTGCTTTACAGGAAGTCAGCAGCTCATCACATCTGGTACAGCGTTGAGGAAGCCTGGTGCTGGAATAAAGGTGACATTTCTTAAAATTTTATGATTAAAACCGGAATGGGGGTGTGGGGAGGATCAGGAAAAGTTAATGTTTAATCCCTCTTTTCCTCCTGCCTGTTTTAACCTTCTTATTGAGGTATAAACTCACCTTTATTCCGTGGCTGGGCATCCTCAACATTTTAACCTTAGAGTATCCCATTGGCGAATATATATCTTGTAATTTTCTGGTTTTTTTAAGACGGTGACCATCCTTTTTAAGGATGCCCAAGCAGATGTGAGTGTCCTTCTTGGCTTAGTTTTTCTATCTTCTATTTCAAATTGCGTCTGTTTCCCACAGCTCGATGTAAGTGAGCGGACCCCCCCTCCCCCCAACACATGGGATGCTGAGTAGTCATTACTGTATTACAGCAAAAGAGATTACACTGAAACAGAACAAAATAGAAGGAAATGGTTTAAACTGTGCCAGCTGTGCAGAGATCTAATCCATCGGCTCCCTATTCAGATTGAACCACTAAGGTCTCCTATTATACTATTTGTATGTTTGTTCATATTCAAAGAGACAAAGAAGATGGGAAAACACAACCGGCATGTTAAAGCCACAACTTTCATAGTAACTAGATCCTGCCGGGTAAACACTGACGCATCCTTTTATCGGTGTGCCCGATGGTGGTGCACATCATTTGTATTCTTCCGCACTCTGAAATGGTGTTCTTTATAAAACAAGCTATATAGCTTAGCTTTGATTGCAGACTCCTAGTACGCTCAGGCAGCTGCATGGACTATATGTGTGATTTGCAACCCCTGTGCTTTGTCAGGATGGTGTGCCACAGGATTTTGACATGCAATGGCAGAATGAGGTGTGTAATAAGACAGTGATACAATAGTGTGAGTAATAGAGCAAATGCACAATGGGGAGATGTATCATTGAAAATAACTTTAAAGGGCTACTACCTCCAAAAAATAAAATGTTCTTAGTTTTTCTCCTGGCTAGTTAAGATAACCTCTCTGTGTCACCCGGTACATGCATTTTGTTGTAAACAGCCCCCAACAGTATCTTTACATCACTTGTGTCTCACCGTGTGACATTGGGCAGAGAATGGAGTCTATAGATCAGAATCCCCCCCTAGCATAGAAAACACAATACATCTCCTGCAGCCTTGTCTAAACATTCCCTCATCCCCATTGCCGCTTCACTTTTGGTTTTCCCTATACCACAGCTATAAAGCGAGACTTGCCATAAGACAGGGCTTGACAAATTTGCTTTGAATCTAGGAGCCAGATAAAAAAGGAGCCATTTATTTTATATGGTAATAAGTGAGCGATGGTCTCCAGTCTCTGCCTCTGTCATGGCTATTACTAGGGATGCACCGATACCGATACTATTATCGGTACCAATACTGCCGTTTGCACGAGTACTTAGTACTCGTGCACATGGCACGATACACCCCCCCCCCCCGATGCTGGGCCGGCTTGCCGGTATCCGCGGGGCTGGGGAAGCTGGCCGCTTGCATGAAAACTACTCGGCCAGCGTTACCCTCCGGTGGCCACAATACTCACCCTCCGAAGTTCCGGTCGCACGGCTGTGATGCGTTCACGTGGCCGCCGGGCGCCTCTGTGACGCTGCCTCTCGGCTGGAGGCAGTATCACAGAGGCGCCCGGCGGCCACGTGAACGCATCACAGCCGTGCGACTGGACCTTCCGATGGGTGTTGAGTATCGCGGCCACCGGAGGGGAATGCTGGCCGTGTGCTTTTCATGCACGCGGCCAGCTTCCCCAGCGTTCGATTATAGGTCCATGAGAGCTGGGGGGCAATCTCCATATCCATGTGAGCTGGGGGGCAAGCTACATATCCGTGTGAGGTGGGGGCATTCTGTGTGTGTGTGTATATATATATATGTATATATATATATATAATATATATATCAGTCAGGTCCAGAAATATTGGGACGTTGACACAATTTTAACTACTTTGACCCTATACACCACCACAATGGAGTTGGAATGAAACAAACTGCAGTTTTAACTGCAGACTGTCAGCTTTAATTTGAGGGTATGTACATCCAACTCAGGTGAACGGTGTAGGACTTACAGCAGTTTGCAGATGTGCCTCCCACTTGTTAAGGGACCAAAAGTAATGGGACAGAAAAATAATCATAAATCCAACTTTCCCTTCTTAATACTTGGTTGCAAATCCTTTGCAGTCAATCACAGCCTGAAGTCTGGAACGCATAGACATCACCAGACGCTGGGTTTCTTCCCTGGTCATGCTCGGCCAGGCCTCTACTGCAACTGTCTTAAGTTCCTGCTTGTTCTTGGGGCATTTTCCCTTCAGTTTTGTCTTCAGCAAGTGAAATGCATGATCAATGGGATTCAGGTCAGGTGATTGACTTGACCATTGCATAACATTCCACTTCTGTCCCTTCAAAAACTCTTTGGTTGCTTTTGCAGTATGCTTTGGGTCATTGTCCATCTGCACTGTGAAGCACCGTCCAATGAGTTCTGCAGCATTTGACTGAATGTGAGCAGATAATATTGCCCGAAACACTTCAGAAATCATCCTGCTGCTTTTGTCAGCAGTCACATCATCAATAAATACAAGAGAACCAATTCCATCGGCAGCCATACATGCCCACGCCATGACACTACCACCACCATGCTTCACTGATGAGGTGGTATGCTTAGGCTCATGAGCAGTTCCTTTCCTTTTCCATACTCTTCTCTTCCCATCACTCTGGTACAAGTTGATCTTGGTCTCATCTATCCATAGGATCTTTGTTCCAGAACTGTGACGGCTTTGTTAGGTGTTGTTTGGCAAACTCTAATCTGGCCTTCCTGTTTTTGAGGCTCACCAATGGTTTACATCTTGTGGTGAACCCTCTGTATTCACTCTGGTGAAGTCTTCCCTTGATTGTTGACTTTGACACACATACACCTACCTCCTGGATAGTGTTCTTGATCTGGCCAACTCTTGTGAAGGGTGTTTTCTTCATCAGGGAAAGAATTCTTCGGTCATCCACCACAGTTGTTTTCCGTGGTCTCCCGGGTGTTTTGGTGTTGCTGAGCTCACCGGTGCGTTCCTTCTTTTTGAGAATGTTCCAAACTGTTGTTTTGGCCACGCCTAATGTTCTTGCTATCTCTCTGATGGGTTTTCTTGGTTTCTTCAGCCTAATGATGGCTTGCTTCACTGATAGTGACAGTTCTTTGGATCTCATCTTGAGAGTTGACAGCAACAGATTCCAAATGCAAATAGCACACTTGAAATGAACTCTGGGCCTTTTATCTGCACATTGTAATTGGGGTAATGAGGGAATATCACACACCTGGCCATGGAACAGCTGAGAAGCCAATTGTCCCATTACTTTTGGTCCCTTAACAAGTGGGAGGCACATCTGCAAACTGCAGTAAGTCCTACACTGTTCACCTGAGTTGGATGTACATACCCTCAAATTAAAGCCGACAGTCTGCAGTTAAAGCACATTGTGTTTGTTTCATTCCAACTCCATTGTGGTGGTGTATAGAGCCAAAGATGTTAGAATTGTGTCGATGTCCCAATATTTATGGACCTGACTGTGATATATATATATATATATATATATACAGTGTACAAAGGAGACCGCTCCACGGAGTCTTCAATTCAAGGATATTTTATTGTGAAAATTATTCAACGTTTCAGTCTCATAAAAGACTTTCGTCAGGAATATCCTGACGAAAGTCTTTTATGAGACTGAAACGTTGAATAATTTTCACAATAAAATATCTTGAATTGAAGACTCCGTGGAGCGGTCTCCTTTGTACACTGTGTATAACTGGTTCGGCGAGAGTCCAGCACCGGAGCATTTATCTGCATCTACACGCGGAGTGCGGGGATCCTTGGCGTTATATATATATATTATATATATATATATATATATATATATATTATTCATATAATCTCTTGGGGGATATATACATGTGAGCTGGGGGCATTTTTATATGAGGTCTGTTCTTATTGAAAAGCGTTCACATGACATAAGTATCGGTACTCTGTATCGGTGAGTACTTTTAAAAAGTATCGATACTCGTACTCGGTCTTAAAAAAGTGGTATCGGTGCATCCCTAGCTATTACAGTTTGAAATGTACTTAAGGATCCTGAGAAGGTTATTAGGCAAAAGTTGAGAGGCGTAGGTGTGTGCGTAAACCTGCGCCTCTGTAAAGCTACACATCAGAGCAACAGAAGAGAAGGGCTGCTGTGCTGAGCATTCATGTCTCTGTGTGATGAATGGGGGGGGGGGCAGCAGGGGAAGCTGCCCCATCAGCATGTGCTGCCACAGACAATGCGGGGAGAAAAGTTGGGCGGGGAAATCGGTGACCACATGAGGAGGAGAACCCCCCCCCCCCCCAGTGCTGCAGGGCAGATGCTGTACAGAACTGTAATAAAAATTTTCTCACGCTTGTGCCAACAGTGAATGGGCTGACAAAAGCCCAGGCACCAGGATACAATCTCTAGACGCCATGGCGACCTGGTGCCTGGGATTTGTCAAGCCCTGCCATAAGATTTTGGTAATTGTATCGGGCAAAATCCACAATATGGAAACAACAGGAGATAAAACCCCTAACTTTATTTTTCCTTTTTACATGCAATTACTTCAAAGGAAAAAAACTGTAGCATGTGTTTAAGGCGATACATATAACATTTCCCAAATCTGTCCTCGGGACCCTCTAACAGGCCAGATTTTACAGATCACCTTGGGGAAATGGAGACTGAATCCTGCAATCACTGAGCAGCAAATTATATCACCTGTGCTTCAGATATCTTGCAAACCTGGCCTGTCAGCAGGTCCTGAGGACAGGTTTGGGAAACACTGGCAAATAGGCTGCCTGTTGAATTTTTGTGTGTGGTGTGTTTTTGTTTCATAAACCTAAGTACATATACAGACCTGATATTTTTCATACCAGAGAAGAACACGGGATATTGCCGAGGGAGGACTTTAGAAAAGATTGTAGTAAATGCTGTTTAGGTTGTAAACAATAAAGTGACTGCGGAGAACACTTTTATTGCCAAATTCAAGGTAAAAATTTACAATTGGGTCACATAGGTTTCCTTTCATGTTCCATCGTGTGATGTTACATGTTATGCAGCACAACGGGTCTTCAGTAAGGGAGTAAAGTGTTCTCCTGGGACACGTGCAGAACAAGCAACAGCAGCGTTACCTGATGCTCGAGATGCACCTGATGGCGAGAGCCCCCAAAGCTAATAAGGGGGTGCCCGTGCAAAGGATGGAACAGAAAACTGCTTACACAATCAAGTACATTTCCTCAACACGCTGACATATTTTCATCTGTGATATACGGGTTGTTAGGCCGTGTATTGTGAGATATGGACTGTTGTTGGCTGTGTATGATGCGTTGCTTTTCTTCTGCCACCCTACTTCCTGTTCTGCTCTGAGGGGTTTACTCACTTCCTGTTGTCGGTTGGTGGGAATGTTCTGGAGAGATGTAAAATGGCGGCTGAAGCAGAGCAGTGTTATGAGGCAGCACTGCAAGGAAACTGTTCTATACAGATTAATATAGTACAACTTGCTTATACAGAAGTGACTGTTTTGTACAAAACAACTAATAAAGTAGGAATAAACACCTTTTATCCAAACCTCACATCTTTCACAGAAAGCAGGGGACCGCAATCCTAGCCCTCCATATGCTTTGGAACTATAAGGGTTATTCAAAGAGCACTGAAATTTCAGTGCTTTTTCGTTAGGTGATTCCAGTTCGCCGACTCTGCAGTGAATTTTCTATTCACTGCATGGTCTACAAAGTTTGCTGAACATAGTCGTCACCGCCACCCTTCAGGCGGCACCACTGAATGCCGAAGAAACGCATGAAAAGAAACAGAACTCTGCTATTCTTTAAAAGGCGTTTAAAACAATGAAAATGGGTGGAAACCATAAAGAAAAGCCCTTTAAAAAGAAAACAAATGTCTGTTACAGATTTTTTTTTAAAAAAACACTATAAATTAATGGGAATCAATAATTTCGCCTACAACAAATAAGGCTTTTTTCTGAAACTGAGAAGAATAAATGGTTGATTAAGAAAAAGAAAGGATATTTTTTTACATTGAATCCTATGGGATTCTTCTGTTTAAACCTGCCGAACTGAACCACCAACAATCCAGTCATTTCCCTGACACATCGGTGCAGTTCGGCATTCTCTGAATAACCATTACTTCTCTAGGGACAATTTCAGTGCTGCCAGAGATTGGCAAACTGCACCATATATTGCTGTCAGCTCACCAGTATTTGACGAATTGACCGCTTTCTGAATAGCCGAACTGCCACAAAATTGCACCAAATGGTGAAATTCACTGTTCGGTGCGACGTTCACCGCTCTTTGAATAACCCTCTAAATTTCCTTTGAGTCTTCACCAGCCTAATGAGTAGCTGAGCCTCAGGAGAGATGTACCAAAATATTCTAGGGTCAAGGTTGCTGACGCCTGACAAACGTAAGTGTTTAACCCTTTCCATGCGGAGGACACGCTCAGCGCGTCCTGCCGCATGGCTACTTCGCTGCGGAGGACACTCTGAGCGCGTCCTCCCTAAGCAGCGGCGATCGGCCGGGATTCCGGCCGATCGCGGCAGCCCCCCGGTGCGGGCTGACATCATCGATGTCAGCCCAGCCTCCGGGACCCCGGCGGGCACAATAGACGTCATCGCGATGCTGAAAGCACGATGACGTCTCCTACTCGGCAAAAGTCGGCAGAACCGGGAAATCTGAATCCCGCTTTGCTGACTGACAGCTGGGAGGGCGGAGTAAAGTCCTCCGCCTCTCTCAGCTGTTTTCAGCTGAACTGCTGAGCGGAGGGAGGGGAGGCAGAGGGCGGCATACTCCGGGCATCATGACCACCTAAAAAAGCTTAGGTGGTCATGTTTCCTAGAGTATCCCTTCAAAATAAAGAACTGGTGCTTTTCAGTAACAATACATAGGTTTAATCACTCAAAGTAAGAGAATTAAAAATGGTCAGGCAACCTATGCTGTACCACTTCAGATGGATTAACCCTTGTGTCGTTCCTGCCTTTGGTATCCTGACCCACCGTGAGCCATGGTGTGTTTGCCTCCATGAATATCCTGGCACGTTTTGACAAAGTTTATCACCGTTTCTATCTTGACACATACGTCTTTGCCACCAGGGACATAATATCATTATCTAGACGTAAAAATATTTTTTTATATTCTGTGAGTAAGATTCACTTTGTGAGTAAGTTTGTGTTTCTTAAAGTAATGGTTGTCTTCATTTTTTTTAGGGTAACTTTTTTCAGAACATTGGCTCCATAACCCTCTTTGCCGTATTTGGAACAGCCATATCTGCTTTCATTGTGGGAGGAGGGATTTTTTTCCTCGGCCAGGTAAGACCTCATATGACATCTGCCCATAAGATCAGTGGATGGAGTTAGTGGGTTGTTACAGTGAGACCAATAGAGAAAGACTGACTGCAACCAACATCTACATTTATCTACCATATTCTACCCGCTCCAGCTACCTTATTCTACATCTTGTCATTTATTCCGGACTTACAGGTGGACCATCTAACAATAAATGTAAAGTGTACATGAGCCATAAGTCTTCTACAGCTAGAATAGGGATCTGAATATGACTTAAGTAGGGTTGCAACTAATAATTATTTTCATAATCGATTAGCTGGCCGATTATTTTTTCGATTAAATCGATTCTTCGGATAAAAAAAATATTGTTTACTTAAAAGGAACATTATTTAAAACTCATTCCCTTCCTCCCACCCTTTTTTGTAAGCAATTTGCATAGTGTACATACACAATACTTACATACGTACATACACAGATTGCGTATCTTGCGTACATTTTACACACAAGGTATGCGAGCGCCTGGTCCGAGTCATGGATTGATGTTGCGTGCACAGCTCAAGCCCATGTCTGCTGGCTCTCCAAACAAACGGTAGTATGGGCACACGGATAGTGATGTCAGCACAAAAGCATGGTGAGAGGGGGCACTCCACACAGACTAACCACTGTAATGTTTAGGTTTCGTGCTGCTGAGGCGTTTGTGCCAATGACTCTCGGATGCAGAATTAAGGATAAGCGTGGTGCTGGTTTTAGTATAATACAGCAGAGCAGTGACCGTTGTTCACAGAACGGCAAACTACCAACTGACTCAGACAGTGCAACGGTCGCCAGACAATTTGAACACTGGCATATGATTGGTTAGGATATACATATGCAAATATTACAACCACTTTAATAAGCTAAAGTGGTCAGGGTGCATAGAGTGTCCCTTTAAAATAATTTCATGAACAAACTGAGTGGGAGTAGGGTCCAGAGGTGGGTGTGAGTGAGTTTGGGCAAGGTGTGTGAGATGGAATGGGTTTAGGAAATAGACCGACCTGAGTGTGGGAAGGAGTTTGGGGGAAGGGACCGGACCAATGGGGCAGGCAGGGAGGGTGAGGTGGTGGCACAGGACCTCAGCTCGAAGTAGGGATAAAACCCCAGCGGTACATCTCCTCCACACAGTGGCAGCATCCCAGGGTTTGTGCTATGGTTCTGCTACTGTTTTAAACTAAATAAAACCAAAGTGGTTATGACTAACATAACCCTGCAGCTAAATCATAGTGAGTAAAGCAGCCAGCACGTCTTCTCTAATCAGCTCCAAATTAATTACTTGATCTGATTCTAAACGGTGTGTGCTGTACACAGACCGTTTAATTGACAATGAGAATAGTTGACAACTATTTTCATTATCGATTAATTGATTTGTTGTTTCAGCTCTAGACTTAAGTATTTCACATTACACAAATCGATTAGATGGATAGTTTTCATGTATAATATATAGCTTTAATTGCATTCTTACCAGAAGAGATTGGTATCATCATTATATATTGTGTGACTGAATTCCTTTAAAGTGAACCTGTCGTACCCACCAGAAGTTGGTCTCCATTGACAGGGAATCACTTCTTTTATGTGTGTTACCTTTTTTCTTTTTTTAGCTAAGGCATATAATTGAATAAATTGAGTAATTCACTTAGGGCTGCAACTAACTATTATTTCCATAATCGATTAGTTGGCCGATTTTTATTTTGTTTGATCGATTCCTTGGATAAAGAAAACATTCTTATTTTCTTATGTAGTTTGCACAGTGTAAATAACGTTTGTACATACATTACGAAAATTATGTATCTGGTTTAACTTGCTTACTTTTTGCACATAAGGTACACAAGCACCTGGTCAAAGTGATGGATTGATGGGCGTGCGCAGCTCTAGCCCATGTCTGTTTTAATGCTGCTACGAGCTGCCAGGCAGGACAATGTCAACATGCAAAGTGTGGTGAAAGGAGGGGGGGCACTCAACACAGCCTTACCACTTTAATACGCAAATGTGGTCAGGGTGCTTAGAGTGTCTCTTTAAAATAAATTCATGAACAAACTGAGTGGGGGAGGGAGTGAGTTTAGGCTAGGGCCAAATCTGAGTGTGAGCGGCAAATGGACCAGACCGAGTGACAGGGAATGTGGAGTGTGGCACAGGACTCCAGCTCCAAGTAAGGATAAAATACCGGTGGTACAGCTCCTCCACCCAAACTGGGTTATGTTTGACCTAACCCTAGAACTAAATCATACAGAGTAAAGCAGTGGCGCATCTTCTGCAATCAACTCAAATGTAGAGCCTGAGGTTATAAACGTTTAACTCCATCTGATTCTAAACAGTGTGTGCTGTACACATATCGATTAATCGACAGCCGATTAGTTAACTATTTTCATTATCGATTGTCGATTAATCGATTGGTTGTTTCAGCCCTAAATTCACTATTAAAGTTTAACTTCAACTCCCTTCCATTTGTGGTTCAGCAAAGAAGAGTAACAGCTCTGAGCGGAGAGAGACGCCAATAGGCCTGCTTTCCACTTGTGCCGCCGATTGGCTGTCATCACCGATGACTGCACTGTGTGACAGCCCATGGCATTGTTTGTCCACAAAGTGGGATACACAAGGGCATCCTCCACTGATACCACTAGCTGCAATATCTCCTCTTTAAGGCCAATGCGATGTCCATCTTCAGATGGGATACCGCAGACAAAGTGCGCCTGGCCACCAGTATGCTTTAACACTTGTAAGACCTAATGATCTGCCCGCGCTGCAGTTACATAAAAGGGAAGTCTGTTTTTTTTTTTTTTTTTTTTCCGGTCTGCTTGAAAGCATCCAAAATGCTTTTTCACCTTTTATAACAGTGTTTAGAGAAAATTACACTTTTTGAGTCATATAAAATGTGCCTGTTGGCAGCATTCATTGCACCAGGAAGTCCGTATTTTATAGCACTCTCAGGGTTATAGCACTCTCAGGCAGTTGTTTTACTTCCTATTTTAATTTCATCTTCTCTTCCTGCAGTTCTCGTAACCCGATGTGCGTAAAAACAACTTGTTGCTGCAGTAAAAGATAACAGCAGGTCTCATAATTTAGAAAACATCTGTGCATAGATCATCCTTTTGTAAAAGTCGCCACCTTGTGGTCGGTTTTATTAACAGCGGGTGAAAAATGTCATCGGGTTTCCAAAAAAGTCTATTTCACGTCATGAACGTAAAATGGTTATGGATAGATGTAATGGTGCATTGCCTTTGTTTAAATTGTAAATCACATGTTTAGTCAAAGTTAAAAGGTTCCTAGAAGAGTGTCAAGTGTACCCTCCTAACGAGGCCTCACAAGCCTGAAACGATCGGCGGAAGTTGCTACATCTCTTGTGCAGAGAGGACATCCTTGGCATTTCAGTACTGGCCGCCCTTTCTGCGTGACCGTGTCTGATTTGCATATGGAGTAGTCTTCTCTGAGTGTTGGGCAGGCCACGGATGCTGCTGCCCATCCTCAGAACTCTCAAAAACTTCATAAAGTTTATTTTTGCTCACTCAACGGTAATAAAGTAGATCACCTTGGTGTCACTATATATATATATTTTTTTTTCATATAAAAGATTTTTATTGGAGTGCACACATGAATGGTACAAACATGCAAATAAAGCATCAAAAGGAAGAGACATAGATTTGCAGCATTGGCAATAAACAATACAATTCAAGTGAATTATCATTGTAATCTGAAAAGGGGTCGGTTGTGTGGACTCCATTTTCCAATAACATATAAATTCCTAAACTAAAGTAAAACATACAACATGGCAGCACTACAATCTTACATGTCAAAGGACCTTATATAAAAATTCCAGATTCGACAAACACCCTCCATCCCTCCCACGTATCATCAAGTTGGCATATAGAATTATTCGCTGTGTGGAACATTTCCTCATATTTAAAAACACTTTCGAGGGCAACCATAACCTCCTTCATAGAGGGACAGATGGAAGAACGCCAATGTCTTGCTATAACTATTTTAGCTGTCCCAAGTACCATGGAGATAAACCTATGACGGGTCTGAATATTAACGGGTAAAAATGCAGGAGGTATACTTTCGGGCAAAGTGGGAGCGTAAGCAAAGTACAATGGGAAATCAGTCTACTTATCTTTTCCCAATATCCCCCCAGTGTGGGACAGAGCCAAAACGTATGCAATAGAGAGCCAAGGCCGGTTAGGCACCTCCAACAGAAGCCTGAGTTCCCTGAGATATGGGCCAACCGGGTAGGTGTTAAGTACCATCTACACAGCAGTTTGATATGGGCCTCACGTAAATTGGTGCTTCTAGAATATTTAAATATCGTTTCCATGGCATATGACCAATCCGCTATGGAAATAGTTAAAGCTAAGTCTTTTTCCCATTTAACCATATAGGGTAATTTTTTAGGTGGGATCGGGGTTAGGAGGCTATTGTAACAAAGAGACAACGGTTTCATTTGACATTTCCGTCCCATACATAGTTTATGAAAGGCTGAAAGGTTTGCATCAGTGAAAGCGGTGAGGCCCCTCTGGGTCAGAGCATGTTTCACACGAAGGTATGTAAAGCCATCGATGGGATGGCAAATTACTGTACCAAATCGGGGAAGGGTTTCAGGGAATGGGGCGTAAAGAGCTGCCACACATGAGTCAAGCCGCAACAGAACCAAGAGTCTAAATTTAAGTCAGGGATAAAGCGACACACAAAACTCTTAGGGGAGCGAGGCATAGTAAGTCATAAGGCCATACCAAAGGGCGACCCCACAGGCGCCAAGACATGAGAGAAAGCATTGAAGCGGGCAACAGACCTGTGGTGCTATTCCTCGGCAGAAATGGAAGCCACATCAAGTCATGGAGTCTATACGGGAAAATCATGGCATTCTCCAATTGTAACCATAGTGGTGGTTCGCTTAGGTGCATTGACGACAACAGTTGGGCTAGTAAGGCTGCTTTGTAATAAGAGTTTAGGTCCAGAAAACCCAACCCTCCATTACGTCGCGGCATTGTGACCGTGGAGGCCGACACTCGAGGGTGCTTCCCCTTCCAAATATGTGCATGGAGTAGTTTTTGCAGCCGGAGCAATAAATGCGCCGGAATAAAAACAGGGATATTTCTGAAATAATATAAAATTTGGGGTAAGATGCACATCTTTATGGCCGCCATACGGCCTAACCAAGAGGAATCGTTTGTACTCCAGTAAGAGAGCTGTGTCTCTATGGAGGTCAATAGTGGCGTAAAATTTTCCTTAAGGATGGTTCCTCGCGATTTAGATAGGGAGATACCCAAGTATTTTAAAGAAGTAGAGCGCCAATCAAAAGGGTACGTACTATGCAAAAAAAAAAAGTTCCTATTTAGGGAAGCCTACCACCCAACTCACTGACGCAACCATCAATCACTCTCACCTTACAGTCCTCTCCTCCTGTTTCCAACCCCAACCCTCCTAGATTGTGAGTTCCTACGGGAATAGGGCCCTCATCTCCTCCTGTACTGTTTGTCAAATGTTGTTCAATGTATTGTAACCCTGTCTATACTGTGCTTATTGTACAGCGCTGCGGAATATGCTGGCGCTTTATAAATAAAGAATAATAATAATAATAATATGCATAGAGTTGAGGGATGAAGCAGCAATATTTATGGGGAGAGCTTGCGTTTTACTCATATTATTTTTATAATAAGATAACGCGCCAAATCTATCAAGGAGGTTAAACAGGGGAGGAAGCAAAGTCTCCGGCGAGGTCAGAAAAAGCAGTATGTCGTCCGCAAAGAGTGCCAACTTATGCTCCCCATTCGGGGTCGGTAAACCCTTGATTGCCGGGGAGGTTTTAATCTGCAACGCCAGGGGTTCTAGGGCCAGTATCAATATCAACGGGGATAGTGGACAACCCTGTCGGGTGCCATTGGTTATGTGGAAAGAGGAGGATAAAAAGCCCAAAGCCAAAACTTTCGCAGACAGAGCTGAGTAAAGGGCCATAATACTATTTACAAATTGATGCGGGAAACCAAACCGCAGCAACACCGTCCGCATATACCCCCAGTGCAGGCGATCAAACGCCTTTTCAGCGTCCAATGCCAGCAATAGTCCGGAGGTATTAGTCCTATGAGCCAAGTCGATTATGTCATATAAACGTCGGGTATTGTCACACGTTTGGCGTCCCGGGACAAAGCCAGTTTGTTCATTCGCGATCAAGGATGGAAGTAAAGGAGCCAGTCTATTAGCTAGTAATTTAGCATACAATTTTGCATCTACACTCAACAGGGAGATAGGGCGGAAATTGGCACAATGTGTCGGGGGTTTACCGGGTTTAGGCAGGGTCACTACAGTTGCTTGCAGCATCTCCGGAGGAATAATGCCGGTACTTTTAATGTCATTAAAAACCAGGGTAAGAGTCGGGACTAGAGACGGAGCAAATTTCTGGTAATACAGATTTGTAAAACCGTCAGGGCCTGGAGCTTTATTTTTTGGAAGTGCCTTAATAGCCTTATGTACCTCCTCCTCCTCCGTAAACGCAGCAAGCAAACCTGTAGACTGAGAGGGAGAGATAGAGGGGAGATTAGCCGTCTGAAGAAAGATCTATGTCGCTCGGTGCAGGGGACGGCACGGTGTGGTCTATTCCTAGGTTGTACAAGGAGGCATACTAGCGTGCGAATTCATCAGTGATAAGGGCTGGGTTGTAAATTTTTACGCTATTAGCATCCAAGAGGTACGGTATGTTGGTTTGCATTCGTTTCACTTTCAATTTAGACGCTAGCAATTTCCCCGGTTTATTCCCTTGGGTGTAATGGGCATAATTAAGCCGTCTAATTGAGCGCGCCGTGACCTGGAGCATAAGATGCTCCAACTCACGGCGCTGTAAAATCAATTGAGCAGTAATATTTGGGGCAGGAGAGGTTTTATTCTGGGTTTCCAATACAGTGATTCGTCGTATAAGGGCAGTTGTCTGAGCATTAAAACGTTTTTTACGTTGCGCTCCTTTCTGGTATAATGTGTCCTCGCAGAACCGCTTTGTGGGCCAACCAAACCGACGATGTTGCAACATCCTCAGTCATGTTCGCCGTAAAATACTCCTGAAGGAGTTGTAGTGTATTTGTCACGTCATCCCTATTCACAATAAGCGAGTCATTGAGTCTCCAGTTCCCCATACCCATCGGCGGAAAAGCCGCCTCAAAGGTAAGCGTAAGTGGAGCATGGTCAGACCACGTAATAATGCCGATGGTCGCCTCCATTAGGCGGGACAGAGCCGAACTATGAATCAAACACAAGTCAATTCTACTATATGAGGAGTGAACATGAGAAAAAAAAGTGTAATCACGTGTATTAGGGTGGCATATCCTCCAAGTATCATATAGTTCAAACGAATGCATGAATTCCCGTAATTGTTTACTAGAGGATGGGGGGGAGCGGGTGTGGGAGCGGGGTTGGCTTGATTGGGTGTCAACGTCAGGATCAGGAGTGCAATTAAAATCCCCACAAAGAAACAACGTACCACTAGACATTTTTTTCACTCTACCATAAGCTTTCCGAAGATAAGAAACTGGGTTATCATTAGGAAGATAAAGATTGGCTATAGTGATTGGTAATTCGTTCAGCGTGCCCACAAGAATTACAAGGCGACCCAACGGATCAACATATTGAGCCGAGCACACAAAGGTCCAGTCTCTATGAAACAGGATCGAGACACCTTTGGACTTCGTCTGAGCAGTGGAATGATATGCATCAGTATACATGCGCGATTTCAGAAGCGGCGGACGTCTCTTACAAAAATGAGTCTCTTGCAAACATACAATAGCAGGTTGGGACTTATGCAGGTCACGAAATAAAGCATGTCGTTTGTACGGAGTATTCAAGCCCCGGACATTTAAGGAATAAATTTGGAAGTGAGGTTTACTCATCGTTAATTACGCCCATCCGTCTAGATCTCACAGCGGACATGATATACAACCTCCGTGGGAGGATGGAGGGACTCCTCTGCTTACAACAGTACCTGGAATTATATAGCACAGTGCATACCAAATAGACAAACAATACATACAATACATACATTACGTACATAGGTTGAACCAGAAAGGTTGAACCAGAACCAGAAAAAAGTAAAAGAAAAGAAAAAAAAGAAAGGAAAAAAGAAAAGAGAACACGAACAAAGTACGAAAAAAAAAACTGCACTCCATGAATGAAGTGGGAAAAAAGAAAACACGTTCAAGAAAAAACTCCAGTAGGGGAAAAAACAACAGTCCCAACTCTACACATAGAGGTGACTGCGCCAATATACAGGCCATTGGAAGGCCTCGGGGCTAGCCGAATGAAGGAACAGAACCCCAGAAAGCGCCACTCATAAGATAAATCAGAAGGGGTGAGTCCTGCAAACATGAAAGAATCTCAATGTCCGAGTAGATTTAGAACAACCTGGCGGAAAAAAGAAAAGCACGTCCAGAAGCGAGAAAATGCAGGACCATAGCATCTCATTTAGGCTGGACCCGGTGCCACTCCGGAGAAACTTTCAGCGGCGAAGACGATTCCTCACGAGGGGGAGTAAACTCAGACGCTACCTTCCATTCCGTCAGCAAACACATGCTGGCGAGGGGATCAGGAATGACGTGCAAAGCTCCCTCCCGCCATAACAGGATCTTTGTGGGAAATCCCCAGCGATACGCCATGTTGTGGTCACGTAAGATTTTGGTGAAGGACGAGAATTCCCTCCTTTTAGACATGGTAGCTGTCGACAGGTCCGCGTAGAAAGAAACTTCGGCATATGGAGAAGGTAGAGGCATAGATTTCCGTGACGCTCTCATTAACGCTTTAACGTGGAAAAAATGCACCCGGACTAGAACATCTCTAGAAGCTGAGGGCGGCAGGTTTTTGGCACGCGGCAATATCTGTGCCCGATCCATCGGGAGATCTTGCGGTAAATATGTTGGTACCAGGATCTGGAAAAGTTCCATAATATAAGGGTGGAGGTCAGCAGAGTTTACTGCCTCTCGGGATGCCCCGGATCCGTACATTATTACGCCGTGAACTGTCTTCCATATCGGCTAATTTCGTTGCCATGGTGTCATGTGCTGTTTGCAAAGCTATGTGACGATCCACCAGGTCATTGTGAGCTAAACATAAGTCATCTGTCTTAGATTCTAAAGAGTCAGTCCGCTCACCCAGGTCTTGTACATCGCGCCTCAGCTCCTGCAGCGCCTCTTTAAGATCCGTTTGGATGGTAGATCGGAGTTCTTGCAGCATGGCATGAAGTCTGCTTTCTGAAGGTGGTGATGTGTCAGACATGCAGGATGGGCCCGCAGCAGCTGCCTCCATTATAAGAGAGGAAACAGAAGAGGGAGATCCGCCATCTTGGGCCTCACGAACCCAGTCTTTTTTCGCCGATTTTAGCGGTTCCTGCGTCCGCTGCGCCTTAGGTGGTACCATCTGGGAGCTAGGAGGTGTCACCCACCTGTGGGTTAAGTTTCAGCCCCGAGGTTGCTATATTTTAGCCGTTAGAAATGAAAGTTCAGCGTCGGTCTCAGGAGCTCTCCTTACATGCGACCGCGTGCTGCAACGTCCGGCCACGCCCCCCTTGGTGTCACTATATTGAAACAGTGATAAAGAACTGTAAGTATGGAATTGGGGTTAGGGTTAGAATTATTTTTAACAAAAAACACGGACGTATGTTCAAACAATTCTAGTATTATTGTTGGCAGTGGAATTTTCGCTTCAGACTGCGGTTTGTGCATATTTATAATTGTTATACATAATTACATAGTTACATAGTTATATAGGCTGAAAAAGACATGCGTCCATCGGGTTCAGCCTCTCCCACATAACCTACTGCTGTTGATCCAGAAGAAGGCAAAAAACCCAGTCTGAAATGCTTGCCAATATGCAACATGCTGGGAAAAAATTCCTTCTTGACCCCAGAATGGCCTCAGATCTCTCCTTGGATCAAGAAGCTTTTACCCACATATTAACCCTTTCGCTGCTGAGGCTTTTCCCGCCCCTGTGCTGAGGTCATTTTTACCGGTTTTGCTCATCATGTTTAAACGCGTTTTGAAGGCTTATTTTAGTATATGTCCCAGACATATTATATATCGTTCTTTCCGTCAGACTCGGCAGATTCATAATATGTCATTATTATATGTATACGTCATGACCTGTCTGTATATTATAACAAAAAATGCAATAAAATATGATTCTTCAATAATTTACAATGTGTAAAGTGTTTTTTTTTTTCACATTTTAAGATGCGAGCAATTGCGGTTATATTTTGTATGGGGTGCGCTTGTTAAAAAAATTAGAGATGGGGTCTCGTTACATTTTTTTTTGGGGAAAATAACACGATTTTTAACAAATGCACCGCATACAAAAATCGTTAGTGCAGCATCATTGTTCACATTATAATTGAAATGGGAACAATATTGCTGCATTAACAAACCAAAAAAAAGAAAAAAAACTTGTTTATTTTTTTTTATAATTTTTTTTAAATATTTTCTTTTTTTTTTTACTAACTTTTTCACATTCGAGTTTGGTATCGTTGGAACGGCCATGCTCTGGCCGATCCAACAATACCAAACTTTAACCCCTAGCTGCCACGGATCGGGAGATAGAGGGTTCATTGGAACCCCCTATCTCCACCATTGGTGGCAGCTAGGGGTTAACTCCAGGACTGGCGTCATCGTGCTACGCACGATGACGCCAGTCCTCAGGGGGAGTTCCCGGAGGCTTGGCCGACATTCGGAACCCGGCCGAACGCTGACCCCAAAGGCTGGACGCGCTCAGCGCGTCCTCCACACGCAACGTGACATGCGGTTGGACGCGCTGAGCGCGTCCACCGCAGCGAAAGGGTTAAATATTATAACCCTTAATATTCTGTGTCTGCAGGAAGTCATCCAGTCATTTTTTAAAAGTCTGTACAGACTCTGACCCAACCACCTCAACAGGCAGAGAATTCCACAGCTTTATTGTTCTCACCGTAAAATAACCCTTCCTATGCTTTAAGCTAAATTTCCTTTCTTCCAGTCTAAATGGATGACCCCTTGTCCTGTGTATAGACCTGTTAATGAATAGGTTATCAGACAATGGTTGATAATGGCCCCGTATATATTTATATAAGGTTATCAGATCCCCTCTAAGGCGCCGTTTCTCTAAACTAAACAGGTTTAAGCTTGTTAGTCTTTCCTCATAACTTAATCCTTCCATTCCCCTTATTAATTTAGTTGCCCGTCTCTGCACTTTTTCTAGCGCTATAATATCTTTTTTTAAGACCGGTGCCCAAAATTGCACGGCATATTCAAGGTGCGGCCTGACCATTGATATATACAGAGGCAAAATTATGTTTTCATCCCGTGAGTGAACTCCCCTTTTAATGCATGCCAATACTTTGCTGGCCTTGGTTTATCTGTAATACTTACCTGTGGAGAGCCACCATGGCTTCTGGTTTGCAGCTGCTGTTGGTCCTTCATGCTTGTGGCATTGCTTAGTGATGACTTCCTAAATCAGAGTGCACTTTCAGATAAACAGCAATACCCTGTCCACATAGCAAGCGTAGTCACAGACTGGCTGACTTAGAGCAGGTGAATAAACCTCCTGTAGGCCAGACCTCCTCCTCTCTCCTCCTGACAGCTTAACAATGGTTGCAAATCAGGCCACTGTCCTGTTTATTTCAATGAGATGCCACCATCCTGCAGGTTAAGATGTCATTGTGGCTCTGTGGGTGAAACTGGTCTTAATTGTCTTGGTATTCACTTGTCTATCAAAGTCTAGACTTAAAGTGGACCTGGTCTTCTATCTAATGCTGGGCACTACCATGCTTTGCCCTCTGTGCCAGAGCCATCTGGGTGCTGTTGCAAAGCAATGCACAATTGGCCCTCGACCATTCTGACTTGCCAGTCAGTGGTCTGACAGCCAATCAGGCACTAAGAATGAGTCTATTCTGAAGGGCCGCTCTCTGCTCAGAGCAGCTACTTCACCTGCGGCATGCCACAGGGCCGCTAGGGAGAAGAAAAATCTTGACAGGGAATAACTCCCTTTTTTCCTATGTATCTGTCACAAAAAAAGTCAACACCTAAATTAATGATTCACTGTCACAGTAACACAACATGTGCTGGCATGACAGGGTCCCTTTAAATATGCTCGTAGATTGAAGCTAGCACACTCAAGAGCGTAAAAGTCATGTATCATAAATGTACGACTGATTTTAAAGTGCAATTTTAATAGAAGTGTGTTTTTAAAAATAGCTTTCTCTAACAAGGCAATATATCATGTTTTGTAATGCAGTGTGTTGTTTGTTTTGGGGGGGTGGGGAGTTCTTTTTTAAAACTGAAAAATAATTTACACAATGCAGCGTGGGATGAAGCACCTTAAAGAATCAGGATCCAGAAGAATATTTTTAACTAGCTTTTGCCCGCGGCTTCGCTCGCATGGATTTTAGGATTTGTTAAAATAGTTTTTAAAAGAAACATGAGGTTTTTTTGTTAGAACCCCCCCCCCACACACTTGAGATTTTTGGAAAATGGTAAAACACTTGTTTTTTTTTATTTTTCAAGAAGAATGTAAGTGCCAAATTTCACACCTGTTACATCTTTGGTTTTTGAAATATAGGTATACTGATAAAAGTATTCACATCCCTTTTCCCCCACCCCCCCTTAACTGGATTTTCGGAAAATGGTAAAACATGTTTGTTTTTGCACGAAGATTGTAAATATCGAATTTCACACCTGTAACATCATTGGTTTTTGAAATATAGGTATAGCGATAAAGGTATTCAACCCCCGTTTTGCCCCCACTGGATTTTTTGAAAATGGTGAACTAAATGTTTATATATCTTTCAAGACGAATCTAAATACCCATTTTCACTTCTGTAACATTATTATTATTATTATTCTTTATTTATAAAGCGCCAGCATATTCCGCAGCGCTGTACAATAAGCACAGTATAGACAGGGTTACAATACATTGAACAACATTTGACAAACAGTACAGGAGGAGATGAGGGCCCTATTCCCGTAGGAACTCACAATCTAGGAGGGTTGGGGTTGGAAACAGGAGGAGAGGACTAAGGTGAGAGTGATTGATGGTTGCGTCAGTGAGTTGGGTGGTAGGCTTCCCTAAATAAGAATGTTTTCAGGGAGCGTTTGAAGGAAGAGAAGTTAGGGGAAAGTCTGACAGTACGAGGGAGAGCGTTCCAGAGAGTGGGGGCTGCGCGTGAGAAATCCTGCAGTCTATCATGGGAAGAGGTGATGCGGGGAGAAGCTAGGCGCAGGTCACTGTTTGACCTTAGGGAGCGGGCTGGGGTGTATTTGGTGATTAGTGAGGACAGGTAGTGGGGAGCTGAGTTAGTGAGGGTTTTGTAGGTAAGGATAAGGATTTTGAACTTAATTCTGCAGTAGAGGGGGAGCCAGTGAAGGGACTCGCAGAGGGGAGCGGCAGAGACAGAGCGGCGGGTGAGGTGAATTAGCCTGGCGGAGGCGTTCAGGATGGATTGTAGGGGGGAGAGGCCGGACAGAGGGAGGCCAGATAAGAGATTATTGCAATAGTCGAGTCGGGAGATTACCAGGGCGTGTATGAGTTGTTTTGTGGTGACAGCGGTAAGAAATGGCCGAATTCTGGAAATAGTACGCAGTTGGTATCGGCAGGAGGAGGAAAGAGACTTGATGTGGGGGATGAAGGAAAGAGCAGAGTCAAGTGTAACTCCAAGGCAGCGAACTTGGTTTGATGGGGAGATGGTGATACCCTCCACCGTGATAGAGAAGTCAGGAGGTGGGGAGGCATTGGAGGGAGGAATAAGTAGGAGTTCAGTCTTTGACATGTTGATCTTTAGGTGGTGGGAGGCCATCCAGGAGGAGATGCCAGATAAACAGTCACTGACTTTTGAAAGGACAGGGGGAGAGAGATCAGGGGTAGAGAGGTAGATCTGAGTGTCATCAGCGTAGAGGTGGTAATTAAAGCCAAAGCTGTTGGTGATTTTGCCCAGAGAGGAGGTGTAGATGGAAAAGAGCGGAGGACCAAGGACAGAGCCTTGAGGTACACCAACAGATAGAGGCAATGAGGAGGAGGAGTTACCAGCAAAGGACACACAGAAGGACCTGTTGGATAAATAGGAGTCAACCCAAGCAAGTGCAGTGTCACCGAGACCCAGAGAGTTGAGGGTCTGTAGAAGGAGGGGGTGGTCAACAGTGTCAAAAGCAGCCGAGAGGTCAAGCAGGATGAGAATAGAATAGTGGCCGTGTTTTTTAGCAGTTAGGAGGTCGTTGGTGACTTTGGTGAGGGCAGTTTCTGTTGAGTGTAGGGGACGGAAGCCAGATTGCAGGGGGTCAAGTAGGGAATTGGAGGACAGGAAGAGGGAGAGGCGGTTGAAGACTAGTTTTTCTAAGAGCTTTGATGTGAAGGGAAGCAGGGATACAGGGCGGTAATTGGATGGAGAGTTGGGATCTAGGGATGGTTTCTTTAGTAAAGGGGTAACTAGCGCGTGTTTGAAGGCGGATGGAAAGGAGCCAGTGGAGAGAGATAGGTTGAAGATGTGTGTGAGAGCAGGGGTGAGGGAGGAGGAGAGGGGAGGTAATTAGATGTGAGGGAATGGGGTCGAGCAGGCACGTGGTGAGATGTGAGGAGGACAATAAGGAATTGACTTCCTCCTCAGTGGCTGGGAGGAAGCGGCAGAGGGTGGCAGTGGGGACCTGTGGGAGTGGAGGTGGCAGATAACTATCTTGTGTTGGGATGTTACTTCTGATAGTTAGAGTTTTACTGAGGAAAAACATCTTCTGTTTTTGAGATATAGGTATCCTGTTGAAAAGTATTCACTCCCCCTTTTTTTCACACCCCACGTGGGATTTTTGGAAAATGGTAAAACACGTGTTTTTTTATTTTTCAAGAAGATTGTAAGTGCCAAATTTCACACCTGTAACATCTTTGGCTTTTGAAATATAGGTATACTGATAAAAGTATTCAACCACCCCTTTTTGCCCCCTCCCACTGGATTTTTGGAAAATAGTAAAATAGGTGTTTTTTTGTTTCTCAAGACGAATCTAAATACCAATTTTGACATCTGTAACATCTTTTGTTTTTGGGATATAGGTATCCTGTTAAAGTATTCAACCCCACCTTTTTTTCACCCCCACATGGGTTTCTTGGCAAAATGGTAAAAAACGTGTTTTTTTTTATTTTTCAAGAAGATTGTAAATACCAAATTTCACACCTGTAACATCCTTGGTTTTTGAAATATAGGTATATTGATAAAAGTATTCAGCCCCCCCCACACTGGATTTTTGGAATATGGTAAAATATTATTTTTTTGTTGCTGTTCAAGACGAATCTAAAAACCAATTTTCACGTTAGTAACCTCTTCTGTTTTTGAGATATAGATATCCTGTTGAAAAGTATTCACCCCCCTTTTTTCACCCCCCACGTGAGATTTTTAGAAAATGGTAAAACACGTGTTTTTTTTTTATTTTTCAAGAACAATGTAAGTGCCAAATTTCACACCTGTAACATCTTATGGTATTTGAAATATAGGTATACTGATAAAAGTATTCACCCCCTTTTTTCACCCCCCACGTGAGATTTTTAGAAAATGGTAAAACACGTGTTTTTTTATTTTTCAAGCCGAATCTAAATACCAATTTTCAGGCCTGTAACGACTTCTGTTTTTGAGATATAGGTATCCTGTTTGAAATATTTATAATATTCAACCCCCTTTTTTTGCCCCCCTACTTTGATTTTTGAAAAACTGTAAAATACGTGTTTTTTTTTTTTTTAAGATGAATCTAAATACCGATTTTCACATCTGTAACATCTTCTGGTTTTGAGCTATAGGTATCCTGTTTAAAATATTCAACCCCCTTTTCACCCCCTATGGGGGTGAGTTTCCAAAAATCCTTCCTTAGTGGGTGCCTACATCATAAAAACAGTGCACCTTCAAAATTTCACGTTCCTAGGTTAAACGGTTTCAGCTGGGCGTTGATGAGTCAGTCAGTCAGGACTTTCGCATTTATGATAAAAGTATTCAACCCCCCCCTTCCCCCCCCCCCAAGGAATTTTAAGAAAATGGTAAAATACGTGTTTTTTTATTTGTCAAGATGAATCTAAATACAGATTATCACGTCTGTACCATCTTCTGTTTTTAAGATATAGGTATCCTGTTCAAAAGTATTCAACCCCACCTTTTTTCACCCCCACATGAGTTTCTTGGCAAAATGGTAAAAAACTTGTTTTTTTTTTATTTTTCAAGAAGATTGTAAATACCAAATTTCACACCTGTAACATCCTTGGTTTTTGAAATATAGGTATATTGATAAAAGTATTCAGCCCCCCCACACTGGATTTTTGGAATATGGTAAAATATTATTTTTTTGTTGCTGTTCAAGACGAATCTAAAAACCAATTTTCACGTTAGTAACCTCTTCTGTTTTTGAGATATAGATATCCTGTTGAAAAGTATTCACCCCCTTTTTTCACCCCCCACGTGAGATTTTTAGAAAATGGTAAAACACGTGTTTTTTTTTTATTTTTCAAGAACAATGTAAGTGCCAAATTTCACACCTGTAACATCTTATGGTATTTGAAATATAGGTATACTGATAAAAGTATTCAACCCCCATTTTTGGCCCCCCCAAGGAATTTTCAGAACATGGTAAAATACGTGTTGTTTTATTTTTCAAGCCGAATCTAAATACCAATTTTCAGGCCTGTAACGGCTTCTGTTTTTGAGATATAGGTATCCTGTTTGAAATATTTATAATATTCAACCCCCTTTTTTTGCCCCCCTACTTTGATTTTTGAAAAACTGTAAAATACGTGTTTTTTTATTTTTTTTTAAGATGAATCTAAATACCGATTTTCACATCTGTAACATCTTCTGGTTTTGAGCTATAGGTATCCTGTTTAAAATATTCAACCCCCCTTTTCACCCCCTATGGGGGTGAGTTTCCAAAAATCCTTCCTTAGTGGGTGCCTACATCATAAAAACAGTGCACCTTCAAAATTTCACGTTCCTAGGTTAAACGGTTTCAGCTGGGCGTTGATGAGTCAGTCAGTCAGGACTTTCGCATTTATGATAAAAGTATTCAACCCCCCCCTTCCCCCCCCCAAGGAATTTTAAGAAAATGGTAAAATACGTGTTTTTTTATTTGTCAAGATGAATCTAAATACAGATTATCACGTCTGTACCATCTTCTGTTTTTAAGATATAGGTATCCTGTTCAAAAGTATTCAACCCCACCTTTTTTCACCCCCACATGAGTTTCTTGGCAAAATGGTAAAAAACTTTTTTTTTTTTTATTTTTCAAGAAGATTGTAAATACCAAATTTCACACCTGTAACATCCTTGGTTTTTGAAATCTAGGTATACTGATAAAAGTATTCAACCCCCCCCCCTTTTGGGCCCCCCCACACTGGATTTTTGGAATATGGTAAAATATTTTTATTTAACGGTTTCAGCTGGGCATTGATGAGTCAGTCAGGACTTTCGCGTATATATATATATATATATATATATTAGATAGATAGATTTATTTAATTTTAGCAAAAAAGGGTAATGGGAAGCAAGAATAAATTTATAAGAACGAGAAACCCAGAAGGAGCAGAGGTGCTTGGTACCTTTTTTAGTGTATTAAAATTCTCTGAACCCCAACCTGGCTGAGAAAGGATTCATTTGTATAGTTTGCGCTTCCAAAGTAGACAGATTCCTTAATGTATTGTTAGATCAGATCTAAAATCTTTTTCATAAATGTCAGACCATTAAATAAATATCAGTGGCTTTTTGAAGTCATACATTTGCCAGAATAAACAATGAGATTCTGAATTCCTATCTCCTAAATTATTTGTTTCTCCTACAGGCTGATGTCATTTACAAGCTCTCTATGACAGACAGGTACGTTTCATGCCGGCGCGGGTAAATTGACCTTCTGTTACAGCTTCATTGTTCCATGTGACACAGTAAAGCGATCAGGAAACCTGTCTTTGCTTTTTCTCGTTTGATTATTTAGGATTATATAGGATAATTATATAGGATTTAATATTTTCAGCTCTCTTGGTTTGTCTCCGTGGAATCGCTGAGTTTGACTCCTCAGTGGTGACTTGGGTAATCGCCTAAGGAAACGTTCACTAAGGCTGCGGTCACACGAGCGCACGGAGTGCATCCGTGTGACCGCACTTCCCTGCGTCCGTCACAGCTTTGTGAAAGCTGGACCGGGAAGGCCACACGGTGTAGGGTACGCACAAACTGTGCACACTACCACGGACGTGATCTCAGCTTCCCCGTCAAAAAGCTACAACGGACACAGACTGGGCTACAAAGCACGATCCTCCATAGGAGGATTGCGCTTTCTAGCACTGAGCACGCTAACTGCGCTCAGCAAGGTGACCACATGGGTGTCAGAGTGAAAGGAACATCCACTCTCACTGATGTTCCTTCCACTCAAAGAATGCTTGTGTGACTGCTTCCTAACTCCTCATTTGGTTAAAGTCTCATTAACCAAGCAAAGCTAACACTGACAATACAACTCCGCAATCATACAGGGTTATTCAGAGAGTGGTGAAAAGCAGGAGAATGACTGGAGAATGGAAAATTCTAGGTCAAAATAGCCAAACCAGAAAAATTCTCCCATTCATCTCACGTTCCAAATCAGCTATTTTGACCTAGAATTTTCCATTCTCCAGTCATTTTCTTGCTTTTCACCGCTCTCTGAATAACCCTGATAGCCAGTTTGACCTCGTTGGTGCTGTCTCAGCCCATGGTGAATGGAACCTGTAATAATCCATAAATCTCTCATTACACTCCACCTGACAGCCTCTGCCCAATTTATTTTTCTTTTTGGGTAATTTTTACTCCCCTTTACTCGCTTGCTGTTCCTCCTCTTCAGCGTCATGGGCTCTCGAACCTGGAAGTCCCTGAGCCTTTGCTGCACAATTTGCGCTCCTATGCTACTTGCGTAGTGTTGGAACCGCAAATTGCGCAGCGCTTTAGGACTTGGGCACTCTACATATACGTAAGTTCTGTAGTGCCTGCGCAGAACGATGGATTGGAGCTGCACACGCAGATCCGATCCATTGGCTGCCTCCCGGAGACAGCTCGCTACCGTTAAAAGTCTCAAATTGGGTGATGACTACACGTTCTCTACGTGAAGATGTCACTAGTGACCTGGTGACCAGCAGCTGGGAAATTCTACTGTTGGTGACGCTGGTGACTTCACCCAGCATTTTCACGAAATCCGGTGGAGCTGGGGGGGGGGGCACTCCTCACATCCTGACCACTTTATAACTGTAAAGTGGTCCGGATGAGTAAAATGTCCCTTTTAAATCCTCTATTGTCAGAGGTAGGGTTGCGCCGATACCGGGTACTGCAGGAGTACTAGGTACTCGTGTAATACCCCCGATATTTCCCCCGATACCGGAAGCCGGCATTGAGCCGGCTTGCCGGCATCCGAGGGACTGGGGCGGCTGTCCGACTGCTCTATCGGCATTCGGACAGGCCCTGCAGCTGCTCCTCGCGGCATACTTACCTTCCTGAGCGACGCCGGGAAAGTCTTTGCGCGAGCGCTCGTTGGAAGGCCCCCAGCCGCGATCACGTGGTCTCACGGGTGGGAAATCCATGAGCTGGGTGGCAAATCCATGAGCTGGGTGGCAAATCCATGTGCAGGGGGGAAAATCCATGAGCTGGGTGGGAAATCCATGAGCTGGGTGGGAAATCCATGTGCAGGGGGGGAAATCCATGAGCTGGGTGGCAAATCCATGTGCAGGGGGGCAAATCCATGAGCTGGGTGGCAAATCCATGAGCTGGGGGCAATATCTATGAGAGCTGGGGGCATAATCCATGAGAGCTGGGGGCATAATCCATGAGAGCTGGGGGGCTAATCCATGAGAGCTGGGGGGCAAATCCATGAGCTGGGGCATATCTATGAGAGCTGGGGGCAATATCTATGAGAGCTGGGGGCAATATCCATGAGAGCTGGGGGCAATATCCATGAGAGCTGGGGGCATAATCCATGAGAGCTGGGGGGCAAATCTATGAGCTGGGGGCAATATCCATTAGAGCTGGGGGCAATATCTATGAGAGCTGGGGGCAATATCCATGAGAGCTGGGGGGCATATCCTTGAGCTGGGGGGGGGGGCATATCCATGAGCTGGGGGTGCAAATCCATGAGCTGGGGGGCAAATCCATGAGCTGGGGGCGCAAATCCATGAGCTGGGGGGCAAATCTATGAGAGCTGGGGGCAATATCCATGAGCTGGGGGGCATATCTATGAGAGCTGGGGATATATACATGTGAGCTGGGGGCATTTTTATATGAGGTCTGTTCTTATTGGAAAGCGGTCACATGACATAAAATAAAAGTATCGGTACTCGGTCTTAAAAAAGTGGTATTGGTGCATCCCTAGTCAGAGGTCCTGCTTACCCATCCACATACTATAATTTGTTTGGTCAGAAGCTCCGCTTATCCAACCAAACTGCTGCCATGCAGGAATGGTAGATTTGGATTTAGGAGCTTTTTTTTGTTTTTTCAGAAGTGTTCTCTAAATAGAAGAATGTGACCTCCACAGGGAACACGTCTGCTCTACTTCATTTCAATACTACTATAGTTACATAGTTACATAGTTACATAGTTACATAGTTATATAGGCTGAAAAAAGACATGCGTCCATCGGGTTCAGCCTCTCCCACATAACCTACTGCTGTTGATCCAAAAGAATACTATGTATTACTGTAACTTGTAGCCCCTATACTGCGCTGCGGAATATCTTGGCACCATACAAATAAACTAATAATAATAATTGTGAATTGTCTTTTTTCTTCTGTGTCGAGACATCCTGAAGAAATGTCATGGGTTCCTCACCTGCTTCTTTCATGGGGGCATTCTGGTTCTGTTTAATTTAGGTGTAATGTTTTTGTGCTATGTGTTCCCTGGAAATGGGACCTTCAGGGGTTATATCTCACTTGGTGGCATTTTATGGGTGGGTGTTTTATATCCAGCCTCTGGGCGTTTTACTTGTTTTGATGACCTCTGGCGAGGTGTTCTCTACTGCTGGAAATATTTGGTATACCTTATCTAGGGAACCTCTATGCACGTTATTCTCTGCTTATGAGGCTTTTGAAACCCTTCCTGGACTTGCAGGAATTTCTTAGTTTATAATCCACTGACCCATCTTCAGGATATTACCTAGGAAACGTACGGCTATTTTATTCTCTGTCTGTGGGACATATGGACATATTATAGTCTGCTTGGGGTATTTCAGTCACTACCTGCCTGGGGTATCCAAAGTTGGCTCCCATGTTCACTGTGGGGGTTATTCAAAGAGCTTCGGTGTGAAAATCGCTATTGTTGCAGTAGCAATAATCACCTGCACTTCACAAAAAGGAAAATCAAACAGTGGTAGGAGAGGTTTCTCTGGGAGGCTTCTCCTGCCACTGTACAGATTTTTTTTCTGTGAAGCGCAGACATTTGTTGTAATTTGGCATTGCAGCACCTGCTCTTTGAATAACCCTCTATAGATTTTTTTTTTTCTCCTGTGAAAAGTGTCAAAGTACCCCTATTTATTAGGCACATGGGGTCTATAAATATATCTATGTCTGCTCTCTATTGTAAGACCTACACAGCCAAAACAAATCTAGAAAAAGGGTTTATCGCTGGAAATCATGACTGTGTTTTTCCCTTGTGTTTAGCTGGATAAAGACATGTTGTTGTATTTTATGCCAGCTGGAGCAGTCTCGTTATTTCTGTTCCTGCACATGGCACTTCAGCGGGTACCATGCCAAGTGACCTCAATTTGCACTTTTTTTTCTCTGTGTGTGTTCTGTCTCCCATTTGGTTAATGCTTTCCTTTGACAGCTTGGATGCACCTCTGGATTTAGTTGCATGCACATCCCACCAGCTTGATGCCCTTACTGTCGGACTCCCCTGTTATTGTCCTCCAGGTCATTCAGGCTGGGCATCCTGATTTGTTTTGCTAGTCCTTGCTGGATTCCTGCATTGCACCCACAGCTGTAAACTAACACATCGTAGGACCCGGGTATCACCGGATCCCCCATCCGTTTTTTGTTTTTTTTTAATTATTATTATTATTTCTTTATTAGATTGCAGTTAGACGTTTTCCTTACAATCAAGCCTGTCATGTCAGTTTGTTGAAAGGGTTAATGTTTGCCCAGTTAATGAATTCTCACAAGTTTTAGTTTTGAGATTTGTAACATTAAAAAAGGACAATGTGGTGTACTTAGAGGGATTGTCACTTCCCCAGAACTAAAACCATTGCATAGAGTATAAAAAAATCTAACTTTAGCTCCTACTAACCTTTTTATTTTGAAGCTCTGTTTTCTTTAGAATCGAGCATAAATATTTGATGAAAAAATGTCACACCTGTGTTGTATCTTTCCTCCTGCATGTGTCCAGTCCCCTCCTTTGAGTCCTCCTATACTTCATGTACCTCTTCCTCCTTCTGCCCATAATTGTCCGATAGGACGTTGTCTTAAACCACTGTTCCTCATTGCACGGCTCGCAGACCCCCGTTAGCGGCGTGGAAGGTGGGCACCATGTGATGGTGCAGAAAGGAGAAGAAAGAGGCGCAGAGAGGAGAAGAGGCACAGAAGAATAAAAAAGAGGCAGATGAAAGAGGCACAGAGGGCAGAGGAAAGTAATAAGAGGCGCAGAGGAAAGAAAGAGGCGCAGAGGACAAAGGATAGTAGAAAGAGGTGCAGAGGACAAAGGAAAGTAGAAAGAGGTGCAGAGGAAAGAAAGAGGTGCAGAGGAAAGAAAGAGGTGCAGAGGAAAGAAAGAAAGAGACCAGAGGGTGCCCCTATACTTGCTGTGGCAATGCGTGGGACAAATCAATCAATTGATTTTGTTCCACGCATTGCCATAGCAAGTATAGGGGTGCCACATCTTGCTTGGGATTTGCCAATTTCTCATGATACAGCAGAGACGGGTTGGAAACATTTTGTCAGACTTGCCTACTGTATTATTTGTCCCTCTACTAAGTACAGCACACCTCTAGTTGTTCTTTTCTGCCTTCCCAATCTACAATGGACCCTTGAAGGCCCGGTTTCCATTTCTTCTTGACAGATTAATTACTCTCTAATATTGGGGTGCTGTACCGAAGTTTATTCCATTTTTCAAGGCATTTTAGGGTTTATACTCCCACGTTTGTTTTGTACCTTTTAGATCTTTGGATCCTTTTTACCTAGCAACTTTGCAATTAAAAGTTAAGTTTTAGGGGGGCGTGGCTAGCTGCTGAACTGGATGGTTGCATGGTGGTGCAGCTCCTGGGGATCCTTGCATTACTTTCCCCATTACGCCTGCTTTACCTGCACTGTGTGTGCCCACCTGGTGTGCGGCTGACACTGGACTCCTCCTGCCGTTCGCCGGAACAGATAGGACCCTGCCACGGCCTCTGTCGCCGCGACTTGAGCTTTGGGCCTGTTGCTGTGTGAGATCAGCGGCCATCTTGCTGCTTTGGGCCTACCTCCCCTGGATGCTTGGATCGCCCCCGGTCATGGGTAAGCGAGATAAGCAGCCTGGGGCTGCAGAGCCCTCGCACCAACCTGATATTCGCATCTCCCTCGGTGGTTCGAAGGACCGGAGACCCTCATCCTGCTCCCCGGTGCCGGAGGAGAATGGTGGCGATCCTGCTCCTGACTTGTTACCCGCGCCCACGCGGTGAGAAATGCAGACTCCCTCGGAGGATCTCCCGGCTACCAAGAGAGACATCCGCATGCTCTTAGATGAAGCACGTTCCTCCTGGGCCCAGGAGATTGCTGAAGTGCGCTCAGACCTGGCGTCCCTTCGCACGGAGGTCACGGTGCTGGACGCTCACTCCAGTGAGTTGCGGGAGTCGCAGGCCGCCTCCTCCTCTCGAGTTGCTGATCTCCAGGCCCAGGTTGCTGGATTGCAAAGTGCCGTGCTGTCTCTGGAGAACCGCCACCGTCGTAGGAACCTGAAACTGAGGGGCATACCGGACTCTGTCCCAGACTCTACGCTCCTATCTTATGTTACCCAGTTTGTGCTGACAACTCTGACCCTGCCTGCGGGATGCCCGGACCCAGTGCTGTCAGCGATTCGGGTGAGAAGGGCTGCTGAGGCGGCATCACGGGACGTCATTGTGGTCTTTGCAGACATTGCTACCTGGGAGCGTTTACTGGAGGCGACGATCCAGGCCCCTCCGATACGCTTCGAGGGAGCAGCCATTTCGGTTTTTCGCGACTTACCGTTTTTGGCCTTGGTGGCCAGGCGACAGTTTGGGACGGTAACGTTGGCACTCCGGTCCCATAATATCCGTTACCGATGGAGTATATCAGGGTCCCTCCTGATCCATTATGGTTCCAAGACTCTAACGGCGACTACTGTGGAGGAGGCCCGGGCGCACGTGGGAACCTTGGGTGTGCTGTTGAGCCCGGCAGACGTGGTGGATGCTTCGCCGGCTCCGGGCATGGCAACGGGTTTTTGAAACTTGGCCCTACTAGATGGACACGGACGTCTCTCATCCCCCTTGTTCCGTGGTAGATTTCCCTGCGTGGGGTGGACTCTCGTTTTAGTCCTAGAGTATTTTTGACCTGATAGCATTTTGCCCCCTTTTCACCCCCTCATTTCTCCCCCCCCTTTTTTTTTGGGGATTGTAGGTAAGGTTCAGTAGGGGGTGTGCCGTGGGACAGGTACCTAGGCTCTTTCTGTCCCTTGGCCCTCTGTTGACCTGTGCTCTATGGTTGCCCACCGGCCCTCTATTCCCCCGCGGGGTTTTAGGGGTGAGCCGCGGTGTACCATATTTCCTTTTGGGGGCTACCTTTCCCATTTACTCAACTTTGTTGGAGGCCTTCGGGGTTTTTTTTTTCTCCTCCCCCTCTCTCCCCCCTCTTAATCTTTTTCCCCCTTTTTTGTTTTGGATTTTGGCGGACCCCTGCAGTTGTTGTAGTGATGTTTATGACTGTCCTTCTGGTTGACTCCCTTGCTTTTTATGGTAGTGTTCGCTGCCCAGCATATCCCCTTGTGGCTTTCTTGCATTGGCCCTGCGTGGCCTACACGTTCAGTTGATTTCTTGCTACTGCTGGTATGTCTTATTTTAAATAAAGAATTTAAAAAAAAAAATTAAGTTTTATCACACCATTTACACCATTCTTTCATTCCTCTATTGGCCTTTGTGGCCATCTAGCAGAGATCCAGACCAAAAGACCTGTCTAGCCTTAACAAAGGCTCCTATTTTTGACTTTATATGTATGAAAGGGTTACCCCTTCTCATCCTTAACGTTTATATATATATATATATATATATATATATATAATATATATATATATAGATAGATAAATGCCACTCACGCAACATCACGCTATCTCCAGAACCATAAAGCCTAGAAACTTGAAATTCAGCACGTATGTTCCTCGGCTTTTAGGTGGTCACTAAGAAAAGATTTTCAGAAACAGCCATCCGAGCATCAGTTATTAACACACTCTGATGCTAAGGCGTTATATTCCCCCCCCCCTGAAAAGAAATCTGTTCCAACTGCCACTTGCCTCACATGCCGTTATCTCCGTTCAAACTGCTAGACGTTGCTCTCCTTCACTCAGGAGCGTCTGGGGATCCTTACAGCACTAAACCTAAGCAACCTCACCAACATGTCCACACCTTCCACCTATGGAACTGCTTCCGAAATCAAGGTGACGCGGGATATATTCCCTTATGAGTTTCAATCACCCATCAGCACCGAACCAACTGATTGTGAACCAAATTTCTCCTGCATAGTGTCCCAGCCCCAAATCACTTCTTACACTGATCCTCCTCAGTTCAGATGGATCTGTCCCTTCTACTGTAACAACAGTTAAAGGGAAAAGAGGGGAAAAACGCAGAAAGAGATTTTACAGATGCGATTAAGAACAGACAAGGGAAGCTGGAAAAAATTATCGTCAAACTCTTCCCCAAGTCAGTAGAGAGGCTGTAATAAAGAATGCATCTAATAACCCCCAGCGTTAATGAGTCACAAATGCGATCAATGCCTTGGACTAATAAGTATTTGTTTGGTTTTAAAGATGATCATCTAATTGATTACTCCAGGGAAAAGGTTGTTGATCTCAGACCTCGGATACCTTGTGCCTGGTGCCGTGCTCTGAAGTGGCAGGATGAGAGTCCCGGGATGTGCTGCATTGGCGGGAAAGTCCAGCTCCCTCTGCTTCAGCCCTATCCTGAACCCTTACACAGCCTTCTCTTGTTAAATAACAAATTTAGCTAATCACATCAATGTCCTATTTATAATTACCACAGCTGAAATCTCAATAAAACTTTTTCCTTTTCTTCCCATATACCTTGCCCTCATCCTTACCCTGACCTACAAAACCCTCACTAACTCAGCTCCCCACTACCTGTCCTCACTAATCACCAAATACAACCCAGTCCGCACCCTGAGATCAAACAGCGACCTGCGCCTAGCTTCTCCCCGCATCACCTCTTCCCATGATAGACTGCAGGACTTCTCACGCGCAGCCCCCATTCTCTGGAACACTCGCCTTCGTACGGTCAGACTGTAGCCGGAGTCAGACAGGTTCACTTTCAGAACGGCGCCGGACCAGACACAAGCAAGGATTGTCCAAACACGAGTCTCTTCAGGAAAGGCAAGAGTTTATTGTGTCGTCACACAAGTGCTCACACAGGATTGAATCGCTTAGAGTGAGCCCCGATTACACAGAGACATGAGGTTTTATGCCCCAAATACATAATTAGGTACATCCCCATTAGCCCACCTCCCTATGACACTCTATTCCACCCCACGTGGGTTAATACCTCCCATCATTAATTCGAACACAAAGAACATTCCACATATAACTATAAATTGATACACTTCTCGTTAGTTTGACAGTCTGTGATTTGTTTGTGCTGTCTTTCTCCGGGGAGTGCCTCCCTCCCTATCGGCTATGTTTATTCAGATGGCCTGGGGCCCGGTCTTCTATACTCCTTCGTCTTTTCACGGGCCCAACGACCTTGGAATATCTACTTCTCCATGCTAAAAACAGCAAAGATCTTTCATAAGGCTTTAATTGCTTTTCTGCTAATCTAAACGCATTCCTAAATTTCTATGTATACCTCATTCTAGTCTCAGCTACAAACCTATCTAGTTATATACAAGTGAACCAATATTCTGAACAAGATGGCCGCCTGTGTACAATGGCGGCCGTCTTCCAGCCTATTTCCACTTCAAGACTTTCCCCTAATCGCTCTTCCTTCAAACGCTCCCTTAAAACGTTCATATTTAAGGATGCCTACTGCCCAACTCACTGATGCAACCATCAATTGCTCTCACCTTGCAGTCCTCTGCTCCTGATTCCAACCCCAACCCTTCTAGATTGTGAGTTCCTACGGGAATAGGGCCCTCATCTCCTCCAGTACTGTTTGTCAAACATTGTTCAATGTATTGTAACCCTGTCTATACTGTGCCTATTGTACAGCGCTGCGGAATATGCTGGCGCTTTATAAAGAATAAATAATAATAATATACCAAATAAGGCAGCAGCTGCACGTGACGCTGGCCAGCGGAGACCTCAGTAAAATCAAACACAAGTCTGTATAAAAGAAAGATGTGCTGGAGCTGGCGCTTCTTGTCCTGTTAGTGGTTCCTTCTGCTGCACCCCGCGGCTCAGAAGTGTGGTTTCCTTACAGGGTTACCATCCTCCGTGTCTTTCAAAATATAAAATGACTCACATAGAGCAATATTCTATATATATATATAATTATATATATATAAAATGGAGTGCAAACAAAGGAGAAGAATGTCATACTCACATTTGCTGGTGTCTTATCGATCAGACACCAGATTTGTAGGCAGCCGGTGACTTCAGAAGGTGCACTGGATTACCTATCAGCCTCAGCCACCTCCTCGGCGAATATAAGCATCCAGGACCCGGGATAGGCGTAAAATAAGGCAAATTTTATTACTAATAAAATATACAGTATACCAAAACGCGTTTCGCATAAAAAGCTTCATTAGTTGGTATTACAGTAATACCAACTGATGAAGCTTTTTATGCGAAACGTGGCATAGGCACTTATTACTATATATGGTTCAGAGATGTCTTTTTTTCTGTCTCCCAACTTTTTCCCTACACTTAACGTAACAAAGGCTTACAGGAAGTCTGATTTTAGTTAAAATTCCACAGGTCACATCCTATGAAAGAAAAAGATATCTACATATAGTATTGAACACTTAAAATGGGCTATGACCCCCCTTTTCTATCAGAACAGGCTTTTCAACACAGGATATTTATATTCATACAGGAAATTAAAATCTAACATCTCACCCACCAGCATCCAATGGCAGAGCACTTTCTAGGGCCAGTAGTATGTGGCGTGCTCCAGAGTCGGTTCACCTGACAGCCTGGTCCTCCTCCAGCCAAAGAGTAAAACCAGGAATGTTGTTTACAGGGAGGTCCTGAGCAAATCATCTGAGGAACAAATTGAAAGTCTATGCTATGCAACTAATAAGCCCGGCTACATCGACAAAAAACCCAGGTTGCTGGTGGGATTAAAGGGCTTAAATCCATCTATTTTATTGTTTATTATTATCATCATCCCTTATGTGTTTCAATCACCAACCACCACTAAGCCAACAGATTGTGAACCTAATATCTCCGGCATAGTCTGACGTTTCGTTGAGAAGCTCGGGTATCCAGCTAGTCAAAGTTATTCCTCTTTCACCTACTTGCAACTAGATCTTCGATAACTGAAACTTCTGTTAAAATTACAGTTAAGGTAATTAATGCGTTATTAAAGTTCCCAGTGAGAAGTTTAGTACAGCTTTATTTTTTCACTGATGGATTGTGGACTTACTTTAGTGTAACGAGATGTAATACAACTTCTGACAATTTTGGACAGGAAAAGGAGATACATGAAATAATGAAATCTAGTAGGACTCAAAGGAGGGACAAGGCCAGTGCAGGGGGAGGAATATACAATGCATAGTATTCTCATTTTAAAAGAAAATTTAAGATAAATTTAATGAGTTATAGGTATTTTTTATGTTTGATGTGTTCATGTGATTTCTGGGGGAAGGGACAGTGGTGAAAGCAGACTAATCACCATGGAAACAGGTGAAATACATCTGCTTAACGCACCTTGCACCAGAATTGCTCTTCATAAATGGTTGTGTAAATGCTAATGGGATATTTACCTTTCAGTTTTGCCTTTGGCTCGTTAATCTCCGCCGTGGACCCGGTAGCCACCATTGCCATCTTTAATGCCCTTAACGTGGATCCCGTACTCAACATGTTGGTGTTTGGGGAGAGTATACTAAATGATGCAGTGTCCATTGTTCTGACAAAGTAAGTATTGGAGGGGGAGGGAGAGGGGTGTTTATAAAGTTCTCTGTGTTCCAATCAAAATCATTATTTTGATTTTTTTATGCTTGGGCTTTGTGTGTACTTTCACCCGCCCCACAAACCCTACCTTGTACTTAGTGAGGTATGTGTAACTTCCCAAAAGTAAATCACTTAAACTACTGGTGTTCAGACTATTGCTGATTAACCCCTTCACTACTGCGATTGTGTATACACGATCAGCGGTAGCAGACAAAGCAGCCCGAGATCTTGTTACCATGAATTAAAGCTATGCTGTATGATTGATTGATGAAATTCTTTTGTTGCAAACACATTTTGTTTGCTTTTGTGCTCCAGAAGGTGCCCTCAAAGTTTTAGCCATGTAGGTATAATGCCCAAGGTGCTAAAACTGTTTAAAATCGACTGGGCAATGTTGTGACATATCAGACTTTCCTCAGCTAATGCACAGAACCATGGGCTGTAGTTAGCTGCAGTAACTCTATTTGGCCAGTAGATGGCAGCATCAGTCTGCCAAATTGGTTATTACAGCAAGAAATACATTGGGAATATTCCCAAATATTTCTCATGTATAATTAATAAAGATTTTCCAAAAAATCGCTGGTTCCTGACAATGCGTTTTTGGAAAAATCACTTATAAATATAGCTAAAACACTATTTTAAACCCCTCACTACCAACTAAAACAGCATTGCCTTTACGGGTGTGTGTGTGTATAAAACATGTTTGGACCTCACAGGCATCAAGGAAATCTGCAATCTGGTCCCTCTGAGCAGAATTTATGGATTGAGCTTTGTGTGTTGCAGTGATCTCAACTAAAGTTTAGTAAAGAGCCGCTACATCGCAGATACGTCGTATTACAACGTTCGCGCAAATGATGCGCGTTATCGTTTAACGTGGATGGACCTGCGCGAGCGTGATGAACTGTGCGCGTCCTATACTTAACATTGTGAGCGCAAATTCCTTTGTGCGCTGGTACGAGGATGGTATTTCAATCGATGCGCATCTTTTTACGAACGACGTTTGCGCGCATAATTTTAACGTCTTTGAAAAGCTTGTGGTAACTGCAAATTGGAACGTTTTTGCCGATATGAAAAACACCAGCACGAAAAAAAATAAATACAGCACATTATAGTTACACATTCTACACATACCCAAACCAAAAAATTGTGAATTTGCACTTTTTTTTTTATTGCTGCAGCATATATACTCAGATTTACTTTGACAGGCGCAAAAACTTTAGTGAGTCAATTAAGGTAAATTGATGTCAATTAAGGTTCTTAATTCTGATTGGCTGAATCCCGCGAAAAAAACAGTCCGCACACTGATTTACCTGCGCAACGTTCCTGCGCGCGTATTACACTTCGTTTTGCGCGTCGTTTTTACAAACATAATTTTTTGACGGATGAGAAAATACGTTCGGATCGGTATACCACGTTAATTGTCGCACGATAACGCTGGACGATGCGCGCAAAAAAAATTACGCTGCGTGAACGAAATTGCACGAAGAATGTAATAGGGGCCAAAGAATAGTATTTCCTTAGTATAAAATTCAGCTGGCTGGTCATAAAGTAAAGCTGGCCATGAAATGATAGAACACAGAGTATCTCCAACAGTAGAAGATATTCATTATTCCATTGCAGATCCCCAGTGGAATGTCTAATGTTTGACATTGAGAATATCCTTGGTGGCTTTGACAGTGTAGTCAGAGCTATGATTGAGCCTGCATGCCAGGGGTTTCATAAAGCTTATTTTTTATTCATCATATTGCTTTTGCCATTTTCGATAGAATGTAATTTACGACACGAATGGCATGGGGGGGGGGTGGTATGTGTTATAACAAACACAAACCCGTGCCTTGTTCAGTACCCAGCCAGTCTGAATCTGTGATACGATGGACTGTCACATTGACTGGTTGGGTGCAAGCAGGGCCGGATTTATAACTAGGCAGTGTAAGCCTGTGCCTGCAAGCGCCTGCCACAAGAGGGCGCCTTGCTCTGTAATTAAAAATCATTTAGACCATTGTATCTCTGGAGCCCTAGGGGCTAGAGCAGTGTTTCCCAAACATGCCCTCGGGACCCTCAACCAGGCCAGATTTTGCAGATCACTTTGGGGAAAAGCAGACTGAATCCTGCAATCATTGAGCAGCAAATCATATCACCTGTGCTGTGCTTCAGATATCTAGCAAACCTGGCAAGGCAGAGGGTCCTGAGGACAGGTTTGGGAAACACTGGGCTAGCGGGACATATGAGGTATCAATGGAAAGGCCAGATTGTTATCTTTCCATTAATACCAGATATAACCAGGTTAGATTTATGTAAAAATAAAATATTTATATAACTGAGAGCTATTATTCAGTTTACAATTATAAAGTGAACAGTGGTGCTGCGATAACTCACCTCATTTCCCACTGCCAGGAAGTGTGGAGCTGATGATACAATGCATTGTTTCATCGACAACCTACACCGTGGCACTGCAGTGAGGAGAGACAGGGGGACTTTGAAACCTGCATCTCTAAATTGTACACTGCATAAGGTTAAGTGATGTGTCATTGGAAAGGTCAGAGTATGGTCTTTACAATGATACCAAACATGACCTTGTAATGTGTAAAAGTAAAAAACCGAAAAAAGTAAATGCAAAACTTTTTTTCTCTGTTCTACGGCAGATTTATTTATTTATTTATTTGCAAAGTATTTTACCAGGAAGGATACATTGAGATTTCTCTAGTTTTCAAGTAGGTCCTGGATGCAATATATGCTTTTACATGTAAACAATGCCACTGCACTAACTCAGCTAAGGCAAGAGATTCTGTCCCTTTTAATTTGAGCGCAGAGAGGAACTGTTTTTTAGTTTCTTAAAAAGGTTTTTTCATTATTTTTTTAGTTTACCCCAAAACAAAAATTTAGAAAGTCATTTTAGAATGTTTCCTTTTTTGTTTTGGGGGGTGGTGGGCGCTCCACATTTCTGTGTCTAGAGCCTCTCCTGAGCTGCAAATCCAGGCCTGGGTGCAGGCAAGTGAGCGTTAACCCCTTTGCAAATGTTTTCACACTCAACCTCTCTCTTTTGGGTCAAAATGACAAGTTTTAGTGAAACAGAGCCTGTAGTTTGTTCGCGCAGCTGTCTCTCTAAATTCTCTAAAGTTGAAAGTATAATTATTTGTCTGATGCGAGGGTAGGAATCACTCGCTGAGGTTGTCCCTGCATATTTGCAGTCAGGCGTCTTTGGTATGCATCTGTTTCGAGCTCGGCTGCTGAATATAGAAAAAGCATGGCTGAGCTTCTGGGAAGTCAGATCAGACAGGAAAGAAAAAGCCACAAAATATGGATCTGTGCGCTTTGTCTCAGCCACCTGCTTTTCATGTTTATGAAGATCAACAATAAAAAGCCTTTGCTGCACTGCCTGTATGCCAAATGTATAAATACAAAAAAAAAAGGGGGGGTGTAGCTTGGACTTCCCCAAATGGATACAAGTATAACATGCCAAATGTACACAAAGCTCAAATACCGAGCAATTGTAAACATGAGACGTTGCTTTTGTTTGCTTTTTTTTATGTCTGTTTCCTGTCTCCTCACATGCATACTTTATTTACTGTCTTTTTGTTTTATTTCTTTCTTTTCTGTTCCTTCATGTAAGATCATTTGTTTTTTTATTTCACCATTCTTGTAAGGGGCGAAAACGCATTTATTTATATATATTTAGAAATGCACTATACTAATGCGGGTATTGTGAGAAATATAATGAAATTATAAAAAATGTATTATTTTACTGCTCGGTCAACAACTGTTCTTTTGCAGAGCCATGATTTAGGTTAGGTATGTTAGATGTGCTTGATACTGTACAAATAAACCTCGTGGATTGCTTTATATTCTTTTGTGAACCATCTCCCTCGCGTTGGGTCTTACATGCTTTCTTTCCTGTTATTCCGCAGCACAGCAGAAGGTCTGACCAGAGGGGACGTATCTAATGTGAATGGCTGGCAAACGTTCCTCCAGGCCCTGGCATATTTCCTGAAGATGTTTTTTGGATCAGCGGCGCTCGGAACGCTGACCGGTCTCATTTCTGCCTTAATATCCTTTTTTTTCCCCCCACATGATAAATAATCCCGGGCAGTAACAATGTGTCCATTCATTAGCTGGTGGCCCCACCTTCATTGGAACGGGTATTGTCCGGCTGTTGACTGAAAAGTGCACATCACTTGACTTGCTATTTAATCTGGTTCATCTTGTGCTCCTTTCCCAGATAGCAGGGCTTTTATTTAGAAAGAGTGGAAAAAAGCTCAATATGTGTCTCATGCTTCACGGTGACCCTGATTCATACTGGCTCACAGAAAGAATGTGTGATTCTTTTTATAGAGGTTTTATATTTTCTTATGTATTCTTTTTGATTGGCTGGAGAGGAGGATGTATTTAAAGGCACACCCTTGGTATATAACCTATAGGTTCTCCTGGTACATGCTAGAGTATGGGACATGGGTGTAGCTGCACAGGTCTAAATAAATGGCATGATTCATACAGATGTCTTTTTGCTCTTTTATTTTGTCTCTCGCTTTTAGCGGACACCGTGAAAAACTACAAGAAATAAAACCAACTAATGTTCAAAATATGCAAGTCTCTCATGCAAAATGAACATGTCTTTCCAACAGAAATATGATAAATCCAATTAAATCATTAACAGATCACATTTCCATGTAAAATTATATAAAACATTATAATATAAACAAATACAGAGGTAAATTACAGTGTGTGCCTCTTAGACCACATGTAGATAAAGTTCTTATGAGTTATAAGCTGCCTCAAGCAGCTGCAGCAGTTTTTTAAACCAGGAAGTGCTAGTTCCCATACTCTGGAAGACTTAAACTAGAGTCAGTCATACCCACTACATAACCAAGCCCACTTAAAGGAAACCTTAACTTTATGCATGCAAGGGACAGCACATCTCTAGAAAACAATCACACCCCTTGACCGTTACAATGGGATTTATCCAAAAAGAGATTTTGTAATAAAGTCTTGACAAATCCAGGACCAGGCACCCACGGGACCTTAGAGTTTTACCTCAAACCACATAATTTCTAAATTATTTATTACAAATCTATATCAGAATCCTGGCCTGGCTTCTAATAATGTCTAATTGATTGCTTCAAAATGTGTACTTAGCTCTTAACCCTTTTCGTTGGCTCCTCTGTGTGTGTGATGTCAGGCATTGTGATATGGATGTTTATATCTAACCGTTGAACAAAAAAGGATGCAATCCCTCAGGTGACGAAGGGACAGTTAAATACCCTAGGCATGGGTATAGGGGATAACCCTTTAAGATATAAATGACAAAGATATGCCTTATTGCGTACTAAAAGAGATATAAAACGTAACGTTTATAGATAACCACTTTGTTGCACCACTGTGGATTTTTTGGTTGAAGTTTTACTAGCATATGGCCATTAACCTTGAATCGCCTTCCGCTCTGTTTAGTGCGGCTTTTTATCTAAGGTTATCTATAAAGGTTACGTTTTATAGCTCTTTTAGTGTGCAATAAGGCATGTCTTTGTCATTTAAAACTAACCCTTGCGCCTGCTGATAAACTGGCGAGGCGCAATGACCGTGCTCATCCAGCGGGCGAGTTCCACGTTTGTTTTCCATAACCGTCATTTCATGTTTTAAAGCATCTGGACTTAAGGAAGACGCCATCCTTGGAATTTGGGATGATGATTATCTTTGCATACCTTCCATATGGGTTATCGGAGGGAATTTCCTTTTCCGGTGAGTTGAGCTTTGTGGGTTACTATCGATTTTACAAAGAAAAACAAAAAACTAGAGGGGTCAAGAAGGAATTTTCCCCCAGTATGTAGCATATTGGCGAGCGCTTCAGACTGAGTTTTTTTTGCCTTATTTTGGATCAACAGCAGTAGGTGACGTGTGAAGGACTGAACTCTATGGCCGCATGTATTTTTTCAGCCTGTGTAACCATGTTTGTAACTATGTAATGCTCTTGTTGTATAAACAAATTTAGATATGTATAAAGTGTGTGTGTGTGTGTGTGTTTTTAGTGATATAGCCAGTGCCACTAGACACAGGGATCAATTCTTCCACTTTTCTTTATTGTGCAGCCACCATGGAACTTGCAGGGTAGAACAGGAAGATATACAAATAAAATAAACACCTACTCCTTTATGCAGAGGCTAAATAAACATTCAGAATTCCTGTCTGAAATATAGGGCAGCTAAGCTGCTTACCAGTCAGTGAAATCAAACATACTTTCCTTCTGTTCAGGATTGCGCTTCTTTCCCTGCTGCACCCTGCACTAAGACTGCCCTCTCACAGGGAACCACATCTCCTATAAGGGCAGAGCAGTCCTAATCCGGAATCGGCTGTGGGTTAACCCACAGGGGAAAAAGGAGTTCTCCATTCGCCTGATGATAAACCTGTGGTGCACCACCCTGCCCCTAATCACACTGTCACTTATATATATATATATATATATATAAAGTATCAGTTGCAAGAAAAAGTATGTGAACCCTTTGGGATTACGTGGAGTTTTGCATGAATTAGTCATAAAATGTGCTCTGATCTTCACAACAATTTGAAAAACACAGTCTGCTTAAAATAATACAGCACAAGCATTATATGTTTTTATTACATGTTTTTATTGAACAGAACATGTAAACATTCACAGTGCAGGTGGAAAAAGTATGTGAACCTTTGGACTTAATAACTGGTTGACCCTCCTTTGGCAGCAATAACCTCAACCAAACATTTCCTGTAGTTGCAGATCAGACCTGCACAACGATCTGGAGTAATTTTGGACCACTCCTCTTCACAAAACTGTTTCAGTGTAGCAATATTCTTGGGATGTCTGGTGTGAATCGCTCTCTTAAGATCATGCCACAGCATTTCAATCGGGTTGAGACTCTGACTGGGCCACTCCGGTTTTTTTGAAGCCATTCTTTTGTTGAATTACTTGTATGCTTTGGGTCATTGTCCTGTTGCATCACCCATCCTCTGCGGAGCTTCAGTTGGCGGACAGATGGTCTTACGTTTTCCTGCAAAATGTCTTGATAAACTCTGGAATTCATTTTTCCATCAATGACAACAATCCGTCCAGGCCCTGAGGCAGCAAAGCAGCCCCAAACCATGATGCTCCCTCCGCCATGTTTTACAGTGGGGATGAGGTTTTGATGTTGCTCTGCTGTGCCTTTTTTTCTCCACACATAGCACCAAGTATGTAATATGGCCCTAAGTACTGGCTGGGTGGAGTAGAGGTAATGTCACTGCTCTGCATGGAGAGAGCCTGTGGAGTCATGTGTTCGATCCCAGCGAGCAACCTCTCCAGTAAGTGTCTTTGGCAAGACACCTAACGGTACATACTCGCCACCCAGGAATGTATCCTTCCTGGTAAAATCCTTTCTCCAAACTTAACCAGAGCTGTTGTAAACTTACCAGAGCCATTATAGCCTATTGAGGTTTTAAGTTTACAACAGCTCTGGTTAAGTTAGCACCAAGTAGGTAATATGGCCCATAGTGTTGTGTGTTTTTTCCAAACAACTCAATTTTGGTTTCATCTGTCCACAGAATATTTTGCCAGTAGTGCTATGGAACATCCAGGTGCTCTTTTGCAAACTTCAAAGTGCTGCAATATTCCTTTTGGACAGCAATGGCTTCCTCCGTGGTGTCCTCCCATGTACTCCATTCTTGTTTAATGTTTTCATTATTGTAGATGTGTCAACAAAAATGTTAGCATGTGCCGGAGATTTCTGTAAGTCTTTAGCTGACACTCTAGGATTCTTCTTTACCTCCGTAAGCATTCTGTGCTGTGCTCTTGCAGTCATCTTTACAGGACGACCACGCCTAGGAAGAGTAGCAACAGTGCTGAACTTTCTCCATTTGTAGAGAGTCTGTCTTACCGTGGACACATGAACATCAAGGCTTTTGGAGATACTTTTGTAACCCTTTCCAGCTTCATGCAAGTCAACAATTCTTGATCGTAGGTCTTCTGAGAGCTCTTTTCTGCGAGGCATGGTTCACATCAGGCAGTGCTTCTTGAAACCAGTAAACCCAAAACTGGTGTGTGTTTTTAAAGGGCAGGACAGCTTTCAGCAACACATCCAATAATATCCCACTGATTGGACTCAAGGTTGGCTCACTCCTGGCTCCAATTAGCTCTTGGAGAAGTCATTAGGCTAGGGGTTCACATACTTTTCCCACCCTGCACTGTGAATGTTTACATGTTTATGTTCAATAAACACATGAAAACATATGTTTGTGTTGTATTATTTTAAGCAGACTGTGTTTTTCAAATTGTTGTGACTTAGATGAAGATCAGAGCACATTTTATGACAAATTCATGCAAAACTCCACGTAATCCCAAAGGGTTCACATACTTTTTCTTGCAACTGTGTATATATGTGTGTAATGTAGACTGACACAGTTTAAAATATCCACTTGTCCTCTCACAGGTGGCAAGTGAAATCACGGGTCATAGCTACAGAATGCTGGGAACTTCAGGGATTTTACAAATTATTTCCGTTTTAACTCTTTTACTCAATTTTGTATTGTAATGCATTGAAAACCAATCATTGGCATATCAAACTTTTATTTTCACATCTTTAACCCCTTCACACCCAAAGTCGATTTATCTCGAATTTGCGTTGTAATCCGTCGAAAAAAGCAATCATTAGCGTATCAAAACCCAATTTTCACACATTTTTATAGACCGATTAGCGTGCCCCTGTGGAGAAACTAATTGCATTGATTTAGCTATCTCTAGGCACCCTGCAGAGAGCTAGAACAAGCAGTAATTAGCAGCCCCATTCCTCACTGTAACAAAAAATTCAAACGCATTACTGTTGCTATACAACATCCTGTAAGAGGACAGAATACACGTAGAGCTCTGAGATCACTCACTGCTGTACAGGGATACGATTCGGAGGGGGTGGGATTATGACTGAAAATCCCTGGTCAGTACTGATACAGGGTGTTACTGTAATCTCCATATACAGGCATTATGCCACGGATAGATATTCTTTTTATATTCTATTTGTATTTTTTGGAAACTGCATTGCTAATAATTTCATTAGGATCAATACAAATCCCCATAACAATAGTTCTGACTGTGTTCATTATTTATCTTTAACACTGTTACAGTATTTGACACAAAGTCCATTTCTGCCTGTATGCTGACAATGCAGACCCTGTGTGACATTGTGCAAGATAAGGAATACCATCTTGCTTTCAGAATCTTTTGTTCCAACAATATCTCTCCTAATGGATAAACGAAAACATGAAAAATTATAAATGAGCAAATTTACATTTTTTTAAATTAAGAACTACAAACTCTGTGCAAATTGTCTGTTTCGCCTATATTTGTTAACTTAACGAGCCAGTCCTATGCCGCATTAGGCTGCGGTTAGACGAGCGCACTTGGCACTTACGTCTGACTGCACTGTTTGCTGTCCGTCGTAGCTTTTCAAAGGAGTCAATGGAGAACAACACACGAAGCACGTGCGCACTTTTTCAAGCACTGGCAACGCATGTGTTAAAGGACGCCATGGAGGCATAGACGTGATAAAGCTACGATGGACGTAGAGACACCCCAGCATGCAGCTTATTTTTTTCTTTTTCTCAACGTCAGTCATAACTTAAAATAGAAAAAAGGTAGGCGCAACAGTAAGTGATTATGCGGGATAGAGCCTAAAGCACGATCGCCACTGTACCCATATGTGTCATCCCTAAAAGACAGAAAGAACAATAGAAAAAAGAAGGGTACGGCGCTTCCCAGTGCAAGTAGGTATGAAAAAATTAGTTACCCAATAAGTAACAGGCGTCTTCAATTGAAGGAGGATCAATACCTCAAAAAGGAAAACACACATAGTACAATATTGCTAATATACAAATATATGATTTGGAAGTATAATGGCTCTCACTCACGCTAAAGAGAGCCTCACCTGGCTCTGGCAATATTCGCCCGTGGGTAGAATTTAGATAGGCCCTCCCACTGGCCACTTCAGTAGACGGAGGTTTTCAAGGAGTATGTGCAGATGTTGATTCTCAACGGATATGGAGAAAGGAGAGAAAATGCCAACATCGGGTGATACCGTAAAAACTTTGCAATATTAGTTACAGAAAGTCAGACCACTCACTTGTTCAAGAGCCACCAGGGCTCAAATAGAGAAGCCCAAAGGTTGTTTTTATGGGCACAGACCTTAATGAAAGCCTCAATGGATCCGCGTGGCCGCATGCAGTGGAAGCCAAATAGTAGTGAGAACCAATTGGTAGGTTAAAAAATGAATGGGGATAAAAATAAAAATAAATAAATAAAATAAGTAGAATTAAAAATGTATTTTTAATACATATTCATATTCATATAATGAAATAAAAATTGAGCTGAACGCGTTTCGCCTGAGTCTAAATAGACTGTACGGCTTCCTCAGCAGCAGCAATAAAAAATTTTATTGCTGCTGCTGAGGAAGCCGTACAGTCTATTTAGACTCAGGCGATACGCGTCCAGCTCAATTTTTATTTCATTATATGAATATGAATATGTATTAAAAATAAATTTTTAATTCTACTTATTTTATTTATTTATTTTTATTTTTATCCCCATTCATTTTTTAACCTACCAATTGGTTCTCACTACTATTTGGCTTCCACTGCATGCTGCCACGCGGATCCATTGGGGCTTTCATTAAGGTCTGTGCCCATCAAAACAACCTTTGGGCTTCTCTATTTGAGCCCTGGTGGCTCTTGAACACGTGAGTGGTCTGACTTTCTGTAACTAATATTGCAAAGTTTTTACGGTATCACCCGATGTTGGCATTTTCTCTCCTTTCTCCATATCCGTTGAGAATCAACATCTGCACATACTCCTTGAAAACCTCCATCTAAATTCTACCCACGGGCGAATATTGCCAGAGCCGGGTGAGGCTCTCTTTAGCGTGAGTGAGAGCCATTATACTTCCAAATCATATATTTGTATATTAGCAATATTGTACTATGTGTGTTTTCTTTTTGAGGTATTTATCCTCCTTCAATTGAAGACGCCTGTTACTTATTGGGTAACTAATTTTTTCATACCTACTTGCACTGGGAAGCGCCGTACCCGTCTTCTTTTTTCTTTTTTCTGTCAGTCATAACTTACTGATACTATACAGATTTGGCCAGTGTCAGGCAAGCACACTACGTGCGCCCGTACTGTATTGCCTCCAGACGCCCGTCGCAGCATTGTGACGTTTCGACAGGGCTGGCTACACTCTTTAGTGTTCGCACGAAATTGCGTCCGCTACAGCAGACGTGCTGAAAGCCTCTCCGTCGAAACGTTATGACGCCGTTGGACAGGGCTGCAAAGCACAATCCTCCATAGGAGGATCAAACCTTGCAGTGCTGAGCGCACTGACTGCTCTCAGCGAGGTGGCCAGACGGGCGTCAGAGTGGAAGGAACGTCCACTCTCACGGTCGTTCCTTCCGCACTGAAAAACTCTTGTCTGACCTCAGCCTGTTTTGGTTCTTTTTTTCAATGTCAGTAATAACTGATACTATGTTAACCACAATCTCCTCCTTTTATAAAGTGCATCAATTTCAATGGACACACTGTGTGCAATCAGTGCGCTCGTCTGACCGCAATAGCTGTGCAATCCTGATTTAAACCCCCAAATGCTGTTCAGCACTGGCTGCAGGAAGCTCTCCAGTTCCTAAGGCTGAATTGGCCAGATGGGTGCGGGGTAATGGATCAACACTCTGTTAGCCATAGCCATTTAAAATACATTATATGGACATAGTGGTTAGAGTGGCCTTTTGAAGCTTACGTTAAAAACCAATGAATAATGAGGTGTAAACAAATGGCGCCACCTATTGGGAATCGTGATTTTCACACGATTAAAGGAACAGGAAAATTCCAACAAACTGTAGCAGCTGTATCGCACAAACAAGCGTGAAATATCCCAAATAAAGTGCTTCATGCCACAGTTTAACACCTCTCTAGCATACGTGGTTCCAGTGCTTGGTCACGATCCAGTTTATTTGGCAGTCCCTTAAAGTTCTCTCTGTTTTTAGTTTTCATAAAAATAGGATTAAAATAGGATCACGTGAGTGCAATTAATCCTATTTTTATGAAAGTGGATTTTACATCTGAGGTTGATCTGCACTATATATCTATATATCTATTTTTATGTGTGTATGTGTATATATATATATATATATCAGAACATTATGGACAGCACATCAGGATTTGCGTGAATAAAATCAAAAAAAATTATTGGAAAAAATATTTAAAACATACGGTTTTCAGTCTGCTTGACCGACGTTTCGGCCCCTCAAAGAGCCTTTATCAAGGTATGCAAGCACACTATACAAATCACATTTATATACATGTACAGAAAATTAAAGCTTACCCAGCAGCTGAGCACCAACGCGGTGGACGCCGAAGCTGGTGAGTGCGGCGTACACTTCCGGGTATGGCGCCGAATGATGACAGAGGACGCCGACACACCCGTGAATCACGGGTTGCCATAGGAACATAAAAACAAAGGCAGCCTGGGTGTAGCGGAGACGATAAAATGATCAGACACAATGCAAAAAACATATTGAATAGCAAGATCCATGACGAACAGCAGCAAGATCTGACTCCCAGACTGTTGAACACACCCAGTGTTAATATAAGGATAAATATACAAATATAGACAGCTATGCGCAATCCACCAAGTACATCTCAGTAATGCAAAAGAGGGGCGTGACCATCAGTTTCTGTCACTCAGATGATTCTATCGAATCAATATCTATAGATGGCAGGAAGACCCAAGTAGACCCAAAGTGACCCAAGTAGAGCTCCCCATATGGAGACAAAGGCCAATCATTAATAAGAGGATTAACCGCACATGAAGAGCAGCCCTAAATAGGTACGTTTATCTAGGTGACAAGAACGAAGTAAATGAAATATATTCATTGAGACCCTTGGGTGAGATAGTATCTAATGTTTTTATCCAAAAGGTCTCCCTTTGCAATAATAGACGTGAGCGGTCTCCACCTCGAGTGAGAGGGGGTACATGATCAATGGCAATCACCCTTAATGTAGTCAATTGGTGTTTGGCACTTAAAAAATGTTTGGCAACCGGTTTATCCGACACACCATCGCGAAAAGCTGTGGTGATATTGGATCTATGACCCCGAATTCTGTCGCGCAATGGTCTGTCGGTCTTACCTACATAAGGTAGACCGTAGGGACATGTGATGAGGTATATCACATATTCTGTAGTACACGTGATATGATGTCGAATCGTGTATCTTTTGCCCGATTGGGGATGTGGAAATGTAGATGAAGTAATCCTATGACTACACGTCACACAATTTGGGCAACGAAAGCATCCCAATTTAAGGGGCTGTGGACCTACAGAATAGGATTGAGTTGGATCTGATTTAACCAGCAGATCGCGAATATTGCGCGAACGCTTATAGCTAATCAACGGAGCTTGACAGAATTTTTTAGGTAAAGATTTATCTCCTCGAAGGAGAGACCAATTAGAGCGTATAGCTTTGTTCATAGTATGGCTCAAAGTGTGGTATGCCATCGGGACAAATATTTGTGAGTCCTGTTTACGGTTAATCTCTTTAGGATCATTAAATTTGGACAATGCTCGTGTCAAAGCACGATCGAGGGTCTCTCTACTATAACCCCTAATGAGGAATCTCTGGTACATATCTTCAATTTGTGTATTACGGGTTTGGGTATCAGAATTATTACGCATGACGCGCAAGAACTGTAAAATGGGAAGAGATCTGATAAGGTGAGGAGGATGAAAACTGTCTGTCTCTTTTCTGTATAATGAATGTGACAACTGTCCATCTTTGACAGTGATCCGTATGTCTAAAAAACACACAGAACAGGCATCAGATACACACGTAAATTGTACTGGAGAATCGAGAGAGTTAAGGGTTTGGACCATATCCAATAGTGATTGATGGGTACCGACAGACCATTGCGCGACAGAATTCGGGGTCATAGATCCAATATCACCACAGCTTTTCGCGATGGTGTGTCGCATAAACCGGTTGCCAAACATTTTTTAAGTGCCAAACACCAATTGACTACATTAAGGGTGATTGCCATTGATCATGTACCCCCTCTCACTCGAGGTGGAGACCGCTCACGTCTATTATTGCAAAGGGAGACCTTTTGGATAAAAACATTAGATACTATCTCACCCAAGGGTCTCAATGAATATATTTCATTTACTTCGTTCTTGTCACCTAGATAAACGTACCTATTTAGGGCTGCTCTTCATGTGCGGTTAATCCGCTTATTAATGATTGGCCTTTGTCTCCATATGGGGAGCTCTACTTGGGTCACTTTGGGTCTACTTGGGTCTTCCTGCCATCTATAGATATTGATTCGATATAATCATCTGAGTGACAGAAACTGATTGTCACGCCCCTCTTTTGCATTACTGAGATGTACTTGGTGGATTGCGCATAGCTGTCTATATTTGTATATTTATCCTTCTATTTACACTGGGTGTGTTCAACAGTCTGGGAGTCAGATCTTGCTGCTGTTCGTCATGGATCTTGCTATTCAATATGTTTTTTGCATTGTGTCTGATCATTTTATCGTCTCCGCTACACCCAGGCTGCCTTTGTTTTTATGTTCCTATGGCAAACCGTGATTCACGGGTGTGTCGGCGTCCTCTGTCATCATTCGGCGCCATACCCGGAAGTGTACGCTGCACTCACCAGCTTCGGCGTCCACCGCGTTGGTGCTCAGCTGCTGGATAAGCTTTAATTTTCTGTACATGTATATAAATGTGATTTGTATAGTGTGCTTGCATACCTTGATAAAGGCTCTTTGAGGGGCTGAAACGTCGGTCAAGCGGACTGAAAACCGTATGTTTTAAATATTTTTTCCAATAAATTTTTTTGATTTTATTCACGCAAATCCTGATGTGCTGTCCATATTTTCCTGCTATTTACATGTCCTTGGGACATTGCACTCAGGTTTACAGTACCTATACCGTGGTGTGAGTGGGCTGAATATTGGACTTTATATAATGTATGTGTGTGTATATATATGTATGTATGTATATATATATATATATATGTGTGTGTATATATATATATATATATGTGTATATAAACTTATTTTTGAGGTTCTTCAGATGATGGACTGAATGCTAAAAACTGAGCTGTTTAAAGGACTGCTAAATAAATTGGATCGGGACTGAGCGCTGGAACCACGTATGCTAGAGATTACTTTAAAAACCAATGGAATGCCCCTTTAACTATTGCGTGTAGGAAGGGGAGTGCTGACTTTTACTGAATCAGCTGGGCATGGGCCATCCGTACAGGAGCAAATTAAACTAATTTAATATTGCGATTCTTGGTAAACAGCTAATGGCCTTGCAGTTTCCATTGGAGTTGGCATTCAGGATGTTGAGACAGCACTCGTGAAAAGCTTTTTATTTTCTGGCATGAAAAAGTCAGATCCAGTATTCTGTAATCCACTTTTTTTTCTCCTTACCACTGTCTCTTGTGTTTGCAGGTATCATGGCAATCCTGTTTGCCGGGATCGTAATGTCACATTACACCCATCACAACTTGTCACCGGTTACACAAATACTGATGCAGCAAACATTAAGAACTGTGGCTTTCTTATGTGGTGAGTTTTCTTGCCAGTCCTTTACCAATTGTTTCCAATTGTGTGGGATGTTTTCAAAGGACATCACCAGGGGGTATATTAGAAGTCATTTAAGCTCCCTGGTTCCCCTCGTTCAGCTGCCATCTCTTAAGGCAGCGGGGGATGGGAGATGTATTTATACTCCTCTAAGCATTCCCTCCTCCACCTCATTAAGTGTTAAATACTGTATATGATAAAGCACAGCCACAAAGTAAAACTCACCATTAGATTTTAGTAGATGTTGTATCAGGGGAAAAGTCCACAAAATGGAAACCGGAGATAAAATTACTTTTCCTTTTTATATGCAATTACAAAAAGACAGCAGCATGTGTTTTATAATGTTTTTTTGTTTGTAATGCACAAGTAATCTAGTTACAGCTTATGTAAGTGGTAGGGGATGTGATATTACAACTGTAGCTATAAGGATGGTTCCGTCTTGCAGCTCTCTGCATTCTCCAGGTTTGTCTTGCATCCCATCCCATTCTATCCTATCTGAATAGGCATCACATCCTCTGACTCTGGCATACTGACTTCATTGATAATACATCCGTATGCTCAGTTTTGCCGCCTGGGAGTAGGATTGCGTGTAGGCAGATTTACATGCTCTATCCTGTCAGTCAATCCTTGGCAGAGGCCTCTATTTCAAAGATTTGATTGACAGGCAGTTGGCATTTTTCACCCCGTTTTTACTGACAACTTTGTTAACGCAGTGTTTGGACAAATTTAAAGGTCTATGAAATAAACTTAAAAATGTTATAAAATAAGATGGTGAGGATGTGATCCGTAACGCTGTCCTGGTTCATGTCCTTTCGTTCAAACTGAAAAACCTGCCACATTCAGCCGTCATTTAGCACAATGGAGATTGCAACAATCCACCTATTCAATGTAAAAATACTTTATTTCTCATTAGTAGCCCACACACACACACCACAGAATCCATGACTGATTTTACTGCAAAATCTTTCCAGACTCTGATTATAAGGGGTTTTCATGAACAAGGACGCAGCAGCTTCAAGATTATCTGTTTCTACTTAAAAGGCATATGCAGCCTATGGCCTTGATTGTATCGTGTCTTGTTACTACTCCTGTCTTGTAGGTTCATTAATTTATACTGTACAGTGCTGCTGCTCCTGTTGGTGTTTCACATATACAGTCAGGTCCAGAAATATTGGGACATTGACACAATCTAACATCTTTGGCTCTATACACCACCACAATTGAGTTGGAATGAAACAAACACAATGTGCCTTAACTGCAGACTGTCGACTTTAATTTGAGGGTATGTACATCCAACTCAGGTGAACAATGTAGGACTTACAGCAGTTTGCAGATGTGCCTCCCACTTGTTAAGGGACCAAAGGTAATGGGACAATTGACTTCTCAGCTGTTCCATGGCCAGGTGTGTGATATTCCCTCATTACCCCAATTACAATGTGCAGATAAAAGGCCCAGAGTTCATTTCAAGTGTGCTATTTGCATTTGGAATCTCTTGCTGTCAACTCTCAAGATGAGATCCAAAGAGCTGTCACTATCAGTGAAGCAAGCCATCATTAGGCTGAAGAAACCAAACAAACCCATCAGAGAGATAGCAAGAACATTAGGCGTGGCCAAAACAACAGTTTGGAACATTCTCAAAAAGAAGGAACGCACCGGTGAGCTCAGCAACACCAAAAGACCACGGAAAACAACTGTGGTGGATGACCAGAAAACACCCTTCACAACAGTTGGCCAGATCAAGAACACCCTTCAGGAGGTAGGTGTATGTGTGTCAAAGTCAACAATCAAGAGTATACTTCACCAGAGTAAATACAGAGGGTTCACCACAAGATGTAAACCATTGGTGAGTCTCAAAAACAGGAAGGCCAGATTAGAGTTTGCCAAACAACACCTAACAAAGCCTTCACAGTTCTGGAACATTTTGCTGACCAAAATCCACAAGCCCGGGAACCCAGGACGACCCATTATCACAGGTATGGACACACTTACCGAACTAATTTCTGGCCTTATAGAGGGTATCCTGAAACCCTTAGTAACCAACACTGCCAGTTATATACAGGACACCACAGACTTTCTCAACAAACTCAGAGATATCCAGTCACTACCGGCCGACACTATATTAGTTACCATGGATGTAGAATCCCTATACAGTAACATCCCACACAAAGATGGAATCAACGCCTGTCTCAAATTTCTCTCCTCCCACAATAGCCCACATAAATATAGCAGTGACATTGTTACCAAGCTGATTGAATTTATTCTCACACACAACTGCTTCAGCTTCAACAATAACTGCTACCTACAAATGACTGGGACTGCTATGGGTAGTAAAATGTCACCACAATACTCCAATCTTTTCATGGCAGATCTAGAACAGAGGTTCCTGAACACTCACCCTCACAAACCACACAAATATCTACGATACATTGATGACATTTTCATCATATGGACAGGAGAGGAACGCCTTCTAGACTTTCACAAGGCATTCAATACGTCCCATCGATCAAACTCCAGATGGATTTTTCAAAGCACAGTGTGAGCTTCCTGGACTGTACCATATCAGCTGCCAACGGCACGCTGCACTCAGCTGGGCATCTGTGGGTTTCCTGTACACAGATATCTCCACAACACCAGCTTTCATCCCAACCACACCAAACAAGGCATCATCTATAGCCAGACCATCAGGTACCACCGAATCTGCTCGGACACTGGGGACAGGGTTGAACACCTGAGCAAACTATCTGCATCATTCCAGCGGAAGGGCTACAAGGAAAGGGCAATCTCTGAAAAAATCAAATTGGCCCTGAAAACACCGCGCGAACAGCTGTTGCGCTACAAAGAAAAGAAAAACACCACATGGATCCCTCTAGTTGTTTCCTACAACCCAACTCTAGAGGGAATTCGGAAAATCATCAAAGATCTGCAGCCACTGGTCACAGAGGACCCTGCGCTCAAAGAAATATTCCCACAGCCCCCCTTACAGGCATTCAAGCAACCCCCAAACCTGAGGCAAAAACTGGTCCGCAGCAAACTCGATCAGGAACAGGATGACATACAGAATGGGACCAAACGCTGTAACAAACCCCGCTGCAAACTGTGCCAACATATATGTGACAGCAGCACTGCGCGGCACAACAACGCCACTCACAACATCAAGGGATCATACCTTTGCACGTCGGCAAATGTGGTATATATGATCCAGTGCATGGCGTGTGATAAGGACTGCTATATTGTTGAATCCAGCCTTAACCCCTTAAGGACGCAGGGCGTACCATGCCATCCTGCACCGCGTGGGCGTTAATGCCGCAGGACGGCATGGTACGCCCTGCGGCGTTTGGTGCCTCTGCGCGCCGAAAAACGGCCCGCCTCCCTTCCCACAATGCCGATCGCCGGCTGGGGGTCTGCCTGACACCCAGGCAGACCCTCCCAGCTGGCGATCGGCATTGTGGGAAGGGAGGCGGGCCGTTTCCCTCATGGAAACCTCCAGGCAGCCAATCCGGCGCTTGGATTTGACAGTTGCAGCGGTGACAAGCTGTCACCTCTGCAACTGTCAGAATGTCTCAGCCAATGATTGTTGCATTGGCTGAGACATTGTCTCTGCCCCTTTCTCCTGTTCCTCATTGCGATCTGAGGAGCAGAGAGAGAGAGGCAGAGTTGAAAGGAGCACCACCAAAAACCCCCCAAAAAAAACCCTGGCAAGCACAGTACCCCCCCTGGCAGCCACTGTACCCCCTGGCAGGCACTGTACCCTATTGGCACAGTACCCCCTGGCTAAAAAAAACTGAAAACTGAAAAAACCCAGGTACTGTACCCCCTGGCTGGCACTGTACCCCCTGGCAAGCACTGTACCCTCCTGGCACAGTACCCCCTGGCTGAAAAAAAAAACCCAGGCACAGTACCCCCTGGCTGAAAAAAAACAACTGAAAAAACAGGTACAGTACACCCTGGCTGGCACTGTACCCTCCTGGCAGGCACTGTACCCTCCTGGCACAGTACCCCCTGGCTGAAAAAAAAACCTGAAAAAACAGCCAGGCAAAGTACCCCCTGGCTGAAAAAAAATCCCCTGGTACAGTACCCCCTGGCTGAAAAAAAAACTGGAAAAAAAAACCCAGGTACAGTACCCCCTGGCAGGCACTGTATCCTCCTGGCACAGTACCCTCTGGCTGAAAAAAAAAACCCAGGCACAGTACCTCCTGGCTGAAAAAAAAACCAAAAACTGAAAAAAAAAAGCAGGTACTGTACCCCCTGGCTGGCACTGTACCCTCTGGCAGGCACTGTACCCTCCTGGCACAGTACCCCCTGGCTGAAAAAAAATCCCCTGGTACAGTACCCCCTGGCTGAAAAAAAAAAAAAAAACAGGTACAGTACCCCCTGGCTGGCACTGTACCCTCCTGGCAGGCACTGTACCCCCTGGCACAGTACCCCCTGGCTGAAAAAAATAACTGAAAAAAAACCCCCAGGCACAGTACCCCCTGGCTGAAAAAAAAACCTGAAAAAACAGCCAGGCAAAGTACCCCCTGGCTGAAAAAAAATCCCCTGGTACAGTACCCCCTGGCTGAAAAAAAAACTGGAAAAAAAAACCCAGGTACAGTACCCCCTGGCAGGCACTGTATCCTCCTGGCACAGTACCCTCTGGCTGAAAAAAAAAACCCAGGCACAGTACCTCCTGGCTGAAAAAAAAACCAAAAACTGAAAAAAAAAAAGCAGGTACTGTACCCCCTGGCTGGCACTGTACCCTCTGGCAGGCACTGTACCCTCCTGGCACAGTACCCCCTGGCTGAAAAAAAATCCCCTGGTACAGTACCCCCTGGCTGAAAAAAAAAAAAAACAGGTACAGTACCCCCTGGCTGGCACTGTACCCTCCTGGCACAGTACCCCCTGGCTGAAAAAAATAACTGAAAAAAAAACCCCAGGCACAGTACCCCCTGGCTGAAAAAAAAACCTGAAAAAAACCCCAGGTACAGTACCCCCTGGCAGGCACTGTACCCTCCTGGCACAGTACCCCCTGGCAGGCACTGTACCACCTGACTGAAAAAAAACAACCAGGCACTGTACCCCCTGGCCTGCAGTGTACCCCTGATTGGCAGTGTACCCCCGATTGAGAACCCGCATTGGCATACGACCCTTTGGCATTTCTGACTACCCGCATTGGCATACGACCCCCTGGCATTTCTGACTACCCACATTGGCATACGACCACTGGCATTTCTGACTACCCGCATTGGCATACGACCCCTGGCATTTCTGACTACCCGCATTGGCATACGACCCTTGGCATTTCTGACTACCCGCATTGGCATACGACCCCGTGGCATTCCTGACTACCCACATTGGCATATGACCCCCCTTGGAATATTCTTACCTTGTCTAGATAGATAGAAGTACCGGCCACTACAAGGAACGGAAGGGCTTAGTTTAGGTGTTCTAATATTTTATTTGTGTACTTGACCCCATCAGTTCCCCGACCTCCCATTTAATTAGTTATAACAAGATCCCCATAAATATGTCCTCCCGCTTTTATTCCCCAGAAGAGGCATATGAGATCCTGGCCGCCTCTGAGAGCGACGCTCTCGCCGACAGTGACACCCTCACAGTCTCTGATATAGAGCCCCTTAGTGAACCCTCCAGTGATGGTGACCCCCCACCATCTACTGGGAGGCGCGAGAGCAATTGGGTACCCCCAAATATGGCTGCCCCAGAAATATCCCCATTTATATCGACTCCTGGCATCACAGTAAGGGTAGAGGACTGTGAGCCAGTGAGCTTTTTTAATCTCTTTATGTCGGACGACGTATTCGAGATGGTGGTTGAGCAAACCAACCTGTTTGCCAACCAGTATCTTGATGCGCATCCGGATTCACATCGCCACAGATGTAACAAGTGGCACCCAACAGATGTGATAGTTAAAAAAATTTGGGCTCTAACCCTCGTAATGGGAATAGTGAAGAAGCCAAGTATCCGGTCTTACTGGCACAAAAACCCCATCCTGGCTACCCCACTATTCCCAAGGGTTATGAAGAGGGAGAGATACGAAAATCTCATGCAATTCCTCCATTTTGATGATAACGCACTGTGCCCACCAAGAAACGACCCAATGCATGACCGCCTCTATAAAATTCGGCCCCTTATCAGTCTTATATCTGCCAAATTCACCGATAATTATGTTCCCGACCAAAATATATCTGTAGACGAGTCCCTTATGAAATTCAAAGGCAGACTGCTCTTCAAGCAGTATATCCCAAGCAAGCGATCCCGGTATGGAGTCAAATTTTCTAAATTGTGTGAGTCCACAACAGGCTACACATGGGCGTTTAGGATATACGAAGGGAAAGATAGCCACCTTGACCCCCCCCAGGATGCCCCGATTGTATTGGCACCAGTGGAAAAATTGTGTGGGATCTGGTCTATCCCCTATTCAACAAGGGCTATCATTTATGGGTCGATAACTATTACACCAGTATCGACCTATTTAAAAATTGATATTGTTTTGAGACCCTTGCGTGTGGCACAGTGCGGAAGAATCGCAGAGGTTTTCCCCAAATCCTGACAGCAGGCAAAAGAAGTAGAGGCTCCTCTTCATCTCTACGTCAGGAAGAAGTGCTAGCCCTTCGGTTCACCGATAAGAAGGATGTATACATGCTATCTACAGTGCACGACGAAAGTACAGTGCCAGTGCCTGTGAGAGGGAGGACTGAGCCACTGGAAAAGCCGAAGTGCATTGTAGATTACAGCAAGTTTATGGGGGGAGTAGACTTGGCTGATCAATGTATACAGCCTTATCTGGAGAACCGAAAGACTAGGGCATGGTACAAAAAGATTACCATGCCCTAGTATGCCCGACCATCTATTTGACCGAGATAGCAATTTTCAATGCGTACGTGCTCTACAAGCAGGCAGCAGTACAAAAGCCATATCCCTTCCTAGAATTCATGCTTGAGATCATATCCCAACTTATCCTAACCCGGCCCCCGTTACATCCGCTTTGGAATCAGGAGATCTCCAAAGATTAAGCGGCAGACACTAATCCTTCCCGAGTCCCTCCCACCCGCTGTAAAAAGTCCCCCCAGAAAAAGTGTTGTGTCTGCCGCAAGAAAGGAATCCGAAAGGATTCTAGATATTATTGCCCTACCTGCCCATCTCTACCTGGCCTCTGCATAACCGAGTGCTTCAAAATTTATCATACCAAGCTAAATTACTAAATCCCCTTTTCTGCTTTGTCCCGATTACCCTTTGCTGCCTGTACCGACTCATTGGCTTGTTATACCGACTACTCTTTGTTTGCTACCTGTACCGACTCATTGGCTTGTTATAACGACTACTCTGACTTCTGGAATCCCCTGAATTTGGCCTATCCCTGTTTACGTTAAGCCCAGCTATTCTAAAGTGGCTGCACCAAACAACTCAAAATACTAATTTAGAATTATTGGCACGTCATCTTTGGAGCAATATTCTTTCTTGGCGTGCCATGTTCTCTCAAAGTCGACATAAATCCTGAAAATCACTTGTCAAATTACCAAAAAACAAAATAAAAATGCTACATGTGGGGTACCGTTGAATTCGTAACACATTGCCGAACACAAATATCAATGTTATAGGCCAGTAAAAGGTTGACCGAGCAGGATATTAGCAGCAAAATAACAGTTTTCGTGTAAAACAAATGCAAAACACAAACATGAAGACTAAGTTTGGCCAGGGTTTGTGACTAAGTGGCTTCTATACAAAACTGGACATACCCCATTTTCAACACTCTGGGTTGTCTACTTCTCAAAATTATATGCCATGATGGGGTACTTTTCATACCTGGGCTGCCATACCCTCTCAAATTCAACCTAGGCCCAGCAAACCAATCTGGCAAATTTCAAGTTGTAAAACCTGAAATGGGCAAACTCTACATTTGACCGTGTAACTTTCCAAAAAGCAAATAAAAATGCAACATGGGGGTACCATTGAATTCGTAACACATTGCCGAACACAAATATCAATGTTGTAGGCCAGTAAAGGGTTGACTGAGCATGATATTAGCAGCAAAATAACAGTTTTTGTGTAAAAAATGCAAAACACAATCATGAAGACAAAGTTTGCAACTAAGTGACTACTATAAAAAAACGAAACGTACACCATTTTGAATAGCCTGGGTTATCTACTTTTCAAAATGGTATGACATGTTGGGGTACTTTTCATACCTGGGCTGCCATAACCTCTCAAAGTCAACATAGGGCCAGGAAACCAATCTGGCAAATTTCAAGTTGTAAAACGTGAAATGGGCAAACTCTATATTTGACCCTGTAACTTTTCAAAACCTCATAAAACCTCTACATGGGGGGTACCGTTGAACTCGTAAGACATTGCCAACCCGAAATATATGTATTTTTTTTCATTTAATGCTAAGCGTACAATGTCACTAAAAATACAATGGAGAACTTTGAAAATAGCAAAATATCCTTTTTTCTCATAGTTTTTAGGGTTTTTTTTCATACTATAATATATTTTATATATAAATCTTTGATGGAAAATGAAAGCCCTATTTCTCCTGAACAAAATGATGTGGGTACACTTAATATGTAAGAGGTAAATTATGGTTGAACAGCGAATAGCTGAAATTCTACTTTTTAGAAGTGTTCAAAAGTGTTCCAAACTTGTAAAATTACTCCCGTCCTTAAGGGGTTAAACTAAATCTCAGGATGAACCAGCACAGACACTCCATCAGGAACCACCAGGAAAATACATATTTTACCCCGGTGGGACATCACTTCAATCTAGCAGGCCACTCCATCCAAAACCTCAGAATTAAAATCCTCAAAGGTCATTTTAAAGACCACCGGAAACGCAAAACATATGAAATGAAAATGATCACATATTTCAACCGTATAAAACAAGGACTTTAGATTCGGGTTTTCCCCCTCTGACCATGCCATTTGGCGATATACAACATCTAACACCCCCAACTGTGCGCCCTATGACTGTCCCAATGTTTACAGTTGTGTTCAAAATTATTCAACCCCCAATGCTGTAAAGGGTTTTAGGGAATTTAGTGTACATTTGTAATTGTATTCAGAATGAAATCCTACAAGAACTTTTAAAAGAACCATATGCAACTAAAATTACATCAATTGGTTTTGTAATACAGTAGTAAATGTTTCTTTTGTGAATTCTTCATTGACAGAATTATTCAACCCCTTAAAGACTACCACTCTGAAGAACAGAGGTTCATTCAAGTGTTTTCAATCAGGTATTGAAAACACCTGTGGATGTCACGAAGCGGCAATAAAGCATAATAAGCACCAATTAGGCAGCTTTAAAATGACTGTGATACTCAGCTCCTTCTAGACATCTACTGGTGTGGTTACAAACATGGTGAAGTCAAGAGAATGGTCCAGGAAGACAAGAGAAGAGGTGATTACTCTTCACAGGAAGGGCAATGACTATAAGAAGATTGCAAAGATGTTAAACATACCAAGAGAGACCATAGGAAGCATCATTCGCAAATTCAAGGCAAAGGGCACTGTTGAAACGCTACCTGGTCGTGGCAGAAAGAAGATGCTGACTTCGACTGCTGTGCGCTACCTGAAGCGTAGAGTGGAGAAATGTCCCCGTGTGACTGCTGAGGAACTGAGAAAAGATTTGTCAGATGTGGGTACTGAAGTTTCAGCTCAGACAATACGGCGCACACTGCGTAATGAAGGCCTCCATGCCAGAACTCCCAGGCGCACCCCCTTGCTGTCTCCAAAGAATAAGAGTCGACTGCAGTATGCCAAAAGTCATGTGGACAAACCACAGAAGTTTTGGGATAGTGTTCTGTGGACTGATGAAACAAAATTAGAACTGTTTGGGCCCATGGATCAACGCTATGTTTGGAGGAGGAAGAACAAGGCCTATGAAGAAAAGAACACCTTGCCTACTGTGAAGCATGGCGGGGGGTCAATCATGCTTTGGGGCTGTTTTGCTTCTGCAGGTACAGGGAAGCTTCAGCGTGTGCAAGGTACCATGAATTCTCTTCAGTACCAGGAGATATTTGATGACAATGTGATGCAGTCTGTCACAAACCTGAGGCTTGGGAGACGTTGGACCTTTCAACAGGACAATGATCCCAAGCATACCTCCAAGTCCACTAGAGCATGGTTGCAGATTAAAGGCTGGAACATTTTGGAGTGGCCATCGCAGTCACCTGACTTAAATCCGATTGAGAACCTCTGGTGGGACTTAAAGAAAGCAGTTGCAGTGCGCAAGCCTAAGAATGTGACTGAACTGGAGGCTTTTGCCCATGACGAATGGGCGAAGATACCCGTAGATCGCTGCAAGACACTTGTGTCAAGCTATGCTTCACGTTTAAAAGCTGTTAGTACAACATCCTTTTACAGTTATAAGTACTAAGATTGAATGTCACTTGGGGGTTGAATAAAACTGATAATGATGTGAGCACAGAAAAGACATTTGTGGTTATTTCATTATAAATGTTATGTTATATTTGTCTGACCTTCACGTGCCTTTTTGATTTAATTGTAAGCAAGATGACTGAATAATCAAAATCAATGTCAAACTGGCCAAAACACTCAATTTCAGTGGGGGTTGAATAATTTTGAACACAACTGTAATTCTACTATTCTGATCAGTAAGCTTCTATACCTGACGAAGGGAGGATTACTCTCGAAAGCTTGTACTTTAAATGTAACGTTAGTCCAATAAAAAAAGGTATCACTACAGACTGCTATACTTGTGATTTTGGCATCTGGACTAACACGGCCTACCTAAGAATATATACATTACACACAGTTGTGCTCCTAAGTTTACATACCCTGGCAGAATTTATGATTTCTTGGCCATTATTCAGAGAATATGAATGATAACACAAAAACATTTCTTTCACTCATAGTTAGTGTTTGGTTGAAGCCATTTATGATCAATCAAGTGTGTTTACTCTCTTTTTAAATCATAATGACAACAGAAACAACCCAAATGACCCTGATCAAAAGTTTACATACCCTGGTGATTTTGGCCTCATAACATACACACAAGTTGACACAAACTGTCTTGAATGGCTATTAAAGGTAACCATCCTCACCTGCGATCTGTTTGCTTGCAATTGGTGTGTGGGTGTGTGTGTATAAAAGGTCAATGAGTTTCTGGACTCCTGACAGACCCTTGCATCTTTCATCCAGTGCAGCACTGACGTTTCTGGATTCTGAGCCACGGGGAAAGCAAAAGAATTGTCAAAGGATCTGCGGGGAAAGGTAGTTGAACTGTATAAAACAGGAAAGGGATATAAAAAGATATCCAAGGAATTGATAATGCCAATCCGCAGTGTTCAAACTCTAGGAAGTGGAAAATGAGGGGTTCTGTTGAAACCAAACCACAGTCAGGTAGACCAACTAAGATTTTAACCACAACTACCAGGAAAATTGTTCAGGATGCAAAGAAAAACCCACAAATAACTTCTGGCATTTTACAACGCAAATGCCACAAAGTATCCCGCTTGCCAAACCGCACAGAGACAAGCCTCAAACCTTCTGGCACAAAGTCATTTGGAGTGATGAGACCGAAATTGAACTTTTTGGTCACAACCATAAATGCTACATTTGGAGAGGAGTCAACAAGGCCTATGATCAGTGGTGTATTTAGGTTTTGTGCTGCCCTAGGCCTGACTAAACTCGTGCACCCCTAATTAAAATTTGACGCACCCCTTCCTGTCAAGGGCACACCTCTTCCAGGTTAATCCCACCCTTCCTCTTTAAGCTCCACCTTTTCCTCTTAGAGCTCCGCCTTTTCCTCTCTTTATATTAAAAGTGGATACCAAGTGCCTACTTGTATATTTTGTATACCATTTCAAATGTATCTATTGAGATAAAGAAAATTATGAAATGTTTAAATTCAAGTATTTTTACAATGAACAGCCACGCATGTCAAGTAAACGGGATCACAGCCGCTCTAATTGGTGGAACAATAAAATCCACAGAAACGTGCACTGCATATGAGCGTATCACAGAGCTGCATAGCAATAAAACCCACAGAAATGGGCACTGTGTATGAGCATATCAGAGCTGCAAAGCAATAAAACCCACAGAAATGTGCAGTGTGTATGAGCATATCACAAAACTGCACAGCAATAAAACTCACAGTAATGTGCAGTGTGTATGAGCGTATCCCAGAGCTCCAGGGCAATAAAACTCACAGTAATATGCAGTGTGTATCACAGAATCCACAGCAATAAAACTCCCAGCAATGCAATGTGCAGTGTGTATGAGTGCATCAGAATCCACTGCAATAAAACTCCCAGCAAACCGAGTGTATATGAGCACACAGCAATTATTTATTCTACATTTACCGGCCTCGGTCCGCGGTAGGGCTGTGTGCAGAGTCAGCAGGGACTGTGTACAGACTCAGCAGGAGGTCCCTCCAGGCCACGTTAGGATCACGGCTGTGCCTGTGCGTGGAGCCATCTTGTCAGCAGTGGGGTGCCACTGCCAGAGGGTGCACCGTGGCTTTGATTGCCAGAGGGATTTTTATTCTATTCGATTTTATTCCGTATGCAAACGCCATGCTCCGCTGCTCGTTGTTTGAGAACACAGCTCAAAGCTGACACACAGTGACAGTGGCACCTCCTAGTACCCCCTAATGACACCCCAATAATCACTGGTACCTGGGGCGGCCCGCCTCTCGCCGCACTCCTCTAAGTACACCACTGCTCTGGTGATATGCTCACACACAAGTTTGGCGAACTGCCAGCAAGTACGGTGCTGTTTGAAGGCAGTGCAAATCCCCATAGAGAAGTAATGGTTAATCTATTCAGAGAACACCAAACAGCAGAGAAATGTCAGTGAAATGCCCTGATGTTCGGTGGTTTCAATCAGCAGGTTTATTCAGGCGAACCCCATAGGTTTCAATGTTAAAAATATTCCCGTTTTTTTATGCAATATCTAATAAACCATTTATTATTTTAATCTGCAGTAAAAAGTAGGGATGCACCGATACCACTTTTTTAAGACCGAGTACGAGTACCTATACTTTTGTTCAAGTACTCACCGATACCAAGTACCGATACTTTTATTTTATGTCACGTGACGCTTTCCAATAAGAACAGACCTCATATAAAGCCCCCAGGTCTCCTAGATATGCCCTCCCCAGCTCATGGATATGGCCCCCAGCTCATGGATTTGCCCCCCAGCTCATGGATACTGCCCCAGCTCATGGATTTGCCCCCCAGCTCATGGATATTGCCCCAGCTCATGGATTTGCCCCCCAGCTCATGGATACTGCCCCAGCTCATGGATTTGCCCCCCAGCTCATGGATACTGCCCCAGCTCATGGATATTGCACCCCAGCTCATGGATATTGCCCCCCAGCTCATGGATATTGCCCCCCAGCTCATGGATATGCCCCCAGCTCATGGATATTGCCCCAGCTCATGGATACTGCCCCCCCAGCTCATGGATACTGCCCCCCCAGCTCATGGATATTGCCCCCCAGCTCCTGGATCTGCCCAAGCTCGTGGATATGGCCCCAGCGTGGATACTGCCCCCAGCACATGGATTTGCCCCCCCCCCTCCGCTTATACTTACCTTCCTTTAGCGACGCCGGGAAAGTCTTCGCGCGTGCGCGCTCCTTGGAAGGTCCCCAGCCGCGACCACGTGGGACCATGTGATCGTGACTGGGGTCCTTCCAACGAGCGCACGCGCGGAAACTTTCCCAGCGTCGCTCAGGAAGGTAAGTATGAGCGGAGAGCAGCTGCAGGGCCTGTCTGAATGCTCTATCGGCATTCGGACAGGCCCTGCAGCTGCTCTCCTCACTTTGTTTATACTTACCTTCCTGAGCGACGCCGGGAAAGTTTCCGCGCGTGCGCTCGTTGGAAGGACCCCAGCCGTGATCACATGGTCCCACGTGGTCGCGGCTGGGGACCTTCCAAGGAGCGCGCGCGCGAAGACTTTCCCGGCGGCTCCCAGGAAGGTAAGTATTAAACAATGCGGTGAGCAGCTGCAGGGCCTGTCCGAATGCCGATAGAGCATTCGGACAGCCGCCCGAGCCCCTCGGATGATGGCAAGCCGGCTCAATGCCGGCTTCCGGTATCGGAAAAAATTTTCGGGGGTACTGCACGAGTACCAAGTACTCCTGCAGTACCCGGTATCGGCACCGATATCGATACTAGTATCGGTATCGGTGCAACCCTAGTAAAAAGTCTTTATTTATTGATTATTTTTTTTGTACCTTTTTTAGTGATTTTTCAGAATTTTTTGGGCTAAATTCCCCCCTTTTTTTAATAGCGGTTCTCCTTTTTCTGTAACAGAACTTTTTATTATCAATCATAGGATCCTATATGTAAATTCCAGACATTTTCGTTCAGTAGTTCTTTTGAAAACAGCAGGCCATGGGTTTGCGGTGGCAGCATACAGCGGCCAACTCCATGCACTTTGGGGACCCTGCGGTGAATGGTGAATTCACTGCAGGGTTGAGAAATTTTATTCCCCGAAGTGCAGGGAACTACAGAACACCAAAATGTTGGCGTCATTTCGGTGCTCTGTGAGTAACCCAATTAGGCTAGGGTCAGACGAACGCATTTTCGCGTTGTCTGTGAAAAAGTGCGTTCGAACGAATGGACGCATTTTTTCACGGAGTACGCGATAGCGGTCATACGATGCGCATTTGCGTTCGTGATTTTGTACGGATCATTAACCCCTTAGTGACCGGGCGGTTTTACACAAATCCGTCCTTTAGTGACCGCTGCTGTTTTTACGTTTCTGCGCTGCTCGTGTTTAGATCAAATTTTCCTCTTACTCGTTTATTCAACCCACACATATTATACACCCTTTTTCCCGCCATTAAATGGACTTTCTAGAAATACCATTATTTCCATCATATCCAATAATTTAATATAAAAAAAATATGAAATATGATGAAAAAAATGGTAAAAACACACTTTTTCGTAATTTAATCCCCTAAAGCTATAACCACCAATAAAGACCCCGGCTAAATAGTTTCCAAATTTTATCCCGAGAATAGAAATACCCAATTTTTACATGTTTTTACCTTTTAACCCTTTCACTGCTGAGCCAGTTCACCTATGTGCGCTGCGCTCATTCTGACCATTTTGTGCTAATTATTTTTAGATGACAGCCTAGGTCCTATTTAATTAAACTCCCCCCAGACAAAAAAAACTTTAAAAAAAAAAACATTTTTTTATTTTATTAAATTTTTTTATTATTTTTTTTTTATTTAATTTTTTTTTACATTTGTTTTTAAAACCAAACCTGGTCATGTTTGGTATCATTTGAAAGGCCATAATCAGGCCTTTCAAATGATGGCAAATATGGCCATCTAGCTGCCATGGATCGGGAGATAAAGGGATCCTTAGGATCCCCTTATCTCTACATGGCAGCTAGAGGGTTAACTGGCCCACTGACATCCTCACACATATGGTGAGGTTGTCAGTGGGTGGGGGGGGACCTGGAGGCTAGGCTGACATCCAAGATGTCAGCCCCCCTCCAGGTTTGAATCACGTTTTGGCGCCAATTGGCGCCGCAACGTGATCCGGCGGCGAAATGGTTAATGCCATACACCGCTGGAAAGGGGAGGCTCTCCCCTCTCCAGCGGTGCAAACGGCATCTCCCTAGCTTCAATGGTTGGGAGATAGAGGGCTCCGAAGGAGCCCCCCCCTCCCCTCCATTGAAACACATGGGGGCACCTTCTGATGACGTCACCACGCAGCGTGGCGACGTCATCAGCCTCGCCTGCCCATGTAAATCACATGGGCAGGCTTCCTCCCTGTCAGATCGCCGTGGGATCTGACGAGGGAGGTGAGTATCGGGCGGGAGGGGGTTTGGCGCCGCTGACGTACCCTGTACGTCATCGGGTCTAAGGGAGACCGAACACAGGACGTACAGGGTACGTCAGCGGTCGGAAGGGGTTAATAAAACACTTTTGCATTCTGGAAGTTATGTGGCCGGAACATTAGCAGTGTCTGACATCTCCAAATCACGCACACACGCTGCTAGCGGACGCAGCGCACTCTGTACGACCGTACTAGCGGTTTGACGTTCTCGACAAAATGCGTTCGTTTGCCACTTGCGTTGCGCAGCCGGACTTTCGTGCGACCGTACTTCGTATATTGGCCGTCATTGCCCGTCATTTGCTGCTAGTGCGGCCGCAATTAAGTGCGCCGGAACGCACGTTTAAAGTGCGCTAGTCTGACCCTAGCCTTAGTGGTGAGGTTTTTTGTTGCCCCCTGGAAAGTGAAAGCCTAGGCCTTGCCTACCCAGGACATACTTGAAAATTAGTGACATCTCAATGTTTCCTTCCTGGTAAAATAGTTTGCAAAAGTAAAAAAAAATAATTTAGGGGTGGGGCCACCCAGCGGGCCGCCGCCCCCTGGAAAGTGCCGCCCTAGGCCTGGGCCTTGTTGGCCTAGGCCAAAATACACTAGTGCCTATGATGAAAGGTACACCATTCCTACTGTGAAACAGAGGTGGATCGCTGATGTTTTGGGGATGTGTGAGCTACAAAGGCACAGGAAATTTGGGCAAAATTGATGGAAGGATGAATGCAGTATGTTGTCAAGAAATACTGGAGGAAAATTTGCATTCACCAGCCCAGAAGATGCGCATGGGACGTACTTGGACATTCCAACATGACAATGATCCAAAACACAAGGCTAAGTCGACCTGTCATTGGCTACAGCAGCATAAAGTGAAGGTTCTGGAGTGGCCATCTCGGTCTCCTGACCTCAATATCAATGAGCCACTCTGGGGAGATCTCAAACGAGCAGTTCATGCAAGACTGCAAAATCCCTCCAGTTCCTGTAAATTCTTGGGCTAAGAAGAATGGGTAGCTTTACCATCTGAGAAGATAAAGCACCTCATCCACAAATACCACAAAAGACTTCAAGCTGTCATTGATGTTAAAGGGGGCAATACACGATATTAAGAACTGGGGTATGTAAACTTTTGAGCAGGGTCATTTGGGTAGTTTCTGTTGTCATTATGATTTAAAAAGAGTAACCACTCTTGATTGATCATAAATGGCTTCAGCCAAACACTAACCATGAGTGAAAGAAATGTTTTTGTGTTGTCATTCATGTTCTCTGAATAATGGCCAAGAAATCATAAATTCTGCCAGGGTATGTAAACTTAGGAGCACAACTGTATATATATAAACACACACTTTATTCAGTAATCAAGATTTACAACATAACAAATGTATCAGAAATTAATACAAGCAGAATCCTCCGCCGCTCTGGAGGCTTAGTCAGTCATTGGGCAGCTGTGCTGTATCCTGTAGATAAAACCTGGCAAAAGAAACAATTTCTAGATATCTGTGTTTGCCCCACACACTCTGCTCCTCACCGGAAGAGAGCCAATTACCTTTTGCATATAGTTATTGTGGTTTCCTAATTACAGCTCTGGGAGCCCCCTGAAATTTATCCCATTGCTACTATGAACACTGAGAGTTCCAGTCTAGGACTAATGACTAATTATCTAGGACCCTATAATATTACACACTATTTATGGATTGCAATGGTTCTCTTTCTTGCAGAAACCTGCGTGTTCGCGTTTCTCGGCCTGTCAATATTCAGCTTCCCTCATAAGTTCGAAATATCCTTTGTGATCTGGTGCATTGTAAGTATACAATGATATTAGTGTGCGTGTTACAGAGTTTATTACAATTCAAATTAATGTATCAAGCGTGATTGAGGAGGGATTTGTTTTAGTCAGTGAATGGGAACACACTGTATTTATAATCGTAAAATGATATTCTAAATTATATTATCTGGAGTATAGCTATGCATGTCCTGCCTGAGCCCTGTGGTAAGAAAGCAAATGGTACAACAAATGCTTATGCCGATTATTGAATACGGAGATGTAGTGTATACAGCTGCCCCGCAAACACACCTTCATAAACTTACTACATCGTATAACTCATTCTCGCTTTGTGCTACAATGTAACTACATAACCCACCATTGTGACATGTTAAAAGAGTTAGCCTGGCCGTCACTGCAATCTAGATGCACCTTTCACCTTTCCAACATGATGTTTAACCTCCCTGACGGTATTCCCGAGCGTGGTTCGGGGTTAACTTTTTGCACCGAAAGCGGTATCCCCGAGCCACACTCGGGCTGGATACTTGCATGTCCTGCACTCCCTTGCTGATCCCTGCAGTCTCCTAAGGCTGCTCGCAACGTCACACTGCCTGCATCTCTTCTCGCGAGGAGTGAACCAGGAAGTGTGACATCGCGATCGGCTGCAGTGTGACTGCGGGGACAGCGAGGGAGTGCAGGGACATGTAAGTATCGGCTCGAGTGTGGCTCGGGGACAGTGGCGTAGCGTGGGTTGTCAGCGCCCGGGGCCAGCCAAGAATTGTGCGCCCCCCCCACCTGTGGACACGTTATCGATATTGCCCCAGCTCACACATGGATTTGCCCCAGCTCATGGATTTGCCCCCAGCTCATGGATTTGCCCCAGCTCATGGATTTGCCCCAGCTCACACATGGATTTGCCCCCAGCTCATGGATTTGCCCAGCTCATGGATTTGCCCCAGCTCATGGATTTGCCCCAGCTCACACATGGATTTGCCCCAGCTCACACATGGATTTGCCCCAGCTCACACATGGATTTGCCCAGCTCATGGATTTGCCCCAGCTCACACATGGATTTGCCCCAGCTCACACATGGATTTGCCCAGCTCATGGATTTGCCCCAGCTCACACATGGATTTGCCCCAGCTCACACATGGATTTGCCCCAGCTCACACATGGATTTGCCCCAGCTCACACATGGATTTGCCCCAGCTCATGGATTTGCCCCAGTTCATGGATTTGCCCCAGCTCATGGATTTGCCCCCAGCTCATGGATTTGCCCCAGCTTACACATGGATTTGCCCAGCTCTCACCTGGATATTGCTCCAGCTCCAGCAGGGGTTGAGGGGACCCAGATGCCGGGCAGCGCGGGAGTGCCTGCCCGGTCCTGAAGAGTCTGTCCTGTTGAAGGTGATGCGGCTGCGTGGCGTGCGTGCGCAGGTCACGCGGTCCGGCCAGTCAGGTGGTACAGAGACTCAGTACCACCTGATTAGCCGGACCACGTGACCGGCTGCGCCTGCACACAGCCGCTTCCCTTTAACAGGACGGACTCTTCAGGACCGGGCAGGCACTCCCGCGCTGCCCGGCATCTGGGTCCCATCAACCCCGGGCCAGTTTTAGGGGCGCAAATGCGCCCCTAACAAAACTGCGCCCGGGGCCACGGCCCCCCAGCCCCCCCCACGCTACGCCACTGCTCGGGGATACCGCTTTCAGTATTGAAAGTTAACCCCCGAGCCACACTAATACCGCTAGGGGCGCCAAAATAAATAGGACTGATTCTGACATATAAAATATGTCAGAATCGGACCGCCAGGGAGGTTAAGAGCTTTTCTGGGAAGCTTCCACCTTACCTGAATAGACTGCTTCCACCAGCAGTTCCCTCGTCCTATAACCTTCGATCCAGGACCTGCACCTTACTCGCAATACCACATTACTAAAAGAAAGTGTCTCTATCCTTATTTTCCTATAGACCACCACAATTATGGAATAACCTCTCAGACACCATCAAATCTTCCCCTAGTCTAAAGTCACTTAAGAGATCTTTATTACCCTCCCTGGCGGTTATCCCGAGCGTGGATCGGGGTTAACTTTCACTGCTGAAAGCGGTACCCCGAACCACACTCGGGCTGGATACATACTTTTACCTGCGCTCCCTCGCTGAATTTCCGCGATCGCATTCTCCTCCAGCCGATTGCCGCATCCTGCTTCTTGGTTCCCTTCTCGCAAGAAGGGAAGCAGGACGTCGCGATCGTCTGGAGTGTGACTGCGGGGGACAGCGAGGGAGTGCAGGGACAGGTATGTGTCCAGCCCGAGTGTGGCTCGGGGTTACCGCTTTCAGGAATGAAATTAACCCCGATCGAATACCACCAGGGGGCCAAATAAATTGTAACGATTCTGACATATAAAATATGTCAGAATCAGAACGCATGGGAGGTTAGTATACCTCAATACAGAATGCACCTGTAAACATGTAACATAATGAGTATTTCTTACATATTTATTTTCTGTGTTAATCTGTATATTTGTGTTACTTTATATTTCTGTACCTACTGTAAAAATCGAATGCTCTTGAACCCAGGACATATTGACAAACGAGCGAAATCTCAATGTATCCTTCCCAGTAAAATACTTTATAAATAAATAATACATGCATACAATAGATTGCATGTTGCCCTATGACTTTTGTGACTAAGCACAGCGAGAATACAGGAGGTGGCGTGAAGACGTTTTAACTGTTTGCACAAAGGAGTTCATATTTCAATGTGCTGATGTTAAAACACAATTTTCCATGTTCTGTGTCATGGAATCTGTCTTAACCCAATTATTTATTGATTTCTGGTAGTGGAAAAGAACAAGGTATTGATATTTTTTATGATCTAAATTTGATGTTTAAAGGTCGCGGTGAAACAATGGAAAAGCAAACCGCTAAAGCTCTGAATCAGCAGATTACTTGGAAGAGATCAGTGATATTTTAAAACATGGTATGCCTGCCCTAACATACTAGGGCTTGGTTACATATCGAGCTGTAACTCGTATGTTACTGCCAGCACTACAAGTCAGGCACATATTTTTTTATTTTTTACCAAGAGCTAACAGCTCATGCAGTAATATACTGCTGGCGAAGATGATTCCATGTCCTTCACTCTTGTGATAGTACCTAGCATGACAAGCCGTGGTATTCTATTGTAAACTCACCAAATTGGGTGACTTTAGTAACGGCGAGTTAAAAAAAAAAGTCCCAATGTCACTGGGTTTATAAAAAGCCTATTTTTATAATGAAAATCTCTTCAAGCAACACCATAAAATGGTCTGGTTTTAAACAGGGTGACTTCTTTTACTCGCCATTACGAACGTCGGCCACAATGGCGAACCCCGTATGCTGAGGAGACTCACGTAGCAATATTATTTTAATAATACAAGCAGAGGCGATCACTCAAAGGCATCTCAGGAATTATGAAGTCTCACTATTAATAACTCTAGACATGTTATAGTCCCTGGTGTTTAAACCAAATTGAGAAGGCTCTGTGTGGTGTAAACCGTTGGCTGAAAACTATTCAGGGCTTCCTTATATACCAACACAGAAAAGTGTCGTCTGCTGTCTTTGCCACCCATTGGACATTATCAGGGTTATTCAGAGAGCACCAAAATGTTGAAGACATTTCGGTGCCCTCCCGTTCCCTGCAGTTCGGCGACTTCGATTCTCTGACCCTGCGGTGAATTCAGCAGTCACTGCATGGTCCCTGAAGTGCAGGAAACGAGCCGCCAAACGCATCCGAAAAACGGCTGAAAAAACCAATTCAATCTGAAAAAACACCAAATGCCTCCAGCGATCTGCTGCAAAACCGCCGAATCGATCCGAAAAAAGCAGACGACCTGCGAACAGAGCGCCGACCAGCCGCTGGAAAAAGCCACCAAGCCGCTGAACCATGTTAAAAAAAAAACGCAACTTTTAAGACAAGTTTGCAAAAACCTACTGCATGAAAATGCCTGGAAATAATATATAAGGTCATATGAATAATAACAAAAAGATCTGTTACAGAAAAAAATATCCATTTAAAAAAAAAAAAATGGGGAAAAAATTCCCCCCCCAAAAAATGGCAAAAAAATTCCTAAAAAATAGTGACTTTTTGCTGCAAATGAAAAGAATAAACCGTTGATTTAATATTTAAGAAAAATGGGGAATTTGTTTTACATTGAAACCTATGGGATTCGTTTAATTAAACCTGTCGAATGAAACCACAGAAAATCCAGGGCATTTCCCTGGCAGTTCGGTGTTCTCTGAATAGATTAACCATTACTTCTCTATGGGGATTTCACTGCCGCCGAACAGCACCATATTTCACTGTCAGTTTGCCAATATTTGGACTTTGATTAGCCGAATGGCCACGAAATTGAACCATATGGGGAAATTCACTGTTCAGTGCATTTAAGAGGCCAATTCGGCTCTCTTTGAATAACCGTGCTTGTCTTTGAGGTGAAAACAGCCAAAGTAAATGTTGCTGTTGGACTTGTCTTGATGGGCGTGTGACAGGGCCGGTCCGACCATGGAGCGGTTTAGAGTAACCGCTCCAAGCGGCAGATTTTGGGGTAGCGGCGTATTTTTGCCACTGAGCCCCTGCACTATATTTTAAACAGCGCAGCTGCGCCGGCATCTCTTGGAAGCTGGCGCAGTGGCCACTCCGCGTTGAACTTCCGGACTAACTCTCAGTCTGGGCGTCGCCTGCTAGCATCACTGGACCATTGCATACTGGAAGATGTAGTTCTAGCCTGGTTTACTGCATATTGCAGAAAACCAATCTAGAACTACATCTCTCGGCATGCAATGCTCTGGTGATGCCAGCAGGCAGTGCCCAGGCAGTGAGTTAACCCGGAAGTTTGGTGCCAACAGCACCTGTGAAGTGTGAGAAGCAGGCGCTGGGCAGCATGGAGGCCAGAGGGAAAATACAAGTCTCTCTCCCCATCCATTCCTCTCACCCCCCTCTCTCTCTCCCCATCCCTCCTGCACTCCCATCTCTCCTCCTCTCTCTCCCCCATCCCTCCTGCAGTCCCATCTCTCCCCTCTCTCTCTCCCCATCCCTCCTGTACTCCCATCTCTCCCCATACCGAGTGTGTGGGTGTGACTGTGGGTGTGTTGGTGGGTGTGACTGTGGGTGGGTGTGACTGTATGTGGGTGTGTAGGTGTGTGTGACTATGTCAATGGGTGTGACTATGTAGGTGTGTGTTTGTGTGTGACTGTTCCGGGGGTGTGAGACTGTATGTGTGTGCATGGATGGATGTGTGGAGTGCTGTGATAAGCTTAGACATGCTGCACATTACTGTGAAGCTCTGTGATATGCTGATATACACCGCACATTACTGTCAAGGTTATTCAGAGAGATCCGAATAGTGGCCGAAAGGTAACCGAACAGTGAAATTCAGCGTACGGTTACCTTTCCTGGCCATTCGGCTATCTAGAGAGCAGGCAGTTTGCCAAATGCTGGCGAATTGACTGCACATACGGTGCCTGTTCTGTGCCTGTTTGAGGGCAGTGAAATCCCCATAGAGAAGCAATGCTTCGTCTATTCAGAGAACAAAAACCAGAAGTGAAAAGTTGCCGAATTGCCCTGCTGTTCGGTGGTTTCATTCGACGGGTTTATTCAGGCGATACCCATAGGCTTCAATGTTTAGAATATTCCCGTTTTAATTCAAGATCTTGTAAACCGTTGATTATAATATTCTGCAGTAAAAAGTCTATTTATAGATCTTGTAGGATCTTTTAGGCATTTTTTGGGATTGTTTTGTGAGAATTTTTTTTTTTAGTTTTTTCTTTTTTCTGTAACAGCCCTTTTTATTATCATTCATTGGATCTTATATGTAAACTTCAGACATTTTCGTTTTGTAGCTTCTATGCAAACAGCGTTTCACTTTTTAAACATTCAAGCGAACTGTTTTTTTGTTTTTTTCACTCCATTCGTCTACGGTGTCGGGTCTTTCCGGCGGCTGCTCTGCGCTGTGATCGGTGGCTGCTTGGGTTTCTCCAGCGTATTCGATGGGGTTAATCCCAATAATTTTTTTTTATTTCTTGCGGGTTTTAGTGAGTGTTCAGCAGGTTTTGCGGCGAGTGTTTGGCGATGTGTTCGGCGGGTTTGCGGTGGGTTTTCCTTGCACTTCGGGGACCCTGTGGTGTTTGCTGAATACACCGCAGGGTCGCAGAAATAGGCTCGCCAAATCTCACCAAATTGAAGCGAACGAAAAGTCATCGAACGTATGGTGACTTTTCAATTCTCTTTGAATAACTGTGTGAATTGTATTTCTGTGGAGTTCTGATACAGTAATGTGCAGTGTATGAGCGTATCACAGAGCTCCACAGCAATAAAACTCACAGTAATGTGCAGTGTGTATCAGCGTGCTTTTATTACTGTGGAGCTGTGATACGCTCATACACATCGCAGTGTCAGGGGTTAATCATGATCCACTTAATTGACAGGCAGAGTACCTTCTAATATATGGAGACGGAGGAGTAAATCTGGGGAGGCTAAATGTTGTGAATCGCTGTGGAGATGTCTTAATGTATGGAATGTGTATAATGGTGGCGGAGCCAGATGGATAAATAAATAAAACGCCAGCACAGTATCTTGGGCCAGCCCTGGCAGGTGAGCTTGTACTTTAATGGCTGAAACCATGGTACAGTGTTGTTTATTCTACATTATCAATTGGGTCACATAGGGGGGGAGGGGGGCTTATTTTGTTTTATATGTTCAGAAGAACACTCAAAATCAATGAAGGAAAGGTTAAAAGTCGTAACGGAGACGGCCCGGGTGAGTAAGCGTTATCGCCAGGATAAGTGATTTTAACCCATATTACATCACTAACGCTAAACCCCTGAGAAATCTGTTAGCGTATCGGTGATTGTGACTGTTGTGTATGTCGCTGTCTGAGCAATTGCAGTATGTACTACAGCTGCCATCATGCACAATGAAGAATTTGTGTGCCGTCCTATTGGGGTGTAGCGCTCACTCCCGGAGGAGCTGCTGAATTTAACCTCGGGTTAGTCTCTCCGCACTAGGGAATAAATATACACCAGCACTGTTGTGGATTTTATAAATTATATACTTTACTGGTCTCAATAAAGCGGCATATATAATGTAAGCACAGTGTATATTAAACAGGATTTCGTAATGCGAGAAATGCGCAGCGGTAAAATAAAAGTTTAACCCCTTCGTTTCTGGAGTGTAAGTCCCGTGCAGGATATGTCCCAAAAAGGTGTGTGTGTGAGCTCAGGTACCCGGGTACTATATTTCAACTGGCCAGTGAAAGGATTTAGTAAATCTTTGACTAGTCACGTTGGGGCCCTGTAGATTTAAGCAATACTGCAGCGTGCTTTGTTATAGTTTGACTGTGGCCTGGAAGGCCTCTCACCCATCCGCCAGACAATCCGTTCTGCTGCCCAATCAAGGACGTCTCTCCGCTGGATTTTACTGGGACTCTGTGCCACCGGATCCGCTTCTCCTGCTTGTCCGTCTTTACCACAAGGTCTACGGCCTACCGCATGCACTCCCAGAGGATCATCGCGGTCTCCTTACTCGGGGTCCAATCTGCTACTCGGTGTCTGTGCAAAACCTCTCAGCGGTGGATACTAGGTCTCTGGCAAGTCACTGTATCGATCCCAGCGTCGGCAAGGCAGCGCCTGCTCTCTGGCCTGGTAACAATCGCTCACAGTCTCACGTGCGTCTCACTCTGTTCACTCCTCGGCTCACAGTGGCTCTCCTTCCACGAGGCTGCGGATGTCCTCTCCTCCTTCCCCACCCACTTCCTGTCTCTGCCCCAAAGCATGCTGGAAAACGTAGTCCCATTGTGTCCAGTATAGTTTACATTGCGCTTGTCTCCCTCTGGTGGCCAAAATTGAGCAATGCAGCAACAGAGTTTTAAACAGCGCTACAGGGGCTTTTGCTAGGATGCTTCTTTAGTGAGACATAATACTCACCTGGTACCTCCAAGATCTGGGAGACCAGCAGAGAAGGAGGTTTTAATGGCCTGCTGTCATTTAATTATCCTATGCTATGGTCAAAAAAGGGTTAAGCAGAGATGGGTTTGTATGTGAAGCTGAAATTGTATCCAACAGGAATAGCCCTGGGGATCCCTCAGGTGAAAAACTCTCTTTTTGGGGGGGGGGCTTTTTTACAAAAGACGAAGGCCCTTTAATTCATATCTGTCAAATATGATTTCTCTTTGAGAAAATCCGCCTGCTACAACCAGCTCTGTGCTTCATTCCCCTCGTTAGCCCTGGGCTCCAAAAGTCAACTAACATTCTCCTAGAAATGAAATAAATGGCTTTCGACTGGCAGGTCCCGACTTGATGCTGCTTGAAATCCACAACTCCTGGCCTTTCTCTTTCGCCCCAAATGCTTAGGAAATAATAATGCGGTCTTGCATAGCCTTTGCTGGAACAAGGACACGTAAGCTAGGAGTAGTATGTTTAAAATGTAACTTCATACAGGTGCATTTTATTCATTTCTCTGTTTTATTGATCAACGTGATTTTACGTGACCCTTGTAGCTTGGATTGTGTGTGTGTGTGTGTGTGTGTGTGTGTGTGTGTGTGTGTCGCTTGATAGAATAGTTTGCAGTTTTCAAATATACATATAAAGGGTTATTCAGAGAGCCGATCTGGCCCCAAAATGTCACCGAACAGGGGAATTTCCCCATACGGTGACATTTTGGGGCTATTCAGAGAGCAGACAGTTCACCAAATTTTTGTGAACTGCCAGCAAGTACTGTGCCTGTTCGCAGGCATTGAAATCCCCCATAGAGAAGAAATGGTTAATCTATTCACAGACACCGAACAGCAGTGAAAAGATGCCGAAATTCCCTACTGTTCGGTGGTTTCATTCAGCAGGTTTATTCAGGCAAACCCCATAGGCTTCAATGTTAAAAATATTCCCGTTTTTAGCCGATATCTAATAAACCGTTTATTGTTTTAATCTGCAGTAAAGTCTCTTTAGTTATTGATTTTTTTAGGATCTTTTAGGCATTTTTCCGGCAAACTTTTTTTTTCCCCTTTTTTTTTACTTTTCATGGCGATTTTTCTTTTTTCTAAAGTTGTCTATACGTGTTAAGACGTCATGTTTGGATATATACTAAATGTATCTGTGATGGGTTTTGAAAGAGTAAAATATGCCAATTGGATAAAAGCAAAATCGCTTAAAATGGCACTCTAAAGAAAATTTACGCCCCATGTTTTGCCCGTAAATATTTGGACAGATGCAGAGAGCAGCATCTGCCCAATTTTTTTTTTGTAAATGCTCACCTTTCCTCCCTTTGCGCATGTTGCTCCTCACCTTCAGCTCAGGGCATCCGAATTGTGGAAGTTCTATAGCTATTTAATGCAACTTGCATTGTATGCGCTGCACAAATTGCGCGTTGCTCTTACGTACTTTTGTACGCATGTTCCATAGCGTCAGTGCAGAACGATGAATTGGTACTGAACGTGCACAAGCAGAACCAATCCATCGGCTTCTATCTCTCAGAGCACGCTCTGCTGTGAGTGAACGTTGGAGACAGGATGATGTTGGCGCGCAGAGCATGCGGTTATCATCGTTGACCAGCAGGTGGGGTATTCGAATCCCATCTGCCATGTGATGCTTGTGTGGACGGAGGAAACTCCCCCACTTCATGCAGCATTTCCTGCCTAATCAGAGAGGGGGTATTTCATACAGCCTGATCACTTTAAACCTCTTACGTGGTCAGGGTGTGTAGTGTGGCCCCTTAACAGTCCTAACCTCAACATCAGAGGGTTGGGATTTAGGGGTTATTATTTCAGAGGATCTAAGGGTAAGTAGTCAATGTAATAGAGCAGCAGGAAATGCTAGCAGAATGCTTGGTTGTGTAGGGAGAGGTATTAGCAGTAGGAAAAGGGAAGTGCTCATGCCACTGTACAGAGCACTGGTGAGACCTGACTTGGAGTACTGTGTGCAGTACTGGAGACCGTATCTCCTGAAGGATATAGACATCTTAGAGTTCAGAGAAGGGCTACTAAAATGGTGTACGGCTTGAAGGAGAAAAGTTACCAGGAAAGGCTTAATGATCTTAACATGTACAGCTTGGAAAAAAGACGAGACAGAGGAGATATGATAGAAACATTTAAATACGTAAAGGGAATCCACAAGGTAGAGGAAGGGAGTATATTTAAAAAGAAACAAAGTAGCAAAACAAGAGGACATAGTCTTAGATTAGAGGGGCAAAGGTTTAAAAGTAACATCAGGAAGCATTATTTTATTGAGAGGGTGGTGGAAACATGGAACAGCCTTCCAGTTGAAGTGGTAGAGGCCAAAACAGTAATTGAATTTAAGCAGGCATGGGATAGGCATAAGGCTATCCTAAACAAAAGATAAATCCAGGTAAAGTATCCATGTAATTGGGCAGACTAGATGGGCCGAAAGGTTCTTATCTGCCGACATTTTTCTATGTTTCTATGTTAACAAGCAGGGTCTGAGAGCTGGTAGCAACAGAAAAATAGCTGCTCGTTGTATGCAGCCTGTAAGCTCAGTTGGTATAATGCCCAAAGTGTCAGTATGCCTGCAGGTAAATAATCTATAATTGTTAGTGTTCTTTTTTGTTGTGAATTTTCGATCAGAGGTGTCACGTCCTCTGCTCCTGGAGGGGGGTCCTCTGCCTGCTCGGGTTGGTGCAAGGCACCCGGCAGCGCAATCGGCTCTAGTAGCTGGCTGGGTGCCAGGCGATGTGCCGGTTACAAGAGGCCGTGTGGTGACCGAGGGGGCGGGGCGCAGCGTGATTACGCGGAGTCGCCAGTCTTAAATCCTGACCGCGCAAATCACTCAGTGCCTTATCGTGGAGTTGCTTCCGGTATCGCTAGGTTTTTCACCGCTTTTGTGATTCGCTGACCCTTTTGCCTTGCTAATACTGACTCTGATTGTATGAGGACCCTGCCCAATGCTGACTCTGATTGTATGAGGACCCTGCCCAATGCTGACTCGGATTGTATGAGGACCCTTCTGACTCGGATTGTATGCATGCTCTGTATGTTACTGGCTCGGATGGTATTGTTAACCCCTCTGTTTCTGATCAGGCTTATGTGTATGCCCGTCCTGATACTGGTTCAGTTGACCTGAGTGCCCGTCCTGTTGCCTTCCCGGCTAGCCTGGGAACCACACCTGGTACTGATCCAGCTTGTCCTAAAACCATTCATGAGACTAATCTTTGCTGCATGTATGCCAGTCCTGCTCTGAGAGTGCTAGGCCTGTGTCTTGTGTTGTATGCTTGTGGGGCATTCTTGTTTCAACCAGAGATATACAGGGATAGCAATACCGGTCTGCCTAAAGGGATCTGTATCACGTTAGTCCACAGGAATCGTGACAAGTGGCCACTGTTATAGATTCACGGTCATAGCTAATGTTTTTTTAAATGTAGCTTTAACTCAAATGTGTACACATTGGTTGCTATAAAAGCCATTTGCTTTTTTTAAATTATTGATATTGGTCTGAAGGGGGGGGGCATAGAGTGTGCCATTCATGGATTTGTTTCTCTACATCCACCTGCGTGACTGGACCATCAACAGCACATGGATGGTGTTGGACTGTTGCTGAGATTACAATGTTTCGTTAAGAATACTTATCTGCCTCATAGCTTTTCCTTAAAAAAAGGAGTAAAAAATTGTATTTTAGTGCAGAATAATGTCCTGTGTGTGTAACATTGATAGCTTACCTTTTCATTTGGTGTTTTGTGAATGGCAATACACGGAATGCTCATCCACGTGGCTCAATGAGCAGTCAAGGAAAAGTAGGCCAGGACCTGGTATGACATGGTAACCCTTCCCTATAGTTTAAAGGGTCTCTACTTGTTCCTTACACTCGCTCTGGATCACAGGGGACAAGTCGAGGGCGAGCGGGATGAGTACGCAAACTCCAGGCACAGATTCTCAAACCGCAAGAGCACGGAGGGAATTACCCGGACTGCGGGAAGCCGAGCGTGAGCAGATTTCCTGTCTGCTTTAATTTTTCCTCCGAGTGAGGCAGCTGGAGAGACGTCCATCTCACGCGTCTTTTTTTTCTTCTTCTTTGTCCATTCAACTCTTACAGATAATAATTTCAGAATATTAAACTAGCAGCAGTCATTTAAAAAAAAACACTGTGAATGGTTAATGGACTTTTCTTCTTAAAGGTTGGCACTTTAAATGTAATAACGATCAGCTTGTCACATGGGCCGAATAAAAAAAAGGCACTCAAAGCACTGCTGACACTTCCGGATCTTGGATACTAATTCCACGTTTTTTTATTTTTTAAACAATTAGATTTTTTTTTCAATTTGAATAGCGGATACAAAAAGAATAGATTACATTGTACTAATAATGAAATCGATAAAGGTTAAGTGGGGAAATGGGAAAATGTTTGGGGAGGGTCACTTGATATTTGCCACAAAGGTGGTATACAATGTTTACAAACAAGAAGTACACTTAAATGGCATGACATTAATAAGATCACACACAGTCAGCTTCAGAGAATAAAATGCACAATAAGATGGGGCGACGGTATGGTCGTTACAGTATTTCAAATCCCTATAGGGTCTAGTCAAAGAAAGGTGAAATTCAGGAGAATTGGTGGGAAAAGTAAACATTCTAGGTCAAAATAGCCAAACCAGAAAAATTCTCCCAATTATCTCACTTTCCAAATCGACTATTTGGTCTAGATTGTTCTCTTCTCCTGCCAGTTCTCCTGGTTTTCACCTTTCTCTGAATAACCCAGTGAGTTTCACCTTTCTTTGAATAGACCTGTAAATGTTCTTCCTGTGTTGAACTGGTGTTGCCCACTGCCTTGTTACATATTTGGGAATTTCGAATCTTGGGTGGAAAGAAATTCTCATTTTTATAAAAGTTTTCTTCAACTGTATACTCTTCATTTGCAGCAAAATGTCTCTATTATTATTTTTTTTAAGGCATTTGTCTGGACTATTTCGGTGAAATCTTTGATCCCGATTTTTTTTTTTTTTTTTTTAATTCTGTAACAGAACTTTTTATTGTTATTCATAGTATCTTATATATTATTTCCAGGCATTATTTTTGTTTAAAACACCTTTTAAAAGCTGCTATGTTTGCCTGTTGATCGGTTTGGTGGTTTTTTTGCAGCATTCAGTGTCTTATCGGATACATTTGGTGGGTTTATCGATGCCGTTCAGTGGATCGATTCGGCGCATTTCAGAAACCCTGTGGTGAATGCTGAATTCATTACAGGGTCTGCAAATTGAGTGCACCGAAATTTTGGTGCTCTTTTAAGAACTCCTTACATCTTCATTAGACCAGCTGAATTGGGCCTCTCTGCGCCAGTTCCAAATAGGCTTGGGAATTTGTCTTGCTATAATATTTGGGAAAATCAATTTGCGGTGTTTAAAAGCTAAATGTTCTGTGTGTGTAACGTATATGTACATTTGTTATTCTGTCTCTCGCTTTACATTTGTTATTCTGTCTCTCGCGCTACGGAACTTGTTGCCGCTTTATAAATGCTTGTAACTGTAGGTAATGTTTTTGTTTTTTTGTACATTGAAAGGTCATACGGTGTATAATGCAAGAGATTAACGTCTGGTGTAAAGGGAGGCAGAGATACAGAAGCTGTTAAAGCGTCCATGTACCTGTGTCAGAAGGATGACTAGGTCATGAATGATCATTAGTCGTGGAGAAATGTGGCATCTGGGGCCTGACACCGCCAGCAGGATCCCCGCGATATCATGGCTGGAGGCCACATCACAGCCCAGCGACTGCTCGGAGGACCACGTGACACGGCCAGCTGGCGTTTGGACCACGTGGACAGCCGGAGGGGTTGCTAGGGGAATGTTCTTAATGCATTCTGCTAGCAGCCCCAGCCTCTTGGATACCGGCAAGCCAGCCCAGCGCTGGCTTCCGGGTATCAGGGCGGTATCTGGACATGAGTACAAAGTACTTGTGCGAATGCCGGTATCGGCAATGATATCAATACTAGTATCGAATTGGTGCATCCCTTGTATAAAGGACTATAAATAGTAGATTTTATCCCACATGCAGCGTTCACTGCTTCTACCATACCAGAACCCCTTGTCTGTATTGCGCCAGTGTAACGCATGGTGATTTATATAAACACAAGATAATGTAATGACTTGGCACATCCAGCTGTCGTTTTCCAGATGTTCATTGCCCGGTACTGTTTTCCTTGTGTGCACTTTGCGCACCATATAACCTATGCGGTGTGTAGCCATGGTCTGGTGATGTGGAGTCTCTCACATTTCTACTATATCTGATGCATTGTTAAATCCGGGGTGCTCACATTTTCTTTTTGGCTGACGTTTTCTGCTCACTGTTGAGTTCCGTAGATTTCTTTGCCTTCTCGCTGTGTCTTTTCTAATTTTGTTGAGCTGTGTCTCCATCAGGTCTTTTTGTCACATTTTCTCAATGGTGCAAAAACGTGCATGCAATTTAATTTTGATACCAATTAATTGGATTCCCAGATACAGTTGGGTCACCAAACCTGCATCCCGTCTTTACTTTGATCTGGGGAAAAAACGTAGAAAGAATACATTGTGTAGTATTTTAATAAAAAATCCTTTTAAACGCTTTTACAAAAAACAAAAATCGCACTTTCCAAAGCACATACAAAATATGCATATAGATGTGTGCCACGTATGCTAAATATGCCATATGCACATTTTGTATGTGCTTTGGAAAGTGTGAGTTTGTTTTTTGTAAGAGCGTTTAAAAGGATTTTTTATTAAAATACTACACAATGTATTCTTTCTACGTTTTTTTTCCCCAGATCAAAGTAAAGACGGGATGCAGATTTGGTGACCCAACTGTATCTGGGAATCCAATTAATTGGTATCAAAATTAAATTGCATGCACGTTTTTGCGCCATTGTTTTTTGTTGTGGATATTGTGTTTTATAAAGGCTTCAAGGTGTCTTTTTACTTTGTACAGCAGTAGACCGAGGACTTTGACCCAAATTGTATTGTTTATTATTTTCTCAATACACACACTGTTCTAGCAACTATTCATGCACGAATAAAGACCGTTTTCGAGATACTGTTGACAGTCGTGCTGTACCCATCCTTCAAGCAATTAATGACCTTTTGAGTCTGTCACTTCCCTAATCCTTCTCCATGCAATGCTTGCTACTGCTTCAAAGACTGCAAAGGGGATGGGAACCTAAAGTGTGACGGAGCTGCTTCCTTTATGAATCATTATTCTTTATTATATAACGCCACAAATTCCGCAGCGCTTTACAAGATCAGCGTACAAGGCTTTGATACATTAGATTACCACACAAGGATGATGACCTGATTCAGGGGGACCCTTTTCCCAAGGGAACTTACAATCTATGAGATGTACAAGTATCTTGTGAGGTAGGCGCATCCGTATCGTTAGGTGACTTGACGAATAAAAACGAAATAGTGAATGGGTACGAAATACCGATCGTCTGAAATAACGAATCCGAAATACGAATCACGGTAGCATAACGAACGCCCCGAAACGAATTGAAAAACGTAACTGATCGATCTGGAACAAAATCAATTTTTCGTTTGTGCACATGTCTACAATATGCTCACAGGGCTAAAACTTAGGGGGCGCCTTCTGGAACCCAAAATCAAATAAAAAATTTTTTTAAATAAATGAATTTCATTTGCTTTTGTTCTGCTCAGCTTCAGATCGAGATAACTCCATATCGGGCACCTGATGGTGCCTTTGAAGACCTGAGTTATCTTGATCTCGAGTGAAGGGGTTAAACAGCACAGTCGATGCTTAAACAAACAGCAGTGTTTTTTGTTTGCAATTTTTGTGTGTGACTATTCTAAATTGTTTTTATTGCTACGTCCATTTTCGCACGACTTTTGAGATAGGCTACCTAGTGACCATCCTTTTTTATAGGGTTTAAGGTTAATAGCCAACAAGAGAATAGCACGTTACCTCTTCGCTGGCACCCACCTCGTGTGACTCTCAGAAAGGTCTCCTCAGGTCAGCAACGCTCTGCTGGATCATTTCTATTCCAATAAGGAGTGAAATGTTATGCTTGACGAACCAAAAGATGCGTCCCTACGAGGGTCTCTAACAAACTGTGATGAGGGAATAAGGGTTGTCACATTATGTCAGTGCTTATTGGCAATTAGTTTGAGGTAGCCTACATCCTAATGATTAACCCTTTGAGAGCTGGCGGTGGTTGTTTTCCCTTTTACCATCAGGAGGTGTCTGTACTGTCTCGGCCTCCAGAGCATAAAACAAAATTTTAATCCAGTGTGGCCGATGGGATGTTAAACAGCGAATTAAGCACTGACGGCAGGTTGGACCTGATGGGACGCTTTTCCAAACCTCTGTACAATAATCACAATGTTTTAGGATGGTTACTATCATGCCTAGACTTACAGAGAAGTACTAGTCAAATCCTATTTGTGGATTTTTCAGACCTGTGTTTGATTTTTAAGTGTTCAGATAGGTCAGACCTGGTACCAGTAAATTATTATATATTTTGCATATCCGTTCTTCACGAGGTCCGATATTTAACCACCGTTCTGTTTTGCAGGTGCTGGTTTTGTTGGGGAGAGCAGTTAACATATTTCCCCTTTCCTACCTCCTTAATGTCTTCCGGGACCACAAGATCAACCCAAAAATGATGTTCATCATGTGGTTTAGCGGTAAGATCATTTTTTTACCCCTAATACCCAACAGAGCTTTAGGCACCACCATGGGGTATACAGTGTTTAGCCTTTACTGCGTTTTACCTGCAAATTGAGTTCACTTCGACAGAAGCACTTCTGGACTTCTAGTCCATGCATGTCCTGGTATGTCCTTACCAAATCCTATTTTTATACTCTATTGATAGTTTCAGAACCAAGGCCAGGTTCCTCTGTATTTACACATACTGCTTTGTTAAAGTTGGCTAGACAAGCGCATATATAGATGGTAGCACCCCCCTTCGATAGTAATGTAGTAAGTTGCGAAGTATGTCATGTGATGAGGATATGATAAGACCCCTTAATATTGGTGTACCCGCATATATTCACATCCCATCACTCTTCCTCATCAGGTTTGCGCGGAGCCATTCCGTATGCGCTGAGCCTTCACTTGGAGCTTGAACCTATTGAAAAGCGACAGCTTATTGGCACGACCACCATCATCATCGTGCTTTTCACCATCTTGCTCATGGGTGGAGGCACCATGCCCCTCATCCGTCTAATTGACATTGAGGACTCAAAAGTTCGAAGGAGGAGTAAGAAGGACATTAACCTCAGCAAGACTGAAAAAATGGTTTGTGACTTTAATGTTTCATTCACCAAAGTATTAACGTCTCTGTGTGTTTGTATTCTGCCTGGAGGAAATCCTGCTCTGAAGCTGACAGTTAATTTCAAGTTCCTTCTGTGATCAAACAGTGACCTGCGCCTCGCTTCTCCCCGCATCACCTCTTCCCATGATAGACTGCAGGATTTCTCGCACGCAGCCCCCATTCTCTGGACCGCTCTACCTCATACTGTCAGACTTTCCCCTAGTTTCTCTTCCTTCAAATGCTCTCTTATGACATTCCTATTTAGGCAAGCCTACCACCCGACTCACTAATACACGTCACTGCCCCAACCAGTCCATCACTCTCACCTCGCAGTCCTCTCCTCCCGTTTCTCACCCTCCAACCCTTCTAGATTGTGAGTTCCCATAGGAATAGGGCCCTTGTTTCCTTCTGTTCTGGTTTGTCAAATGTTGTTCAGTCTCATTGTATCATAAAGCCTGAGACACACTGAGCATGTAGCGACGCACAGCGTAGCGAAGCAAATGAAGCAAACATTTTGCAGGCTTGACTTCACTCCGCTCCGCCTCGCAGCCCCTCTACACCATCACATTTGCTTCTCTCCACACCGGGTAGGAATCCAATTCTCTGCATATCAAACTGGAGAAATGTTTCTCGTCAAATGAAGCAAAGCATAGAAAAAAACAAGTTTATTTTAAAACAACTTTTAAATTACAATATACAACATGCCAAAACTTTATTTACAAAGCGCATGTCATACAGGCAAGATCTAAGCACCACTTATATCAGCCGCCCAACCGCGCTGACACATTACGTCCATTAATAAAATACATTTAAATTACTGCCAATTTAATCCAAATAGTATCATGTCCAAATACATATCTACAGACCAGATCATACCCACTCAAGATACATATACAGAGACCTCAGCCCAAATTGCCCACAGAAATATATAGACCTCAGACCAGATAATGCCCACATAGAGACCTCATACCAGATAATGCTCACATATATAGACCTCATACCAGATAATGCCCACATATATAGATCTCAGACCAGATAATGCCCACATATATAGACCTCAGACCAGATAATGCCCACATAGATCATGCTCACATAATGTAGACCTCAGACCAGACCCTCTAAATCGCTAGGGAGGCAGGCTGGCTGGCTTTGGCTGAGCCAGAGGCGGCAGCTCAGCCGACTGTCAGAGCGGCGTTAGGCTGCTGCTGCTAAGCTCCGCCCCCAGAGGGGTGACGCGATGGTACGTGGGAGGCATCTACAGCACACGGCGCAAGCGCCGTGTGCTGTAGGTCCTGCCCCTCCCCTCAGCGTGTCGCTCCGCCGAGGGGAAAGTTGGATTTTTCCAACTCCCTTCGCTCAGCGCCGCATTGTGACGCGGCCTGAGCGAGGGAGGGGGAAATAAACTGTCCACACTGAGCGCGTCTTGCCGCGCTGCGCCGTGCTTCGCGCTCAATGTGCCTCAGGCTTAACCCTGTCTATATGGTGCCCATTGTTCAGCGCTGCGGAATATGCTGGCGCTAGTAATTAGCAGAGGCCTCTCCTCCCATTCATCGTCCCCCATCGCTGCTTGCCTGCTTCATGCCCAAAATAATTATATGTGCACCTAGAATGATGGATGAAGAGAGTACAAAATGTGAGAAAAAATATGTCAGGAGGATGGAATTGTGAAAGAGAGCTACTGGATTTAAAATGGAAAAGAGATTTAAGGGGTTATTCAAAGATAGCCGACCCTGTCACCGGATTGCACCGAACGGTGAATTTCCCCATACGGTGCAATTTTGTAGCAATTTGGCTCTTCAAAAAGATGGCGATTTGCCAAATATTGGTGAATTGCCATTGAAATACTGTCATTGGCATGCCGTCAGGGTGATTGACAGCTATGAGTAGAACAGTTGTCCTATAGAATAGCTCTCTGTTCCCTCCAGGCAGCTGATTGACTGCTGAGACAGTGTCAGGGACTTGCCACGAGTTGGAGCCCAGGATGCAGGAGGTGGCGCACAGCCTTGCAGTTCCTCACTACACAGGGTGACCAGGAGAGTGCTGGTCTTTGTGTAGTGGGCAGGTCCAGGTACATGGTGCAGAACAGGGGTAATCAACGTGGTCAGACGGTGCGGAGGTCGGGGCTTACAGAACAGGGTCATATACGATGAAACAGGCAGAAGTCAAGTCCAAAAAAACTAATCCAGGTACAGACCGGTAAGTCACAACACTACTCAGTATACGAAGACAACAGAGTAAGGAGATCTGGGGGAGGCTGGATTGTTTAACAAGAGATGTGCCATCAGGTGAGTGGGATGACCAGTCCACAGGCTGTAGGTGGGAACTCAGGAGCAAAGTCCATGGAAGAGCCAGGGGCTAACAGAATGGGTGAAGCATGTAACGATCCCCTGGCTGACCGAATAGTGACCCTGGCTATAATGCAGGAGACCAGGGTCCAATTCCAGCAAGGTCCTCTGAAGGGGTGACCTCGTTGGGCAAGTGTTTAGAGCTCATTGTGACTCCTGACAGAGTTACTGCATCAACATCACTGATGAGGACCAGTTATGCAGCCCCACGGTGAACCTCAATAAGCGACACTTGCTGAGAATGAGCAAGGCAGCGCCTGATGCTGAGGTGGTAAGCACGGCCAGCGATATCTAATCAAAGAATAAAAGATCACATTGATCTGTAAGATCAACCTGACATGCATCCCCTGATGAGACATTGCTAGAGAATCATGATGCAGTTTGGTAGCATATAACGTATATTTAGGGGACAACTGAACACCAATAGAATATGCCCTGACATGTTCCTTAAAATCCACATCTCCTCTGGCAGATGTCACCAAACCATTTCACTCTGTAACCCTTTGGGAGCCGATGCATTGATGAGTTGTTTTTTTTTTAAAAGCACTGTGACTGCATCTTTATTCTTGTTCACTAAGCCCCGTGTCAGATGAAAAGCAGTGATCACGTCTGTGTTGCCGCACAGTTTAACGTCCGTCGTAGCATAGACTCATGAGCAATAGAGACCCACACACGAAGTGCGTCCGCACCGAATTGTGCACGCACAACGCACGTGGCAAACAGATGCAAGTTAAGCAAGAAAGTAAAACCGCTAACACGGACGCGCAGAGTGCGCCACGTCCACCACATCCGTGTAGCGTTCTGTGTGCGTTATGATGAGATATCAGATGCAGCACATTTGTGGCGTCCAGCACCTTGACGCACAAAATGTATTTTCATATCGTTTTTCATATTAATTTTGTTTCCCATATTTCCCTTTTTTTTACGTCAGTCATAAAAATCGGACTGTGTGGTGTCTACAGTATCTTCCGTCAGAACGTCTGCGTTCGTCTGACTCTAGCCTAAAAGAAATCCTTGTCTTGCTGCGTCTATTATCATTAATATAGCACCTACAGTTTCCACAGCGCTTTACAGTAAAGTAAATATAGGGGCGCATAGGGCTCGGCTCACAGGAGCTTACAATATAGGGGCGCATAGGGCTCGGCTCAGGAGCTTACAATATAGGGGCTCACAGGAGCTTACAATATAGGGGCACATAGGGCTCAGCTCACAGGAGCTTACAATATAGGGGCTCACAGGCGCTTACAATATAGGGGCACATAGGGCTCAGCTCGCAGGAGCTTACAATATAGGGGCTCACAGGAGCTTACAATATAGGGGCACAGGGCTCAGCTTACAATATAGGGGCTCACAGGCGCTTACAATATAGGGACGCATAGGACTCGGCTCAGGAGCTTACAATATAGGGGCTCACAGGAGCTTACAATATAGGGGCGCATAGGGCTTGGCTCAGGAGCTTACAATATAGGGGCTCACAGGAGCTTACAATATAGGGGCACATAGGGCTCGGCTCGGGAGCTTACAATATAGGGGCTCACAGGAGCTTACTATATAGGGGCGCATAAGGCTCGGCTCACAGGAGCTTACAATATAGGGGCACATAGGGCTCGGCTCAGGAGCTTACAATATAGGGGCGCATAGGGCTCGGCTCAGGAGCTTACAATATAGGGGCTCACAGGAGATTACTATATAGTGGCGCATAGGGCTCGGCTCACAGGAGCTTACTATATAGGGGCGCATAGGGCTCGGCTCACAGTAGCTTTCAATATATAGAGGCATATAGGGCTTGGCTCACATGAGTTTACAATCTAAAGGTGTAAAGGGTCATGCTCACAAGAGCTTACAATCTAGAGAGTGCTCTCTTCCATAAAATGCTCATATTTGTGGCACTGAGAGGCTTAGAGGTTAGAGCATGGGTGTCAAACCCCCCCCCCCCCGAGATGTTATTGGCTTTCAATCCTCAGAAATCTTTGATTGCAGTTTGATATCCCTGGGTTAGAGCATGTTTAGTAAACTAAAGCAAAAGCCAGACCTGCTTACCCTGTGCCCTGGGCAGAAATCATTTCCCTAGCTGGCAGAGGTTGCCCTTATACTGCTGTAGGCAGAAGCTGTGCAGAGCTCTGCAAACGGTGCTGCACGGTCACAGCTCACCTGCTTTGCCTTCGAAGTTAATTTGTCTGTGCAACGTAAATATTTCCGTTCCGGACGGTTAATCCCCTGCCAGTAACAGGCCCATTCACTTGTCACAGCAAACCTTGTTTACTCGTCTGCCCCTTGCAACGCACTCGATCTCTGTCCTGGATATCATATTCTGTAAAAGCAAAATGATCATCTGAAAACCTGCTGAATTATAAAAAAAACTGATATTTCCACCCGATGCTTGTTACAAATGACCTCTCTCACCCAGGATTCGTGCATATTGGATTTGTCAGTATCTGCCTGTAGTAAGTGTTTTCAGTGTGCTGAGTTTCTCCCGCTACACTGGCGAGACCATCGTTGCGTAGATTGGAGACACAGCAGCCATCATTAAAATGTTGGATTGGACGAGTGTAGGATCTAATATAAAACCCAAGCTTTGCCAGCTTCTGTGCCCATGTCGTTCTTCCCTGTTTCAGGGGGTCTCTGCACTCCAGTCATTGATTCATGCTTCCACGGGGACCCCTGCACTCAAATTGGCTGGTCCTCCTCTTTCAGAGATCTACAAGGTGCCTGCACACCAAAGTCAGCCCTGAGGAAGCCATAAGACCTGTCTGTGGTGTAGAGCCAGCTTCAGCGGGAGCCTCTGCACCCAAGTCAGCTGATCCTGCTTCCTCCGGTATCCCCACACTCAAGTAAGCTTTCCCTTCTACAGGGGTCCTCTCCACCCAAACCAGCTTCCTATGCTTCTTGGGGTTTCTCGTCACCCAAGTCCATCTACCTTGTCTTCTTATGACCTCAACATTGAAGTCTGCAATCGCTGCCTCCATAGAGGCTTCTGATCCAAACTTCCATGACTGAGACCATTTATTGTGTGCTGAGGCTTCCTGGATTATTGAACGTTTCCTCTAAAGCAGTGATCATTTATTAATGCAGGAAGGTGAATTGGGGTGACTAGGCTGGAGAACTCCAAGGTTAATTATTTTCTTTTGGACATGCACACTATGCAAAAAATTTTCAGTTTCCATACTCTGATAGCTGCCCCGTGCCAAAGCATGCAAACAAATTGGCACCTTTTATAGCGGACGTCATCAACTGTGGCCCTCAAGGTGTTTTGAAAACACATGTCCCACCATGCCTAGGTACTCGTTAGATTGACTGAACCTCCTGGGCAAAGTAGTTCTAAAACATCTGGAGGGCCACGGTCGCTTACCCCTGCGTTATAGAATTGTCTATAAATGGTAGCAAGGAGCACAGGCTACTGGAAACCACGGTGTAATTAGTTCATTTTGGGCCATTTGTTATGTATTGCTATTTTGTGTTCTGTCCGGGGACAGGCTTAAAGGCATTTCTATTATGTTCTGATGGGGGGGAAAAGTCACAAACCACCACTTTTAACATTAAAACATAAACAGACCAATATGTACAAAAGAAATTATGTAGCGCCACACAACGTGTATCCACCACCAAGGAACCCTAATGGCCAGTACCAGAGTTAAGTGGTTTCCCCTAAACCAATAACATATAGAATACATACATATCACCTGATATGGCGCAATCAATGCGTTATGGGGTCCTTGTGTCTCCCAATAATATAATATTTATCGAAGCTCCAACAAACTAAAAAATAAAGAGCAACACAATTATGGTGCAGTATATTTCATCAAGAAGTTACACATATTCAATTTCTACCGATTTTACACTCACAAATAAGGAGCCCATGCACTGGCTCTGAGTGGGTTCACGCCTGCGGGGTATTGCCTTCTTATTTCTTAGGTGACCCCCACCTTGTATGGAGTCTTTCATCCAAAAACATGCAATAAAAGCAGAAAGAAAAGGGACTCTCCTTGCGCAGATCTGCTTTTCAGCAAACCTTTTTTGAAGTTCTGTGCTCTTTCTTCAACCTTGAACATGCAATCTTTTTCTCTACTGATAAAGATTGCATGTTCAAGGTTGAAAATAGAGCACAGAACTCCAAAAAAGGTTTGCTGAAAAGCAGATCTGCGCAAGCAGAGTCCCTTTTCTTTCTGCTTTTATTGCATGTTTTTGGATGAAAGACTCCATACAAGGTGGGGGTCACCTAAGAAATAAGAAGGCAATAACCCGCAGGTGTGTACCCACTCAGAGCCAGTGCATGGGCTCCTTATTTGTGAGTGTAAAATCGGTAGAAATTGAATATGTGTAACTTCTTGATGAAATATACTGCACCATAATTGTGTTGCTCTTTATTTTTTAGTTTGTTGGAGCTTCGATAAATATTACATTATTGGGAGACGCAAGGACCCCATAACGCATTGATTGCGCCGTATCAGGTGATATGTATATAAGCAGACAAATAGCTTAACCCTTTCGCTGCAGATGACGTGTGGGACACGTCCTCATTGACGCCCGCTATATGCGGAGGACATGCCCCATACGTCATCCGCTTTGCTGGAGCCCCGGGGGAGATACTCGCCTCTCTGTCTGGGGTCCCGCGGCGTTCTGACTTCAGTGTCCTCAGACACTGACGTTAAGCCCTCCCGACGTAAATGACGTCATCGCGCCATGAGCGATGATGTCATTTCCAGGCGACCCCCCCCGGCAATGCCGGAGATCGCCTGGAAGGGAGGGGGGGTACCGTTCGGATCCCTCTCCCTCCCAATCGGGAAGGAGAAGCGCCACAAGCCAGGCACCGCTTAAAAGGGGAGAGTCTCCCCTTTTAAGCGGTGCCTGGCTTTAACCCCTTAGGCACCGGGTCGCACTTCAGCGCCTTGCGGCACCGAAGTGCGGCCTAGCTCCGGTGGGGGCTGCCATCTTGGATGGCGGCTCCACCCCCGGGTCCCCCCTCGCTGCCCGACGTCATCGCGCATAGCGTGATGACGGCAGATAGCCGGGAAACCCCTAGCTGCCCGGAGATAGGGGGTTACTTTGAACCCTGATATCTCCAGAACCGCAGCTAGGAGGTCATGGAGGGTGTCATTTGAAAGGCCTGAGCATGGCCTTTCGAATGATACCCATCATGACCAGGTATAAAGTTAAAACAAAAACCATGTTTTTTTTTTTGTGTGTTGTGTTTATTAATGCAGCAATATTGTTTACATTTCAATTATAATGTGAACAAGGATGCTGCATTAATGATTTTTTTCTATGGGGTGCGTTTGCTAAAAATCACGTAATTCCCCCCTAAAAATGTAACGAGTCCCCATTTCTAATTTTTGTACAAGCGCAACCCGTAGAAAATGTAACCGCAAATGTTCATGTGATAAAAGGTGAAAAAAAAAAAAACACTTTACACGCTGCAGATGATTAAAAATTCTAATTTTATTGCATTTTTGTTATAATATACAGGCAGGACATGACGTATACATATAATAATGATATATTATGAATCTGCCGAGTCTGCCGGAACGAACGATATATAATATGTCTGGGTCGTATAATAAAATGTCGCTTCAAATCGCGTTTAAACATGATGAGCACCGGTAACCGGTAAAAATGAGCTCAGCACACAGCGGTGAAATGCCTCAGCAGTGAAGTGGTTAAATGAGGGGAATAGCAGAGGAGCGAGGTTTTAGTACAGTCCAGTCTCTGAGCACGGGGTTTGTGACATGTTCAAATTCTGAATCCCAAATGGGGGGGGGGGGGAACAAACTGCATCTTCACAAACAGCAAAACTGTGATATTTAAACAATGCATTGTACATATCAGCCATACCACAGAACAAAAAAGTGAGCAGGTTGACGTGATCCAGGTTAATCTTGCTCACTTTTCGGTTCACAGGTCTCTGAAAGAGGAGGACCAGCCGATTTGAGTGCAGGGGTCCACGTGGAAGCATGAATCAATGACTGGAGTGCAGAGACCCCCTGAAACAGGGAACACCGACATGGGCACAGAAACTGGCAAAGCCTGGGTTTCATATTAGATCCTGCAGTGATTACACTCATCCAATGGTGGCTGCTGAGTCTCCAATCTGTACAACGATGGTCTCGCCATTGTATGAGGAGAAACTCCACACACTGAAATCACTTACTACAGGCAGATACTGACAAATCCAATATGCACGAATCCTGGGTGAGAGAGGTCATTTGTAACAAGCATCGGGTGGAAATATCAGTTATTTTTTATAATTCAGCAGGTTTTCAGATGATCATTTTGCTGTTACAGAATATGATATCCAGGACAGAGATCGAGTGTGTTGCAAGGGGCAGACGATTAAACAAGGTTTGCTGTGACAAGTGAATGGGCCTGTTACTGGCAGGGGATTAACCGTCCGGAACGGAAATATTTACGTTGCACAGACAAATGAATTTAGAAGGCAAAGCAGGTGAGCGGTGACCGTGCAGCACCGTTTGCAGAGCTCTGCACAGCTTCTGCTTACAGCAGTATAAGGGCAACCTCTGCCAGCTAGGGAAATGATTTCTGCCCAGGGCACAGGGTAAGCAGGTCTGGCTTTAGTTTACTAAACATGCTCTAACCCAGGGATATGAAACTGCAATCAAAGATTTCTGAGAATTGTAAGCCAATAACATATCGGGGGGGGGGGGGTTGACACCCCTGCTCTAACCTCTAAGCCTCTCAGTGCCACAAATATGAGCACTTTATGGAAGAGAGCACTCTCTAGATTGTAAGCTCTTGTGAGCAAGACCCTCTACTCCTCTAGATTGTGGTCTCCTGTGAGCCAAGCCCTATACGCCCCTATATTTTAAGCTGCTGTGAGCCAAGCCCTATATACGCCCCTGTGACGTGCATCACTTTGGGCCTAGAAATGTATATGGGAGGTGCGGGCATGATGTTTTATATTGTTTTCCTGCTCTTTCCTTTGTTAACCCTTCACTGCTGAGCCATTTCACATCTTAAAAAAAACACATTTTTCTTTTTATTATTATTATTATTTTTTTTTCTTTACTTTAAACATGGCCATGTTTGATTATCATTGGAAAGGCCATGCTCCCTGATCCTGATAGCTGTCAACAGTCGGGAGATATCGGGTTCAAAGGAACACCCTATCTTTCCTTAGGTGTCAATGAGGACGTTCCCCACACATCCTCAGCAGTGAAAGGGTTAAAGTCACCCTGTATCTACAATTCTAGATGCAGGGTGTTTGTGTTTTCTGTGTACCTTCTCTCTGTATAGCGTGACCTCTGTATTAGTGCCTGCTCTCTCTATTGTGTACATTCTCTCTATAAGAAATTCCTTTTGTTTACCTTCTTTTCTCCCTCCCCCTTTTCCTCCTAGGAAATCCCATTGTTCATTGTTTGAAGGTCCTGTGCAGTTATCTGATCTGTGATGTTATCTGTTTGGATGTATGCAAATTGGGTTGGTCCTTGACTGTACCCGTGTGTCTCTGTGAAAAAACAGTTCTAGTCTGACCAAGATTGAAGTCACTGCTCATGATTTGGGGTAGCAGGTACCTTCTGCTCGCTGTGCCAATGAAAGGCTCCAGGTCTACAGCTTCGGCTTATTTCTGGGGGTGCTAGTCAGGCTCTCTACGTGCACCTGTCCTTAAGCTGCGGCTAAGGTACTGGAGAAAGGCATGACCGTCACCAACAGAACCTGGGTGTCCAGTGAGGAAGCAACATTTGACAGATGTGACCCTGTCCGGGCATAGAGATCTGTTACAGCCCCTTGTATTTAAGATTTTTATTTTGTAAGTAAGTCAGCATATAGTCAAACGTAATAAAGCAAAGGCCACGCAGGACCATCCACAGCATAAGTTCCACATGTAAGAAAAAAATAAAAAAATAAAAAATAATAATAAACATCCCCCGAAAGGGGGGGGGTCTCAGCGTATAATATTATACAAGAGGGAGGAGGGAAGGGGGGTAGTGGGTAGCGCAAAAATACACTTCAGAAAAGCAGTAGTAGAAACACATTGAAAGACAACAAAAACCTCAGACAGTAGGAGGGCAACAGGTATACCGCTCAAGGGGTAAAAAGAAAGAAAAATATTGTCCGCGGACATCACATATGGCGATGCAGACAGTAATCTAGACCTCAGTAAGTGCCAGCAGAGACAATGCGAAAAAGCAAAACAAAAACAGTCTCAGCATGAAAAAGGAAAAACTTAGCCAGGGAAGAGGAGTAAGAAAAATCTGCACAGGAGGGGGGGGGGGTCATCGCTGCTAGATGGTACGGGTCAGCAACAAAAAGAATGTCTCCATAGATCACCTCAGCCTGTGTCCAGCGGAAATGCCGCAGTTTCAGCCCCCCCCCCCCGTGCCAAATCATCCCACGGGTAGCGCGGAAATTCGGCATCCTCCAGGTCATCAACGCCACTAAAAGGACCCCGTCATAAGGCCCAGATGAGCGCTTCAGCCCGTTAGACAGCCCTCTCCCCGCAAGCTGCGCTGGGGGGCCAGTAGCGGGCTCCTCAGGGACCTCCTCCGAAATCTCCAGCACGGCTGTCTCCAGCATCCCAATCCGCTACCATAATAGGGAGACCGCGCTCTCGGCCGATAGATAAGGGCTCCACCACCCGTGTCACAGCCAGGGCCTCCTTTCCCAGCTCCCAGCCATCCACAAATAATGCCTCTGATCTGCTCCAAAGACCGCACGACATCAGGCATTCCTCGGCCTCCAGCATCCACTCCGAGCGGCCCGCAAAAGCAGCCACCATATCACCGCATGGGGAGGTGCGCATCAGATGCCTCCATTTCGCGCGCTCCTCCACCAACTCCGCCACAGGATCCACAGTCGCGTTCAGAGGACGGGGGCCCTCCATCCTCCAAGCCCGCTTCCGCTGAATCCCCGGGCAGGGTCCTTTCACAGAGGGAGGGAAGGGAAGCGAGGGATGCTCCAAATAAGCGCGAGGGTTTAGGCCTCAAAATGCCGCCGGGCAAGCTCACAGGCCGGGAAACAAGGCCCCAATCTCCACTGGGCTCTGGAGGGGGGGACCCAAGCGGCTCCAGAGCACTCCTTCCGATGGCCAGCCACGCAAAGACTCCCCAAGAGAAGATTCAGGAGACAATCCAGGTCGAAATCCACCGTATATAGCAGACTCCGACGGAGCACAGCTTAAAGACGTCTGCTCTCTCGTGCGGCCAGCCACGCCCCCCCACAGCCTCTATATTTTAATCTCCTGTGAGCCAAGCCCAATACGCCTCTATATTTTAAGCTCCTGTGAGCCAAGTCCAATACGCCCCTATATTTTAAGCTCCTGTGAGCCAAGCCCTATACGCCCCTATATTGTAAGGTCCTGTTAGACAAGTCGTATACGCCCCTATATTGTAAGCTCCTGTGAGCAGGACCCTTTACTCCTTTAGATTGTAAACTCCTGTGAGCCGAGCCCTATACGCCCCTATATTGTAAGCACCTGTGAGCCGAGCCCTATACGCCCCTATATTGTAAGCACCTGTGAGCCGGGCCCTATACGCCTCTATATTTTATGCTCCTGTGAGCAGAGCCATATACGCCCCTATATTGTAAGCTCCTGTGAGCAGAGGCCTATACGCCCCTATATTGTAAGCTCCTGTGAGCAGGACCCTCTACTCCTTTAGATAGGACGTTTGGGACATGTCCAATGCACTCCTCACTACATACTGTGTAATGGAGAATTGTGACTAATGACGCCCGTCACCGCTTAGTACATGATCTGTAGTATGAAATTCTTGGAAGAGCTATTAGACAAGAGTCTAGGCAAAACAATGCTGGTTAGAATGCACGAGGGGCTTGTATTCTACAATAAATAATCCATCCTCCTTTATGACCCACAGGAGAAGAGAGAAGTCTGTCCATTCTAATGATGTCATTTCTCTATATAGATGGCAGAGGATTGCTATAGGATGGCAAACAACCTGCAGGAACTGTTCTACTGCTTTTACTGAGCCTTAGCATGGCTGTAATGCAGCCAGCATCTCCCTCGCTACTTCATTCGTTTGGTTACCTTATGCCAAATCAAATGTGCTGACACTGCCCTTTAAAATGAGGGATCACTTGCTTCTCTATGAAGGTTATGATCACAACACAAAAGGGTGAATGTCTGTTCCCAGTGGATGGCAGGGGAGATTTTATTATGGGGTGTGCAAATGCTATCTGTATTTAAAAGGGGAAATAGACCCCTCATCTGGATGAAGGGAACTCTCGGGAGAGAGTTATTAATGTGCCTGCAGGGAATAACTGTGACAGAGGGAAGCCCTAGCACACCATGACCGATTAAGGCTAGGGTCAAACGAACGCATTTTTCGCATCGTCCGTAAAAAAGTGCGTCCAAACGCATTGACGTATTTTTTCACGGAAGACGTGAAAGCAGTCATACGATGCACATTTTCGTGCGTGATTTTTTACGAATCTTCAATAAAACGAGAAATATGAGTAACCAAATCAATTTGGACGTTATGTAGGCCAGACATGAGCAGCGTCTGACGTCTCCTAATCACACACGGCGCTATGCGGGCGCAGCGCACTCTGTACGTCAGCACTAGCGGTTCGACGTTCTCGAAAAAATGCATTAATTTGCCGCTTGCGTTTTTTGCGCGGCCGTACTTCGTATATTGGACGTCATTTGCTGCTACTACGGTCGTAATAAAGTGCGGCTGCACGCGCGTTCGCACTGCGTTCGTCTGACCCCAGCCGTAGTGTCCTTTTTCCTTCTATAAATGCTGTTTAAATATTCTATGCCTTTTTAGGGCAAAAGCACAATTGTAGCAATAATGGGTAACTTAGAGGAGTAGCAATATATATTTGTACATTCAATCTCACAAGCCGTGTCTTAATTTTTCTAGGGGAACACGATCGAGTCAGAGCATTTATCCGAACTGACAGAGGAAGAGTATGAAGCCCAGTACATCAAACAGCATAATCTCAAGGGATTCATGTGGTTAGACGCCAAATATTTAAATCCATTCTTTACCCGGAGACTGACACAAGAGGTAAGCCGCGCAAGTGCAATGTACAGTCCGTCGCCACATAGTAAATGTATATTTTTGGTATTCAACGTCTGTCTCTAAAGCAACACTCTACCTTGATTAGTTGCTCCATAAAACAGTGTAAATCAGATTGGAGTTATCAAAATCTTAGTAAGGTATGGAGTGTACAGGTGGTCATTTTCGGAATTTGTATAATTTTTTACACCAATCACACAGATATAACCCAGCCCCTCACTGACACAAACCACACAGATATAACCCAGCCCCTCACTGACACAAACCACACAGATATAACCCAGCCCCTCACTGACACAAACCACACATATGTAACCCAGCCTCTCACGGACACAAACCACACAGATATAACCCAGCCCCTCACTGACACAAACCACACAGATATAACCCAGCCCCTCACTGACACAAACCACACAGATATAACCCAGCCCCTCACTGACACAAACCACACAGATATAACCCAGCCCCTCAGTGACACAAACCACACACATATAACGCAGCCCCTCACTGACACAAATCACACAGATATAACCCAGCCCCTCACTGACACAAACCACACCGGTATAACCCAGCCCCTCACTGACACAAACCACACAGGTATAACCCAGCCCCTCACTGACACAAACCACACAGATATAACCCAGCCCCTCACTGACACAAACCACACAGGTATAACCCAGCCCCTCACTGACACAAACCACACAGATATAACCCAGCCCCTCACTGACACAAACCACACCGGTATAACCCAGCCCCTCACTGACACAAACCACACAGGTATAACCCAGCCCCTCACTGACACAAACCACACAGGTATAACCCAGCCCCTCACTGACACAAACCACACAGATATAACCCAGCCCCTCACTGACACAAACCACACATATATAAATAACCCAGCCACTCACTGACACAAACCACACATATATAAATAACCCAGCCCCTCACTGACACAAACCACACATATATAAATAACCCAGCCCCTCACTGACACAAACCACACCGGTATAACCCAGCCCCTCACTGACACAAACCACACAGGTATAACCCAGCCCCTCACTGACACAAACCACACAGGTATAACCCAGCCCCTCACTGACACAAACCACACAGATATAACCCAGCCCCTCACTGACACAAACCACACATATATAAATAACCCAGCCACTCACTGACACAAACCACACATATATAAATAACCCAGCCACTCACTGACACAAACCACACATATATAAATAACCCAGCCCCTCACTGACACAAACCACACAGATATAACCCAGCCCCTCACTGACACAAACCACACAGGTATAACCCAGCCCCTCAGTGACAGATTCATTTTACTCCATTTTTAGCCCAGATCATAATAGGTAGCTGTGGTTTAAGTTACACTGAGGTTTGCGGACAGCTTGCTGGTCTCAACAATTTAATGTTACATTACAGTCGTGGCCCTTAAAGTATATTTGTTTTTACAGAAAGAGCCTTTTTTTGATTCTGCCATGTCCTCCAGTTGTTTTTCTTTAGTAAAGAAATGTTTTAATTGTGACTCTTTGATGTTGGGAGAATGTGCAGTCCATTTCTTCATAGTTTTGCTCGTCCCATTGGAATAAAAACTTTACCCGGCAAGCAAAATCACTTGGAACTACAGAAATAAAACCCCACTTACTGGAACCTTTTGGCTTTTCATTTAGGATCTTCATCATGGCCGGATACAGATGAAAACTCTCACCAACAAATGGTACGAAGAAGTGCGTCAGGGACCTTCTGGGTCTGAAGATGATGAGCACGAGCTTTTATAGTAACGGGTTTAACAGTGCAGGAGTTTGTGGATTACATCTCTCAGGGCTGGCTGAGCATGATGGGGAATGAAGGCTATGAGCATCCACAAGGTCCGGTTTACCCATCAATGGATGCTTGTGTCAGTTCTTCCTCTCCCAAGTCATAAAGGGGAGCTTGGAGGACGGTTGGATTGCAGAGCCTGTGATCACTTTTATTTTCGTCTATGGCCTTGGTGGTGGTTGGTTGTAATCCTGTGGCCCAATTGCCACTAGTGAAAACCAACATCTTTCATTAAAGTCGAGTCGCTGTTTGACTGGATACTTTTATATAGAGACACATACTTTCATGAAATGTGAGTGTATGAAGCTCCGAATGTGGGAGTTTCCGAAGTCACATTTTAAGCTTTTTATATGTGTTGGAATTTTTTTTTTTTACTGTTTGGAGTAGAATGTAAAACGCAGTTGAAGTTCAGGCTATTTGGCCTGAATAAAGCATAGCTAATATAACCTAGATACTAATATAGATAAGCACTTACATGCAGCAGAATACTTCACATCAACTTTGTGTAATCATATAAAACATGTGGCGACTTAAAATGGGAAAAACAAATAATATAGTGTAGACTTTATACAGCTCTACTATTATAGTGTCTGTTAAAGTCAGACACTCTCACAGGGAGGTGCGGAAAGTGCTGCTCTGACTCTCAACACTCTATCACCTCGCTAGCGGTCATAAATGAGCGTTTGTTCTAGCTTAAGTGAGGTGATATCGTTACGTCTGAATCACCTCCGAATTGCTAACAGGTTAAAAACTCCATCAGCGAATCGGTATTAGCGCTTTTTAGCGCCAGTTTACTGTACTTTGCTCTCCCTGTGCTTAACATGGGGAGTGCAAATAGTAAGCAGAGAGTAATTAGTGTAGCGTTCACCCCTGGAGGAGCCGCTGAATAAACCTCGGGATAGTCTCGCCGCACTAGGAAATAACTATACACCAGCCCTGTTGTGGATTTTTCTATATTATATTCTTTACTGATCCCAATAAAGCAGCATATACAGCATATCCGGTATTTGAGTAACAAGAATTCGTAACGTGGGAAAAACACGCGGTGGTAAAAGAAACCGGTTAACCCCCTCAGTTCTGGAGTGTAAGTCCCGTGAAAATAGCTCAAAAATATATATGTGTGTTGTCTAGGGTACCCGGGTACTGTGTTCAACTGACCAGTGAATGAAACAAAACCAATCTTCGACTAGTCACCGTTGGGGCCTTTAAAGAAACAATAAACAAGTGCGCAATGTTCTGCGTTTTCACCAGGCGGAAGCCTTCTCACCCATCCGGTGTAACCGCTTGTCCTGGACCGATGAACGCTGAAGAAAGGGATCTCTCGAGAGAGGATCTGTCCTCGCTGCCACTTGGAACTCGATGCTGTTAACGCCTGCACTCCCGATCTGGTTCTCCTCTGCTAGAACACGAACACATAGGCCGCCAGCACTCCTCTCCAGTTTGCAGCCTCTCCTCACACGATGTCCCTCTTCTCCCAAACCGCACTTTGTGAAGAACAGTTCAGCAATTACACAGCCGGCCGATGCACACTTTCTCTCCGATCACTGCAGCAATGGATGCCGCCGTCTCTCTGCGCTCCAACTCTGCCAGGATCCCAGAAGTGTCACCTGCGACTGTTCTCTCTCACTGCTCGCTCTGTACTCTCAACGCTCAGGGAACAGCACGATCTTTAACACGACTGTAGCAACTTCCACACTCCAGCCTGGTTTCAAACCCTAACAGCCCCAGCGTGTGTCCCACGTCTCTCGTGGCTCTGCTCACACTGCCCATGCCTTGCAAGAGGCTGCTGATCTCCTTCTTCCTCTTTGTACCACCCACTTCCTGTCCTCATGCAAAGGGTGATGGGAGATGGAGTCCGTTTTGTCCAGCATAGTCCACAATGTCTCCCTCTGGTGGCAGCAATAGTTCAATGCACCCAAATACAGTTTTAAAGCAGCGCTACACTAGCATTAGGATCACAAAGTCCTAACGCTAATCACAAAGAGCTGGTGCAGTAACAGCAGCAGCTGAAACCCCCCCCCCCAAAAAAAAAATCAAATACTCACCTCTCATCCCACGGCGAAAACAACAGCCCAATCTGCTACTTCTGACTGCCGGGAGCAGAATGAGACTGGGGGGGGTCTCCAGTCTCCCTCCGTGATCACTCCGTGGACCTGCAGGATCTTGCGAGAGGCGAGATCCTGCCAGTCATATGACCCGGCAGCAGAAACCTCTATGGAGTCCTATGGATAACATGGATGGGATGCTCGGGGTGGCGCTTTAGCGCTGCGCCGTGCATCCGAGGCTAGAGGCCGCTACAGGGCCCCGTAATTTAATGGTAAAACGGGGGAGCTAACGGGAAATTAGCAAACTCAAATTTTTTCCCTTTGCGTCCCTGTTTTAACGTGGGCCAGGTGATAGGGCATTGGTTTGGCTTAAGGACTGATGTGTTTGCTGCATGTATGCGCTAATTTATGAGTCTTTGGGTTATGTTATGTGTAGCTAATGTGGATGAAAGCTACATCTAACGCACCTTGTGATTTTTGTTCATAATTTATTTGTGCAATAATAGTACTGGATTAATTAGTGGCACAATCCCAATACACTGCATTTAAAAATGTAAATAATGCACTAATTACTAGAGATCCTCAAATCACAGGGATCCAGGGGGAAGAATAATAAGTGATCCATTGCTGCATGTCGTGGTCTGGAGATCCTATAGGTTGATTATACCTTACAGGCAGCCAATACGATCTAGCATAAACCACTAAAGGTAACTAGCTTTTTACATCTGGGTAAACATAGTATCAAAATGCATTTGATCATGTGCTGCTGTGGGGGAAAAAATATCACGTTATAAATTACTTTAACCCCTTACCTACCATTTTCAAGCGTATCTGATCTTTCGTATGATTGGTCTATCAAGAAGCACCTAAAGAGTGTCCCAAGGTCGAGTTAACTCAATCTGGCCTGAATCTGGAGCAATGCAAAGGAATTTCATCTATTGCCAACAGAAATTGGTTGGCAAATGGGCTCCAGAACACACCCCTAAAATGTCAACACATTGGATATGACAGCCAATGTGCTGAAATTATTTGAAAAGCTTGCAAGACCTTTTTTCTTACTTGTAAACACAGATCTCTAACTGTAATGTAGTTGTAGTAGCACCGTTTTGGCCAGCAGATGGAGCGCTTACCAACAAAAATACACAATGGGACTCTGTATATGTTTACTGTGTGGGTTTGCCTAAAACCACTTGGTCCTGGCACTGTTGTTTTTTTTTGTGTTTTTTTTTCAAATCACTTGGTAGTGAAGGGGTTAAACGACAAAATGACACATAAAAATGATGCAGTATAGATTTCTTGTAAGGTCCCATACCTCAGAGACCGTTTCTTGCAAAGCTGAAAGAATGTGTAGCACATACATATCTATTTGGAGAGAAAAGGCTAAACGACAAACATCTTTGCATAAAAATAAAAAACTTCGGGTCTTTGTGAGGTCGCGGCAGCTTCCAACATCCAGGCCCTGTCAGGATGTCCTATCTTCTAACCTCAGTAGGCGAAAAAAGCTGAAATGAAGGCAAACGTGTAGCGATGGTACTGGAAATAAAAATACGCCAGTGTTCAGGAATATCTTTCTATTATTATTAATCGTAAGTTTAGGAATGATTATAAAGTTAACAAGGTCACTGCGAGCACTTTATCCGGGAAGCGTTTCTCGTCCTGTGACATGAAATGAGTTCTCTGATTTAGCAGAATGATTTTTAAACATTTATAACATTTGTTGGAAGATAATTCCTAGCACATTATTTCACGGAAACCGTTTGATGGGGTTTTTTTGTCTTTCATTGAAGTGGACATGTGAATATTCTGTATCACTCTGTATGTATACAAAGGTTAAGCAAAAGTCAACATGTGGCGGTGCCTTGAAAATGGCTTTGTTTTGCATAAGATACAAAGAACTGTAACAAAATCCTTACTGGCTTTCCTCCAATTCTGTCTGCAAACAAATTTTATTCTAGAAGAACATTGGGATTAGTAAACATCAGGGATTCTGAACAAAACGCCAGTGATGCAGTGCCAATAAACCAAAGGGTTATTCCGACAACACCGAATTAGCCACGAAATTGCACCGAACAGTGTATTTCCCCATATGGTGCAATTTTGTGGCCATTCAGTTATTCAGAAAGCTGGAGATTTGCCAAATATTGGCGGATTGCCAGTGAAATATGGTGCCTGTTCGGCGGCGGTGAAATCCCCATAGAGAAGTAATGGTTAATCTATTCAGAGAAAGCCGAACAGCCACCACATGTCATTGAAATGGCATGATTTTCGGTGGTTTCATTTGACAGGTTTAAACGGGTGAATCCCATAGGTTTCAATGTAAATAAAAAAAAATCCCCCGTTTTTCTTAAATCTTTATTAAACAGTTTATTCTTTTAATTTGCAGCAGAAAGTTTATTTATTTTTCGGGATTTTTTTTTTTTTAATATATTATATACTTTTTTTTTTGTAACAGACCTTTTTATTATTATTCATAGGACCTCTTATGATTTCCAGGCGTTTTCATGCAGTTTTTTTTTAAATAAAAAACGCCTTTTAAAAGCTGTGAATTTTTTATTTTTTGCTTTTTTCGGTGGCTTCTCGGCTTTTTCTGTTGGTCTGTTCGGCATTTGATCTCGTCAAGTGCGGCGAAAAGGAGTGACATTTCGGTGCTCTCCTGTTCGCCGCACTTCGACGATGACATTCCGATACTCTCTGAATAATCCTGTTAAAAGAAGAAAAAGTTCTCTGTGAAGCTACTCCTGCTGCTGTTTGGATTTTACTCTTGGGAAATGCTGGTGTTTGTTGACGCTGCAACACTACGCCTTGTGATAACCCCATAGTCTTTTTCAATATATAAAGATTATTGGAGAAGTGCCATTGAATCCATTATGTATCTGTGCTGCCTGTTCCTTTTGGACAGGCGTGGTAGGTGGGAGTGGGACGAGGAGTGGCAGGGATAAACTGCATCACTACCCACATTTCGGGGAAAATACTGCTCATTGTAAGACTCGCCCAGGTACTGCCTAATTGCCAAACATAACTGGGAACATTTTAAGTTCAGCCAAAGGTTAGGTGTATTTCTGCGCCCCTGAAGCAATACTGGTTGCTCTTGTTGGAATTTGCATTCCCCACTTCACCTATGTATATAGACTCCATCCAAGAGCCACAAATCCCCAAGGCCAACTATATGACCTTTTACCGGTGCAAATACCTTCATGCCAAGCAGTCTTAAAAAAATTTTTATTATTAGAGCAGTTATCTGAAACACAGACTGTGTAGTTAAAAATGAAATATGCGGTAAAATGGCAATTTTGCAGAAAGATTAAAGGAGCACTCTAATCAAAAATCCCCCCCTGTTTTTTTACATTAAACTATACCTATTCCCTCAATAAATAGGTAGGGATTTTTTTTTTACTGTAATGCTTACCCTAAAATCACTTTCCAACGGCATTTTTTTTTTTTTTTTCTTTTTATACTCCCCTCCCTCCTCTTCCGCTCTCGTCCTTCTAAATCTTTCACTTGGCTAATGGTTTACATGAGAAGCACGCATGCGCGCCTCTCACGTAAGCCAGCCAATCAGCAGGCTTCCTCCCGGCTCCATCTTCTTTGATTAGTGTTGCGCGCAAGAGGATGCGCGCAACACTAATCCTCAGCCGCTGCCGCCAGCTACTGCGGTGAGTTGGAGACGTCATCGCGCTTTCAGCGCGATGACGTCTCCTACTCGGCAATAGTCGGCAGAAGCGGGAAATATGAATCCCGCTCTGCTGACTGGGAGGGCGGAGTAAAGTCTTCCGCGTCTCTCACCTGTTTCAGCCGATCGGCTGAGCGGAGGGAGGGGGGACAGGCAGGGGAATACTCAGGGCATCATGACCACCGAAAAAAGCTTAGGTGGTCATGTTGCCTAAAGTATCCCTTTAATGTTTCAAGATAGTCAAAATATTAAAATAATGTAAATTTGCTCAATTTTTATTTTTCATGTATTGGTTAATCCTTTGCAGAAATATTGTTGAAATGAAAGGTAATAAACTCTAGATGGCATCTGTTATCTCGCACAATATCCCACGGGGTCTGCATTATTAGCATACAGGCAGAAATTGCTTTTTTTTCTCAAATCCAGTAAATGTGATAATGAAATGTACAGATCTCCTGCTTCTGGGGGATTTGTATTAATCATAATGAGATTATTAGTAATGCAGCTTCCAAAAAATAACAATAGAATATAAAAATATCTGTGACATAATCCCTGTATGCGGAAAGCACAGTAACACCTTGTATCTGTACTGTACAGGGATTTTCAATCATTATAACCTCTCGAATCTTATCCCTATACAGCAGTGACATCACAGCTCTCCCTGTATTTTGCCTTCTCCCTGGCTGTTGTAATCGATCGGTAAAGTTTGTTGAGTTTTTTGTTACATTGAGGGTGGGGGCTAATCGTAGCATCATTTCAGTAGTACAGAGTGACAGGAGTGATATCTCGGGAGTCTTGTTTCTCCCCAGAGGGGTCCACCAATCTTGCGCTAAAGAACTAAACAAATGGGATAATATATAGGCTATTTTTGTTGTTGTTGTATTTCAATGCCAATGCAAAATTATGTATATACATTTTTGGTGGTGGAAAGGTTAAGGAAAATTATGGTGTAGTTTACAGGGCCTGGAAACCAATGAAAAATCATGCCAGCATTTCAATGAAAAGCCCCTAATGATGGCTATATGGTATGGTCCCAGTCCAGACGTGTGTATGTGTGTGTATATATATATATATATATATATATGAGATATATATCTAATAAATGAGAATCTCCCTACCTCATGAAACCTACAAAATTTGAAGAACTTTTACTGGGAAATTGAAAATCTACTGTCTTTATCGTAATATAGTTTTTTTTTGTATTTTGTTTCCTGCTCTATGCTCTAAATTTGATGCAATCGAGTAATATATTTGTAACCACTGGCTGTGTAATTAACGGTTTTTGTCTTTGAATAAAGATTCTTCTATTCAAAAAATTCCAACTGTGAGGTGGGACGTTGGTATTTTTCTTATTATATTATTGCATATTAAACTATTTATGTAAATCCCTTCCATTTTGCCTTTTGTGAACTGATGGTTTGGTGAATCGACAGCATGTTGGAAATATAATTCAAGGGGCAAAATTTCAAGTCCTAAGCTACTAGCCATGCTCACAAGTGTGTGGGGGGGGGGCGGTCGCCCCAGGAGCAATTTTCTTGTGGGCGCAAAATTTTAAAAGAAGTTTGAACCCCTAATATTTTCCAGCAGGGATCTGTCGGAGATATTAATCAGGTAAGAAACTTCTACGAGATATACAAACAAGATAAATTTGTTGTTATTTATTTCTCAGAAGTTCTCCTAAATTCTTTTAATTGTACGTGTTTTACAAAAATAGAACCAACCAGCTTAGATAAAAATATATATATATTTATTACGTATGCAAAAAGATTTTAATCTCCCCACATGATCAAAGATTTATAAAACACATCATCCATCAGCACACAGATCTTTAGCTTTTAACATATTATTCTCCTGTTAGTAACTGTATATATACTGTATATGGTTAATACCATTTACTTTTAATCCGTTAGTAACTAATATATAGATGGTTAGTTCTTACTAAACATCCTGCTTAAATAAAACAATTTACATGTATTCCCAGCAAACCAGTATTTAAAACAAGCTAATATCTTGTAGATATATAAGTATATCTCCTTGTGCTACCTGGATCTACAAAAAGATGAGCTATCACTTATATTTCTAGAATGATAAGTAATAACTTATTTAGCGAATCCTCCCCTTATAACGAGAATTAAGCTTCTAATCTTCTGCTTTTTAGTTATAGGTTATACATCCCGGTTGGGCGCTTGCAATCCACAGGTCCAACATACCTGATGACCCATTTTGACTTGGTTGATGTCTGGCGCATGCACAACCCAACGGGAAGGGACTTTACGTTTTATTCTGACCCCCACAAATCATTTTCGCGCCTCTCTTACTTTTTGCGCACTACACACCGAGATTGGCCTGATAGCGCTCACTGACCCCGCACCAGTTTCACTGGAAATAAAACTGGGAACCCCACAGTCGTATTCCCGGAACAGGCGCTTCCCCTCCCATCTTATGACGTCCGGTACATTTACATCACACGTTGAGCTAGCCTGGCACAATTACACTGACGACAACATTGACCATGTAGAGGATGTCAATTTGTTTTGGTCTGCGTCAAAAGCTGTGCTTCGAGGACAGATCATGGAGTTCGCGGCCAGGAAGCGGAAAGAGGACTCTCTGCATCTTACTAGGGCTCATTCAGATTTGCTCAGGAGTTATAGAGCTTATTTGACTGATCCAACACCTGTTGCATTGCAGACGTACAAACAAGATAAATCCAAGTACGATACCCTAGCTACCAACCACTCGCAGCGTTCCTTGGCAGCATCAGAAATCCCGGTTTTATCGTTTTGGTAATTAACATGGTCGCCTCCTGGCCAACCTGGTACATTCCCAAACCCAGACCAGACCCTTTATCTCCCAAATTAAGACTGTGGACGGTACCTTGCTGACCCAGTAGCTATTGCAGGGTATTTCCGACAATATTTTGCTGACTTCTACAAGGCAGGCCCTGACGATTGTCCGGCGCAACTGAGTATTTTTCATAAAGCGCAAATTCCAAAAATGTCCCCAACTGACAGGGATGCCCTTTCGGCGCCAATCTCACACACCGAAGTCCTTTCTACTAGAGCGAGGTAACAGACAAGGATGTCCCTTATCGCCATTACTGTTTAACCTAGCATTGGAACCCCTCCTTCGCATTATTGAGACCTGCCCGACAATCACGGGTATTCGTTTGTCCGCCTCAGTAACACTAAAAGTGGTGGCTTTTGCAGACGATCTGCTATTGTTTCTCTCAAACCCAGCGTCTGCTACTCCACCGTTGTTGGCGTTATTTGATTCATTTCACACAGCCTCGGGTTTCGAAATCAATTACGCAAAATCGGTCGCTCTGCCCCTGGGAACAAAGCCGCAAGGTGCTTGGCTCAGACAGTTCCTTCTCCTGGGCCCCTACCCCTTCCATCAAATACTTGGGGATCGTCCTGCCGGCGGACATTTCTCAACTATACAACCTCATTATTGACCCTCATCTCACTCAAACTAAATTACTCCTGGAAGCATGGAGTTCTCTCCCTTTGTCCTATATGGGAAGGGCCGCACTTATTAAAATGACTTTATTCCCCAAATTGCTCTATCCATTACAGGTTTTGCCTCTACTGTTGAAACCCACAGATCTCCGTATATTACATAGACTATATGCAGCATTTATCTGGCAAGGTAAACGAGCACGTATTCCACTTCCCGCGCTCCAACAGTTGATAGCTAGGGGAGGTATTAATTTTCCAAATGTAGCTGACTATAACTTAGCGGCCCTATACCGTTATGCCGCTGACTGGCTGAATGGTACTTCACACTTCGTGCCCTTGCAGGTCGAGCAGGCGTTGCTTCCCGCCTCTTCCTTATCGGCGTTCCTACATCAAAGCTCACCCATCATCCCCCTATTCTACGTTCCAACCCATTACTGTCCTCCACAAAATTGGCCTGGGTCAAAATCCGCAGGCGCCTTCAACTTGCTTGGCAAACGACTTTGTGGTCACCTATTCTCCACAACCCTCATTTTCAAAATGCCTCCCCCGCCCCGATCTTTCACACTCTGGCCCACCGCGGTTTTACTCATCTGCACCATTATATCGACGGAGTGTCGGGCTTGCTGTATTCCTATACGACCCTCAAAGACAGAGTCACACCCTTAGACATACACCCGGTATATTACTTACAATTAAGGCAATTTCTTCTTACCCAATTGAGCACGTTGTCCCCTAATGACCTAGCCAATTCGCTCGACACGCTCCTGTTTGCCCACCCTCTGTCCCCACCCTCTACCTCTACTATCTACGCACTTTTACAATCTTCGCTACCTACCAAACTCCCCATGGCTGCTATAACTATATGGACCTCAATCTTTCCCGAGCTTTCCGCGCCAGACTTGATTGAGGCCACCTTAATATCCAGGCGCTCCCTTCCTTCTGCTAACTACTGAGACATGTTTTATAGAATACTCCATCGAGCGTATATGGCGCCCGACAGAATGGCTCGCGCGTGATTGTCGCCGAACGCAACTTGTTTAACATGTCAAGGTGCTCATGCTGACTTACGGCATTATGTTCATGCCCCTTTATTCAACTGTTTTGGGATACAATACGACGATTTGGTTCACAAGTTCTTCGTCTAGAAATTCCCTTTAACCCGGAATGGGCCATATTTAATCGTCCGACCCCACCCCCCTTACCCCGAGACCTTTTGCTAAGAGCCATCGATTTTGGCTAACCCTGTTAGCTGCAACGGGCAAGAAAGCGATCTTGTCACAATGGATTTCCGCGACCCCTCCTTCCTTTCGCATGGTTTATGACAGAATCTCTACCATATTTTTGGCGGACTGGACCGAGGCTGCAATGCAGCAAGTAAAGAAGACTCAGTCCTTCTTTACCAATTGGACCCCCCTTATTCGCACGCTACCATGCGAAACCAAGGACTCCCTACGTCATACCTTTTTCTGCACCCCTTGGTACTCGCTACAGATGCTGCGGGGTATCCCACCCATCCCTCAAGATCCCCCTGACCACTCCTTATCCCGTTTTCTAGTTTCCTCCCCCTCGACTCCTGTAGATGCCCACGTTTAATTGACCCACTCACTCTTGGGAATTGTCTTCTTTGGTTCTAATAGGAGTTGTACAATAACTTCTACATTAACTGCTGGATGCCACATATTTGCACTAGTTGAATATCCGATAATGATGTATTATAAGATGTCTCTCTGTATGTTTTTTCTGTAAGTTGATCCAAGATGAATAAAAATATGTTTTAAAAAAAAAAAGTATAGATATACGATTCAACAAGATGGCTACAGGCATCCATTTTGGTTTTCTCTGAAAATACCTGACAGATCAGTAAGGTGTCTGCTCACGGACACTGGTGTCTGTGAGAGGCCCTTGCATGGGCAGCTGCCAGTTTTACGGTGCCGGCGGTGACTTAGCACTCAGCGTCCGGAAGGGAGGACCAGGACAGTAAATTCTGTCCTGACTCCTTAACGCTGACACGAGTCACATGAAGCAGTGCAGCATTATCCGACGGTACACCCTGTTCCATACTTGTCAGCCGCCCTTGAAGCCCTATGCCAGCCCCCCGCTGCTGGCAGCCCTGCAGTCGCCGAACAGGAAGGAAGGAAGTGAGGCGCCTGCCCTGCAGCACATTTAAAATCCAGTCTCCACTAAGCCCCCTGGACAGCTTTCCCCCCCCCCCGGGCCACCAGCAACTCCACGCAGGTAGGCGACACTGTGTGACACCAGAGCAGCATGGCCAACACACAGTGAGGGTATACGGGGAGAGGGTGACTGAAGGTTCAGGGAGAGAATGACTGGGGATACTGGGAGAGAGTGACTGGGGATACTTGGATAGAGAGAGTGACTGGAGGTACTGGGAGAAAGTTGGGGTAATGAGAAAGTGACTGGGGTTACTGGGACAGAGTGACTGGGTATAGTGTTGGAGTGGAACTATGCTAGTGTATACTGGGACAGGGTGACTGGTAGCAGTGGCGTAGCGTGGGGGCATGTGTGTTTCATTTTTATCAGTATTTTGTTAATATACAATACATGTGCTTGTGGGATAAGGGGGTCAATACTCTACTGGTAGACAGGAATCAGGGTGTGTTACTGTGTCCACAGGTTGGGGGGGGGGCGCACAATTCTTGTCTTGCCCCAGGCGCTGACAACTCACGCTACGCTGCTGTGACAAGTTACTTGCCACTTCTAGCCCCACCCATCACCACACTGACTTATCAAGGCGCTTTATCCTGTTCATGAGTTCTGTAAATGTCACACATTTGGAATGACAGTGTTTTTGTATTTTATATTGCATGTTGTTACAATCATCAGTGTTCAGTATTTTACTGTATAAAGTCTTGTTTGTATGTGTAAATGCCAATTTAATGGTTTGGAGAAAAGCAGCCTCTGCAGAAAACAACATGCAGTAGGTTGGTGGAAATATGTCATCCAGCTCAAGCAGAAGTGGGTAACACCATAAAATGGCTATATATGCACACTGTAATCATTCTTTCACCAGGAACATTCCTGCCAACATGTTATCTTGTTTAAGATGGGAAGGTACCGTAGATACTCGAGTATAACGCGACCCGAATATAACGCGATGGATAGAGATTTATTATGGAAATTAGAAATCAAGACTCGAATATAACGCGAGGAGCAAAATTATACACACGATGCAGATGTCGCGAATATAACGCGACCCCTCCAATTTTAAGGTAAATTTGGCACCAAAATCTAGTGGTATACTCGAGTATCTACAATTATTAGTAATGTAATAGTGAGATTAAGGCGCTTGTAACAAGGGCCAGATTTATTATTAGGCAGAGTAGGCATGTGCCTACAGGCGACTGTCATAAGGGGGCGCCTTGCTCTGTAAAAATGTTTTTGTTTTTTTTTGAACAATTCACAATCATTTAGCAACAAATAAAATAATGATCTTTTTTCTAACACAGCACTATTATTCAATTGAAGACAATAAAGTGAACAGTGATGCTGCACTAACTCACCTTCTCATTTCCTACACTGCCAGCAAGTACGGAGCTGATGATGCAACGCATTGTTTCGACAACTAGCCTGTGGCACTGCAGTGAGGAGAGAAACAGAGGGGACCTGCATCTCTGAATTGTACACCACACAAGGCTAAGTGAGGAGACATCAGAAAGGACAGAGTCTGGTCTGTACAATGACCTTCCGGATTATTCAGAGAGAGGTGAAAAGCTGGAGAAGTGAAAATTCTAGGTCAAAACAGCTGATTTGAAAAGTGAGATAAATGGAGAATTTTTCTGGTTTGGCGATTTTGACCTAGAATTTTCACTTCTCCAATCATTCTCCTGCTTTTCACCTCTCTCTGAATAACCCTGCATGTAATGTGTAAGAATGGAAAAAAGTAAATGCTAAATTCATTTTTTTCTCTGTTGTACAGCAGAGGCAATACATGCTTTTACATATAAAACAAATAATGCCACTGCACTAACTCAACTAAGGCAACAGATTCTGCTCTTTTTTATTTGAACGCAGAGAGAAACTGATTTTCACTTTAATGTTTTTATTTTGCCCCAAAACGAAAATTTAAAGTCATTTTGGCATGGATTTTTTTGTTTAGGGGAGGGGGGGCTTCACATTTCTATGCCTACAGGCTCCTGAAATGCAAATCCGGCCCTGCTTGTAACATGACCCCTGCAGCCCCTAACGGTATGTGAGCCAGGAAATGTAATTCCTTTGGGCCGTAACTGACAGGCTTCTGAGCAATGGTACGATGACACCTGGATAACCTGTGTTATGATCAATACATAGCTTTGAGGACTATGAAAGCAGTGACTGAGACCTTGCACTATAAACACTGTATTAAGTTGAAGTTATTATGGTAAGCAGAGTGTCCATTTAACAAATCTAGTTTTGAACAATATCCTCTTAATTGGCCCTCTACCATATATTTCTTTTTTACAGTTTGTTCAGATGCATTTTATAACTCGGAATCTGTTCACAATCATCTATGGATGAGGAATAATCCGATCAGATTGAAACAGAGCCATGCTACGACGACGACAGACCTGGGAAAGATGTCAACATGGCGAATCAGCAGCTTTTATATTGAATAGTGGCATTAGGTACAAAAAGGGCCCCTGACCCAGGGCAAAGCACGGGGAAACTCAAAGATACTCGTTGAATCTATTGGCAATGTATTTTTCCTCCAAGCTCTCAGTATCCACAGCCATATTCATAGAAACATAGGTTCTTATCTGCCGCCATTTTCTTTCGGCCCATCTAGTCTGCCCAATTACATGGATACTTTACCTGGATTTATCTTTTGTTTAGGATAGCCTTATGCCTATCCCATGCTTGCTTAAATTCAATCACTGTTTTGGCCTCTACCACTTCTACTGGAAGGCTGTTCCATGTATCCACCACCCTCTCAGTAAAATAATGCTTCCTGATGTTACTTTTAAACCTTTGCCCCTCTAATCTAAGACTATGTCCTCTTGTTTTGCTACTTTGTTTCCTTTTAAATATACTCCCTTCCTCTACCTTGTGGATTCCCTTTACGTATTTAAATGTTTCTATCATATCTCCTCTGTCTCGTCTTTTTTCCAAGCTGTACATGTTAAGATCATTAAGCCTTTCCTGGTAACTTTTCTCCTTCAAGCCGTACACCATTTTAGTAGCCCTTCTCTGAACTCTCTCTAAGATGTCTATATCCTTCTGGAGATACGGTCTCCAGTACTGCACACAGTACTCCAAGTGAGGTCTCACCAGTGCTCTGTACAGTGGCATGAGCACTTCCCTTTTCCTACTGCTAATACCTCTCCCTACACAACCAAGCATTCTGCCAGCATTTCCTGCTGCTCTATTACATTGACTACTTACCCTTAGATCCTCTGAAATAATAACCCCTAAATCCCAACCCTCAGATGTTGAGGTTAGGACTGTATCAAATATTCTATATTCAGCCCTTGAGTTTTTACGCCCCAGGTGCATTATCTTGCACTTATCCACATTAAAACTCAATTGCCACAGCTCCCACCATTTTTTTCGTTTACCTAAATCATTTGTCATTTGGCTGATCCCTCCAGGAACGTCAACCCTGTTGCAAATCTTTGTGTCATCAGCAAAAAGACATACTTTACCATTAATACCTTCTGCAATATCACTAATAAAAATATTAAATAGAATGGGTCCAAGTACTGACCCCTGAGGTACCCCACTGGTAACAAGACCTTGCGCCGAATAAACTCCATTTACCACAACCCTCTGTTGCCTGTCACTCAGCCACTGCCTAATCCATTCAACGATCTTGGAATCCAAGCTCAAAGATTGCAATTTATTGATAAGCCTTCTATGCGGAACAGTATCAAAAGCCTTACTGAAATCTAAATAAGCAATGTCTACTGCACCACCTGTGTCTATTATTTTTGTTACCCAATCAAAAAAATCAATAAGATTAGTTTGGCATGATCTCCCTGAGGTAAACCATCTTTCTACTCTGCAATTCTCCTTCCACCCATCCTGTCCTCAGCCTAGTTTTATACTTTGTACCTTCAGGTGCCTGCACTTAATCTTTTCAATATCTAAGCTTCTGCTTTTCCATTTTTTTTCCTGCAATTTTCTGTTACTCTCACTGCCCTCCAGTTTCTTACTCCCACTGAATCATTTTGTATCATGTCACATCACCTTTAGATTGTAAGCTCAAGGGTCAAGGCTTGGCTGGCAGAGCGCTCTGGATAAAATGCTGTGTTTGCTGGACGATTATCCCAAGTGCAGAGCCCTCTGTTACAGTATAGGGGTTATTCAGAGGCAGCCGATCTGGCCCCGAAATGGCTTCGAACAGGGAATTTCCCCATACAGTGCCATTTCGGATCCATTCAGCTATTCAGAGACCAGGCAGTTTGCCAAATTTTGGCGAATTGCCTGCACGTCCTTATCGAAGGCAGTGAAATCCTCCATAGAGAAGCAATGGTTAATCTATTCAGAGAACACCGAGCAGCAGTGAAAAGTTGCCGAAGTAACCTGCTGTTCGGTGTTGTCATTCGGCAGGTTTATTCAGGCAAATCCCATAGGTTTCAATGTTAAAAAATATTCCAGTTTTAATTCAATATCTAATAAACCGTTTATTGTTTTAATCTGCAGTAAAAAGTCTCTAGTTACTCATTTATTTTTTTAGGGATCGTTTAGGCATTTTTTCCTGTAACAGACCTTTTTATTATCATTCGTAGGACCTTATATGTTAACTGCAGACATTTCCAGTCCTTGCGGTTTCCATTAAGTTTGCTCCACAAACATAAACGCCTGGTGTCACGGGTTCTTATTTGCCTTAAGAATATGCAGTAAATACAGTTACATTTATTTTGCATTACATGATGGAAACGGAAATAAATTCAATGAAAATGATTTTGTGAACAGGCATTTTTTTACCCACCAACAGTCTTTTTTTCCATTTATTGGAAACAATCAGTTGCGCAAGCTAAGAACGCCGCACCCTGATAACGGGCTAGAAAGATCATTTCTGATGCAGTGCAGATTCCGAGAATATAAAATAAACCAGATGTGAAAACACTATGAAATACTAATCTTATACACACACACACACACACACACACACACACCTCAATACAGAATGTAACTAAACATTTAACATACAGGGTTATTCAAAGAGAATCGAAAAGCCACCGCACGTTCGGTGACTTTTCGTTCTCTTCAATTCGGTGATCCCATTTCGGCAACCCTGCGGTGTATTCAGCAAGAACCACAGGGCCGTCGAGGTACAGGGAAAAGCCGCCGCAAAACCGGGCGAATGCACGCCGAAAACCTGCAAAAACCTCTAGATTAACCCCGCCGAACACAACGGAAACACCCGAGCAGGAGCCAATCAGAGGCACCGGGAAAACCCGACACCGCAGACGTGAAAAAAAAAAAGTTTGTTTGCAAACAGCGTTTTACTTTTGAAACATTCAAAGAAACTACTGAGCAAAAATGTCTGAAATTTACATATGAGGTCCAATGAATGATAATAAAAAGGGCTGTTACAGAAAAAAGAAAAAACGATTCCCGAAAAATGCTTAAAGGATCCTAAAAAATCTATCAATAAAGAATCTTTTTACTGCAGAATATTATAATAAACGGTTTATTAGATATTGAATTAAAACGGGAATATTTTTAACATTGAAGCCTATGGGATTCGCCTGAATAAACCTGTCGAATGAAACCACCGGATGGCGCTTACAAGGGGTAAAAACTGCTGGTTTTTGTTCTCTGAATAGACAAAGCTATGGGGATTCACTGCCCTCGAACAGGCACCGTATGTGCAGGCAATTTGCCTACATTTGGCGGTCTGCTCTCTGTATAGCAGAATGGCCAAGAAAGGTAACCGAACGCTGATTTTCAACGTTCGGTTACCTTTCAGCAGCCATTCGGATCTCTTTGAATAACCCTGAATGTGAGTATATTTATTTTCTGTGTTAATCTGTATATTTGTGCTGTTGTTTTTTTTAATATCTTGCATTTTATTACTTTGAATTGTTACAGTTGTTACAGAAATACAATGTTCTTGAACCCAGGACATACTTGAAAACGAGAGAAATCTCAATGTATCCTTCCTGGTAAAATACTTTATAAATAAACTAGGTGGAAAGCCTGCCCAGAGGGCAGTCTATTGTTAAGTGAGGTGTGCATGAATGTTCGCTGAAATGAAAGCACAGCAACATCAAGGAAAGACAATTTTGGTCATATGGTTATAGATTGCCCTCAGCTCATATGGGTATATATTGCCCCTAGCTCACATGGGTATATATTTTCCCCCAGCTCACATGGAAAGATTTTCCCCCAGCTCACATGGGTATATTTGCGCCCAGCTCACATGGGTATATTTGCCCCAACTCACATGGGTATATTTGCCCCCGGCTCACATGGGTATATATATTGCCCCCAGCTCACATGGGTATATTTCCCCCAGCTCCCCTGGGTATATTTGCCCCAACTCACATGGATTTATTTGTCCCCAGCTCCCATGGGTATAATTGCCCCCTGCTCACATGGGTATAATTGCCCCCAGCTCACATGGGTATAATTGCCCCCTGCTCAAATGGGTATAATTGCCCCAAGCTCACATGCGTATAATTGCCCCCAGCTCACATGGGTATAATTGCCCCCTGCTCACATGGGTATATTTTCCCCCTGCTCACATGGGTATATTTTCCCCCAGCTCACATGGGTATATTTTCCCCCAGCTCACATGGATATATTTTCCCCCTGCTCACATGGATATATTTGTCCCAGCACACATGGGTATAATTGCCCCCTGCTCACATGGGTATACTTGCCCCCTGCTCACATGGGTATAATTGCCCCCAGCTCACATGGATATATTTGCCCCAGCACACATAGGTATAATTGCCCCCTGCTCACATGGGTATATTTTCCCCAAGCTCACATGGATATATTTGCCCCCTGTGGTGGGTATATTTTCCCCCAGCTCACATGGATATATTTGCCCCAGCACACATGGGTATAATTGCCCCCTGCTCACATGGGTATAATTGCCCCCTGCTCACATGGGTATAATTGCCCCCTGCTCACATGGATATATTTGCCCCAGCACACACAGGTATAATTGCCCCTGCTCACATGGGTATATTTTCCCCTGCTCACATGGATACATTTGCCCCCTGCTCACCTGGGTATATTTTCCCCCAGCTCACATGGGTATATTTCCCCCTTGCTCACATGTATATATTTGTGCCCATCTCACATGGATGAGCCCACCGGCGAGCAGGGACTTCAAGATGGCCGCCGGCGGGCTTCCTCTGACATCATCAGAGGGGGCCCGCCAGCAGCCATCTTGAAGTCCCTGCTCGCCAGAGGCTGAGCCCATCGGCGAGCAGGGACTTCAAGATGGCCGCCGGCGGGCTTCCTCTGACATCATCAGAGGGGGCCCGTCGGTGGCTAACTTCAAGTCCCTGCTCGCCGGTGGGCACACATGGGCCCAGCCTCGGCGAGCAGGGATGCACGCCGGCAGTCAGGGCTGAGGCCCTGGCGGTAGGCAAAACAAAAGAAAGCGGAGCCATTGGAGAGGCGCGCGCAAAGCGCCTCTCTCACCTCCTCAGTGACTGAGCTGTGAGGTGAGACAGGGAGAGGTGCGCGCCTCTCCAACGGCTCCGCACTCAGCGCTTGACGGCGACGGACTTTAAAACTGTTTTATTATATAGATAAATTTTCCCTGGAAAGCGATGAGTTGCAGGTGGTGTTTTTTTCATCAATCGCCACACTCTCTAGGGAAGAACAGTGATTTGACCTCAGGGAGCTACAGTGAATTAGGGAGCTGCCTCCATAGTTTGCTGTATTTTTCACCGTATTTTCTACCTGGGTTATTTAATGTAGATTGCACCGGTGTTTCAGTGGAGGTTTCCAGCATTGTTTCGATCACCATTCAATCAGGGCTCGCGAGATCGCGGCAGGCTGTTTCATCGATCCCAGGCCGTTCGTAGCAGGAAGCACGCGGCTGCCGGCAATGTGCGGCGGCGGCCTGCATCATTTCGGGCCCACAGAGAGGTGAGCTTAGTTGCTGGGGGCAATAATATCCATGAGACCTGGGACATTATCCATGAGACCTGGGACATTATCCATGAGAGCTGGGGGCATTATCCATGAGAGCTGGGGGCATTATCCATGAGAGCTGGGGACATATCCATGAGAGCAGGGGACATATCCATGAGAGCAGGGGACATATCCATGAGAGCTGGGGCAATATCCATGAGAATTGGGGCATATCCATGAGAGCTGGGGGGCATATCCCTGAGCTGGGGCATATCCATGTGAACTGGGGCAATATATACCCATATGAGCTGGGGTAAATAATATCCATGTGAACTGGGGAAAATTATATCCATGTGAACTGGGGAAAATATATACCCATATGAGCTGGGGCAAATATATCCATGTGAGCTGGGGGCAACATATACCCATGTGAACTGGGGGCAACATATACCCATATGAGCTGGGGCAATATCCATTAGAGCTGGGGGCATATCCATGAGCTGGGGCATATCCATGAGAGCTGGGGGTATATCCATGAGATCTGGGGGGCATATCCATGAGACCTGGGGCATTATCCATGAGCGCTGGGGGCATTATCCATGAGAGCTGGGGGCATTATCCATGAGAGCTGGGGAATATCCATGAGAGCAGGGGACATATCCATGAGAGCTGGGGCAATATCCATGAGAATTGGGGCATATCCATGAGAGCTGGGGGGCATATCCATGAGCTGGGGCATATCCATGTGAACTGGGGCAACATATACCCATATGAGCTGGGGTCAATAATATCCATGTGAACTGGGGAAAATATATACCCATATGAGCTGGGGCAAATATATCCATGTGAGCTGGGGGCAACATATACCCATATGAGCTGGGGCAATATCCATGAGAGCTGGGGGCATATCCATGTGAACTGGGGCAATATATACACATGAGCTGGGGTCAATAATATCCATGTGAACTGGGGAAAAATATATCCATGTGAACTGGGGAAAATATATACCCATATGAGCTGCGGCAAATATATCCATGTGAGCTGGGGGCAACATATACCCATATGAGCTGGGGCAAATATATCCATATAACCAGTGCTGGGTATATTATTCTGGGGCTCAGTGCTGTGTATATTATTCTGGAGGCTCAGTGCGGTGTATATTATTCTGGGGGCTCAGTGCTGTGTATATTATTCTGGGGCTCAGTGCTGTGTATATTATTCTGGAGGCTCAGTGCGGTGTATATTATTCTGGGGGCTCAGTGCTGTGTATATTATTCTGGGGGCTCAGTGCTGTGTATATTATTCTGGGGGCTCAGTGCTGTGTATATTATTCTGGAGGCTCAGTGCGGTGTATATTATTCTGGGGGCTCAGTGCTGTGTATATTATTCTGGGGCTCAGTGCTGTGTATATTATTCTGGGGGCTCAGTGCTGTGTATATTATTCTGGGGGTTCAGTGTTGTATATGTTATTCTGGGGGTCCAGACAGTGCCTGTGTATGTAATTCTGGGGGGGGTCTGTGCCTGTGTATATAATTCTGGGGGGTCTGTGACTGGATATATGTATATATATATATATATGTATATATGTGTATGTGATATATATATTATATATAAAACGCGTTCGTCCAGTTGCCAAAATCACGAGTATGCCTGTACGTAGTGATACCTTTCACTGATCAGTATAGTTTCCAGTTTACACTCTTGAAAGCTTGTCTTTTAAATGTAATGTTATCGCAATAAAAATGTTATCACCACGTACTGCTATACTCGTGATATATATATTTTTTCTTCAGGTAATAGGGGTTGTGGAATTCGTGAGTTCCCTCACTTTTTTCCCCAGGACTTGACCCCTGCATTCAATAGAGATCACCACTTTAACCCCCTACCGCCAGGTGGATTAGGCCAGGCAGGATGGCATTCACGCCCGCCTACACAGCTGACGCCAGCGCGCATTATTGGCTGCAAGGGGGGGTTTCATGTGCAGAAATGAAGACACTGCAAGATGCTTGTGTGAGGAATCATGTTGGATTAGAGAACTGCATCCAGGTCAGAGGTAAGAACAGGAAACAGGAAGTATATGCATAATCAATCCATAACAGGGGGCGGCTGGTGGCTCCATCGCTGGTGGTTTTGCTTCTGTTTACCATTACAGTAAACAGTGGTGTAACGGTTTCACCTTTTCTGTCCCACACTATCGCAGAGAAATTATTACCAACAGACTCGTGCTGGTGCACTAAACTCCAATCACATATGACGTTAGAACAAGATGTGAAAGTAAGTTGAAATGTTCGAATACAGAAAAAAAAACAACACAATAGGCAGTATTACAATGTTGGCGCTAAAACAGAGCCGCTATGGTAGAAAACCTGTGCCTGCAGGTTTCCCCTTGAAATTCAGCACCTTGCCCCGTAATGCAGCGCTAACCGCTGCGATACTCGAAACAGTATCACCTCTTGGAGTCCATAGGACTCCATGGAGGCTTGTGTTGCCAGGTCATGTGACCTGCAGGATCTCGCTCTTGCGAGATCGCGCAAGACCGCGGAGTAACTCGAGAGAGACTGGGGACTATTTGTCCCCAGTCTCACTCTGCTCTCAGTTGTCACGTCCTGCGTTGCTCGGCTGCCGGCAGCGTCTTCCACGCTGCTCGGCCGCCGAGTGAAGAAGCAGCCACCCGCGATCACGTGACACTGCCAGGGGTGCGGCGTGATGACGCTGCACCCGTCAGGTTTAAAACCAAGCAGATGAAACATGCTCGTTGCCCTGACATGGTTTTCACATCCTCTCAGTGCTCATTTGTATTTTGCTACATTGTGTATGACCATTGCTTGTCCGACTACCCTTCTGGCGTTTAACCCCTTTTGCCAGAATGGGTAGTCAGAAGGGAAGCCAAACGACCCTGGCACACGGCTGACACTCATTCTGGCAAACGACCGTGTCATATGGCTGACGCAATACTCTGGCATTACTATCCTTGATATTCCAGTGACATATTCTGTTATTAACCCCTGCTCGGTATTCATATTACTTACCCTGTCAGGGTAATTCAAAGAGATTCGAAAGGTCACCGCACGTTCGGTGACTTTTCGTTCTCTTCAATTCGGTTCCTTTTGCCGATCCTATTTCGGCGTCCCTGCGGTGTATTCAGCAAGCACCACAGGGCCCCCGAATTGAGGGGAAAAGCTGCCGCAAACCCAACGAAAACTAACTGCAAAACCCAGCGTATGCATGCCGAAAACCCTCAAAAACATCTGGATTAACCTGCCGAAAACCACGGAAAAACCCGAGCAGGAGCCGATCGCAGCAGCCGGGAAAAAGCCGAGACCGCAGAAGAGGCAGTGAATAAATTAGGAAAACAGTTTGCATGAATGATTGAAAAGTGAAACACTGTTTGCAAAGAAACTACTGAGCAAAAATGTCTGAAATTTACATATGAGGTCCAGGGAATGATAATAAAGAGGGCTGCTACAGAAAAAATAAGTAAACTTAAAAAAAATCTGACTTTTAAAAAAAAAAAATTAAGAAAAATGCTTAAAATATTCTAAAAAATATATAAATAAATATTTTATAAATTAATATTTGCAAAGAAACTACAGAACGGAAATGTCTGGAATTTACATATAAGACCCAATGAATGATAATAAAAAGGGCTCTTACAGAAAAAAGAAAAAACGATTTAAAAAAAAATGTTTTTTTTTTCCTCGCAAAAATATCCTGAGAAATGCCTAAAAGATCCTAAAAAAAAATCTATAAATAAAGAGACTTTTTACTGCAGAATTTTATAATGAACGGTTTATTAGATATTGAATTAAAACGGGAATATTTTTAACTTTGAAGTCTATGGGATTCTCCTGAATAAATTTGCCGAATTAAACCACCGAATGGCAGGGCATTTTGGGAACCTTTCACTGCTGGTTTGTGTTCTCTGAATAGCCGAAGCATTGCTTTTTCATGGGGTTTTCACTGCCCTCTAACAGGCACCGAACAGGCACCGTATGTTCAGGCAATTCGCCAGGATTTGGCGAATTGCCTGCTCTCTGGATAGCTCTCAAGCAATTCGGATCTCTTTGAATAACCCTGTGTGTGTGTCTGGCTCAAGAATATCCTGGCCTCAGGCTCATGAGTACCCTTACTGTTAACCCTGTGTGTGTGTACATCCCTAAGCTTCCTCCTTCCTGGTAATAGGTAGTCGCACCGACCGTTCGAAGGATCGGAAGTGTAGGATAGTCGTTCTGCGTACAGGGACTAGCTTGTTAGTAATCGTGGTGGAATGTGACTCACTGTGGGATGAGAGGCGAGTATCTGATTTTAGAGGGGGTTTCAATTGGTGCTGATTAATTCTGCAGAAACTGAATCAGCACCAGCTTCTAGCTGTGGGTAACTTTTCCGTTAGTCGCAGCGGTGTGTAATTAGCGTTGAGACTTTGTAATCCTAACGCTAATTACTCTTTGCATTTCCCAAGATAAGCACAGGGAGCATAAAGTACATCAAGCTCACTCTATAAAGTGCATTCTCTGATGCGCTTGTAGCGCTGTTTGATTTGGCTTTCTGGACTAAGCTGATATTGCCAGTAGGGGGAGCCAGAGTATAACGTATGAAAGAGACTATGCTGGACTTAAGGACTCCATCTCCCAGAGACCTTTGTGAAGAGGACAGGAAGTGGGCGTGCTGGCACCAGGAAAGACATCAGGAGCCTCGTGCATGGCATGGGCAGAGCGAGCAGATCAGCTGGACGAGTAAGACGCATGCAGTACATTGTCCGGGATCACAACCAGGCCGGAGCGTGGATCGAGGCGTATCCAGTGCTGGAGATCAGGGACAGAGTGTGCATTGTTGCATACCACATTCCAGTGAAGTGCGGTGAGGTCAGCGGCTGGTGAAGCACTGACTAATATCAGAGCCAGATATACACAGGGTTACGCAGTCACAATTTACGCATTTGATTATCGTTATATGTAGATCATGGCATCCTATTACAAAAACTTAAAAACTCTGGTATTGGTGATAGCACGCTAACCTGGTTCCAATCATATGTGTCTAATCGGTCGCAATATGTGTCCATTTCTGACAGCACTTCCCTTCCCCTCCCAGTCACGTGCGGTGTACCCCAAGGCTCGATACTCGGCCCCCTACTATTCACAATATTCATAAATGATCTGCCCAATGTCTGCAAAACCTCAACTGTACACATGTACGCAGACGACACTGTAATCTATACCAGCCAACCAAATCTCCCGCAGCTGGAGGCCGTGCTGCAAGACCAATTCACAGGGGTAGAAAAGTGGATTGCAGATAGCAAACTTTTTCTAAATACTGACAAAACTGTTACAATGCTCTTTGGAACCGCACCTAAACTATACAAATTGCAAACACTCCATATATGTGTGGGGACAAGATTAAATAACACACTGACTACAATCACTTCTCTCAAATATCTAGGTATGTGGTTAGACCCAAATCTATTCTTTTGGCCCCCACATTGAAAAACTCTCATCTAAACTTTACCCCAAACTAGGTGCCCTGTACAGAAACAAATCCTGCCTGAGTCCTGCAGTAAAAAAGCAGATTGTACAACAAATGCTTATGCCAGCTATTGAATACGGAGATGTAGTGTATGCAGGCGCCCCTCAAACACACCTCCAGAAACTTACTACATTGTATAACTCATTCTGCCGCTTTGTGCTACAATGTAACTACATGATCCACCATTGTGACATGTTAAAAGAACTAAACTGGCCGTCGCTGGAATCTAGACACACCCTTCACCTTTCCAACTGGTGTTTAAGAGCTTTTCTGGGAAGCTACCACCCTACCTGAATAGGCTGCTTCCCTCAGCAGTTCCCTCATCCTATAACCTCAGATCCAGGACCTGCACTTACTTGCAATACCGCAATACAAAAAGAAAGTGACTCGATCCTCATTTTCCTACAGAGCACCGCAAATATGGAATAACCTCCCAGACGCCATCAAATCTTCCCTCAGTCTAAAGTCCCTTAAGCGTTCCCTATTAACATACCTCAATACGAAATGCACCTGTAAACATGTAACATAATGACTTTATTTCCTACATATTTTTTTTTCTGTTAATCTGTATATTTGGTTTTGTGTTTAATATCTTGCATTTTACTATTTTGTATTTCTGTAACATTTCAATGTTCTTGAACCCAGGACATACTTGAAAACGAGAGAAATCTCAATGTATCCTTCCTGGTAAAATCCTTTATAAATAAATAAATATAGGAGAATAGAGTTTCACTATTTATACTCTAGTTTACCAATTAAAATACCAATAGAGGGCGCTATTACACTTTTACTTTAAAGCAAAGTTGCGCTTACAATACTGACCAATAGAGGGCACTATTACACTCTTACTTTAAAGTAAAGTTGCACTTACAATACTGACCAATAGAGGGCGCTATTGCATTTTACTTTAAATTAAAGTTGCACTTACAATACTGACCAATAGAGGGCTATTTGCGCCCCCTATTGATCACTATTGTAAATACATATGCTGTGTAGGCAGGGCTTTTCAGCAATTATGCAGGGACGGAGAGCCAGCCAGCTAGCTAGCTGGCTTTTTTTAGGGTAAAAAAGGGTTTAAGGATTATATCTGGTGGCAGGACAATAGAATAGTCAGCTCACTAAGTTTTCACTGTAGTTCATTCCCAATGTCTGTGGAACTTGACTCGCTGTTCCTTGGGGGAAAAAATAATGAACTGTGGGGGTTAATGACTGATATATAGGGCATAGTGATTAAATTATTATTATTGGGGAGATCATTTCTGAAATGCGGGCTGTGCATAATACTGAGGTCCCCACCTCCAACCCACAGTATGTGTGTGTTTATCGCACACACATGCGCTCAGCACACTCTGGAGGGGGTTTGTCACAGTCACACAAGTCATGCTGCTGTGATCTGCCTGCCCGCCCCCCCCCACCCCCCACGATTGACGAGGACTGTCCCGCGTCAATCAAACCATGGGGAGCACTTTGGTGGGCTTTTTTTTAAAAAAAGAAATTGCTTGAGACAATGGAGCTTTCCCATTGGCTCAAGGTTTCATTTGTTGTCATTGGAGGCAAGGACGAGCGTGCCTGCCATCAGCTTGAGCTCCGCAATTAGCGTAGCGTTGAGCTGCGAAAATTTTGTAGCCTAGGCTGGCTCAGTGCTGCCCCTGCTGTCTGTGTAGTGAATAACACACACACACACAAACTGTGAAAGTGCAGGAGAAAAAAAAAAGCTGACAGAGAAGAAGCAAGCACAGCGAGGGAGTGAGGAGCAGGTGAGTATGAGAACTTGTTTCAATAAATAACCATTTATTTACAGTTTAAATACACACACACATCACATGTCATTACAACACAATGAGCACATTAATTTACTGGAATGGCGGGGGAGGCTGCAGGTGGTGGATCGGTTCCTGTTGCGGAGATCCGGCATCGGAGGAGCAGATTCGTTGGCACCGGGTTCTAGTCGGCGGAGAGAGATCTTTTGGTCGGGTCATCGGTTCTGGACACAGTGTTCACCAGATGGGAGAGAGGCCTCAAGACCCACGGTTCCGAGAAATCGCGCCCTTGGTTGATTGCTTCAATTCACAGGGCCCCAGTGTTGACTAGTCGAAGATATTTTTGTTCATTCACTGGCCAGTTGAATCTAGTACCCGGGCCCCCTAAGACACCGATTTATGAGCTTTTTTTGAACGGTACTTAAACTCACGAACGGAGGGGTATTAACTGTTTCTTTTCTGCCGCGTGTTTTTCCCACGTTGCGCATTACGTCATTTAACTCAGTTAAATCGTTATGCTTCAAAGTATATGTATATTCAATGCCACTTTATTGCTCCAGTAAAGTATATAACTTAGAAAATCCACAACAGTGTGCTGGTGTATAGTAATTATTAGTGCGGGGAGACTATCCTGAGTTTATTCAGTGGCTCCTCCGGGGGTGTGCGCTACACGCTAATGGTTTTTTTAACCCATTAGTGGTCGGAATGTAATATGGGGGTCCTGCGCTAGGGCCACTTAACCTAACGCTGCGTTAAGTTAGTAATAGGGCCCAATCTTAGCTCAAATGAAGCTGTTTATACCAAATTGCCCATAGCAATAGTGGTTGGTGAATAACTTCCTTTGTGTAATAAACTACACCACTGAGATCTCTGGAGCCTGCAATGTTTATTTTTTTATGCAATTAGGCAACATTGAAGGCAGAATTCGGTTAAATAGGAACGCTTTCAGTGACTTTTCGAGCACTACATTTGCATAATATTTGATTCTTATTAAAGGGTTTCACTACATAAAGACAAGTCCATAGAAAAAAACTTGGACCCAAAGGTCCAAAAATCGGAGCTTCAAACCAGCATCACAGGACTAAACCTCATTTAGATAAGTATCAAACGGAAAAAAAAAAAAACACACAAAGTGGCTATTTTATCATGCCTTATGGCTATTATTGATGCCACAAATGCTGGTTTAGATAAAGTACATAAAGAGTTTGAAACAATTTTTATTAAATAGTTACATAAACATAAAAAATAATATGAATGATTTGTTCAGATTGGTTTCAAATGGGTCTCAATTTCCAAATGAATGGGATCTCTTTTAATCCCAGGAAATAATGGGTTTGGTGTCCGGAATGATAAATAATACAGCTCCCTCTATCGGGTAATATGACAAAATTATTCATTCATTCATTAAAGACAAGTCTCTCTCCACTGGCTCCTTTCCATCCGCCTTCAAACACGCGCTAGTTACCCCTTTACTAAAGAAACCATCCCTCGATCCCAACTCTCCATCCAACTACCGCCCTGTATCCCTGCTTCCCTTCACATCAAAGCTCTTAGAAAAACTAGTCTTCGACCGCCTCTCCCTCTTCCTGTCCTCCAATTCCCTACTTGACCCCCTGCAATCTGGCTTCCGTCCCCTACACTCAACTGAAACTGCCCTCACCAAAGTCACCAACGACCTCCTAACTGCTAAAAAACACGGCCACTATTCTATTCTCATACTGCTCGACCTCTCGGCTGCTTTTGACACTGTTGACCACCCCCTCCTTCTACAGACCCTCAACTCTCTGGGTCTCGGTGACACTGCACTCGCTTGGGTCGAATCCTATTTATCCAACAGGTCCTTCTGTGTGTCCTTTGCTGGTAACTCCTCCTCCTCATTGCCTCTATCTGTTGGTGTACCTCAAGGCTCTGTCCTTGGTCCACTGCTCTTTTCCATCTACACCTCCTCCCTGGGCAAAATCATCAACAGCTTTGGCTTCAATTACCACCTCTACGCTGATGACACTCAGATCTACCTCTCTACCCCTGATCTATCTCCCCCTGTCCTTTCAAAAGTCAGTGACTGTTTATCTGGCATCTCCTCCTGGATGGCCTCCCACCACCTAAAGATCAACATGTCAAAGACTGAACTCCTACTTATTCCTCCCTCCAATGCCTCCCCACCTCCTGACTTCTCTATCACGGTGGAGGGTATCACCATTTCCCCATCAAACCAAGTTCGCTGTCTTGGAGTTACACTTGACTCTGCTCTTTCCTTCATCCCCCACATCCAGTCTCTTTCCTCCTCCTGCCGATACCAACTGCGTAATATTTCCAGAATTCGGCCATTTCTTACCGCTGTCACCACAAAACAACTCATACACGCCCTGGTAATCTCCCGACTCGACTATTGCAATAATCTCTTATCTGGCCTCCCTCTGTCCCGCCTCTCCCCCCTACAATCCATCCTGAACGCCTCCGCCAGGCTAATTCACCTCACCCGCCGCTCTGTCTCTGCCGCTCCCCACTGCGAGTCCCTTCACTGGCTCCCCATCCACTGCAGAATTAAGTTCAAAATCCTTATCCTTACCTACAAAACCCTCACTAACTCAGCTCCCCACTACCTGTCCTCACTAATCACCAAATACACCCCAGCCCGCTCCCTAAGGTCAAACAGTGACCTGCGACTAGCTTCTCCCCGCATCACCTCTTCCCATGATAGACTGCAGGGTTTCTCACGCGCAGCCCCCACTCTCTGGAACGCTCTCCCTCGTACTGTCAGACTTTCCCCTAACTTCTCTTCCTTCAAACGCTCCCTTAAAACGTTCCTATTTAGGGAAGCCTACCACCCAACTCACTGACGCAACCATCAATCACTCTCACCTTACAGTCCTCTCCTCCTGTTTCCAACCCCAACCCTCCCAGATTGTGAGTTCCTACGGGAATAGGGCCCTCATCTCCTCCTGTACTGTTTGTCAAATGTTGTTCAATGTATTGTAACCCTGTCTATACTGTGCTTATTGTACAGCGCTGCGGAATATGCTGGCGCTTTATAAATAAAGAATAATAATAATAGTAAAAGTCCATGTGTTAACAAGTGTCCAACCAGTCTACTCCGTTTAACATTCCAGTGCTTTTGCATTCCTTGTAAGCCTGGCGTCTATCTACCTTCTGTAGTCCTATGGACAGGTGCCATGAGAGCGAGGTAGGCTGCGGTGCTGGATGCAAGGTGTATCTAAACATTACGAAGAAGAAAAAAAGGTTAGAGGGGTCGGCAGGGGCTCATAATATATAATTTCAGACAAATAACATTCCGTCATTATGAAAGGACAGCTCCTATAGTATGGCTGCGAGGCCACCTAGTGACTGAAGTCGGTACAATAATTAATATTTCGGTAAGGTGACCTTGACTGTCAAGTGTGCCAAACATTCACTGCAATTCAAATACAGCTAGTTATTAATAGCATACAGGGTTATTCAAAGTGCTCAAAATCTTGGCCGAAAGGTAACCGAACAGTGAAGTTCAGCGTATGATTACCTTTCCTGGCCATTCGGCTATTCAGAGAGCAGACAGTTCGCAAAATGTTGGCGAATTGCCTGCACATACGGTGGCTGTTTGGTGCCTGTTCGAGGGCAGTGAAATCCCCATAGAGCAGCAATGCTTAGTCTGTTCAGAGAACAAAAACCAGCAGTGAAAAGTTGCCGAATTGCCCTGCTATTCGGTGGTTTTATTCGACAAGTTTATTCAGGCGAATCCCATAGGCGTCAATGTTAAAAATATTCCCCTTTTAATTCAATATCTAATAAACCGTTGATTATAATAGTCTGCAGTAAAAAGTCTCTTTATTGATACATTTTTTTTTAGGATCTTTTAGGATTTTTTCAGGATATTTTTGCGAGAAAAAAAAAAATTAAAATTGTTTTTTCTTTTTTCTGTAACAGCCCTTTTTATTATCATTCATTGGATCTTATATGTAAATTCCAGACATTTTCGTTCTGTAGTTTCTTTGCAAACAGCGTTTCACTTTTCAAACATTCAAGCGTACTGTTTTTTTTTGCTTTTCACTCCATTCGTCTGCGGTGTCGGGTTTTTCCGGCGGCTTCTCTGTGCTGTGATCGGCGGCTGCTTGGGTTTCTCCGGCATGTTCGGGGTTAACCCAGATGTTTTTGCGGGTTTCGGTGTGCGTTCGCTGGGTTTTGCGGTGTGTTCAGCGGGTTTGCGGCAGCTTTTCCCTGCACTACGACGACCCTGTGGTGCTTGCGGAATACACCGCAGGGTCGCCGAAATGGGATCGCCAAATCGCACCGAATTGACGAGAACGAAAAGTCACCGAACGTGCGGTGACTTTCGATTGTCTTTGAATAACACTGATAGTTCTTAGAATTATCTCATTTAGAGTGTGTCCTACTGATAAATAAAAAATATCTAATTACCAAAAAAAAAAAGTAACAAACAAGAAATGTACTTGAAAACGAGAGAAATCTCAATGTATCCTTCCTGGTAAAATACTTTGCAAATAAATAAATAATTACAATATTCGATTTTTATGTCTTTCAAAAATTTAAATAAGTAAATCTTCATTTGGAGGAGATGGCTCAGAGCTTCAGGTAGAACACAAAAGCTAGTAGGGCCACACTAATGAGTACCCCTAATTATATAATATTCTAAATTAATTGAATCAAAGCTGGCATGCCCTACTCTTATTTATTAATGCGTACATATTAATGAATACCTTTTTTTAAAGTACTTAGAGAATCCTATTCATACATAACCCCACATAATTACTTAGAAAGTGCCAACATATTCAGTAGCGCTGTATGATGGGTAGAACAAACCAAACTTAAAATTAACGAATAAAATTGACAGATTGTAATAGAATACAATAGGAATAGAATACCTTAGTCACGTGAGCTTACAATCCAAGCAGGAGTGGGGTGACACCGGGCGCAGGTAAATTGCACAATATGAGAAGTAATGGGATGCGTGGGGCTGTGTGGGAGACAGATCAGAGGTGCAATGGGGAGATTACAGAGTGAGTGGATAGACCCTCTGTAAAGTAACGGTGTTTCAGAGACATCTTGCAGATTAATTCTATACATCCAGGGGGGATATGTGACATTAAGGAGGACAAAACATTTTGACTCCGAATGGTAATCACTACATATACTGTCCAACTGCTTGCGTTCTAACCTTTTCCGTGTAGCCCCATGATTTCGATGTGTCCCCCTCCTAAAGGAACAAGCAAATATCCCCCGCTTTTTTAAAAAACAAAAAATTAGATCTGCTGCTTTGCATTGCTCTGTAGCTATTATCTCACTCACGAGCCAGTATTTAATTGGGTTATTCAAAGAGGGCCGAACTGGCCACCAAATTGCATCGAATGGTGAATTTCCCCATACGGTGCAATTTCGTGGCCATTCTATTAAAAAGCTAGCGATTCGCCAAATATCGGCGAATTGCCAGCAAAATACAGTGATTTTCGGCAGCAGTGAAATTCCTCATAGAGAAGTAATGGATAATCTATTCAGAGAACACTGAACAGCTCCGAAAGGTCAGTGAAATGCCCTGGATTTACAGTGGTTTCATTCCACAGGTTTAACCACTTCGCTGCGGTGGACGCGCTCAGCGCGTCCAACCGCAGGTAGCGTTCCATGCGGTGGACGCGCTGAGCGCATCCTCTCTTTGGAGCCAGCGTTCGGCCGGGTTCCGGCCGATCGCTGGCCCCCCCGGTGCGGGCTAACATCCTCGATGTCAGCCCAGCACCCGGAACCGCCGCCAGAGTAATTAGGTGTAATCGCGGGGGCGCGATGACACCTAATTCAGGCGCCCCCCGCATGTGCGGAGGAGGCGCCTGAAAGGGGGGGGGGGGGGGAGGTCCTTCGGACCTCCCTCCCGATCGGCGGCGTGCAGGGGCTTAACCCAGGCACCGTTTGGAAGGGCACAGCCTGCCCTTCCAAATGGTACCTGGCATTAACCCCATGGGGGCCGGATCACGAATCGGCGCCGAAAAGCGCCGGTTCGTGATCCTTTCCCGGAGCTGGTCGACATCTTGGATGTCGGCCAAGCTTCCGGAATGCCCCCTGAGGACTGGCGTCATCGTGCATAACACGATGACGCCAGTCCTGGAGTTAACCCCTAACTGCCACCAATGGTGGAGATAGGGGGTTCCAATGAACCCCCTATCTCCCGATCCGTGGCAGATAGGGGTTAATGTTTGGTATTGTTGGATCGGCCAGAGCATGGCCGTTCCAACAATACCAAACAGGAGTATAAAAAGTTTTAATTAAAAAACAAATTAATTAAAAAAAAAAAAAAAAAAAAAAAAAACAAGTTTTTTTTCTTTTTTTTGGTTTGTTAACCCCTTAAGGACGGGAGTAATTTTACAACTTCGGCGCTGTTTCGGAAGTAGAAGTTTGCGGAGCTCATTTTGACCATTTTTAAGTCACGTATTATTATACCACCCAGACAAATTATATATTGTTCTTTCCGGCAGACTCGGCAGATTAATAATATATCATTATTATATGTATATGTCATGCCCAGCCAAAATGCTGTTACAAAAAATGTAAAAAAAAAAAAGTAAAAAAATTAGAATTTAATAAAATTCCAATCTTCCACAGTGTGTAAAGTGTTTTTTTTTTTAAATTTTATTATCCGAGGCTCTGCGGTCATATTCTATGGGGTAGATTTGTTAAAAAAATTAGAACGGGGAACCCATTTTTTTTTTGGGGAGAAATTGCGTGATTTTAGCCAAACCCCCCCAAAAAAGAAATCATTAGTGAAGCATCATTGTTCACATTATAATTAAAATGTGAACAATAGTGCTGCATTAAAAAAAAAAAAAAAAAAAAAACACGTATTTTTTTATTTAATTTATTTTTTTATTATTTTTACTTTTTTTTAACTTTTATTTTACTTATAACATGGTCATGTTTGATATCATTGGAAAGGCCATGCTCTGGCCTTTCCAGCCATATCATACATGACCCCCTAGCTGCCACCAATCAGGAGATAAAGGGGTTCAAAGAACCCCCCTATCTCCTCTAAGGGATTTCCATAGGAAATCCCTTTGCAGCTAGGGGGTTCCCCGGTTAACTGACATCAGTTGACCGGGGAGGGGACCCAGAGGTGGGGGCTGCCATCCAAGATGGCGGCCCCCACCGGAAAAAGGCCGCGATCGGGCACAAATTAGTGCCCGGTCGCGACCCGGCAACTAAGGGGTTAACCCCCCATACATCGCTGGAAAGGTCAGGCTGTGACCCTTCCAGCGATGCTGGCCACAGCCGCCTGGTCCCCGGCGATCGGGAGATAGAGGGATCCAAAGGATCCCCCCCTCCCCTTCAGGCGCTTCCCCTGCTCCGGCCGGGGGGACGACGACGCCTGAAACTGACATCATCGCGCCACCATCATCGCGGGAGTCAGAGCAGCGTGGGAGCGACCGGAGGAGGTGAGTAAGGGGACTGTAAACGCCGGAGGGGGGCTGTAAACGCCGAGGACGTACATTTACGTCCTGCGGCGTCAAAGCCCGCCTAATGCAGGGCGTAAATGTACGTCCTGCGGCGTTAAGGGGTTAATGCAGCAATATTGTTCCCATTTCAATTATAATGTGAACAATGATGCTGCACTAACGATTTTTGTATGCGGTGCGTTTGTTAAAAATCGCATAATTTTCCCCAAAAAAAAATGTAATGAGACCCCATCTCTAATTTTTTTAACAAGCGCACCCCATACAAAATATAACCGCAATTGCTCGCATCTTAAAATGTGAAAAAAAACACTTTACACGTTGTAAATTATTGAAAATTCATATTTTATTGCATTTTTTGTTATAATATACAGACAGGTCATGACGTATACATATAATAATGACATATTATGAATCTGCTGAGTCTGACGGAAAGAACGATATATAATATGTCTGGGTCATATACTAAAATAAGCCTTCAAAACACGTTTAAACATGATGAGCAAAACCGGTAAAAATGACCTCAGCACAGAGGCGGGAAAAGCCTCAGCAGTGAAAGGGTTAAGCAGGCGAATCCCATAGGTTTCAATGTAAAAAAAAAATCGTTTTTATTAAATATTTATTCAACCGTTTATTCTTCTCATTTGCAGCAAAATGTCTCTGGATTTTTTTTAGCCATTTTCGGTGCAATATTTCCTTTTAAATGGTTTTTTTCTGTAAAAAACATTTTTATTATTTCTGAGCATTTTCATGCTGCGCTTATTTTGAAAATGCCTTTTAAAAGTTGCATTTTTTTATTTTATTTTACTCCATTCGGCAGCTTGTCGGCTTTTTTCAGCAGCTGGTCGGCACTCTGTTCGGCAAGTCGTCTGCTTTTTTCAGCTCGATTTGACAGATCGCCCGATGAATTTGGTGTTTTTTTAAAAATCGGTTCAGCAGTTTTGCCGATCTATGCGGCGGTTTTTCGGATTTGTTCGGCGGGTCATTTGCTGCACTTCAGGGAACCTGCGGTGAATGCTGAATTCACTGCAGGGTCGGCTAATTTGACTCACTGAAATGTGGCGAACAGGAGAGCCCTGAAATGACTGTGATATGTTGGTGCTCTCTGAATAACCCTGTAAATCATTACAATATATTCATTATACCAGGAATTGACAAATTTATAACATGTGATGTTTATATATAGAATTTCATATTTTTTTTAATCCAGTCATTTAGGAGCCAGAGTGACCTTTTAGACGCCAGTAGTTATCTGGCTCCTGCATTTCTCAGTCTCAGGGTTATGCCACCAGTAACACCGCTTGTTCGCTTATATAATGAGGCTCACATCACCTCAATGATTGGTCCAAGCTGATTATCTCCACCGAAGCCACCCCGGTGACATCATTAAACTGGATAACAGAAAGGAGTTCAAAGAAAATTAAAATACATTTATTCCCAATGTGTTACGGCTAATTCAATATAATGGGGAAGCGTGGGTTTAGAACAGGGGTCAGCAACCTTGGCCCCCTGATGTTTTGGGAACTACATTTCCCATGTGGTTCAGTCAGTCCAACGGGTGACTGAGAATCTTGGGAGATGTAGTTCCCAAAACATGAGGGAGCCATGGTTGCTGACCCCTGGTTTAGAAGCTAGTCAGAAACCTGGATGTGCATAAAACATATACAGGGTTATTCAGAGAGAGGTGAAAATCAGGAAAATGACTGGAGAAGTGAAAATTCTAGGTCAAAATAGACGATTTGGAAAGTGAGATGATTGGGAGACTTTTTCTGGTTTGGCTATTTTGACCTCGAATTTTCCATTCTCCAGTCATTCTCCTGGTTTTCACCGCTCTCTGTATAACCCTGATAGTGTAGTGATACACATGGTAGCAGAAAGAGGAACCCAATAGATTAACCCCTTAAGGACCCAGGACGTACCATGTACGTCATTGCAGGGGTCTCTTTGACCGCTGACGTACATGGTACGTCCTGCGGTTTTTTTGAGCGCTGGAAGCGATCGGATCGCTTCCAGCAGCTCAAACGCCATTGCAGGCTGCCTGGGAGTCCAGGCATCCGTGCAATGGCGGTGAGAAGTGCCGGGGCACCTTGTGATCGCTCCCCGGGAGCGATCAACATCCGGTTTTACCGGAGAGGTGCCCGGCACTTCTAGAGAGCGCTGGAAGCGATCGGATCGCTTCCAGCTGCTCTGTGTATATTGCAGGGATGCCTCGACATCGAGGCATCCTTGCAATATGCTTACCTGCCGCCGGTCCGCTAAGTGATCGCTCCCCCCGAGCGATCACTTCCGGTAGCGGCAGGAAGTACTGAGTGCCACGAGGTATCGTGGCACTCAGTACAAAAACGATCACATGAGTGATCAGGTGCCTCGAGGGATCAAGGCACCCAGCAGAGTAAAAAAAGGTGTAAAAAAAGTAAAAAAAAGTAAAATAAATCAATAAAATGAATAAAATAAACTGACAGCCAAGATGGCGCTGCCCTTCTAAGGGCAGGGTCATCTGGGGCTGAGTGGGATGTTCCTAGCCTGCCCTCAGAGAGGCAGGCTAGCAACATCCAATCAGAAGTAAAAAAAAAATCTAAATAAAATTTCTAATTTGTCAGGTCAGGTCAATATTTTGTAAATATTGGCCGTGACCTCTGTGATTCTCCCTCCTCTCCTCACTTGTGTTTTGGTGAGCGAGAGGAGAGATCAGATTTGACAGGTTAGAGATTTTAGTGAGATTAGAAAAATTGAGGCAGATTTAGAGAGATTTTAGGGAGATTTAGAAGAATTGAGGCAGGTTTAGAGTGATTTAGAGAGATTTAGGTGTTTATTTGTATTTTCTTGTGAAACCCAACGGTTCTTCTAAGAACCAACAATCCGCTTATTATATATAATAATTATAAAATTTTATAATCTATTATATATAATGTCTGAGAGGGTGTACAGCGCCGAGGAGGCATATGCCATCCTGGCGTCAGAATCTGAGGCATCTGCGTCAGACTCAGACCCTGATTTCGACCCCGCTAACTGCTCAGAGACGTCGCTAGATACATTATCTACGCTGGCTGATGTATCTAGTGATGTTTCTGATGCAGATCCTGGGTCACCAGCTGCCAGCAGGAGATGCACAGCTCCAGCTGAGGAGTGGGTAGTGCCTCATCGCCAGAGGCCAGATATCCCTCCTTTCACGGCAAATCCTGGCATCAATATTGATGTTGCAGGATTTACCGCCACACAGTTTTTGCAGGTGTTTATGGGGGATGATTTGTTGGGCCACATCGTGGCCCAATCAAATCTGTATGCCCATCAGCATTGTGCTGCGAAGCCAGACTCCTACTTGGCAAGGCAGCAATGGACCCCACTAGATGTGCCAGAATTTCTGAAATTCTGGGCACTTACTATGCTGATGGGCATCATAAAGAAGCCCTCAATTCGCTCCTACTGGAGCAGTAGCCCCATCTGCTCTACCCCCAATGTCACGTAGAAGGTATGAAAACATTTTGCGTTTCATGCACTTCAGTGACAACAGCCTGTGCCCTCCTAGAGAGCATCCCCAGTTTGTCAGGCTGTATAAAATCCGCCCCCTGATTACCCACTTCGCCGCCAGGTTTGCAGAGGCTTATACACCTGGAAGGAATATCTGCGTGGATGAATCCCTAATGAAATACAAGGGAAGGCTGGGATTCAAGCAGTATATTCCTTCCAAACGCTCCAGGTATGGAGTGAAGGTGTATAAGCTCTGTGACAGCGAGAGTGGGTATACTCAGGCCTTCCGGGTGTACGAGGGAAAGGATAGTAGCCTTGACCCTCCAGGTTGCCCAGAACACATGGGAACCAGTGGCAAGATTGTGTGGGACCTACTTTTTCCCCTGATGAACAAAGGGTACCACTTGTATGTTGATAATTTTTATACGAGTGTCCCTTTGTTCAAGCTGCTGTATTGTTTTGATACAGCAGCATGCGGTACTGTTCGCAAGAACCGCGTAGGTTTCCCAGCACAGCTTGTCCGCACCCGGTAAAAAGGGGGGAGACCTCAGCTCTGCGCCAAGAGGAGCTGTTGGCGGTCAAGTACAGAGACAAGAAGGATGTATACCTTCTATCCACCATCCACACTGAGAGGTCTGTGGAGGTCTCTGTACGTGGCAGAGCTGAGCGCATCAGGAAGCCAGTGTGCATCAAAGCCTATAACCGGCATATGGGTGGGGTTGATCTGGCAGATCAGCTGCTCCAGCCCTACCAGATTATGCGGATGTCAAGGGCCTGGTACAAAAAGGTTGCAGTTTACCTGATGCAAATTGCAACCCACAATGCCTTTTTGCTCTGCAAAAAGGCAAACCGGAGTGACGCTGTCCTTTTTACAGTTTCAGCTCCAGGTCATTTCGGGGCTTTTGTACCAGGATGCACCTGCTCCCCGGGCGGTGATGGGGGACAGAGTTGGGGCTACGCATTTTATTTATAAAATCCTCCCTACTGAGGGCAAACAGAAACCCCAAAAAAGGTGCAGGGTGTGTTTCAAGAGGGGGCAGAGGAGAGACGCAATCTTTTACTGCCCAGAATGCCCTGGACAACCCGGTCTGTGTCTTGGGGACTGTTTCAAGATATATCACACTGCGTGATCTGTGATTTTTTTTTTCCTTTCTATTTTTTCTCACACTCCAGTTAGTTCAGTTTAGTTTTTTTTTTCTTTTACTGCACCAGACTTTTACATTTTATTCGTACATTTTTATGTTCTACAATTGGTGCTGTATTTTGCCAAAATCTTTGCACACCTATGCATGGGGGGCATGGGTGTACTCAGGAGACCTTGAAAACAACCTGGAGAGTTTTCATGCAGTAACAAACAACAGTGTCTCCTAAATCACAGTCCAAATCTAATGTGGGCGTAAAAATCTGAAAATTGAAAAATTACACCACACACCTTCTCAAATGTTTTGGGCTAAAACCGTTGCATCCATGGCATCAAAGCACTCCATATGCAATACCTTGGGGTGTCAACATAACAAATATAAACAATTTTCTGGCAATAATTCAAACTGGGGTATGCGGTAGACCCAAAACCAAAGATAGGCCTAGCTGAAGAAATAATCTCAATTTCAACTCCAATGACAAAGTCATAAAAATTGTATTTGAACCTTCCCAAAATCCTGGCAAACCTATGCATGGGGGGCATGGGTGTACTCAGGAGACCTTGCAGAAAACAACCTGGAGAGTTTTCATGCAGTAACAAACAACAGTGTCTCCTAAATCACAGTCCAAAACTGATGTGGGTGTGAAAATGAAAAATGACCACCAAACAGTATCCAATTTGTTTGGGGCAAACGGTTGCATCCATAGCATAAAAACACTCATTTACAATACTTTGGGGTGTTAGCTTACCAAATATATGCACGTTCATAAAACTGGGGTATGTAAAAAGGCCCCTAAAAAGAAGATAAGCAAAGAAGATACTGTATGTCAAATTAGAAAATTGACAAGCACATGTCAAAGATTGGCGTAGCACCCCAAAAACAACAGAACAAATCTATATATGGGTGGTATCACTTTACTCAGAAGATGTTGCTGAACATATTTTGGGGTGTTTTTTGGCAGTAACCCATAACTGGATTTGACAATTCATGCCTAAAGTACAATGTGTGTGAAAAAATAACACAAAAAGTGACTACCTGAAAATTTGACATAGAGCTAGTGCATGGAAAGTGTTAAAATACAACTCTTTGAAGCACCCTAGGGTGTGCCCTTTCTAAAAATATATGATTTGATGGGGGTAAATTACTTTGGCCGGCTTCAAAAATGTCCCAAATAGGACATGGGTGCATGATGACGAAATGTGAAAATTCCAAGTTGGAAAACTGAAATGCGGCACCCCCCAAATAAGGCCTATTAGCCCCCAAATGACCCGACATACCTATACATGGGTGGTATCAATTTACTCAGAAGATGTTGCTGAACATATTTTGGGGTGCTCTTTGGCAGTAAACCTTAAAGTTCACAGTACATGTATTCTTAAATTGCGTTCAAAAAAAAAAAAAAAAAAAAAAAAAAACCAAAAAAAAATTTTTTTTTCTCAAACTTTGGCATAGATTTGTGGTAAAATGGTTTGCATGGAAAGAGTCAAAATACCCCAAGTTTAATACCTTGATTTGTGTACTTTAAAAAAATATGTATATGTGGAGGGTTATTCAGGAATTAGTGACAGATATCAGTGTTACAATGTCACTATCACTAGTTTTGAAAATAAACTCTTTGGAAATGGCAAAGTGCTACTTGCACTTATTGTTGCATAAAATAAGGAAAAAAGCTAGGAATATGTAAACATTGGGTATTGCTAAACTCAGTACTAAATTTAGAAACTACTAAGGAATGAATTTTTTTTGACGGTTGTTGATACATAAGAAATTTTGGGGGTCAAAGTTCGAAAAAGTGGTGTTTTTTCAATTTTTTTGTCATATTTCACAATATTTTTTATAGTAAATTATATGAAATGATGAAAAAAATGGTATCTTTATAAAGTCCATTTAATGACGAGAAAAACAGTGTAAAATATGTGTGGGTTACATAAACGAGTAAGAGGAAAATTTGACGTAAACACTAACAGCGCAGAAACGTAAAAACAGCACCGGTCACTAAAGGACGGATTTGTGTAAAACCGCCCGGTCACTAAGGGGTTAAAAAAAAGGAAATGTGCAAACAGCTATTAGTTTGAAAAGTGCAAAGTTGAGTCAAAGTTCGCAGAGTTTTTTTATACGGTGTTACCCTTCAGCCAGATTTTACTTGAAACCTCTTAAAATGGTTTGGTTTCTTTTAAAATAGGAAGAACTCAACCAGGGTACAAAATAAAAATGTGTTTAAATGACAAAGGTTATCATGAAATTATTTTAATCCCTAACAGGGTTATTCAAAGAGAATCGAAAAGTCACTGCACGTTCGGTGACTTTTCGTTCTCTTCAATTCGGTGCGATTTGGTGATGCCATTTTGGCCACCCTGCTGTGTATTCAGCAAGCACCACAGGGCTGTCTTAGTGCAGGGAAAAGCCGCCGCAAACCCGCTGAACACACCGCAAAACCCGGCGAACACACACCAAAACCCACAAAAACATCTGGATTAACCCCGCCGATCACACCGCAGAGCAGCCACCGGAAAATCCCGACACCGCAGACGAATGGAATGAAGAAAAAAAACAAAAAACAGTACGCTTGAATGTTTGAAAAGTGAAACGCTGTTTGCCAAGAAACTACAGAAAGGAAATTTCTGAAATTTACATATAAGATCCAATGAATGATAATAAAAAGGGCTGTTACAAAAAAAAGAAAACTTTTCGCAAAAAATCCCAAAAAATGCCTAAAAGATCCTAAAAAAAAATCTGAAAACAAAGACTTTTTACTGCAGAATAAAATAAACTGTTTATTAGATATTGGATTAAAACGGCAATATTTTTAACATTGAAGCCTATGGGATTCGCCTGAATAAACCTGTCGAATTAAACCACCGAACAGCAGGGCAATTCGGCAACCTTTCTCAGCTGTTTTGTGTTCTCTGAATAGACAAAGCATTCCTTACCTATGGGGGATTTCACTGCCCTCGAACAGGCACCGTATGTGCAGGCAATTCGCCAACATTTGGCGAACTGCCTGCTCTCTGCATAGCCGAATGGCCAGGAAAGGTAAGCGTACGCTGAATTTCAGCGTTCGGTTACCTTTCGGAGCTCTTTGAATAACCCTGTATATGATGCACATTGTAAGGAGATGTAGCAAAGAGTTAATACCTCTGCATTAAGAGAAAGTGTTTTCAGCCTGACTGTATATGGAATTTAAGCTCCTGTTCCTGCAGTACAGGACACTCGGATTACTAGGGCTTGTCAGTGGTCTACTTCCTAAGTGGGCTATTTTCAAGTGGAGTTAAAAACAGGAATTCTACCTGAAATGTTACCAGAATCCACTTGGTTCACTCGAGACGAGGCCGGACCGGACACGAGCAAGGATTGTCTGAACACGAGTCTCTTCAGGAAAGGCAAACTTTATTGTGACGTCACAGAATGCTCAGACAGGATTGAATCGCAAAGACTGAGCATCGATTACACAGTGTCCTGAGGTTTTATACCCCAAATACATAATTAGGTACATCCCGATTAGCCCACCCCCCGGTGACACTATCCCACCCCACGTGGGTTAATACCTCCCTTTGTTAATACAAAGACATTCCATTAATTGGCCGTAAATTGGCAAACTTTGTGTTAGTTTCAGCAAATCATGATTAGTTGCTCTTACTGTTCCGGGCTGCGCCCCTTTCCCTAGCGTTTGTTACAGATGGCACCTGGTCTGATCTCTATACTCCTTTGTATTTCTGTGGGCCCCCACGACCTTGGTGTATCTACTTCTCTTCTCTCCTCCGTGCCAGGAACAGCAGAGATCTTTCTCAGGGCTTTAATTACTTTTTCTGCTAATCTACCACATTCCTAAATTTCTACGTATGCCTCATTCTAGTTTCAGCTAAAAACCTGCCTAGTTATTTTCAAGTGAACCAATATTCTGAACAAGATGGTCGCCAGGCTTATAATGGCGGCCATCCTCCAGCCTATTTCCACTTCATTCCCCCCTTGGCTCAAGCCTCAGGCTCTTCTCCTGAGACTTGTAGCCATTACACCTCACTATTTTTATTCTCAAGTTCCTCATACTTGGGGGGGGCCTATTTTTGTCGGGAACATACCTTGTGGGATAATCAGTGGTATGTTTTGTGTCTGTGTGGGTGTCAGTGCCTTCTTGCATAGCGGCCAGAGACAAAGCCCTATACGATACAGTAGTGCTCCTACAATCAAGATCACCACCACCATCAGAATCATAGATCCAATCTGCGAAATAAATCTCAGAATGGATCCAAACCAATCTCTGATTGCTCCGAACCCACGGAGTGGATTCCAGCCTTCAACAGCGATCCTCCTTGCTGTGTTCTGCAACTATGCTACCTTTTCTTGGTGATCTTGAATTACCTGGTAATAGTCAGGGACGTCATGTGTAGCGTTCTTGATGAAAGTGCAACATTCGTAATGCATTGTCATCTCACACAATCCATTCAGGGCTGCACTAATCTGTTCTAGTGCCATATTGTGTATCATTTGCACCTTTCGTATCGCTCGTACTTCCAGATTCAAGAACTGAATATCCCAACTAGTCTTATTCAAAATCTCATCCATCAAACTGGCATAACTGTTCATTCTTGCCATCAACTCTCTTCCCCATCCAGTCCATGCTGGAAGCCATGCCCATATTCGATCCGCTTTCTTGAATAGCTCTCTCTTCTGTCTTTCAAACACCAGTGGATACCTAGGGTGAAGTATTGTATCTGAATTAGTGTCCTCCCCCCTTACCTTCTGGATTGGGATCAATTTAGCCAAATAACACATTCCCGTTACTGTAGGTGGTACCCATGTGTAACACACTCCTTCACAGCACACCTGGTACCCTCCTTTCACTATGGTGATGAGTACAGTGTTCCCTTTGTTATTGCTATTGCAAGCTGTCTCAGTCGTCTCATCATATCCACCACATCTTGTTTTCCATTAGTTGCATTCGCAATCTCCTCCTCTTGCTCTCTAGTGAATTGCCTGCATCGTATGTATATATAATGTGCCTTCAGTCCTGTTCTGAATATGTAAATGTATGATGTCCAATTGAACTGACTTGAGTTACATATCCCATCCTCATTATTTATCACCTTATCTGGGCCTAATTGAAAACACCACTCTGGTTGGTACACTGGTCCTATTATGGGGTGCCCGGGACTGAAGGGTTCTGGTTTCTCCCTTGACATATCAACTGTCTGTACTGTAACATTTTCTGATGCAAACATACTCAAATTCATTGGGACAGATGCGAATGGTATATGAATGGTCTCTGGGTGCAATCTACTACACACCCAACACGTGGTTTGCCCAGACTTTTTAGCATAGTCATATTTAAATTGCACAAGTAGGTGTCCTTTTAGCTGGGTTCCAGATAGCGCCTCTCACTTTTGTCTCCACATGGTACGGTTCTCCATCACCGGGTGTGTACCATTACGATTTTTGGTGGTGCTTGGACACTTGGGGCATGTTTCACGTGACAGTCCATAAATCAGATGTGCAAGAAACAAAATCAGTACCAGAATTCCCCCAACTGTCAAAAACCCTTGGGCAATTCTCTTCACAGTCACATAAACCCAATCCCTCCCCGCCGGAATTTCAAAAACAAGACATTTCCGGTTGATCACGGGTCAGGGCCGGACCCCTAAAAATAACCCTCTCAGCATTCTCCATCAGTGGATAATTAGATCTCGCTGTATCCATCCATATGGGTGTTCTACCCATAGGTTGAGTATCTTGGATGCTTTCAGTCGAATCTCTCAAGGGCTCATGACTGTGGTCTTTGATAGCTTTAGTCTCAGTGGATTGGTCTCGTTGGTGACGACCTTCCATACTGGTTCAGGATTGGCTGCAGCTACCTTCAGTCTGGAGTGATGTATCCACGGGACCACCTCGGCAACCTTTACTGCTGTAGGGGTTGATAACAGGACAAAGTAAGGACCTCTCCATTTTGGGCCTAGTGGATAATTTTTCCACTCTTTCACCCATAGTTACAGACAATATTTATGCAGTGGAGGGTACAAAAAATGAGGTATATATCTCCCACCCAAGTATTCAATTTCTGCATTGCTTTACCCAACAGTACAACCTGATCATTCAATTTAGTTTCCCCTAATGCCCGAAGGTCCCCCTTAGCCATTAATCAGAGGGGTAGGCCGTCCAAACATAAGTTCGTACGGACTTAGCTTCAATTGGGGGGTTGGCCTGCACCTAATGTGTAATAAGACTATCGGGAGCACATCCAACCAGCCTAGTGACGTCTCTTGGCACAGTTTAGACATCAAATTCTTTAGGGTGCGGTTCATTCTCTCGACTTTTCCCGAACTTTGGGGCCTGTACGCAGTATGTAACTTCCAGGTGATGCCCAACAGTCGGGCAAGTTGCTGTAAACAGTTCTGTATAAATGCAGGGCCATTGTCCGACCCTATTTCAAGAGGCAGTCCGTAGCGTGGTATTTCTTTCATCAGACTTTTCACCACTTCCACTGTCTTTTCTCTTTGGGAAAGCTTCCACCCATCCTGTTAGGGTGCACACCATTACCGGTAAATATTTGTATCCTTTGCAGGGTGGCAATACTGTGAAATCTATCTGTAACGATGCCATTGGAGACAACCTCCAGGGAAGCAGCCAATCGGGCTGAGACGGGCCTGTTCTTGGATTATTCTTGGCGCATGTCACGCACTGCTGGGCCATTGCTTTGCAGATTACTGACAGTCCTGGTACGTAGAAATGCGGCTCCAGTTGCTGTTCCATCATTTCTCTTCCTCCATGGGTACTTGCGTGGAGCGTCCTTACAATCTCAGGCGCCAGTGTTGCTGGTAGAACTATTTGTCCATTCTCTAACTGGAACCATCCGTCTTCTCCATATCCGCCTTGTTCTTTCTCTTTTTCTGAATACACAGGTGTCCATTCACTCAGTGGCGCCGGTAGAAGTGCAGCCACCACTGGTTTTACTTTGTATTGTGCCAATTCTCCATGGTTCCCCCAGATGAATTCTTCTTTTGGGAAATAATAAATCGCCAGGCAAAGAACAGCAGATCTTGTCTCTCTTTTGAATTTCTCACTGCTGGTATGAAAAAGTTCATCGCACTTTTCTTCATTCTTGGCAGTTTGTTTTTGATAAGGATCTCCTTGAGGAAGAACCTCACCAATGGGGCTTGGTATTCTTCTGCTCCCAATTCTCCCAAACTTGACAATATCCGTGTAATTCTCAAATTATTGTGAGGGTTGGTTGTTAGATTTTCAAAACGTGAGGCGAAATTTTCTGCTCGTTCAACTTCTGTTACTGTTGTATCATTATCTTCTCCGTACTCCATTAATTTTACGCCGAAGAATTTCAGCATCATTTTGTATGCTCTGCGGAGTCTGTGCTGAACTTCTGAGGTGTTAATCATAAGACGTGTCTCTTGAGGGTTCAGAGGAGTGGAGTAGAAATTTCGACCTTGGGACCGGGTTGGGAAAAGCCATTGGATATAATCATGATTGAGTTCTAATAGTTCGTAGTTATTGTGCCATTTGTGCAAAACAATTTCAATAAATTCGCCTCCAGGTTCAAATTTCCTCCAGTTCATGTAGAAGTCGTTGTTTGGCATAGCAGGTTGGTCCTCTTGCTTGCAGAGCAGAAGTTTGGCTTGATCAGATGTTAGCAATGGTCTAGCAGCCGCTTTTGCGGCCTGGTCAGCACGCCTGTTGCCTTTCGGGATTTCACCATGACCTGTCTGGTGGCCACGACAGTGCATGATGCTGACAGCACTTGGTTTCCATACGGCATCCAGAAGGGCTGTTATTTCAGTTGCATATTTGATTTGCTGTCCTGAGGAAGTTAGTAGACCTCTTTCTTTGTAGAGTGCGCCATGTGCATGGACAGTCATGAAGGCATATTTGGAGTCTGTGTAGATGTTTACTCTTTTACCTTCCGAGAGTTGTAGGGCCCTGGTCAGGGCTGTTATTTCAGCCAGTTGTGCAGATGTATGGCCTGGTAGAGGATTTGCTTCAATAATTTCCTCCGTTGAGACAACCGCATAGCCGGAGACTTTCTTCCTATCATCCATGTAACTGCTACCATCAGTGAATAGCTGTAGATCGTATTTGTCTAGGGGTACGTCTTTCAAATCTGGCCTGCTACTGAACACTTCTTCCATGACTTGGAGACATTCAGGATTTGGATCCTCTTCACAGTCAGGCAGTAAAGTAGCAGGGTTCAAGGTAGCGATGAGGTCCAAATGAACCCGTGGATTCTCACACATCATAGCTTGGTACTTCGTCATCCGGCTATTGCTGAACCAGTAGCTTCCTTTTACGTCCAGCATGGGGCACCTTGACATGAAGAACTTGTCCAAGTGTCAGCTTGTCTGCTTCTGCTATCAGCATTGCTGTGGCTGCCACAGCTTTCAGGCATGGGGGTAGGCCGCAGGCCACAGGATCAAGTTGCTTGGAGAGATAGGCCACCGGCCTTAGCCAAGAGCCAAAACTCTGAATCAGCTCTCCTGTAGCTGTTTGATTGTGTTCATGCACGTACAGCTGGAAGGGCTTGCTGTGATCTGGCAGTCCCCAGCTTCCATTAACAGAGTCTTTAACTGCAGAAAGGCTGCTTTTTGTTCTTCTTCCCAGAGAAAGGGGTCATCCTCTCCTCCTCTTGTGGCTTGATGGAGGGGCTTAGCAATGTCTGCGAAGTTGGGGATCCACAGGCGGCAGAAGCCTGCGGCTCCCAGGAATTCACAGACTTGTCTCCTTGTCTTTGGTTGGGGTATTCGGCATACTGCTTCTTTTCTCTCTGCCCCCCAGTGCACGCTTGGTACCTGTTAAATCGAAAACCTAGATATTTCAGTCTGTTTACATATTTGTGCTTTCTTTTTGGACACTCTGTAACCTGCATGACACAGCAGATGTAGCAGGGCTTTTGTGGCAGAGAGGCAGTCTTTTTTCTGTGGGAGAAGCCAGTAATAAATCGTCAACATACTGTAATAGAACAACTTTGTCTGGCTGAGCGTTGAAGGATAGGAGATCCTGGCTGAGCGCGCACCCAAAAATCGTGGGCGAGTTCTTGAAACCTTGGAGGGAGGCGTGTCCAGGTCATTTGATGACGCGCTCCCGTGGTTGAGTCCTCCCATTGAAACGCAAAAAGGGGCTGGCTTGCTGGAGCCAGGCGGATACAGAAAAAAGCGTCTTTTAAATCAAGCACCGTGTAATATTTTGTATCTCCGGGATTAATGCCAACAGATTGTATGGATTAGGAACCACAGGGTGTAGGGTTACTGTGGCTTCGTTAACCGCTCGTAAATCTTGGACTGGGCGGTACTTGTGTGCCCTCTTTCAGTACTGGCAACAGAGGTGTGTTCCACGGTGACACGCAGAATTTCAATATGCCGTGATCTTTAAGTCTCTGCAAATGTGTCTGGATATTCTGCTTGGCTTTTTGTGGGATATGATATTGTCTTAGAGCCACAGGCGTTGCACCCGGTTTTAAATCAACGTATACCGGAGGGATATTTACAGCTAGTCCGGGTGGGTTTTCCTCGGCCCATATACCAGGGATTCCCAGAAGTAGTGTGTACGGGTCCGGGTCGGCCGGCGGCGTTGATGCTGTACGCCATTCTTCTTCTCTGGGCATAATTACTGCAATTTTTGCGGGTTGGATGCACTGGCTGGCTGGGCGTGCTGCCGTGCAGAGCTGCCACTCTCAGGCAGGTCTAATCTAGCGTGACCCCGGGGAGAAATGTAATTTGGGCTTGCAATTTGCAAAGGATATCCCGCCCCAGGAGCTGGATGGGACATTCGGGCATATACAAAAATTCATGTTCAACATTATGCCCACCCACACTACATTTCCGTGAGGCAAGAAAAGGGTATTTTGCGGACACCCCCATTGCTCCCACGATATCAACCTCAGTTCCCATCGGGGGAGCAATTTGCTGTGTTACAACAGAATATTCGGCACCGGTGTCAATCATAAAAATTTCATCTTTATTTCCCACTCTCATAGTGACCGTGGGCTTGTGGTTACCGAGCGGGATGGGCCCAGGTCCGTGTCAATATGTACCTTGCCCTTCAAATGACGTTCCCGCTAACCCAACAAACCCTGCACTGGCACCATCATTTCTCTCATACCTGCCGTTTGTTACCTGACCATTGGGGGCCTGACCTCCCGATTCCCCAGCTTCCCTTTGTGCCCCAAGTTTAGCCAAAAGTGCCAGACAATTAGCTTTCCAGTGACCCTCTCTCCGGCACCAGGCGCACTGATTGGGTCCTGGGGGTACCCAGGGGGCCCCCCTACCTCTACCCCCACGACCCCTCGCTCTCCCTCTGTCTGGGGCACCTCTTCCTCCATTTCCCATATATCCGACCACCCCTGTATGCCCTTTTTGCTTTTTCATCTCCTCCCGCTTTTCTTCCAAATCCCGGTTATGATACACTTTATTAGCGATTTCTACCAATTCACTAATACCTTTACCCAAAAACCCATCCTGTCTTTGTATTTTATTCCGTATATCTCTCTGTGACTGACCCACAAAAGAATTAATTCACCTCTGATTCTCCACCGCCTCCGGGTCAATAAGACTATACATCCTATATGCATCTAGTAACCTTTCTAGAAATGCACTTGGGGTTTCTTTAGAATCTTGCACAATATCCGCTATTTTCCCCATATTTGTGGGTTTCTTCCCTCCCGCTTTAACACCCATTATCACCGCTGTACGATACGTCTGCAGGTCGGTAATACCTGCAGCGGTATTGTACGGCCACTTGGGATCTGTTTTGGGGTAGTGTTCCTCTGCCCACGCTTCTGGCTGGGCTCTAGCATCTTCTACGGCTTGGGCAAGTAGGATTTTTCGCGCGCTACTATTTATTCAGGCTCTTTCCTCAGTGGTGAACATTGTCAGCATTAATTGCTGACAATCTGCCCATGTGGGGTTATGTGTGAGCATAATTGACTCTATCATACTGGCCACCGCTGCGGGATTAGTGGAGTACAGTGGTGTGTGGGTTTTCCAATTGAACAGATCTGTCGTTGTAAATGGGACATATGTGTATTGCACTGGCCCAGGTGCTCCGTTTTCCAATAAGGGACCTGGCACCTCCGTAGGGGCATCTGCATTTTACTTTCGGGTTGTGCTGATATAGATTATTATTATTATTATTATTCTTTATTTATAAAGCGCCAGCATATTCCGCAGCGCTGTACAATAAGCACAGTATAGACAGGGTTACAATACATTGAACAACATTTGACAAACAGTACAGGAGGAGATGAGGGCCCTATTCCCGTAGGAACTCACAATCTGGGAGGGTTGGGGTTGGAAACAGGAGGAGAGGACTGTAAGGTGAGAGTGATTGATGGTTGCGTCAGTGAGTTGGGTGGTAGGCTTCCCTAAATAGGAATGTTTTCAGGGAGCGTTTGAAGGAAGAGAAGTTAGGGGAAAGTCTGACAGTACGAGGGAGAGCGTTCCAGAGAGTGGGGGCTGCGCGTGAGAAATCCTGCAGTCTATCATGGGAAGAGGTGATGCGGGGAGAAGCTAGGCGCAGGTCACTGTTTGACCTTAGGGAGCGGGCTGGGGTGTATTTGGTGATTAGTGAGGACAGGTAGTGGGGAGCTGAGTTAGTGAGGGTTTTGTAGGTAAGGATAAGGATTTTGAACTTAATTCTGCAGTGGATGGGGAGCCAGTGAAGGGACTCGCAGAGGGGAGCGGCAGAGACAGAGCGGCGGGTGAGGTGAATTAGCCTGGCGGAGGCGTTCAGGATGGATTGTAGGGGGGAGAGGTGGGACAGAGGGAGGCCAGATAAGAGATTATTGCAATAGTCGAGTCGGGAGATTACCAGGGCGTGTATGAGTTGTTTTGTGGCGACAGCGGTAAGAAATGGCCGAATTCTGTAAATATTACGCAGTTGGTATCGGCAGGAGGAGGAAAGAGACTTGATGTGGGGGATGAAGGAAAGAGCAGAGTCAAGTGTAACTCCAAGACAGCGAACTTGGTTTGATGGGGAGATGGTGATACCCTCCACCGTGATAGAGAAGTCAGGAGGTGGGGAGGCATTAGAGGGAGGAATAAGTAGGAGCTCAGTCTTTGACATGTTGATCTTTAGGTGGTGGGAGCCATCCAGGAGGAGATGCCAGATAAACAGTCACTGACTTTGGAAAGGACAGGGGGAGAGAGATCAGGGGTAGAGAGGTAGATCTGAGTGTCATCAGCGTAGAGGTGGTAATTAAAGCCAAAGCTGTTGATGATTTTGCCCAGGGAGGAGGTGTAGATGGAAAAGAGCAGAGGACCAAGGACAGAGCCTTGAGGTACACCAACAGATAGAGGCAATGAGGAGGAGGAGTTACCAGCAAAGGACACACAGAAGGACCTGTTGGATAAATAGGAGTCAACCCAAGCAAGTGCAGTGTCACCGAGACCCAGAGAGTTGAGGGTCTGTAGAAGGAGGGGGTGGTCAACAGTGTCAAAAAGCCGAGAGGTCAAGCAGGATGAGAATAGAATAGTGGCCGTGTTTTTTAGCAGTTAGGAGGTCGTTGGTGACTTTGGTGAGGGCAGTTTCAGTTGAGTGTAGGGGACGGAAGCCAGATTGCAGGGGGTCAAGTAGGGAATTGGAGGACAGGAAGAGGGAGAGGCGGTTGAAGACTAGTTTTTCTAAGAGCTTAGAGGTAAAGGGAAGCAGGGATACAGGACGGTAGTTGGATGGAGAGTTGGGATCTAGGGATGGTTTCTTTAGTAAAGGGGTAACTAGCGCGTGTTTGAAGGCGGATGGAAAGGAGCCAGTGGGAGAGATAGGTTGAAGATGTGTGTGAGAGCAGGGGTGAGGGAGGAGGAGAGGGGAGGAATTAGATGTGAGGGAATGGGGTCGAGCGGGCACGTGGTGAGATGTGAGGAGGACAATAAGGAATTGACTTCCTCCTCAGTGGTTGGGAGGAAGCGGCAGAGGGTGGCAGATGGGACCTGTGGGAGTGGAGGTGGCAGATAACTATCTTGTGTTGGGATGTTGCTTCTGATAGTTAAAGTTTTACTGAGGAAGTAGTCTGCCAGCTCTTGAGCGCTGAAGGCAGCTGAGGGGGGAGGTGCAGGTGGGTAGAGGAGGGTGTTGAAGGTGGACCAGAGCCGTTTAGGGTTGGAGGACAGCGTAGATATAAGAGATGAGAAGAAGGATTGTTTGGCAAGTGGGGGGCAGAGGTGTATGACCGGAGAATAAACTTGAAGTGAACAAAATCAGCTTCAGAGCGGGATTTCCTCCAGGCACGCTCTGCGGTGCGGGAGCATCTTTGCAGGTAGCGAGTCTGGAGGTGTGCCAGGGCTGAAGCTGGCGGCGTGGGGCCTTACAGAGTCGAAGAGGAGCAAGAGTGTCTAGAGCAGAGATAAGCGTAGTGTTGTAGTGATTAGTGGCAGCATCAGGGCAGGTAAGGATGAGGTATGAGGGAGGTGGTGAAGTAGGTTGGAGAATTGATGGGGGTCCACAGCCTGTAGATTTCTGCGAGTGTGTGTGCGGGGTGGGGGAGCAGGGTGTTTAGGAAGTCCAGATAGGTTGAAAGAGAGAAGGTGGTGGTCAGAGATGGGGAAAGGGCGACAGTTGAACTCAGAAATGGAGCAGAGGTTGGAAAAGACAAGGTCAATAGCGTGACCATCGCGGTGGGTAGGGAGGAGGGAGGATTGTGTGAGTCCAAGGGAGGACGTGAGTGAAAGAAGTTTGGAGGCAGCAGGGGCGGAAGGATCGTCAATGGGAATGTTGAAGTCCCCGAGAACTAGGCATGGAAGATTAGAAGACAGGAAAGTGAGAGAGCCAGGTAGCAAAGTGGTCAAAGAACTGGGAGGTTGGTCCCGGTGGGCGGTAGATGACTGTCACCCTGAGAGCCAGAGGAGAGAACAGGCGGATGCAGTGTGTCTCGAAGGAGGAGAAGGAGAGGGATGGGGGTGGAGGGAGATGCTGGTAGGTGCAGGTGGGAGAGAGCAGGATTCCGACCCGCCACCATTTCTCTCACCCGGTCTGGGGGTATGGCTCAAGTGTAGACCGCCATGTGAGAGAGCAGCAATGGAGGCCGTGTCAGAGGGAGTTAACAGGTTTCAGTTAAAGCTAGGAGGTTGAAGGAGTTTGAAAGGAAGAGGTCATGGATTGCTGTGAGTTTGTTGCACACAGAGCGAGCGTTCCAGAGGGCGCAGGAGAAAGAGGACAGGCGCTGAGGGATTATGGGGATGAGGTTGCTGGGCTTGCAGGGAGGTGATTTATGTGCGATGGAGATAGGATGAGAGGGAAGTATTGGATGTGTTGTGGGGCCAGGGTTAGGGGATATGTCACCTGAAGAGAGTAGCAGCAGGAGGGTGAGAAAGAGAAGGTGGGAATGGGATTTGTGGGAGTGATTGGCAGCGCGAAGTTAGAGGGAGACCATGTTCTGAGGAAACAAAGGAGCTCATGCGAGGCCATCATGTGGGACGAGAGGAGGGAGGGAGAGATGCAGATAGTGTAGGGGTCGGTGGTAGAGGGGCAGGAGTTCCATTTAAGGAGAAAAGTAGAAGTAAAGAGTAGAAGCGTGAGAGAAAGCATGATATAGACGTGCGTTTACCAGAGTAAAAGTGGGCCTTGCAGTTCCTTCCTCCAGTCCCGCAACTCCAGGAAACAACTCTGGCTGTCCACTTAAAAATGCCACTTGCAAATGACACTCAGAGCCTGGCTCAAGAGCCTGGGATAGTAGTGATATAGGGCGGGCTGATTGCATTCAGGCAGTTAGAAGGTAAACAGCTGAAGCTGGATGGGCTGTGTCAATAGGTGTAGGAGATTCACATGCTAATTAGCAAAGCAAATGGTGGAGAAAAACAAAAATAATCTCGGGGTTTATATATATTGTTCGCTGCGCGAGTGGTAGTACCTTGCTTTACACCTTCACTCTCATCATCACTGTACTCTTGGTCTACCAATTTATATATGCTCCCATCGGGCATTTCGATCTTTCCTGGTGGGACCTCTCTATCTCTTCCACCCACTGCCCCCTCTTGCTCCGCAATTCGGCCCGCTGGAGCGGAGGAAGCCGGCGGAGCAGTAGCAGCCGACCGCCTCCCCCTCTCCGCCTGCGCAACTGCGGCACGCAAAACTTCTCTAGCTGCCCCATAATGTGATGGATAGGGCGGGGACAGGGAATCAATCTCCTCCGGCTGTTCTACCAACACCGGTCTTTTCTTTTTATTATTTTCTCTATTGGGGGGCACCTGCTTCTTGTTACGTCCCGCCATCATTATAAAATGACTTTTATCCTTTACACAATACTTCCATAGATCTATATATGGGTACTGCTCAGGATGTCCGCATTTCCCGGTTACTTGGGAATGCACTTTCTGTATTAGCGCCGGGTCCATTGACCCCTGCTCTGGCCAGTCTGGAACCAGCAGTGGCCACACCATTGTACACATTCCTGTTAATGTCTCTCTAGTTAATTTTACACAATAATCATGTGTTGTATATAGTGCTTCAAAATTTCGCACCATATACCCTAAGGGTGTCTCACCCTTCTTTACCTTTTTGGGCTTGGATGACCCGTTACCCATTGTTACTCTTAAAAACAGTAACCTTTTTACAATACAGATATTACTCTTTAGCAAGAACACTTAGAATTTACTGTCTGGTACTTCAGTCAACAATTCATATGTGTCTGACCCGCTTCCTCCGTCAGTAGCCGGACTGCAGTCGCCTGAGCCGGAAACGTACCTTGGGAGTCCACTCTCAAGATTGCTTTCTCGCAATGCGAGTAGGCGCTCGATCACTCACAGCACTCTCAGCAATCATTCATAACCCATACTGTACCAGATACTTTCAGCACAAAACAATACATAAAACAATTCAACTCTTTCTACTAGCCGAGGGCACACCGTCCCTCCTTTTGGCTCCCTGTACCCAATTGGTTGAACTCTAACTCTTGACTGCTTGTGACTATGTGCACCCCGTTCTATAACTACACTTCCATCTGCAAGTCCAATTTGCCTATGAGTAATTCTACCCACCCGGCACCACTATCTCTGCAGCTACCGCTGGCCCCAATGAGCCCTCTTCACTACACGACGTACACACTAGCACTGACACAGGGCTCTAAGCCCGGTCACAGAAATCTCTGTCCACGTGGTGAAGCTCTATTTACAAACACTGACGACTACGCAACTCCACGCGGCTCCCCTCTCCCTCAAATTCAGGACCCAATACAATCAATCAATACAATCAATAGTTAGCATCCGATCCCCTGGGTCCAGACACGCGCTAGCCACTCTGGCCCCGTGCTTTCGGCGGCGGGTTCGGTATGCCAACGAGACCGTGGCCACAGGTCTCCTTATCCGACTATGGCCGGACGTTTCCCATTATACCGGTATTTCCATTAGACATACAAACATAGAAGACACTTTACCTATCGCCGCGCTGTTTGCGGTTTCCTCGGACTCAGGGGTGTCCCAGCTTCCCGGGCCGGGGGTCCGTTTGGGACGAGACGAGGTCCACTGTACAGGAAATCCTGCTTGGCGCCTGCAGATGTCAGCTCACCTTCAACGGACGCCCAACCAGCGGGATCACTCGCACCTGCAGTCAACCGCTACAGTGTTCAGCAGTCGTTGCCGTGCCGGCAAGGGCCCGAATCCCGGCTATCGAGCCCCCAGAAATGTTACCGGAATCCACTTGGTTCACTCGGGACGAGGCCGGACCGGACACGAGCAAGGATTGTCTGAACACAAGTCTCTTCAGGAAAGGCAAACTATATTGTGACGTCACAGAATGCTCAGACAGGATTGAATCGCAAAGACTGAGCATCGATTACAGTGTCCTGAGGTTTTATACCCCAAATACATAATTAGGTACATCCCAATTAGCCCACCTCCCGGTGACACTATCCCAACCCACGTGGGTTAATACCTCCCTTTGTTAATACAAAGACATTCCATTAATTGGCCGTAAATTGGCAAACTTTGTGTTAGTTTCAGCAAATCATGATTAGTTGCTCTTACTGTTCCGGGCTGCGCCCCTTTCCCTAGCGTCTTCAATCATTTGTTACAGATGGCACCTGGTCTGATCTCTATACTCCTTTGTATTTCTGCGGGCCCCAACGACCTTGGTGTATCTACTTCTCTTCTCTCCTACGTGCTAGGAACAGCAGAGATCTTTCTCAGGGCTTTAATTACTTTTTCTGCTAATCTACCACATTCCTAAATTTCTACGTATGCCTCATTCTAGTTTCAGCTAAAAACCTGCCTAGTTATTTTCAAGTGAACCAATATTCTGAACAAGATGGTCGCCAGGCTTATAATGGCGGCCATCCTCCAGCCTATTTCCACTTCATTACTCGTCTGTGGTTTGTATCTCTAGAGGGAGAGAAACCTCTGGTTTATTTATCAATTTGTTTAATTTCTTTTTTTTTTTTTTTTCTGTTTTTTTTCTGTTGTGCTTTTTTTTTTTTTTTTTCCCTGAGTGCCTGGTGGCTTGTTAATTGGGGGCGTGTAGCCTGTCAGGTGATTTCACTTGTATGGCTACATAAACTCAATGGCAACTCACTGAGCTTGCTCACAAGGGCTTGTCAGTGGTCTACTTCCTAAGTGGGCTATTTTCAAGTGGAGTTAAAAACAGGAGTTCAAATAACAGGTACAAATTGTGATATATATTTGTTCTCTTGTTGTGGGTATGAGTGTTAGCAAGCTTGAAGGTTTGACCCAGTGCACATCCTGCTGCATGTATGCATGTCTGGAGGAATCCTTTCAGGGTCCATATCTCTGTAGCAAGTGTGAAAGTGTAGCTCTTCTGGAAGCTCATATTGGAGATCTGGAAGGGCAAATCGTAACGCTGAGGCAGATTAACAATCTTGAAAGGAGCCTGCTTCTCACTGAGCAAAGTATAGTTGAGGAATCTAGGGGTGTGGGAGGAGTGGAGTTAACCGGGGAACAGGTTGGTAGCTGGGTGTCAGTGACACGTGGTAGCAGGGGGGCAGGGAAGAGGAAAAGGTTGGCTAGTCCTGATCTTGCGCACACCAACAGATTTGCCCCTTTGAGCGAAGATGTTGGGTGCATCAGCTCAGGGGTAGCAGTACTGGAGGAGGCTGCTCCCTCTAACAGCAGGGGGATCAGCCCACCAAGTAAGGGAGGGATAAAGAGGGCAAGTAAGCCTAGACAGGTTGTGGTGGTTGGGGACTCTATTATTAAGAGAGTAGACAGGGTAATCTGTCGCGCTGATCGCCTTAACCGGACAGTTTGCTGTCTGCCTGGTGCCCGTGTTAGGCATGTGGTTGACAGAGTTGATAGATTATTGGGACGGGCTGGAGATGACCCAGCTGTCATGGTCCATATTGGTACCAATGACAAAGTAAGAGGAAGATGTAAGGACCTCAAGAATGATTTCAGGGAATTAGGAAGTAAACTGAAGAAGAGGTCCTCCAAGGTAGTATTTTCTGAGATCCTACCTGTGCCACGTGCTACAGTGGAAAGGCAGCGGGAGATCAGTCAGGTCAATGCGTGGCTTAAAGCTTGGTGCCGGAAGGAGGGCTTTGGGTTTTTAGAGCACTGGGCTCATTTTGCACTGGGGTACAATCTGTATAGTCGTGATAGATTGCACCTGAATGGAAGAGGGTCTGCTGTGCTAGGGGAAAGGATGGTTAAAAGGTTGGAGGAGACTTTAAACTAGTGGAAGGGGGGGAGGGATACAGTATCTTACAAAATGGAGACAGAACAGATAGCGGAAGGGTTTCAGTTCAGACTAAGGGGGGTGTAGCCGGGGGGATGGGTAATGTCAGAACAGTGGAGGCATGTAATGTAAAGTCGCATTCAGCATGTGTGGCTAGAGACAACATTAAATGTATGCTTGCTAATGCAAGGAGCCTCAATAACAAGATGGGGGAACTAGAGGTAATAGCATACACTAAGCAATACGACATTATAGGAATAACAGAAACGTGGTGGGACGAAACGCATGACTGGGCTGTAAACTTAAACGGTTATACATTGTTTAGAAAGGATAGGAAACATAAGAAAGGGGGTGGAGTGTGTTTATATGTAAATCAGGATTTAAAGCCTAATATTACACAACTGGAAAGCGATGAGGGAAATGTGGAATCCTTATGGGTAAATATTTCGTTGGGGAATAAACAGGGAAGTCAACTATTGGTTGGCATATGCTATAAACCACCTAATATAGATAATGAGAAGGAAGAACAACTGTTAGAGCAAATTAGGAAGGCTGCAGATCATGGTAGCACTTTAATTATTGGAGATTTTAATTACCCGGACATTAATTGGGATAGTGGGACTAGTAATTCAGCAAAGGGAATCCGGTTTCTGAACATTTTAAATGATACCTACATGTCACAACTGGTAGAAACACCAACTAGAGAGGATAACTGTCTGGACCTGGTTATAACAAATAATGTGGATCTTTTCTCAAATATTAATGTAAAGGAACAGTTGGGAAACAGTTTCCATAATATGGTAACTTTTGAAATAAACAAAAAAACACATTCATAAGGGCATGCTAAAACATATAATTTTAAAAAGGCCAACTTTATTAAAATAAAGGAAGCTCTCAATGTCATTGACTGGCAGAAACTCTTTCAAGGGAAAAAACGCTGAGGATAAGTGGAATATCTTTAAACTAACACTAGAAAAGTACACGTCACAATATATTCCACTGGTCAATAAATATAAAAGAAACAGACTGAAACCAATGTGGCTTAGTAGGAAGGTAACTAAGGAAATGAAAAATAAGAAGGCATTTAAAGCTTTTGTTGTTAGGTATTAATTCACTAATTCTACTAATGATGTACAATGCTAACGATCTCTCTGAGTACTTGCTAACATTGACCATTAATTTAGTCTGGATTTCTCTGCATCTAGGCCTTCTGCTCATGATTCCGATTTCTGCTTTTAATGATGATCTTTATTCTGCTGTCGCAGCTAAATAATTGTTTTTCTGTACCTTGATCATGTCTGCTCTTCTCTATAGTGACATAACTTCATTTGACCGAGCCGAATATTGATTTGTTCCTAAAAGACGAGTTCATGTCGACTTGACCAATGTTAATTGATAACTTGCTACGTGCGGTGATGGCTTTCACTATTAATTAATCTAAGCCCCATCTCTTGATATAGCTTAATGCAATTAATCTATGCAATGTATGTTTCTGATTGTGAGCTGCGTCTCACCCGATATTGTACCACCCTGTGTCCTCCCCATTCCCTCCCTTCTGTTTCCTGTATCCTCCCACCTGAAACCTTTAAAAGATCTATCTCATGAATAAATCACTAGAATGATTGCACACGAGATATCGTCTCTGCGTGTGCTTTCTTCTCCGATCGATCGAGTGGCGGCTGATACATAGAAGGTGAGGTGTGCAAATAGGTGTCCAGGCGTGAAGGATGGTGTCGGGCCTTGGTACCCTTACAATTATGGTGTCAGAAGTGGGATCCTGTGAATAGGTACGTGCAAGTCTTTTGACTGTTTTACCTGCTCAGTAGGATTACGTATCCACGTTTAGGGTTACGTGCTGCTCGTATCTAGAGCGACTACGTATCCCACTATCCAAGGATAGTGTTGTGGCAAATGCTAACGTAAGCAGGTTGCCTTATCTGGTGCACAGTGTATGCCCAGAGAGATGTCTGTTCGGTGCTGAGGGAGCACGTCAGTAAGTATTTAGAAGTGCGCACAGGTTTATTTGTTTTTGCTCGTATTTAGTGATAGGTGATAGTGACACACTCTTCTATGTATCAGAGCCACACACGCAGCGAAGCTGGTTGTTTGCCTAAGAGAGTGGGGAGATTGCATGGGCCAAGATATCGACGCAACTGTGTATGTGACAATCTCTGATGTATGCCGTTTTCTGTGCTTGTGTTTTGTGTGATTTAACAAGTTCTAACCCTTATCTTGTAACTGTAGTAACTGTATAAGCTGTAATTATTTAAGAACGCAGTACTGTATATTGTTTTTTTTGGTAGACTTTGTTTGTGTAGTTTCTCTAAATAAGTGTTACGATGGGGAACTCAAGCTCCACGGAACAAAGAGACAAGGAGGTGCCGGTGCCTGATTTCGAGGCACTACAGAAGGGAACAACGAAAGGGGGAAAGCCCAAGATCCGCTATCGTACCAGTAAGGCTAGGGTCAGAGTGGGGCAGTCGGAACGCGCGTGCAGGCGCACTAAATCACGGCGGCAGTAGCAGCACATAACGGCCAATGACGGCCAATATACGCAGTACGTGCGTACGAAAGTGCGCCGACACCACGCAACCAGCAAATGAACGCATTTTTATCAGAACGTGAAACCGCTGCTACTGACGTACAAAGTGCGCTGCGGCCGCATAGCAGCGTGTGTGCGTGATTAGGAGACGTCAGACGCTGCTAGTGTGCGGCCAACATAACGTTCAAAACAGCCGGATTTCCCTAGACTTCTTTTTACCCCACCGTCATGAAATACGTCCAGAATTGCGCATCGTCTGACCACTTAAGCGTATTCCGTGAAAAAATGCGTGCGCACGCATCGACGTATTTTGACGGTGGCTGCAGAAAATGCGCTCATCTGTCCCTAGCCTAAGAGCCTGCCGAAGACAGCGGGTAACTGCACAAATGCCCCAAAGGATCCAAAGCCTTTTCCTGATGAAACGCCTTTCGACTACGTAGGTCGTATCGCTGGTGCTTATTATACGATTCCATTTACAGATCTTCTCAATTCGTGGACTACCAGCCTATTATCCAAGGACCCGTTTCCCACAAAGGGGGCAATGGATGATTGGCATATTAAGATGATTAAAGGTTTGTGTCTGAACGATAGAGAAGCCTTCCCTTGGTTTACGGGAGACCAAGTGGGACAAGAAGTACATGAAGGATTGCGGTAAAGTATGGATTGAATTAGCCCCGTATTACAATGTCCCTGGGACAAAAGCACCCAAGTACATTCCTACTGCACCTACACCCATACCACCAGCATATGTACCCCTATACCTGCCAACATCCACTCTATTCCCACACGCTACAAAGTCAGAGGTGCTGGCCTCAGCCTTACAGGCTACAGGCCTTCTACGGGTTACAGAAGCACCAGGTGACCCCTATGGGATAGAACAGGCGGAAGCAGCATTAGAACACGCACATACGCAAGCACAGGCACAAGGGGGTGTACAGAAAAGCAGAAGAAGGGGTTGAGCTATTAACTGCCCAGTTTGGGAACCTACAAACCAGATATCCCCCACGAGAACATGCACCCCCTAACACGTTTCCACAGCCAGATAAACGAGTGAAAGCAGCCATGGCAAAGAAGGAACATACGGAGTATACTGAAGAGTTGTATCCTTTTATGTCAGCAGGTGAACACATGATTATAGTCCCAGTAGATATGGCTGTAATAAATGATATTATTAAAGGAGCCCCAGACCCGGTAAAATCACCTGCAGCCACAGTACAGTACCTAAAGAGAGCTACTAAAAGGACTTAGGTTTACTGTAGAAGACTATCGAATGATTATAAATGGTGTGATGGGATATGATGGTGATGGAAGGTTCAGATGGGACCAGTGTCCATTACTCACTGAGGTGGCAGTAACAAATTACAAAGAATATCCTTTAAGAACACAGATTAAGATAGATGAGATGTGGGCATCTGTTTTAACTGAATGGATTGTGATGCATGGTAATCGTAAGTCTATGGCTGCTGTCCTAGCTTGTAAGCAGGAGAAGAATGAAAGTGCAACGCAATTTGTGAAACGTTTTCGTGCGAACTGGAAAGAAGATGGTGGACTGACGAGAGATGGGGAAACAGGTGAAATGTATGTACAGACGCTGGTGAATAACCTGTTGCCTGATGTGCAGGCCTACGCAATCGCCTGATGATATAGAAAGAACACTACAGGTCAAGGATGCAGCTGGGTGTTTTGAAAGGAATATTAAAGATGGTAAAAGTATGTTGCTAGCGTTTCAAGGACAGTATAGAGGAAGTTGGAATAGTGGACAGCAGCAGAGGTGTAGAGGCAGAGGCAGAGGAAGATCAGGATATCATAACCAAGGAGATAGGAGAGGTGGTCAGGATGCGCAGCGTGACAATGCATGTTTTTATTGTAAAAAGATAGGCCATTTCCGAGCACAGTGTCCAACACTGGCGGATCGACAACAGGATGGGTACACACCACAACAGCCTAACCCCTATCATGCTGCACAACACAGTGACACAAGAGACTCACAGGCCAGACCACCCAGACATCAGATTGACTGGCAAACACAAAACAGACAAAGGGCTGCCCGGAAGGAGACGCCCTCAGCCTAATCCAGATTACCAACGCCTATACTGAACTACCACTCATTAAAATCCAAGTGGAAGATCAGTGTATCCCGTTGTTGGTTGATACAGGGGCTACCACATCTACCATAAAGGGTGAGTGGTATAACGGTGACCTGGAAGATGCTGAGCCTTCTATGGGAATCAATGGGGTCTTGACTAAAACCAAACGAACAACACCTTTACGCATATGGGATGACGATGGGAATGTAATTACCAAACAAAGTTTTTCCATCCTCCCCACATGTCCAGTGAACTTGTTAGGGCGTGACGTGTTGGGTGAGTTAGGTATACAGATCACATGTGGGCCAAAGGGAGACCTTGACGTTACATCACCTTACTCATGTTTTCAGACAATCTCATCAACCCGTAAGTATGGGACACAACATTTCCCTGCACTTACCATTCCTGAGGCCTTGACTGACGTACCAAAAACAATATGGGCAGAACATTCATACGATGTAGGACTGATTGACTGTACACCTTTCAGAGCTACACTCAAACCTGGCACAGGGCCTGTATACCAGAAACAATATCCATTAGGACCAGCTAAAACAGAAGGCATTAGGGAATTTATTCATAGGTTCCTAGAAGCTGGTATCCTGAGACCAATAGTATCGCCTTACACCACCCCAGTGAATCCAGTCCCCAAGGGTGAGGGTTTGCGCTTCACCCAAGACTTCAGAGCATTAAACAAGGTCATCATTCCCATAGCGCCTATTGTACCTGACATACACTCACTACTCACATCCATACCTGCTACAGCTACAATGTTCACAGTCATAGACCTGTCCAATGCCTTCTTTTCTATACCAGTGGACAGAGAGACACAGCCCTTGTTAGCCTTCACATTTGAAGGAGCTCATTTCTGCTGGGAAAGATTGCCGCAGGGTTTCATTGACAGCGCTTCTGCTTATTGTAGAGCTCTCCATGAGACCCTCAAAGAGTGGGCGCCGCCGTCTGGTTCAGTCCTATTGCAGTATGCGGATGACTTGTTGCTCTGTAGCTCAGACGCAGATGCATGCAAGCAGGATACGTCAGCCCTGCTTGTGCACCTGGCAGCAGAGGGACATAAGGTTTCCTTGTCAAAATTGCAGTATTGCCAGCCAAAGGTCACATACCTGGGTTTTCACGCTCTCCCCAAGTGAGAGGCATGTCTCCACCTCTCGTATAGAAGCTCTTTCACAGCTGGCCCAGCCCACCAGCAAAACAGACATGATGAGCTTTCTAGGTATGGTCAATTTCTGCAGACACTGGATTCCTGATTGCTCCCACTATGACAAGATTTTGTGTAAAGCTACAAGACAGGACACACCAGATACGCTGATCTGGGACGAGTCCATGTGCGCCGCATATGAAATGTTAGAGGTATTGTTGTCATCCGCTCCTGCTCTAGGTTTGCCCAATTATCATGTACCCTTTCACCTGTATTGTCGAGAAGATTGTACAGCCATGGCGGCGGTACTGGCCCAGGTTCATGGAGGTGTTCTAAGGTCGACAGCATTCATTTCAAGGGTGTTGCCTCTCCCAGTACAAGGTATGCCAGCATGCTTAAGAGCTGTAGCAGCATGTGCAATGGCTGTAGAAGCCGCACAAGCCATTACATTATCACATGATACGGTGTTACACACACCACATCACGTACTGAAAGTACTGCACAACATGTGACCGCACAACGACTCTCAGGATATGAGATAATCCTTACAGCCACACAAAACCTGACTGTCAAGTACTCATCACCAACCTCAGGTCCCATACATGCACTAAACAGCCTACTCAGGTTACGTAACACACCAGAAGATGACGAACATGACTGTTTACCACTCATACATGCAGTGACCACTCCAATATGGATCTTATGTGTACACCACTAGAGGGTGAACACATCCATCAACAAATATGTGACGTGTCATGCCGTAGGCCCACAGACAATACATACATGACAGGATATGCAGTGGTAGAATTACCAGACATGATACATGATTCAGGAAGAATAGCACAAGGATCAGCACAAGCAGCAGAACTGATAGCACTGACAAGAGCATGTGAGTTGTTCAAGGATAAGGAAGTGACAATATATACAGATTCGAGGTATGCATTTGGTGTATTGTGGACAAGACAAGGATTCCAGACAGCTGACGGTAAAACGATAGCACATGCAGACCTCATAACTGACTTACTTGAGGCCATACAGTTACCGGCTAGGTTAGCTGTAGTCAAGTGTAAAGGACATGCCACTGATGGTTCTTTCCAAGCGAAAGGAAACCAGTTTGCTGACATTATCTTGAAAGAAGCAGCTGATACTGATGACACAACAAACATTGTACAGACACACTTCTTTCTTGCACCTCCAACACTGCCCAGTGATACATTGCTACTAGAACTACAGGCAGTTGCTGCTCCAGAAGATGTATCCTTCTGGCAGTCACAAGGTTTGACAATAGATGCCACAGGACTATTGTCCAAAGATGGAGTGGTTGGGCTACCCAAAGCCGCCGCACCCGTCTTCATAGCACAGTTTCATGGTATTGGCCACCGTGGGATTAAACGCACATGTACAGAATTGGCTAAGCGTTTTTTGTTTTCTGACATGACATCCATGGTGCAGGCCCAAATCAGTCGATGCTTGACCTGCGCCCGCAATAAACACACAAGGTAAAAGAGTAGGATTACATGAACATCTATTCCCAGCTCAGGGTCCTTTTCAGGAATTACAGCTAGATTTCACACACATGCCAACAGCTAGATGTGGAGTTAAATATCTGCTTGTTATAGTAGATAGGTTCAGCAAATGGCCTGAGGCCTTTGCTGTTACTAGAGAGGATGAAAGAACCACAGCTAAGATCCTATGCAAGGAAATCATACCCAGATTTGGTTGTCCAGTGACAATTGATTCTGATAAAGGTCCAGCATTTACCTCAAAACTTGTTCAACAAGTGGTTAATCTTATGTCAATACAGTGGAATTTCCACATCCCATACCACCCGCAAAGTTCCGTCCTAATTGAGCGTCAGAACCGCACGATAAAAGATAATGAATGTGCCTTGTGTGGCCTATCTTAAGTGGCCTGATTACCTGCCTGCCATACTGGCAGAGATCAGAATGACTCCAATGGCACAAACAAAGCTGTCCCCATTTGAGATTCTGATGGGACGAATTCTGATGGGACGACCGTTCAACACCGTGGACCAAAGGAGGGCCACCGGTAATGTTAACTGGAGATCTGGAACAGATCCAGGAACATTATGTGGCCCGGTTGATAGAAAAACTGAATAGTGTTTATGGTGATGTGTCTTTGTCTTCTGTTTTTCCGTCTAGTGAGCCAACGCATCCGTTCCACGCAGGAGATCAAGTCCTTGTGAAGGAACTCCACCGGCACAAGTCTCTGGATCCACCATATGGTCTTCCGACAACGGTAGTGGCTGTTACCCGTACCGCTGTACTGACAAGTGACTCACCCACCTGGATACACGCATCACGAGTAAAGGCCGCACCACCAAAGATCCAACCATGGCATTCGCCTTCGCCGGAGGACTCATCTCCATCGGCATGATAACCAAGATCTGCGCCATTGGCTTTCCATTGATCATAGCATTACATATGCTAATCGTATGTTATACTGATTGTGCCTGTATTGCTCTTAATCCTTCTTCATGTCCCAACACTTCTGCTGCTACAACACATAGACAATGTATTCATACAAACCCTACAAGCTGTACACAGTGAATCCTACATGAGAAACGAGTCCTGTTGGATATGCGGATATGCCCCACATTCACAACAATATGGCTATCCCTTTATAGGGATAACATGGACTGCACAGATGTTAGCCGACATGATAAAGAATAACCAGACCATGATTACGGATTTCCGTAGTGCACCTGAGGCCAGAGCCGAAATGGAACGCACTAAAGTACATCTTGCTTATGCCATAACAACTGGAGCTTTTGCTTTTGTTAACCATGATAATCGTACTGACATAGCCGATGTGAACGCTACTCTTGTGTTTGATTATAACGTCCCTCTATGGCTTCCGCGTATGGGTGATGATCCAGTGTGTCCACATACAGACAAGGAAAGAGAACAATTAGCTAATTGCATGGGTATCTTCTGTTGGTACCTGATAACCACTCTTGTTCAGAGATGTTCACCTATAGAGGCTGTACAGCTGGTTCTAACACAGTACATACGCACCACATACTTGGAAAGCTATGTAATATCCCCACAAATAGAACCAGAGGAAAATGTGAATGTTGCCATCATTCGTTGGGCTAAGGCCGCTTCCAAGTACCTCTTAGCCCCGAACATTACCTCGTTGTATCTACAACACCAGAAGACCAATCCAGGTTTGGTTCTTACCTTACCTGAAGGGGTATATTACCTCTGTGATAAGTGGGCATATAAGACCATACCAGTACATCTAAAGAAACCCTGTTTTATAGGACAGATCATGCCCGCTTTCACTGTCTCTAAGACATTACCCAAGACACATATACGCATCCCCAAACTTAAACGAGCACTGACTGTTAAATCTTCTACTACTGAAATGTTTTTCCTATCTCTAATGCCTGCTTTTGGTGTTGCTCGCTTGTATATTAAACTAAACCTGATTGCTACAGAAGTAGATGCTGCATTCAATGCAACTCGAGGAGCTATACAGTTGATTTCTTCAGAACAGGAACAGATAAGGTTAGTCACATTGCAGACTAGGATGGCCCTTGACTACCTGCTAGCCGCAGAGGGAGGAGCTTGCACGAGAATTGGCTCCTCCTGCTGTTCCTGGATCCCTGATAATTCAGGGGCGATACACCACGAGTTAGACAATCTAGAGGAAGTCCAGTCCCATCTCCGGGAGAAGGCACGTGGTCTGTTCGATGGATGGGATTGGTCCTTAGGTATTGGTTCCTGGCTAGGATCCATGGGTAAGAGCATTCTTGCTGGTCTGCTAGTGGTCCTAGTGATGATATTTTCCATCTACCTGATCTATAAGTTGATCGGTTGTCTTTTCGACCGATGTGCCCAGCAACAGAATGGTAAGGGAGAATTAATACGTTTTATATGACGTATTGTCGCGGTTGCGACAAAAGGGAGAGTTGTTAGGTATTAATTCACTAATTCTACTAATGATGTACAATGCTAACGATCTCTCTGAGTACTTGCTAACATTGACCATTAATTTAGTCTGGATTTCTCTGCATCTAGGCCTTTTGCTCATGATTCCGATTTCTGCTTTTAATGATGATCTTTATTCTGCTGTCGCAGCTAAATAATTGTTTTTCTGTACCTTGATCATTTCTGCTCTTCTCTATATTGACATAACTTCATTTGACCGAGCCGAATATTGATTTGTTCCTAAAAGACGAGTTCATGTCGACTTGACCAATGTTAATTGATAACTTGCTACGTGCGGTGATGGCTTTCACTATTAATTAATCTAAGCCCCATCTCTTGATATAGCTTAATGCAATTAATCTATGCAATGTATGTTTCTGATTGGTGAGCTACGTCTCACCCGATATTGTACCACCCTGTGTCCTCCCCATTCCCTCCCTTCTGTTTCCTGTATCCTCCCACCTGAAACCTTTAAAAGATCTATCTCATGAATAAATCACTAGAATGATTGCACACGAGATATCGTCTCTGCGTGTGCTTTCTTCTCCGATCGATCGAGTGGCGGCTGATACATAGAAGGCGAGGTGTGCAAATAGGTGTCCAGGCGTGAAGGATGGTGTTGGGCCTTGGTACCCTTACAGCTTTTAAATTTGATAAATCTGAGGCATCCTATAAAGCATATAGGGCAGCCAATAAAGCATGTAAAAATGCGATTAGATGGGCTAAACTAGAAAATGAAAAAGAAATAGCCAAAGAGAGCAAGACCAACCCTAAAAGATTCTTTAGGTACATAAATTCTAAAAAACCCAAGAGTGAAAATTTAGGGTCACTAAAATCTGAGTCAGGGTTATTGTTAACTGAAGATCAGGATAAAGCAGAAATTTTAAATGATAAATACTGAAGAAAAATAATCAAAGAGAAACCTATAACAGGAGACATGAAATTCATTAATAAAAACTTAATACAAAGTGACTGGTTGACTCAGGACAAGGTTTTGCAGAAATTAAACAATGTGAATGTGAATAAAGCCCCAGGGCCAGATGGAATTCACCCGCGAGTACTGAGAGAGCTATGTGTTGAAATATGTAAACCTCTGTTCTTAATCTTTCAAGATTCTTTTCTTTCAGGAATAGTACCAGAGGATTGGAGAAAAGCTGACGTGGTCCCTATATTTAAGAAAGGTTTAAAATTTGTGCCTGGGAATTATAGACCTGTGAGCTTAACATCTGTGGCTGGGAAAGTATTTGAGGGGTTACTAAGGGATAATATTCAGGAATTTATTGGGAGGTATAATGTAATTGGCAAAAATCAGCATGGTTTCATGAAACACAGATCATGTCAGACTAACCTAATTATGTTCTATGAGGAAGTAAGTAGAAGTATAGATCAGGGGGTCGCAGTGGATGTGATTTACTTAGATTTTGCCAAAGCTTTCGACACAGTTCCACACAAAAGGTTACTATTTAAATTGAGAAAAATTGGTCTAGATGAAAATACTTGTTCTTGCATAGAAAACTGGCTAAAAGATAGGGTACAGAGAGTGGTCATAAATGGTACAGTTTCAAGATGGACACCAGTGGTAAGTGGTGTCCCTCAGGGGTCTGTTATAGGACCAATACTATTCAATTTATTTATAAATGACCTTGAGATAGGCATTGAAAGTCATGTATCAGTGTTTGCAGATGACACAAAGCTAGGAAAAGTAATACAATGTGAGCAGGATGTTACTTCGCTGCAGAGGGATTTAGATAAATTGGGGGACTGGGCACTTAAATGGCAGATGAGATTTAATCTAGATAAATGCAAAGTTATGCACTTTGGAGTGAAGAACACACAAGTAATTTATACCCTAAATGGTACGGAGTTAGGGAAATCCAAGCAGGAGAAGGCTTTGGGAATAATCATAGACTTCAAACTAAGTAACAATGTGCAATTTCAAACAGCAGCCGCCAAGGCCAGCAAAGTATTGGCATGCATTAAAAGGGGAGTTCACTCACGGGATGAAAACATAATTTTGCCTCTGTATAAATCAATGGTCAGGCCGCACCTTGAATATGCCGTGCAATTTTGGGCACCTGTCTTAAAAAAAGATATTATAGCGTTAGAAAAAGTGCAGAGACGGGCAACTAAATTAATAAGGGGAATGGAAGGCTTAAGTTATGAGGCAAGACTAACAAGCTTAAACCTGTTTAGTTTAGAGAAACGGCGCCTTAGAGGGGATCTGATAACCTTATATAAATATATACGGGGCCATTATCAACCATTGTCTGATAACCTATTCATTAATAGGTCTATACATAGGACAAGGGGTCATCCATTTAGACTGGAAGAAAGAAAATTTAGCTTAAAGCATAGGAAGGGTTATTTTACGGTGAGAACAATAAAGCTGTGGAATTCTCTGCCTGTTGAGGTGGTTGGGTCAGAGTCTGTACAGACTTTTAAAAAACGACTGGATGACTTCCTGCAGACACAGAATATTAAGGGTTATAATATTTAATACGTGGGTAAAAGCTTCTTGATCCAAGGAGAAATCTGACTGCCATTCTGGGGTCAAGAAGGAATTTTTTCCCGGTATGTTGCATATTTCAGACTGGGTTTTTTGCCTTCTTTTGGATCAACAGCAGTAGGTTATGTGGGAGAGGCTGAACCCGATGGACGCATGTCTTTTTTCAGCCTATGTAACTACAGCGCAAGAACGATCAAGGTGAGGTTAGATTTTGCGCATAAACATTCCTGAGGTCTTACTACATTACGACTGCTCCCTTTCGCTTTTACGTTTCAATAAAAGATGTGTGCAAGCTCTAAGCAGAGCGCAGATATGAAATCATAATGTGTGCGTGGCTCGTTTCTGCGCCTCCATTATCGGAAATAGGGCTGCAACTAACGATTATTCTCATAATTGATTAGTTGGCCGATTATTATTTCGATTAAATCGGATAAAAAAAAAAAAAAAAAATGTTTATTTAAAAGGAATGTTAAAAAATGACCACAACCCCTCCCCCTTTTTTCATAAACAGTTTGTGTAGTATACGTAACGTTTGTACGTACATACGCAAATTGCGTATCTTGCGGACTTTTCACACAAGGTATGCGAGTGCTTGGTTAGAGGGATGGGTTGATTTTGCTTTCTCAAATGAACACGGCTACAAGCACTTGGTCATAGATGATGATGTCAGCATGAAATCGGGGTTAATAAGTTAAAGTGGTCAGGGTGTGTAGAGTGTCCCTTTTAAATAAATGCGTGAACAAACTGAGTGGGAGGAGGGACTGGAGGTGGAAGGGAGTGACTTTGCTCAAGTGACTTGAGAGGGAGTGGGTATGGACAGAAGACCGGACCTGAGTGTGGGAGTGAGTTTGGGGAAAGGGACCAGACTAAAAGGGAGGGAATGGCAGTTCCCGACCAAAGAGGATGTGCCAAGGAGGATGGGGTGATGGCAAAGGACTCCAGCTGCAAGTAAGGATAAAACACAGGCACTCCTTCAACCAGTGGCTGTATCCTATTGTTTGTGTTATAGTTCTGCTGCTGTTGTAAACGGAATAAAAACAAACTGGCTGTGTCTGACATAACCCTAGAACTAAATCATACCTAGTAAAGCAGCGGCACATCCTCTCCAATCAGCTCCCAAGCTGAGGTTATTTACGTTTAACTCAGTCTGACTCTAAACAGTGTGTGCTGTACACCGGACGATTAATCGAATGAAATAGGTGTCAACTATTTTAATCATCAATTAGATGTTTCAGCCCTAATCGGAAATGAGGCCAATCAGCGGGGAAGCCAAGGTGGACAGAGTCTGTAAAGAAAAGGGAAATGCGAAGCATAATCTGCAAAACAAATCAGTACACACATAGTGCAGATACAACATTTAATATATTATGCCCCCGCTGGATTGGCACTCACAAGATTAATTAATTAGGCACAAAGCAGGTACTTGGTTACCCTCTCCTGAGAAGTTGTGTTGCCTCCTGAAATCCGGACCATCCGAATATCGCCAAGGAACTCCTTCAGGCTTGTTTAATCAGTCAGTGGAACAGGAATCGGGCTTATTTGAAAGAAAATCAAACCAGCAGTGGCTCCAATAAAAACTGGTTTTAATTAAAATAACATGAATAAAATAAAAGTTTGAACACCATCCAACGCGTTTCGCCTCTGCTACATGCAAGACTTCATCAGGGATAAGGTGTTCATTCAGAATAACGCAGCTATATAGCCACACAATTATGAAAAAAAAGGGGAAGATACAGCTGACACATAATTGTCCACGAGTCCCAATTGGTAGAGTCGCCAGGTCCCGGAAACTGTTAATACATAGGAAATCGACCCTTAAAGGGGACTTCTATGTAACATGCATTATACCTGGTACAACAATGGTGCTTTAGGGCCCCAGCGGCAAACAATATGCCCTGTTTGGTTAGAGGGACCATTTGAATGGCCACTTTGAACGATTTTCAGAGATCGGCAAAGCCGCGCCATTACAAGAGACATCACTAGTGTGGAATCCCACCACAACCTACCAGAGGCACCTGAGCATTGTGGCTACTTGCTGCACCTGATCAACTGGCTGCTACCAGCACAACTGAACACTGTGGCACCTATCAAAGGCAACAGTGCACTGTGCCATCCTGCCAGAGGCACCTGAGCTCTGTGGCTCCTACCAGAAGCACCTGCACACTGTGGCGACTAAATGCTTAAATGTAAAAGGTCAGGACGCCTGGAAGTCAATACCCTGGGATGTCCAGTTTATATAAATATATACGGTTGTTTAGTGGTTTTGAATTCTGTGACTGACTTAAAGTTCCAAATCAAGCATTGAAAATAACCAACAATAACCAATAATTACATCTTTTGTAGTTTACCTGGATTCGTTATAAATTGCTTGTTACCAACAAAAAGGGTGATATATAATTAGGGATGAGCTGTTCAGAGTTCGGTCCGAACTTTGGCAGTTCGAAAGTTCTAACTTCGAACTTTTTGGGCGTGTTCGGTTCGAGTTCGAAAAAGAAATTTTGAAAAAAAGTAGGGTTGCACCGATACCGATACTAGTATCGGTATCGGGGCCGATACTGGGTACTGCAGGAGTACTTGGTACTCGTGCAGTACCCCCCGATATTTTTTCCGATACCCGAAGCCGGCATTGAGCCAGCTTGCCGGCATCCGAGGGGCTGCGGCGGCTGTCCGAATGATCTATCGGCATTCGGACAGCCGCCCCTGGAGCTCTCTGAGATACTTCCCTTCCTGGGCGCCAACGGGAAGGTCTCCGCGCGTGCGCTCGTTGGAAGGACCCCAGCCGCGACCACGTGGGACCATGTGATCACGGCTGGGGTCCTTCCAACGAGCGCACGAGCGGAGACATTCCCGGCGGCGCCCAGGAAGGTAAGTATGAACACAGTGAGCAGCTGCAGGGCCTGTCTGAATGCAGATGGGCCTGTCTGAATGCTCTATCTGCATTCAGACAGGCCCTGCAGCTGTTCTCCGCTCACACTTACCTTCCTGGGCGACGCTGGGAAAGTTTCCCCGTGCGCGCTCGTTGGAAGGACCCCAGCCGTGATCACATGGTCCCACGTGGTCGTGGCTGGGGTCCTTCCAACGAGCGCGCGCGCGGAGACATTCCCGGCGGCACCCAGGAAGGTAAGTATCGTTGGGGGGGGGGTCCATGAGCTGGGGGGGCATATCCGTGAGCTGGGGGGCAAATCTCCATGTGTGAGCTGGGGGGCAAATCTCCATGTGTGAGCTGGGGGGCAAATCTCCATGTGTGAGCTGGGGGGCAAATCCATGAATATATAATCGGGGGGGGGGGGATATACATGTGAGCTGGGGACATTTTTATATGGTCTGTTCTTATTGGAAAGCGTCACATGACATTAAAGAAAAGTATCGGTACTCGGTATCGGTACTCGGTCTTAAAAAAGTGGTATCGGTGCATCCCTACTATATATAATATGTGTGGGTTCACTAAGCAAGAAGATGTGACATATCTCCGTACCCTGACATGGTCACATCTGCAAATGCCGCTTCCTTGCAGGACCCCCCTCCCCTGTGTTCTCCCCAGGCAGAATCTCGTGCCTTTCTCCAGATGAAGTTTAAGGACCGGGACATGTAGGGAGTCTGATAGCATCCCCAGACGTAAGACAAGGCTGTATTTCTTGAAGCTTTCAGGGTCAGAATGGAACTCTTCATTGGGGACAGGCATACATATTTATAAATGGTCAACCTGGGTTATTTACATACACAAAAACCACAAAAATGTTGGGAAACAATTAACTAGGACAAATAATGGAATAAACATTGTGTAACATTCCTAAACGAGGCAGGATAATGGCCATTGTGATTGGCAAACATGAGGCAGTGTCTGCCTGACAAAGCGGATTAGCTAAATACTCAACTATATAGCAGATATTAACACATTCCGGAGACATGGTATGCTGGAGGGCTAATCCTATCAGATAACAGTCAAGCAAGAATGTTATTTTATAACTCCGATTACACAAACACTCTACACCCAAATCCAAAGTGACTTACGTCACAGCAGAAGATGATTATGGTGAAGCCTATACAGAACACAAATGTCCAAATGAATCTGGTCACTAACGCAATAAATCTGGGGAAAACAATGGTCCTTAAAGAAGTAAAGAAAAATCACAAGTATGTGCCATTTTTCATAAAGCTATTTTATTGGGTAAAACATGAATACAAATACATGATGAAAGTGAAACAATGTACTTATATAATGGTAATAAATGGGTCTTTAAAAAGCAAGACATTATCAGGACAACACAGGAGCAATTCCCCAATCACCCTGACCTACAAAGTTTTCACTAACTGTTCCCCACTACCCGTCCCCACTAATCACCAAATACACCCCAGCTTCTCCCCGCATCACCTCTTTCCATGACAGGCTGCAAGATTTCTCCCATCCAGCTCCCATCCTCTGTAACACTATCCATCGTACTGGCAGACTTTCCCCTAGCTTCCCTTCCTTCAAACACTCTCTTAAGACATTCCTATTCAGGCAAGGCTACCATCCGACCCATTAATACAACTCACTGCCCCAACCAGTCCATCACCCTCACCTTGCAGTCCTCTCCTCCTGTTTCCACACCAAACTCTTCTGGATTGTAACGTTCCACGGGAATAGGGCCCTTTTTCCTCCTGTGTTGGTTTATCAAATGTTGTTCAGTTTTAATGTATTGTTAACCCTGTTTATATTGTAACCGATTTTCAGCGCTGCGGAATATGTTGGTGCTATATAAATAATACCAGTGTTAGTGAGAAACTAAGTATAATGACCCCAGTCGTTAACACTAGCCACTCAGTCAGAATAGGGCCCCTAGTATACAGTTACAAAAATAACTATTAAGGATGCTTGTCACCCAGCTAAGCTTAAGCCAGAGATACACTGAGCGCGATGTGACACGCAGCAACTGTAGGCGGCGCCGGGCATTGAGACGCGCTCAGTGTGTCCAGGTTTTTCCACCTCCCTCGCTCAGGCCTGCGTCACCATGCGGAGCTGAGCGACGGGAGTTGGAAAAATCCAAACTTTCCCATCGGCGTAGCGGCGCAATGAGAGGAGGACAGCAGCGCATGTCGCATGCGAGGTGTCCTGTAGATCCCTCCCACCTAGCGCTGCGCTGAGTGGCTGGCCTGGCTCATCACTTGAAGACCGGAAGTTCTTGGCTGGCTGACTCTCTTCTATACAGAGTCGAGACATATGTATATGTGGTCTGTGTGTGGTATCGATGCATCCCTACTCTAAACATAGCGCTCCATGTGTCTGATATATATATATATTTCACGGGGGTGCTATATGATTAGGGTTACCTTTTTTTCTATACTATTCCTATTAAAAACGGCAGTAATTTAGATGTATTTTATTCAATAGAAACTTTTTTCCCTATATGACATGCGCTTTGTGAAAATAAATAAAAAGGTTTTGGCGTGTACATTTTAATTTAGTTAGTGGATTGCTGTCCAGTGCGGAGAGAAGCAAACGTAAGGCAGTGTAGACACGCTGCGAGGCGGCGCGGAGTGAAGTCAAGCCTGCAAAATGTTTGCTTCTCTTTGTATCGCTGTGCGTCACTACGCGCTCAGTGTATCTCAGGCTTTAGAGCTCAAGGCTGACAGCAGGGGGAGCTCTCTCACTGGGCTATGTCAGTAATTGAGACGGGGAAAAGTAGACAATCTAAATAATTTCGGAACATTCCGCATCCTTGATATTAACCAATCATACGCATGACTAACCACAGCGATTCATGACCTCCTATTGGTTTGTACAGGGGGCCAACTAAATTATCTTCCAGCTTGTATGATGTCATACAAAACGCACATATGCTACACAACTAAAGAGGTTATCTAACAAGCACTGTTTGCCGTTCTTGCAACTGAGGTGAACAACAAATATCCAGAGGGGGAAAAAAAAATCAACACCAGCAGGTGAACCTCAATCTATAGTGAACCACACTGAAAACCAGCACTACGTGAGTTGTGAATACTGCGGCTCTTCTCTCTGTTGTTTCAGAGTTGACGTTGGATATACTTTGGTAGGTCTATTCACTCAGTTACATGCCGGTTGTGGCGGTGGTGCAGGTGCTGACCTGTCACTAATATTTAGTCTAGCAGGAGAAGCAGCAGGCAAAGAGTTAAAGGGCCAGTACCACCAAAAAATGAAATGTCCTTATTGTGTTTATGTTGCTGATATCTTACATGTGCTTTGTTTTTGTTTTGTATGTTTAGTTAAGAAAATAGTTTACTCTATACGCAGGTGGATATATATGCGTATACAATGACACAGCAACCCTGCAGGTAGATCTATATGCGTATACAATGACAGCAACCCTGCAGGTGGATCTATATGCGTATACAATGACACAGCAACCTGCAGGTAGATCTATATGCGTATACAATGACAGCAACCCTGCAGGTGGATCTATATGCGTATACAATGACACAGCAACCCTGCAGGTAGATCTATATGCGTATACAATGACAGCAACCCTGCAGGTGGATCTATATGCGTATACAATGACACAGCAACCCTGCAGGTAGATCTATATGCGTATACAATGACAGCAACCCTGCAGGTGGATCTATATGCGTATACAATGACACAGCAACCCTGCAGGTAGATCTATATGCGTATACAATGACACAGCAACCCTGCAGGTGGATCTATATGCATATACAATGACACAGCAACCCTGCAGGTGGATCTATATGCGTATACAATGACACAGCAACCCTGCAGGTGGATCTATATGCGTATACAATGACACAGCGACCCTGCAGGTGGATCTATATGCTTATACAATGACAGCAACCCTGCAGGTGGATCTATATGCGTATACAATGACACAGCGACCCTGCAGGTGGATCTATATGCTTATACAATGACAGCAACCCTGCAGGTGGATCTATTTGCATATACAATGACACAGCGACCCTGCAGGTGGATCTATATGCATATACAATGACACAGCGACCCTGCAGGTGGATCTATATGCATATACAATGACACAGCGACCCTGCAGGAGGATCTATATGTGTATACAATGACACAGCGAACCTGCAGGTGGCAATGTGTGTATACAACTCCCTATAGGCTGACCTATGTGTAAACAAAGACACAGCAACCCTGCTGTTAGAAACGGCAATGTATACAATGCCATAGGAACCCTTCGGGTACAATGCCGGGCAGAGCCAGCAGGATATACAATAATAAATACAAAATAAACCATTTAACTTTCAAATTTCAAACCACAAGTTGAACACAAGCTTAACCCTTTGTGACTCCTGTCAGTGTCTCCTCTTATTGGTGCTGCGTGCTTAACGTAACAAAAAGGTAATCCAGCGAGTAAACTCTAGAAAGGTAAAGCACAAAAACATTTCATAGTGCAGCAAATAGTGACTCAATGAATAACAGGCCCTGTGGAAATGCACTCACAGGATTCAATATATGCACATAATCATATAACTACGTCAATGTTACCGCTCCAATGGATTCCTCACACCTTGACCTGGTAACCCCGCCGCCTCAGGACAAACCAAGAAAAGCTGCACCGATCAATAAAGGATTTATTGATAACACTGGCAGAATACAGAAAACTCCAACGCGTTTCGTCTATACAAAAAGATTAGACTTCATCAGGGAAAGGGAAGTGAGAATCATGAGCGCCGGCTTTCTGCAGACAACGCGCCGGATGCGGGGAGGGGCTGAGGTGGCCCATTGAAGTCCTGTACACTCTGCGGCTTCAGGGCCCTCCCGCCACAAAGACAGTGTAGCACGCCCCTGGCGTTAAGAGGCTACATGGAGTTCCTAAGCCGCTGCAAGTGCTAAGTTAACAACTTGTCATTGAACGCAGTGTTGCAGTTCAGCGCTCAGCACTGCTAACTTAGCACTTGCAGCCAAGTCGAGAGGTGCAGCAGAGTAGCTGAGTGTGACGTGGGAAAGATGGCCGCCTCCACAAAGCAAATAATCCAATAAGGAAATGTTCAGTTTGAAGTTATGGTGGAGCAAAACACCACATATTTATTGGTACATGGTAAACATTAACACTAAAGTGATAATAAAATGGACAACAGCGGATATAGCAGAAACAGCACCTTTCATTAAGCAATCCTCTGCCCTTTAGCTTCAATATTCACAGCCAAAGCGTTCAGAGAGACTGCTGCAGCAAAATGAACTGCTGCAATGGAGCAATTCAGCAGCTGCTGAGGAACTGAACAGGCCTCTGGATCTGGAATGCAGAGTTCAGAACGTCAGGCGGCCCGGCATCGCCAGCTATACGTCAGGCGGCCCGGCATCGCCAGCTATACGTCAGGCGGCCCGGCATCGCCAGCTATACGTCAGGCGGCCCGGCATCGCCAGCTATACGTCAGGCGGCCCGGCATCGCCAGCTATACGTCAGGCGGCCAGCACCGCCAGCTATACGTCAGGCGGCCGGCATCGCCAGCTATACGTCAGGCACCGCCAGCTATACGTCAGGCGGCCAGGCACCGCCAGCTATACGTCAGGCGGCCAGGCACCGCCAGCTATACGTCAGGCGGCCAGGCACCGCCAGCTATACGTCAGGCGGCCAGGCACCGCCAGCTATACGTCAGGCGGCAGGCACGCCAGCTATACGTCAGGCGGCCAGGCACCGCAGCTATACGTCAGGCGGCCAGGCACCGCCAGCTATACGTCAGGCGGCCAGGCACCGCCAGCTATACGTCAGGCGGCCAGGCACCGCCAGCTATACGTCAGGCGGCCAGGCACCGCCAGCTATACGTCAGGCGGCCAGGCACCGCCAGCTATACGTCAGGCGGCCAGGCACCGCCAGCTATACGTCAGGCGGCCAGGCACCGCCAGCTATACGTCAGGCGGCCAGGCACCGCCAGCTATACGTCAGGCGGCCAGGCACCGCCAGCTATACGTCAGGCGCCAGGCACCGCCAGCTATACGTCAGGCGGCCAGGCACCGCCAGCTATACGTCAGGCGGCCAGGCACCGCCAGCTATACGTCAGGCGGCCAGGCACCGCCAGCTATACGTCAGGCGGCCAGGCACGCCAGCTATACGTCAGCGGCCAGGCACCGCCAGCTATACGTCAGGCGGCCAGGCACCGCCAGCTATACGTCAGGCGGCCAGGCACCGCCAGCTATACGTCAGGCGGCCAGGCACCGCCAGCTATACGTCAGGCGGCCAGGCACCGCCAGCTATACGTCAGGCGGCCAGGCACCGCCAGCTATACGTCAGGCGGCCAGGCACCGCCAGCTATACGTCAGGCGGCAGGCACCGCCAGCTATACGTCAGGCGGCCAGGCACCGCCAGCTATACGTCAGGCGGCCAGGCACCGCCAGCTATACGTCAGGCGGCCAGGCATCGCCAGCTATACGTCAGGCGGCCAGGCATCGCCAGCTATACGTCAGGCGGCCAGGCATCGCCAGCTATACGTCAGGCGGCCAGGCATCGCCAGCTATACGTCAGGCGGCCAGGCATCGCCAGCTATACGTCAGGCGGCCAGGCATCGCCAGCTATACGTCAGGCGGCCAGGCATCGCCAGCTATACGTCAGGCGGCCAGGCATCGCCAGCTATACGTCAGGCGGCCAGGCATCGCCAGCTATACGTCAGGCGGCCAGGCATCGCCAGCTATAAGTCAGGCGACCAGGCATCGCCAGCTATACGTCAGGCGACCAGGCATCGCCAGCTATACGTCACGCGACCAGGCATCGCCAGCTAAAATTTGCATCAACACCACTTTTTCTTTTAAAATTTCCAGTTCAAAAAAAATACAGGAGCTTTATCAACAATTTGGAAGGGAAGGTAACTGTATCTGGGAGGGAAACGGACAAACACAAACACTAATAACAACATGGTAGGGATAATGCACATCAAATAAATCGAACTCGCCTAAGCGCAAAGAACGGGAGAGCACCGAAATGTCAGTGACATTTTGGTGCTTTCTGAAAAACTCTGCATGTTATGGGTACGGTCACCATACTTGCAAACAGCAGTAAAAATCACCATATTGGCAACTCTGGTGAACTCCGGCTATGTAGGGAAGGAAAATCTAACGCTGGCAGGGGAGGTTCCGGCAAAAAACAGCGACCAACGATTCCACCATTATTCGAGTAAAATGAGTGAACGCCGGCCATTCTCCAGTTGGCGATGTTCTGTCGTCGTTTGTAACACCAGGGAATATGTAAAGGAAGTTTTTAAACCTGTGATCCCCAGTAAAAGAAACGCTGAAAGTAACGGTAAGTAATAATAACAATGGACGAATTCGTCTGAGACACCGGGGGAATGAACACGAAAATCCACAGCGAACTACGGTATTAGTTCCCAAAAAACTGAATTCCCTCTGGTTGATCCAACATGATTTCAATAAATAACTTCAGTTGGTGAATAAAACCTTTAGGGGGGGGGGGGTCTAATCACAAACCAGCAAAATTGAGCGCAAATCCGTCTCGTTTCGTCAATTCCATTTCGTTGAAAATTCAGTGAATTCACTATTTATTGAATGGTCACTGTACCTTACCAAAATTGGAGCCGCCGAACCAATTATCGGACATTGGCAAAAAGTGATAACCACCAAATTGGTATCGGCGAATTCAACGGAACTGAAAAAGAAAGTCTCCTGAAAAGGTGCTTAAAGGGACACTACCCCTTCTATAACACATGCATTACATACAAAACCACTTTATAAACCACACGCTGCTGGTTTTTTGTTTGAAGTAATTGTATGTACAAGGAAAAATAAATGCAGGTTTATCTCCGGTTTCGATTTTGTAGATTTTTCCCATGATGCAACATTTACCAAAATATGTGCAAACATTTTACTTTGCTGCTGTGCTTTATCTTCTACAGTAACAGTCAATGAGGTGGAGGGTATATTTAGATAAGGTGGCATGTCAACTGAATGAGATCAGACAGGGATCTTAAAAGACTTCTAATCTCTCCCCTGGTGATGTCCTTTGAATACATCCCACAAAAAACAATGATTTGAGTCAGTGATCGACCCATTCACTCCATTCTATGGCCAAAGCCACAGAGTGATGTGCCAGAGGCAAGGTTGGCACGGTTTCTTGACAGTGGCCCAACACCATTTAACCCTTTAAATACATCAGTTATTTATAGGCTTTATCTGTGAAACAAACTTCAGCCTTTTGACATTTTGCAGCAAATCGGAATCAATAGTCTCCGATGGGACAATTTCGGTGCCAACAGATTGCACCGTGAAATTCCCCGGTCAGTGCAATTCATTGGTTTATTGAATAACCTTACATATCCAGGAAAAAAATACTGATCCAGCGGCCTCTGAGCCCTCACGCCGGTGATGAGCAGTAGGCTGGCCGTCCACTGGGTCTGTGGTCGTTCGACCAACTTGGTCACTCACCTATGGACAATGCCGGATGACCAGGGTCGTTCCACTGGAAGTGTGTGTGTGGACAACACAGGTTGGCCAACAGACAGGCTGCCGAACCAGAAAAAAAAAATGCTGCTGCGGGGGAGGGACCCTGTACTTGGTGCTGAAAGTTCAGCACTGCTGAACTGAAGAGAAGGAAAAAAACAAACATGCCAAGTTCGGCCAGGGAAAAAAGCCTAGTCTTTTTTTAAAAAAAAAATATATAATAATAATAATAATAATTAAAAGACTTTTGGCTGTGGATCAAAATAAACTGTTGAATAAATAAAATTATGTATCTTTTTACATTTAATCCTATGGGAATCGCCTGTCAAACTGAAGCACTTCACTATGGGATAATTTCGCAGCCACGGCACGGCGGTTTTCCCGAGTGTGGCTCGGGGTTAAATTTCAATGCTGAAGGCATTAACCACCTTGCCACACTCGGGCTGATACATACCTGTCCCTACACTCCCTCGATGTCCTCCTGCAATCACATTATCCGGCCGATCACCGCATCCTGCTTCATGGTTTCCTTCTCGGGAGAAGGGAACCAGGAAGCCACGATCGGACAGAGGTGATTGCGGGGACAGTGAGGGAGCGCAGGGACAGGTATGTATCAACCCGGGTGTGGCAAGGGGTTAACACTTTCAGAATTGAAATTTAACCCCGAGCCACACTCAGGAATACCACCAGGGAGCTGAATAAACGCACAGATTTTGATATATAAAAAGATGTCAAAATCAGAGCGCCAGGGAGTTTAACTATACAATTCATAATTTCTTCACGTAACTTGCACCAGACCGTCTGATTTCATCTGACAAATCCCATTGCAATGGGAAAGATCGCTAATCTGATGTAGTGCAAAAACCCATCTGCTGGAAGTCGGAGGCAGTGGAGGAGGGCTGAATCTCCTGCATGTTCTGGAATCGGTCGGACAACGCAGACGATATCGGATGATCGCACGAATACGGACCCAGTGGACGACCAGCCTTCAACGGCTCATAGTGATAGAGCGACAGCCCGGCGTCTCACCTCTGGTATAGGGTAGTGCTATCTAACCCCGACAACCCATTCATTCCCGTTTGTTTCAGAACTCCATTTCCCATGATGCTACCTGGTTAAGCACCAAGGGACATGAAGTTGGACGGTAACGGAGGCGTGGCTGGGTTTGAGCTTCACTCGCTCCGCCCCTTAGGATCTCCCGCTGGATGTAGCTGGCTTTCCTGGTACAAGCTACCATCTCCTATCAGCCCTCAAGCAGCACATTCCTGCTTCCTCTCACATGGGCAGCAGCCGCCCACTGAGCATCTCTCTGCGCCACCACCCTGCCACAATCTAGCGCCGCTTTCCCATTGGTCCGTGTTATCACGCACGCGTAACGCAAAGCGAATCCAATTGGCGAGTGGTTTATGAAACTCGTCTGCATTGGCCTCGGCGTCCCGCCCCTTTATGCTTACAGCCAATTCGAGGCGGTCTAAGGACTCCGTGGGCCTCGATTGGCTGGCAGGGAACATGGCGAGGACGGGGAGCGGAGGAGCCGCCAGTGACCCCCGGCTCTGTCCGATGGCCGAGGAGGGCGAGGCCCCTGAGAGTGGGAACCGGGAGTCGACCGAACCCGACAAGGATGGGTGCCCGAGGTGGGGCTCTCAGCACGCCGGGGCCAGGGAGTTAGCGGAACTTTATTCCCCAGGTGAGAGCGCGCGGCGCCCGGGGCTCCGTCATCCCGAGGGGACACCAGCTGTCACACGCCGCGCCCGGGGGATCACTCCGCCAGGGGCACAGGCCGCCCCGCTGCACAGGGCCAGGGATGCTGCCGCAGGGCTGGGGGTCCGGGCTGTCAGGGGCCCCGGGCGGGGGCTGAGATCCATTCTGCTAGGGGCCCCAGCTGGAAGATGAGCGCATGTTATCCGCGGGCAGAGGCTGCCAGACCCGCTACACCGGGAGCTGACATGTGAGGAGGGGGGGGGGGGGGGTGTGAGGGTCCGGAAGCTGTCAGGAGCCAATCAGAGGCCTGTGCTGCCTTTACATTGGCAAAGTGAAGACTTGCACTGGCATGGCGGTGGGGGTTAGGGGTAGGTGGGGATGTGTTTGGACACAGAGCTCCTAGTTAATCCTATATAATGACTCGATTTTTCATATGGGGGGGGGGTCCTGGGCAGGTTTCCCCCCTCTGTATTGGGGGGATGGGGGGGGGTCCTGGGCAGGTTTCCCCCCTCTGTATTGGGGGGATGGGGGGGGTCCTGGGCAGGTTTCCCCCTCTGTATTGGGGGGGTGGGAGGGGTCCTGGGAAGGTTTCCCCCCTCTGTATTGGGGGGTGGGAGGGGTCCTGGGCAGGTTTCCCCCTCTGTATTGGGGGGGATCCTGGGCAGGTTTCCCCCTCTGTAGTGGGGGGGGATCCTGGGCAGGTTTCCCCCTCTGTATTGGGGGGGGATCCTGGGCAGGTTTCCCCCTCTGTATTGGGGGGGATCCTGGGCAGGTTTCCCCCCCCCTGTATTGGGGGGGATCCTGGGCAGGTTCCCCCCCCTCTGTATTGGGGGGACCCTGGGCAGGTTTCCCCCCTCTGTATTGGGGGGATCCTGGGCAGGTTTCCCCCTCTGTATTGTGGGGGGGGGATCCTGGGCAGGTTCTCCCCCCCCCTCTGTATTGGGGGGGATCCTGGGCAGGTTCCCCCCCCTCTATATTGGGGGGATCCTGGGCAGGTTCTCCCCCCCCCCCTCTATATTGGGGGGGATCCTGGGCAGGTTCCCCCCCCCTCTGTATTGGGGGGGATCCTGGGCAGGTCCCCCCCCTCTGTATTGGGGGGATGCCTGGGCAGGTTCCCCCCCCCTCTGTATTGGGGGGGATCCTGGGCAGGTTTCCCCCCCTCTGTATTGGGGGGATCCTGGGCAGGTTCCCCCCCCCTCTGTATTGGGGGGATCCTGGGCAGGTTCCCCCCCCTCTGTATTGGGGGGGATCCTGGGCAGGTTTCCCCCCCCCCTCTGTATTGGGGGGGATCCTGGGCAGGTTTCCCCCCCTCTGTATTGGGGGGATCCTGGGCAGGTTTCCCCCCTCTGTATTGGGGGGATCCTGGGCAGGTTTCCCCCCCCTCTGTATTGGGGGGGATCCTGGGCAGGTTCCCCCCCCTCTGTATTGGGGGGATCCTGGGCAGGTTTCCCCCCCCTCTGTATTGGGGGGGATCCTGGGCAGGTTCCCCCCCCTCTGTATTGGGGGGGATCCTGGGCAGGTTTCCCCCCCCCCTCTGTATTGGGGGGGATCCTGGGCAGGTTTCCCCCCCCCTGTATTGGGGGGATCCTGGGCAGGTTCCCCCCCCCCTCTGTATTGGGGGGATCCTGGGCAGGTTTCCCCCCCCTCTGTATTGGGGGGATCCTGGGCAGGTTTTCCCCCCCTCTGTATTGGGGGGATCCTGGGCAGGTTTCCCCCCCTCTGTATTGGGGGGATCCTGGGCAGGTTCCCCCCCCTCTGTATTGGGGGGGATCCTGGGCAGTTTTCCCCCCCCTCTGTATGGGGGGGATCCTGGGCAGGTTTCCCCCCCCCTCTGTATTGTGGGGGATCCTGGGCAGGTTTCCCCCCCTCTGTAGGGGGGGATCCTGGGCAGTTTTCCCCCCCCCTCTGTATTGGGGGGAGGGGTCCTGGGCAGGTTTCTCCCCTCTGTATTGGGGGGGGGGTCCTGGGCAGGTTTCTCCCCTCTGTATTGGGGGGAGGGGTCCTGGGCAGGTCTCCCCTCTGTATTGGGGGGGGGGTCCTGGGCAGGTTTCTCCCCTCTGTATTGGGGGGAGGGGTCCTGGGCAGGTTTCCCCCTCTGTATTGGGGGGGGGGTCCTGGGCAGGTTTCTCCCCTCTGTATTGGGGGAGGGGTCCTGGGCAGGTTTCTCCCCTCTGTATTGGGGGGAGGTCCTGGGCAGGTTTCTCCCCTCTGTATTGGGGGAGGGGTCCTGGGCAGGTTTCTCCCCTCTGTATTGGGGGGAGGGGTCCTGGGCAGGTTTCTCCCCTCTGTATTGGGGGGAGGGGTCCTGGGCAGGTTTCCCCCCCCCTCTGTATTGGGGGGAGGGGTCCTGGGCAGGTTTCCCCCCCTCTGTATTGGGGGAGGGGTCCTGGGCAGGTTTCCCCCCCCCTCTGTATTGGGGGGAGGGGTCCTGGGCAGGTTTCTCCCCTCTGTATTGGGGGAGGGGTCCTGGGCAGGTTTCCCCCCCCCTCTGTATTGGGGGGATCCTGGGCAGGTTTCCCCCCCCCCTCTGTATTGGGGGGATCCTGGGCAGGTTTCCCCCCCCCCTCTGTATTGGGGGGGATCCTGGGCAGGTTCCCCCCCCCTCTGTATTGGGGGATCCTGGGCAGGTTCCCCCCCCTCTGTATTGGGGGGGATCCTGGGCAGGTCCCCCCCCTCTGTATTGGGGAGGGGTCCTGGGCAGGTTCTCCCCTCTGTATTGGGGGGGATCCTGGGCAGGTTTCCCCCCCTCTGTATTGGGGGATCCTGGGCAGGTTTCCCCCCCTCTGTATTGGGGGGGATCCTGGGCAGGTTTTCCCCCCCCTCTGTATTGGGGGGATCCGCAGGTTTTCCCCCCCCCCTCTGTATGGGGGGGATCCTGGGCAGGTTCCCCCCCCCCTCTGTATTGGGGGGGATCCTGGGCAGGTTCCCCCCCCCCTCTGTATTGGGGGGGATCCTGGGCAGGTCCCCCCCCTCTGTATTGGGGGGAGGTCCTGGCAGGTTTCCCCCTCTGTATTGGGGGGGATCCTGGCAGGTTCCCCCCCTCTGTATTGGGGGGATCCTGGGCAGGTTTCCCCCCCCTCTGTATTGGGGGGGATCCTGGGCAGGTTTTCCCCCCTCTGTATTGGGGGAGGGGTCCTGGGCAGGTTCCCCCTCTGTATTGGGGGGAGGGTCCTGGCAGGTTTCTCCCCTCTGTATTGGGGGAGGGGTCCTGGGCAGGTTTCTCCCCTCTGTATTGGGGGGAGGGGTCCTGGGCAGGTTTCTCCCCTCTGTATTGGGGGGAGGGTCCTGGGCAGGTTTCCCCCCCTCTGTATTGGGGGAGGGGTCCTGGGCAGGTTTCCCCCCTCTCTGTATTGGGGGGAGGGGTCCTGGGCAGGTTTTCCCCCCCCTCTGTATTGGGGGGAGGGGTCCTGGGCAGGTTTCCCCCTCTGTATTGGGGGAGGGGTCCTGGGCAGGTTTCCCCCCCTCTGTATTGGGGGGAGGGGTCCTGGCAGGTTTCCCCCCTGTATGGGGGGGAGGGGTCCTGGCAGGTTTCCCCCCTCTGTATTGGGGGAGGGGTCCTGGGCAGGTTTCCCCCCTCTGTATTGGGGGGGAGGGGTCCTGGGCAGGTTTCCCCCCTCTGTATTGGGGGAGGGGTCCGGGCAGGTTTCCCCCTCTGTATTGGGGGGAGGGGTCCTGGGCAGGTTTCCCCCTCTTGTATGGGGGGAGTCCTGGGCAGGTTTCCCCCCTCTGTATTGGGGGGAGGGGTCCTGGGCAGGTTTCCCCCCTCTGTATTGGGGGGGTTCCTGGGCAGGTTTCCCCCCTCTGTATTGGGGGGGGGGTCCTGGGCAGGTTTCCCCCTCTGTATTGGGATGTATTCTCTGTGGCCCCCCATCTCCTGTGGTGACTACCTCCCCATTATCCATTGAAGTAGAGGTTGCCTGTGTGTCTCGGAGCAGCTGTTTATGGCCAGTAAGTAGTAATACCCGGTTGCGTGCGGCGCTGTCTGCTCCATTAGTAACCTCCTGGGTAGTTTCTCTCATGTCTATTCGCCCAGAAGATGCTGTGAGCAATGTTTTAAGGATAAAGTTTCCCTTTAAGTCTCTTATTTCTTGGTGTACGGCCCCTTAATAACCCAGGGGCGTCTCCGGGCCCTGCTCTGCCGCGCTCAAACATAGGAGCCAGCTTTATGGATATGTTTTCACAAAGCTCTGCTGATCTAAAGAGTGGCAGAGTATCACGGGAGAAGTAGTTTCCAAACATTGGGGGGGGGGGGTCAAAGCTCCTCGCTCTCTGTTATTGCTGATCAGAAAAGCGTAAAATCCATTTCTCTATTTTCCACAAAAAGTAAAACCTTTTTTTTGTTGTTAAATCCTATTTTTCTGAGGATCTTCTAAATATCGTGCGTTTGAGTCCAGCAGCCGGTGCGGGATGATCCTATGTCCTTTCCGTGTTGATGCACGAGATGCTCCTGTGATGTGTGACTGGGATGTCCATGTGTGAATATGTTGTCATTAAATAGGACACTTGACTGGGATAAAAAAAAGGGTTAAAAAAAAAAAAAAAATCTCTATAAAACACAGGTCTATTCAAGAAAGGTGACACTCCAGACAAGTGAAAATTCTAGGTCAAAATCGCCAAACCAGAAAAATTCCCCCATTTATCTCACTTTCCAAATCGGCTGTTTGGTCTAGAGATTGTTCTCTTCTGCCAATTCTCCTGAGTTTCACCTTTTTAAGTGAATACACCCGATAGGAAGCTTGCTTGGGAGCCAGGCTAAGCATGATACAAATGTGTCAAGACCCGCCTTGCCCCAAAACACTCCCAAGAAAGCTGGGGAGAAAATGAAAGATGTATCCACCTCCATAACAACGCAAATCCAGAGGCACGTTCAGTTTCTCAGCTGCTGCAAATGTTAAGTTAGTAACGTGGCACTGAACGCTGTGCTTCGGTTCAGCACTGCTAACTTAGCACGTGCACATTACATAAGGAAATGTTCAGTTTGAAGTCTTGGTGGACCGGAACATGGTAAACATTAACATTAAGGCTGGTGTCAGTCGAGCGCACTGATCACGTCCGTGTTGCCGCACATTTGTACGTCCGTTACAGCATATAATTATGACCAATGGAGCCCCACACACAAAGTACGTCCGCACCAAACTGTGGACGCGGCATAATGGACGTAGGTTATGCAAGAACATAAATCCGCTAGAACGGACGCACAGAGTGTGCCACGTCCGCATAGCTTTGTGTGTGAGTGATGAACGAGGTCAGACGGACTGCATTTATACGTCCAGCATTTTTGACGGACAAAATGTTTTTTTCATATTTAATGTTCCCTGCTACATCCGTCAAAAATAACGGCAGTTAAAAAAATGGACCGTGTGGCCACTACTGCATCTTCCGTCAGAAAGTGCGTCTGTACTGCGCGGGCGCACAGTCCCTACAAAATGCGCTCGTCTGACACCAGCCTAAAGTGGTGATTTAAACGGACAACCGTGGATCTTGCAGAAACAGCAGCTTTCATTAAGCAATCCTCCCAGGACATGCATTGAGATTTCTCTCGTTTTCAAGTATCATTCCTGGTAAAATCCTCTGCCCTTCTGCTTCAGTATTCACAGCCAAAGCGTTCAGTGAGGTGGCTGCAGCAAACTGAACTGCTGCAATGAAACAATTCAGCAGCTGCTGAGGGACTGAACAGGCCTCTGGGCCCCATGTGTTAATGAAGTATATCTGTAGTTTAGAGTCTCCAGGCTGTCGTAGCATCATGGGAAACGTAGTTTGGGGTTGCCTGGTTTTTAGTTGTGTGCTGACATGGTAACTCCTGAAAAGAGAAATGAAGTTGTGTTTCTGTGTTTTTTTTTTTTTTTTTAGAAGTGAGGTGTGATTGAGGTCGTGGGAGCCACCCCAGACGTTCTCTAGATCTTCAGTTTACCCCAGAATAAAACCCGATGCTAGGAATCCTAAAGGAATTCTCCTTTAAATGGCAGATATTTCCCACACTGCTTTGCAATCACAATTGGAAAAACAAACCGTTAGCGGCTAATCACTGACCACCTAATTGCCGTAACTGTGCTTTAATTTTGGGAAATTTCGGTGAAGCTACGGTGGAATCACCAGTTGGATCTGGCACCATAGTTTGCCATACTTTTCAGTTTCCACTGTACTTCTTGCCGTAGTTTCCTATGACGATTCCCCTGGTGATTCTGCTGAAGTCACGTCTTTGTTTTCACTGGGTTCCGTCCTAGTTGTCCAGAGCGGTTTCTGTTGGTTTATGGGGGGTCACCACTTTGATATCGGAGTGCTACAATAACTATGGCAGAACGACGCTGTATGGAGAACACCTACAGAATAGTAACGGCGGCGCCATTATTTGCTCTGACATTACCTGCTGGTGTTGGGAGTGGTCCCCCCCCCCCTTTTCTGGATCACTGGAGTTCACCATAATTGTGACGATGATGGCACTTATTGGTTTACCATATCAATAATACACGGGACAACAAATGGTGCACTGTGTGACTTGCAATCTAGAGGGGCCTAAAACAGCACACGCTTGTGTCCTTCATTCTAACATTAACCCCTTATTGACCAACGACGTAATGTTCACGTCTTAAATGCATTGACTTAAAGACCCCTGGTCCTTAAGGGGTTAAAAGAATGAAAGTTTTGTAAAGGGTGAAGTTCTGTTCCTGAGCTTCTGGGACGAGGGGAGCAGGCAGGACCACCCAAGGGGAGCAGGGTGGACCACCTGGCTGTCATAGCTCGGCTCAGGTATTCGCTAAAGGGACGTAATTACCACAGAATCAACAGACTTTTTTTCCTTTTGGCAAACGGCCTCGTTATCTCCTAATGTGTTTTACGATGTTCTTACACTTTCAATATCCTGTTTTATTGAGCGGTGACTCCTCACCTGCATCGGGGACAACACGCTCTTGTTTTTTTTTGTTTTTTTGGTGGGTATTCAGACAGTGCCGGTGTTTGCAGTCCTCGCAACATTGGCAAACACGGCATTTCTCAAAAAAAAAAGCTTCACTGTGAAGCTTCTTCTGCATCTGTTTGTATTCTACCGTGTGAAGCGTTGGCGTTTCATGCTGTTGCAAGTATGACAATTTTCACCCGTGCGTGCGTACGAGTGTGCAACATTGGCAATTTCTGACCCTGTAATAGTTTAAATCCGAAGATGTTCTCACTCATTGTACATCGCTACAGAACTTGTCAGCACTTTGTAAAAACATGTAACTAGAATATAATATGGGCTGACCACATAACACCGTCTGATCCGTGACTTGTAAAATCCTAGGGGAATGGCCTACGGGTATGCCAGGTCAGCCATGTTTTTCTGGACTCCTATTCTTGAAGAAGGAAGTTACTGCCCTGCAACATGTTTAATCCATATCATGCAGGATGGAACTCTGCCTCTAAATCAAGGCAGGTCAGCTATTTTGGATTCTTTTTTTTTTCTCACCTCTAGTGCAGTATATGACTTCTGCAGGGTGGCTTTTTTCATGCACTGCCCATCAGCATCATGAATATATCGTGTGTACGGGAAAAGACAGAAGACCTGATACCACCACTCAGCTGTGTTGGATATCCCCCCCCCCCCATACCCTCTGACACTCCTCTCTTCAGGTTTGATACAAATCTTGAAAGTTTGCCCCATACAGCACACTGTTTAACGATTATCCCCCCCCTTTTTTATTTCTGTTTATGGACGTGCGCTGCCCTCTGACACGATGTGCGGAATGCATATTTAATGAGGAGTTGGTGGTGGTGAGCTGAGTGAAACATGGCTGCTCTTAATGAATAGGCTTCATGAGTTTAGGAATACAAAATAAATGGCAATAAATGTTTGAATTTAAAGTTACATTTTATCTTCATAACCCAATATCCCACATTTTATTTTGTGTTTTAAACATGGGTTTACCCCAACCCAGCTAGGATAATGGATGTAGGTAATCAGGCGATTGGGACATTCAGCGCTGGGTGGATTAGCGGTAACCTCACTGCTCTGCGTGGAGAGAGCCTGTGGAGACACAGGTTCAATCCCAGCAAGCAACCTCTCCAGTAAGTGTCCTTGGGCAAGACACCCAACGGCACATACTCCCCACCCAGGACATACTTGAAAACGAGAGAAATCTCAATGTATCCTTCCTGGTAAAATACTTTAAAAAAAATTTGCTCTATCCACAGTGGTTGTGTTTTTGTATGAGCTGGGGAATGCCTTAGTCAGAGCAGGAAGCCGCTGTCGGATCATCTGACAGCCTGGAATACATTGCAGAGTAGTCTGTGTCACTCTCAGGGTTATTCAGAGAGCATGAAAAGCAGAATGACTGGAGAATGAAAAATTCTAGGTCAAAATAGCCAAACCAGAAACCTCCCTTTCATCTCACTTTCCAAATCGGCTATTTTGACCTAGAATTTTTCATTCTCCAGTCATTCTCCTGCTTTTCACGCTCTCTGAATAACCCTGAATTTTTTTTTTTGTTTTTTTGTTGTTTTTTTCTTTTGTGTGGCTTTTTCGTGACCGCCCTGTGTGCCACAGGAGCCTGACCTTGCCCTTCCAGGTGTGTGCATGCACTAAATGTCCCATGATGCTCAGCAAGCCTGTGCATCGTGGGAAGTGTAGTCGTGTAAACCTCTGGAGCTCCCGGTTAAGGCTAATGTCAGATGAACGCGGACTCTGCGTGCGTGCACAACGGACAGACGTACTGACGGAAGATACTGTAGATACCACACGGTCTGTTGTTTTTTTTTTTTTTTGCGGAAGTAGAAAAAAAGGGAAATATGGGAAATAAAATTAATATGAAAAATGCTAAAGATTTGAAAAAGGTATGAAAAGCCATTGTGTGCGTCAAGGTGCTGGACGCCGCAAATGTGCTGTGTCTGACATCTCATCACTCACACAGAATGCTACGCAGACATGGTGCACTCTGCGCGTCCGTGGTAGTGGTTTTATGTTCTTGCCTAACTTCTGTCCGTTTGCTGCGTGCGTAGTTCGGTGCGCACGTACTTCGTGTGTGGGTCTCTATTGCTCATGATTCTACTCTACGACGGACGTTAAACTGTGCGGCAACACGGACGTGATCACTGCGTACGTCTGACATTAGCCTAAACGTGACGTTCATTTATGCCAGCGGCAGAACCTGTCAAACTGTGACTTATGACTGGCGCGGCTGGGTGTAGGCAATGACATAGCTTTCTTTTTATAGCTCCTGAACGATCCTGCCTTGCCTACACGTAGGGCACGGAGACGCCATTGCCCAGTGCTGTCACTTTATTAAGAGTTTCACACATTACGTCCTGGACACAAGAAGGGATTGATGTAAATTAAAATAATGTTATTGGACTGTATTAAACTACGCTTCGTGATGTTTAAAGCTAATGAAAACCCTTTCTATTACTCTGTATCCCATACGTGACTACCATGTACAACCTACTGTAACGGCTGTCAAAGTGCAAGCTCACATGCCAACATCAAGGCAAACCTTTAACAGAGGTTTAGTGTTTTTAAATGACTGTCGCCGCGAGCAAAATGCTGCTGTAGATGCTGGAAACGGGTAATTATTGGCTGCGACATCGCATTGATCTTTAAGACCTATCCACTCCATGTGGGGATTGGGGGTGACTGGTCGGCCATGTTTTCCTGGACACACATATTGTATTTATGCTGATGGGCAGAGCATGGAAGTGCACCCCTGCAGCAGGTAGAATCCATACTCTGCAGGGCAGAAATCGAAGAGGAATCCCATGTGATTTCCTTACTGCAGCATATGGATTGTACTGGTTACAGGGCAGCATTTTTCCCTGTGTGCCCCTCTGCATGAAATGGTAATCTGTGTCCAGGAAACATGGCTGACCTGGCAACCAGATAGCGGGGATAGTGATCCCCGTCACCATATGAGCATTGTCAATGTGGGGGATGAAAGATTGATGTTGGATGAATGCGCTGTTTTAGGATAGGTAAAGGCAGAAGATTATATTAAGCTTAGGAGTCGGCGACCTTGGTGACAAAGAGGTGTTAGAAACAAATTGGCAGAATTACTTTGTGGCAAAACTTTGGCCAGATATTGTGGAACTGCATTTCCCATAATTCAAAGTGTAATGAAGAGCTGGATCTGTCATGCCTTTAGTGCTGTGTATTCCTTTTAATGGACATGTCCCTTGTTATGAGCCTCATGTTTTTGCCTACAAGTCCCATAATGCTTTGAATGCAATAGATGGCTGTGGAATCATGGGAGTTGTAGTTCAGAAACATCAGGGGGGCCAGAGTTTGAGAACCCTGGTTTAAACAGTTCACGGTGGTTCTGTGTCCCATTTAAATGTCCCCCCCCCCCCCATTGGTATGGGTCTCTTTCACAACGAAAGTCTAATCTAGTTCACCATGCAGTTCGTTACTCACTGTGAGCCGATGTAAGGTTACAGGCGGGTGGCTGACGTGTTAATGTATTCCTGTTGGTAACTGTCAGCCTCTCAAACTGGTCTGTTCACATTCTTAAGGGCCTATTCAAAGAAAGGTGACATGTAGGATAATAACCGGAGAAGTGAAAATTCTAGTTCAAAATAGCCAAACCAGAAAAATTGGCCCCTTTTATCTCAATTTCCAAATCCGCTATTTGGTTTAGAGTGTTCTCTTATCCTGCCAATTCTCCAGAGATTCATCTTTCTCTGTATAACCCTGAAAGTCGTAAAAAAAAACAAAACACACAATTTCGTTTCACTTCCGTAGTTACATAGGCTGATCAAAGACATGCGTTCATAGAGTTCAGCCTTTCACACATCACCTACCACTGTTGATCCAAAAGAAGGCGAAAACCCCAGTCTGAAGCGAATGCCAATATGCAACATACTGGGGAAAAATTCCTTCTTGACCCCAGAATGGCGTCAGATTTCTCCTTGGATCAAGAAGCTTTTACCCACATATTAAATATTATAACCCTAAATATTCTGTTTTTGCAGGAAGTCATTCAGCCGTTGTTTAAAATTCTGTACAGTCTCTGACCCAACCACCTCAACAGGCAGAGAATTCCACAGCTTTATTGTTCTCACTGTGAGATATCCCTTCCTATGCTTTCCAGGGGTCAGCAAACTTGGCTCCCTGATGTTTTGGGAACTACATTTCCCATGTGGCACAGTCAGCCTAATGGGTGACTGAGCATCATGGGAGATGTGGTTCCCAAAATATCAGGGAGCCAAGTTTGCTGACCCCTGCTTTAGGCCGAAATCCCTTTCGTCCAGTCTAAGGCTGGGGTCAGACGAGCGCAGTGTTAACGTCCGTGTTGCCGCACATAAGTACATCCGTGGCAGCATAGCATTCTGACCAATGAAGCCCCACACACAAAGTATGTCCGCACAGAGGTGCGGCTGCATGACGGACGCTGCAAACGGACGCAGGTTAGGCAAGAACGTAATACTGCTAGAACGGACGTGCGGAGTGCGCCACGTCCACAACGTCTAAATAGCTTTGTGTGTGAGTGATGGAGCGTGGTCAGACGGACTGCATTTATACGTCCAGCATTTTTGACGAACAGAATGTTTTTTCATTGTAATTTATTTTCCCTACTACACCAGTCAAAAAATACGTCAGTGAAAAAAACGGACTGTGTGGCCACTACCTTGTCGTCAGTCAGAAAGTACGTCCGTACTGCACGGACGCACAGTCCGTACAAAATGCGCTCGTCTGACCCTAGCCTAAATGGGTGACCTCGTGTCCTGTGTATAGTCCTGTTAATGAAATAGGTTTCCAGACAATGGTTTATAATGGCCCCGTATATATTTATATAAGGTTATCAGATCCTCTCTAAGGCGCCGTTTCTCTAAACTAAACCGGTTTAAGCTTGTTAGTCTTTCCTCATAACTTAAGCCTTCCATTCCTCCTATTTAGGTACCCGTCTCTGCAATTTTTCTAGCACCATGATATCCTCGATGATGTTAAGAAGCAGTGATGTGACGCGGAAGGTCATGTTTTTGCAGTATTTGCCAGTCCGCGGGTCTTACAGGTGTCAGCTGCCGCCCGCAGTGTTATGCATTATTTTATATTGCACACATTTAGCACCTTCATCCCCATTCTGCAATAAAGAAGTTACAGGATGATGAGGGTAGGAATAAAATGTGCACTGATTGGGGCAGTGCTCCCACATGCACTATACATCCACCAATCCGAGAACACTTCTCTGCTGTGAGCACACAGGAACTGAAGATAAAATCATGACAACCTTCTATTTAGGCTAGCGCCAGACGAACGCAGTCATCACGTCCGTAGAATTGATTTGTGATCAATAGAGCCCAACGCAAGCAGTATGTGCGTACCGTACTGCACACGCAGGTGGCAACGGACGCAATTTAGGCCTCAATGTAAAAGCGCTACGACGGACGCCCAGAGTGCGCCACATCCTCGTAGCGGCCAGTGTGTGTGATGCAGTGCATTTGCATCGTCCATCACGTTGACGCTCAGACGCGTTTTTTTTTTTTTTTTTTGGGGGGGTGGGGGGTTTGGTCTGGCTGACTGTACGTGTCATTTAATTTTGTAGCACCTCGACAGGGAAGCTTTCAGCATGGGCGTGCTACAGCGTGTGGCCGTCCCTGTTGAAGCTGCAACTGACGCCTGGAAGCACGTCAGTACGGGTGCATATGGTGCGCTCGTCTGATACTGCCCTCAGAAAGACTGGGGCCTGACTCGTCCTCATGGAGCAGCCACTGTTCAAGTGGGGATGTCCCAGTCTACGTCTTTGTTTCATGGAATCTAATACCACGGCAAGCGAAAATGTCAAACTGGTTGAATTGCACTTTTTTGGGCTTTTCTGGCTAGAATATTACCTCAGGGGTGATTCCCTCCCTTGCTGTGCTTATTTCTAATTTCTATTTGATTCTTTGCTTTAGTTGGACGTCAGACTGGGGTGTGAATACATTTTATAAAGTCTTATCAGTTGGGCTCGCCCTTGACATTTTACTGCCTTGACAGCGTTCAGTGTTTTTCTGGAAGTAGTAGGGATAGACCGCTCTAATTTTTATTTATTTTTTCAGGCCGATACCGATTCGTTTTACGGCAGCCTTTCTGGCCGTTAGAATAATCGGCAGAAGATATCGGCTATGAATTTAAAGTCGTGAAAAAAGCAACACAAATCTGACCTCACGCCTTTTTAACTGAAAGTATTTAATAACATATTTTAAACATTGCACCAGGTCCACTTCAAAATATTTCTTTTTTTATTAAACTGAATACATTATTTTTACACTATGGCCGTGTCTAGACTCTCAGGAATCATTGCAAAAACCATATGATGCTGTATATAAGGGGTCGGCAGCTTTGGCTCTCCAGTTGTTTTGGAACTACGTCTGCCATGATGTTCAGCTACTCATTAGCTTCTTAGAGCCTCATAGGAAATCTAGTTCCAAAAGATCTGGAGGGCCAAGGTTGCCGACTCCTGCTGTAGGAAATGGGGACCAATACATTCCTGTTACAGGGAATTCCCTGCAAGTTGAGAGGGAAGCCTAATTTCTGTTGTCATCACACTCATGGACAATACCGTCGTTGAGCAGGGTAAGCCCTAAAGCAATAGTTATCAGCCTGATGTGGCCCATATCTGCACCGGATCGGCAACGTTATGTTTGGACCTCGGGTGTCGTGGCTGCAGTGAGCTAGCTTGTCCAATTATCGGCAATATCGGAAAATAAAAGGCCGATATCTGTAATTCTCTGAATATCGGTCACCGATAATAGGCAAAGCTGATATCGCTCTATCCCTAGTAAAAAGTTCTTGGAGAAGAGTGACCGTGCGCATTTAAAATAAAGATTAATTTCTGATTTGGTGCAACAAGAAGCCAATCACAGTCAGGCTCTGGTTCGGATCCAGTTAAGGATCAGAAACAGAAGGTTAATGGCGTCTTCCTGTCTGCTATGTCACACACAGTGTTACGTCCTTCACGGGACTCTCTAGCCACCATGGCCACTTCCGCTTATCAGAGTGGTCACAGTCGCAGGATGTTTCACTCCAGATAGGACCGGAGGTGATGGCGTTGCTGGATTTAACCTTAATTTCTCTCTTTTTTTTTTTTAAAAAAAAAAAAAAAAAAAAAAAAAGCTCTAGGTTATAATAAACAAAATGAAAAGTTCTTTTTGAGCAGAAAGTTTGAGAACGCAAAGAACTTGGAGATCCTGCTGGTCTCTGGGTATTTTTTCATAATGGCTGAGCATATACAGGGGTGACTTCCAGAAGTTCATACCTGGTCTCCGATCATTGGGCTTCTGCCAAAAACCAGGTCATACCCCATGTGATTGGAGGAGTACAAGATACAGTGACTAAATACAGTGTTATGAGAATAATCACACTTTTAATAAGCCTAGTAATGTGGAGGTGTAACGTGATGTCACTGGGCCCCAGGCTATTGTCTATGACAGGTCCCACACATTACCCTATGGCTGTGATGCCGGGTACTGCGGGGTTTAATTATATATATATTATTTTGCAGAAGCCACCCGCACATCATAGCAATTCAAAGAATTGCATCCCAGAGCTCCTGTGCCACATTCCCCATATGCAGCAAGGAATTCTGGGTAAGATATGCAAATGACCTCTGTCCCACTTTTACACATCCTGGATCTGTTATTACACAGATCCCTAAAATCAATGCTATGCCACACTGTGGCTTTGTAGCAAAGATAAGGTTATGCAACTGGTCAAAGCCACTCCTAGGACAGCGCTGTTTCAGGTTTGTTGAACCCTCATCAGCTAGGAGACAGGCATGACCAGTTGCAGTGGATGTTTGGACCATAGGTAAGTAAGTGTCTATAAGGGTTGTGGTGAAGGACAGTGTGTAAAAGTGGGACAGAGGTCATTTGCATATCTTACCCAGAATTCCTTGCTGCATATGGGGAATGTGGCACAGGAGCTCTGGGATGCAATTCTTTGAATTGCTATAATGTGCGGGTGGCTTCTGCAATATTAAACACACTTTTGATAGTGTGGAGGCTTTTTGTCTCACTTTTAGTATATATATATATATCTATATATATATATATATCTAAGGGTAAGTAGTCAATGTAATAGAGCAGCAGGAAATGCTGGCAGAATGCTTGGTTGTGTAGGGAGAGGTATTAGCAGTAGGAAAAGCGCAGCAATTCAGTTTGCTGCAGCAGTGTCGTTGAACCCTTTGGATGCGAATTTTGAATCCTAAATGGCCGATTTCTTAATGAAAAATTCAGATTGTTTTTCGTATGACTCGGACAAAATATAATAAAGAGAAGCAGTCAGCACAATTCCGTTTTGTACGCACACACCACAAATGATAGTTTTTAATGAATAAACGTTATGTTTACTTCTGAAACAATATATAAATTGAACTGTAATATATGTCTATGTGCAGGGGGAAATAATAAATAAATATTTTGTGCTTTGGTGAACAAAAACCTCAAAATTAACATTGCTGTAGCGAATTATTACTTGCTTCGTGGCGGCGGACATCTTGCTGTACGGCATTGTTACTTGCTTCATGGCGGTGGCCATCTTTAAAACGTCACACTCAGCTACACGCAGCATCTCCTCAGGTCGCTGCAAGTGCTAGGTTAGCACTGCTGAGCGGTTGAACGGCGTTCAATGGCAAGTTGCTAACTTAGCACTTGCAGCGGCTGAGGTATTGAACGCGGCTCTGGTGAGACCTCACTTGGAGTACTGTGTGCAGTACTGGAGACCGTATCTCCAGAAGGATATAGACATCTTAGAGAGAGTGCAGAGAAGGGCTACTAAAATGGTGTACGGCTTGAAGGAGAAAAGTTACCAGGAAAGGCTTCATGATCTTAACATGTACAGCTTGGAAAAAAGACGAGACAGAGGAGATGTGATAGAAACATTTAAATACATAAAGGGAATCCACAAGGTGGAGGAAGGGTAGAGGGGCAAAGGTTTAAAAGTAACATCAGGAAGCATTATTTTACTGAGGGTGGTGGATACATGGAACAGTCTTCCAGTTGAAGTGGTAGAGGCCAAAACAGTAACTGAATTTAAGCAGGCATGGGATAGGCATAAGGCTATCCTAAACAAAAGATAAATCCAGGTCAAGTATCCATGTAATTGGGCAGACTAGATGGGCCGAAAGGTTCTTATCTGCCGACATTTTTCTATGTTTCTATATATATATATTTTTTTTTTCTTTCAGTTTTGACCTCTACACCCTTTTTAGTTTCGGGCTGACACTGATTATGAAAATAATCAATTAGTTGGCTGTGTTTTTCTGATTTCATCAGATTACAACACACAAAAATATATATATTTTTTAAAGTATAAATATGGACTAGATCTACCTGGAAAAACAAACAATAGTTCAGATAATTAAAAAAAAAAAAAGTAATCTGTACTGCGAAAAATGCGCATACAGACACTGATATGCACATATTTATGTATAGCAACACTTAAGGCCCCGTTCACACTGTGCGAATTTCATATTCGCGACATCGCTGTTATGTTTTTTTTTTTTTTTTTTGCAAAGCACCACCAATACAAATTGCAGATGGCAAATCGCAAAAAAGGGTCATGTACCAGCGTCATGCTTCTGCGACATGCGACGTCGCGCGGCAAGATGTGAACAGCTCCATTGGAGAAGCTACACAGCGCGACGTCTTTCAGATTTTGCTGCGATGTCGCGGCACAATCTGCGTGATAAATCGCACAGTGTGAACGGGGCCTTAGTCACCAGAAGATCTCTCTAGGACCTCTGGAAAGCTTAAACTTAAAGGAACAGCTATGTAGGGCTGAAACAACTAATCGATGATTAAATTAGTTGTCAACTACTCCCATTATCGATTTGAATCGGTGTCGATTAATCGTCCTGTGTAGAGTCAGACTGATTTTAAAGGTAAATAACCTCAGCTTCGGAGCTGATTGGAGAAGACGCGCCGCTTCTTTACTAGGTATGATTTTAGTTCTAGGGTTATGTCAGACACAACCAGTTTGTTTTTATTCCGTTTACAACAGTTGCAGAACTATAACACAAACAATAGGATACTGCCACTGGGGTGAAGGAGCTGTGTGCTTGTGTTTTATACTTACTTGAAGCTGGAGTCCTGTATCACCACCCCACCCTCTTTGGTTGGGAACTGCCATTCTCTCCCTTTTGGTCTGGTCCCTTTCCCCAAACTCACTCCCACACTCAGATCTGGTCTTTTGTCCATACCCACTCCCTCTCACACTCCGTTCAAGTCACTCCGTTCCACCTCCAGTTCCTCCTCCCACTCAGTTTGTTCACAAATTTATTTAAAAAGGGACATGCTACGCACCCTGACCACTTTAACTTATTAACCGCAATTTCGTGCTGACATCATCATCTCTAAGTGCTTGTAGCTACGTTCATTTGAAAAAGCAAACATGGGCTTAAGCTGCGCATGCAGCATCAACCCATCTCTCTGACCAAGCACTCGCATACCTTGTGTGTGTGAAAAGTACACAAGATACGCAATTTGCGTATGTACGAAAGATACCTACACTACGCAAATTGCTTATGGAAAAAGGGGAGGGGTTGTAGTTATTTTATGTAAAAAAATATAAAAAATTTCTTTTAACCCTTTCGCTGCTGAGGCATTTCCCGCCTCTGTGCTGAGGTCATTTTTACCAGTTTTGCTCATGTTTATATGTGTTTTGAAGGCTTATTTTAGTATATGACCCAGACATATTATATATTGTTCTTTCCGTCAGACTCGGCAGATTCATAATATGTCATTATTATATGTATACGTCATGACCTGTCTGTATATTATAACAAAAAATGCAATAAAATATGAATTTTCAATAATTTACAACGTGTAAAGTGTTTTTTTTTTTTTTTTTCACATTTTAACATGCGAGCAATTGCGGTTATATTTTGTATGGGGTGCGCTTGTTAAAAAAATTAGAAATGGGGTCTCGTTACATTTATTTTATTTTTTTTGGGGAAAATTACGCGATTTTTAACAAACGCACCGCATCCAAAAATCATTAGTGCAGCATCATTGTTCACATTATAATTGAAATGGGAACAATATTGCTGCATTAACAAACCAAAAAAAAGAAAAAAAATTGTTAATTTTTTTTATAATTTTTTTAAAATCTCTTTAATTTTATTTTTAATTTTAATTATTTTTTTTAAACTTTTTTCATAGTCATGTTTGGTATCGTTGGAACGGCCATGCTCTGGCCGATCCCACAGTACCAAACTTTAACGCCTAGCTGCCACGGATCGGGAGATAGGGGGTTCATTGGAACCCCTTAACTCCAGGACTGGCGTCATCGTGCATAGCACGATGACGCCAGTCCTCAGGGGGAGTTCCCGGAGGCTTGGCCGACATCCAAGATGTCGGCCAGCTCCGGGAAAGGATCACGAACTGGCGCTTTTCAGCGCCGATTCGTGATCCGGCTCCCCAGGGGTTAATGACAGCCACCGTTTGGAAGGGCAGGCTGTGCCCTTCCAAGCGGTGCCTGTATTAACTCCCTGCTCCCCGGCGATCGGGAGGGAGAGAGGTCCGAGGGTCCCCCCCCCTCCCTTTCAGGCGCCTCCTCCGCACACGTGGTGGGGCGCCTGAAATAGATGTCATCGTGCCGCCGCGATGACCTCTATTGTGCCCGCGGCGGTCCTGGATTGACAGGCTGACATCCAAGATGTCAGCCCGCACCGGGGGGCACAGCGATCGGCCGGAATCCGGCCGATCACAGGCTGCTTCGGGAGGACGCACTCAGCGCGTCTTCCGCAGCCAACCCTTCCTGCGGCAGGACGCGCTGAGCGCGTCCTCCGCAGCGAAGTGGTTAAGTAAACTATATATTTTTTTATTTTCTCCTTATCCGATGAATCGATTTTTATGAGAATAATCGTTAGTTGCAGCCCTACAGTTATGTAAACCCCTATTCTCCTCCCCCCTCCCCCAAGCAATTTGCTTAGCGTAGGTAACTTTCGTACTTACATACGCAAATTACATATCTCGCATAGTCTTCGCACACAAGGTACGCAAGTGCCCGGTCGGTGATGGATTCATAGTGCATGGGGAGTTCAAGTTCTGGTCTCTCCACGAATGAACGCCAGTGTCTTTTTAATTGTTCTCACAGTCTCACTTGTTCGCACATTGTCGTTACTGTTTAGAAATCCTATAGAAAAGGCCAACTGCTTGAAAGCTTACTGATGCCCCTTTGGCAGAAGTACAGCTTGTTTCTGGTCTGTAACACTCTATGCTAATATGAGGTTTTTATTTATTTTGTCATCTTAAAGGGATACTATAGGGTTAAATGAAGTGGGGGGGGGGACGACAGTAACCACTCCTGACACCAAGTTCTTTTTACACCCGTTTAAGAACTGTTATGTCTTATCATAATTTTCTACCATAGTGAACATGCAGAATTCTAGGAAGGAATCCTATTTCTAAAGGGAGGGATGACAGCTCCGGACCTGAGAGATGGAGGGTGGGGTGGTGGCACAGGACTCAAGCTCAAAGTAAGGATAAAACACCAGTGATACAGCTCCTCCACCCAGTGGCAGTACTCCAGGGGCTGTGCTATAGTTCTGTTGTAAACTAAATAACCAGTTTTTATGTCTAACCTAACCCTATACTTAAACCATACAATCAGCTGACGTAAGTGTCTAAGGTTTATTAACGTTAACTCGGTCTGACTCTAAACATTGTGTGCTGTACACAGACCGATTTTAATCAATGAAAACTGTTAACGATTTTCATTTTCGATTAGCTGTTGTAGCTCTACTTTAGTCACACTAGTTGAATGAGGTGTTTGAAAAACCATGAATGGAGCAGTCACTGTGGCAGCTGCAGTGCCTATACTTTCAATGTAGCTGCAGTTCCTGTCCTCTAAGGCAGTGTTCCTCAAGTAGTGGGTCGCGACCAGGGGTGGAGTGACTCTAATGCCTAGGACCCGCTGATGCATCTTACCTGCGGCAGCGGGTCCCAGGTGGCGCAGCTACATAGTTACATAGCTACATAGTTACATAGTTATATAGGCTGAAAAAAGACATGCGTCCATCGGGTTCAGCCTCTCCCACATAACCTACTGCTGTTGATCCAAAAGAAGGCAAAAAACCCAGTCTGAAGCGCTCGCCAATATGCAACATACTGGGAAAAAAATTCCTTCTTGACCCCAGAATGGCAGTCAGATTTCTCCTTGGATCAAGAAGCTTTTACCCACATATTAAATATTATAACCCTTAATATTCTGTGTCTGCAGGAAGTCATCCAGTCGTTTTTTAAAAGTCTGTACAGACTCTGACCCAACCACCTCAACAGGCAGAGAATTCCACAGCTTTATTGTTCTCACCGTAAATAAACCCTTCCTATGCTTTAAGCTAAATTTTCTTTCTTCCAGTCTAAATGGATGACCCCTTGTCCTATGTATAGTCCTGTTAATGAATAGGTTATCAGACAATGGTTGATAATGGCCCCGTATATATTTATATAAGGTTATCAGATCCCCTCTAAGGCGCCTTTTCTCTAAACTAAACAGGTTTAAGCTTGTTAGTCTTTCCTCATAACTTAACCCTTCCATCCCCCTTATTAATTAGTTGCCCGTCTCTGCACTTTTTCTAACAATATAATATCTTTTTTTAAGACAGGTGCCCAAAATTGCACGGCATATTCAAGGTGCGGCCTGACCATTGATTTATACAGAGGCAAAATTATGTTTTCATCCCGTGAGTGAACTCCCCTTTTAATGCATGCCAGTACTTTGCTGGCCTTGGCGGCTGCTGTTTGACATTGCACATTGTTACTTAGTTGAAGTCTATGATTATTCCAAAATCCTTCTCCTGCTTGATTTCCCTAGCTACCTCTGAATGTTCCCAGTTGCCACCCGGGACCCTCTGCATCAGGTAAAATACTCTGTAATGGCAAGGTGGGGTGGGACTCTGTGACTGGGGACACATTCTGTACTCCCAACACCAGGAGCGACTGTGCACAATGCACATCTCCGTGATGTAAAGTATATTTATATAGGCCAGCCTCCCATGGAGGAGTTTTTTGAATGGCTTGGACCAATGGTGCTTTCTCATTGGTCCAAGCTATTCCATTGCTCTTCAGTGTCTCTGAGGCATTGAAGAGCGTAGGTTCAGGAAGTAGGCAGCGCCCAGACGCGCTGCAGACTTCTCAATCTCTTGGCCAGCTTGAGTTTATATATATATATATATATATATATATATTTTTTTTTTTTTTTTTTAGCGTTCAGGTACGCAAATTGCGTAGGCTCAGGGAGGGCAAGCTGCTGAGAAAAAATGAGCGCAGAGACAGACGGCAAGGGAGTGCAGAGCCGATGAGTTTAAGTTTTTATAATCTTATTCATTCAGTAGTGATTTCAATTAGGGATGTGCATGGCTGAAAAATTTGTTTTTGTTTAGTTTCGTTTTTAAATGTTTTGTATTTCGTTAAGTTTTGGATCGATTTTCGAAATTTTGAATCGCTTCAAATTTCATATATCAATTCGAATTTTGGATCACTAAATAAAACCCCAATTAATCAAATTTTGCTATCAATTTGATAGTTCATTTCAGATTCGATAGTTTATCAATTTATTAAAATTTTTCTTTTATGATGACAGTATAAAACGAAAATAAATTTGTTATATTACATATCGTATCGATTTGATATTTGGAAGTCCTTCTGAACTATGAATTATCAAATTTCGTTACAAATTCCGAATTTTTCCGAAACGAATGCATATTTTAATTAGAGTTGCTTTGTCTACCATCACCCCAGACTTTGAGATACTTATTAAGAGCAAGAAGCATCCCCAGTTTTCCCTCAAGTTCTAATTAATTTCATGTGTTTCAATTATGGTTTATATTATTGGGTTTTTGCCTCAACCGCGCTTTCGTTTTCACTAGTGCTGTGATCACCGCACTATCCATTTTGGAAATAATCCCTGTTTGTTTACAAAATTGTTTAAAAAGTGCATACATTGTAGAATGTTGCGCACGTTGTTTTGTGGAATAAATTCTAATGTTGTAGAAATTCAATTTATTTTTGGGTCGCGACTTAATGACCAAGGACATTTGTGTGTCCTGAGGGTCCATAGGTTGAGAATCACTGCTCTCAGGGGTCAGCAGACTTGGCCCACCAGATGTTTAGGAACTACCATCTCCTATGATATTCAAATACTCATTAGGTTGGCTGAGCTGCATGGGAGATGTAGTCCAAACTTGCTGATGCCTGCTGTAAGAGGCCTTACTGCCAAGTGCTAAACTGCATTTCCCATGAGCTCTTGCTTGGCTTGGACTTAAAAGCAGAGGCGCATTAATGTCTTTAGCTGCTGCAAGTGCTAAGTTAGCAACTTGGCACTGAACGTTGTGCTGCAGTTCAGCGCTCAACACTGCTAACTTAGCACTTCCAAGTAGCGAGGTGCTGCAGAGTAGCTGAATGTGACGTAGGAAAGATGGCCGCCTCCACGGAGCAAATAATCCAACAAGGAAATGTTCAGTTTGACGTTTTGGTGGAGCAAAACACCACATATTTATTGGAACATGGTAAACCTTTAACACTAAAATGTTTAATGGACAACAGTGGATATTGCAGAAACGGCACCTTTCATTAGGCAATCCTCCGCCCTTTTGCTTCAATATTCACAGTGAAAGCGTTCAGTGAGGTGCTGCAATGGAGCAATTCAGCAGCTGCTGAGGAACTGAACAGGCTGGTCTGACAGAAACAACACTGTTTTCTTGGTATATGCAGGAGCTTCAGAAAATGCTGGGTGTGTTTCTTTTTTTTTTTTCTTTCCCATCCTGCAGTTTTCTGGCCTGTGTAGACCCCAACACACCATCTCATTGACACCTCTTAGTTTCTGCGTATACCTGGGTAACTCACGGATGGGACATGTGACCAGTAATTAGATTTCCAGCCCGTCACTCCTATCTGTCCAGGCAGACCAGTCCACAACAATGGCAGAAAAGCCTGTTTTTACACATTCCACTTCCATCGCCCGACTCTGTGTGTTTTTATTCCTTGCTATAATATCCTTTTTTTTTTTTTTTTTTTTTATGGCTGTGGGGGAGTAGTGCACACCTGTAAAGTACTGGAAATCAATGGGACAGACACCAGATTTAAATCTGTATTCATATTTTACCTAGCTGGACCTGGGCAACCTTTCCATCCATTAAGAGTATCGTTCAGGCTTCACATATATCCTCCTGTCAGATCAAAATATTGCCATGGTCCACTTTGATGGAATAGAAATACTCCTTATTTAATCCTGGTGCTGGGTGTCTACATAGCCGCGTCTATTCACTAAATGGTGAAGTCAGGAGAATTGGCAGTAGTGAAAAATCTAGGTCAAAGTAGCCGAACCATAAAAATTCTCCTTTTTTTTATCTCCCTTTCCAAACCTGCTACTTGCTCTTGATTATTCTCCAGACCTCTCCTTTTTTTAGTGAATGGACCTGTAGGAGTCCAGGGACCCCCCCCCTCCCCCGGGACTGCACACCCAGGTACCGCGGAGCGCGGCGTCCGTGATGTGAGTGCTGACAGGAATGGGACGAGGAGACGGCGACCACTTGAACTACTACTGGGTTATGCGGCTTGTTACACATTATCTGTTTTATTTCTTTATTTAATAGTGTATATTTCATATAATTTAAAACCTTCCTTTCTTTACACAGATCTAAGCAAGAAGGCATAATCCATATAGTGCACATTGCTTGTAATAAAGCGCCTTTAAGACCTGACGCAGAATACATGCTGTAGATATACTATATATTCAGCAAAAAATTATAAACAAATTCAAAGAGATCCGAATTGCTGGAGAAAGGTAACCGAACGCTGAAATTCAGCGTACGGTTACCTTTCCTGGCCATTCGGATATTCAGAGAGCAGGCAGTTCGCCAAATCCTGGCGAATTGCCTGAACATACGGTACCTGTTCGAGGGCAGTGAATCCCCATAGAGCAGCAATGCTTCAGCTATTCAGAGAACACAAAACCAGCAGTGAAAGGTTCCCGAAATGCCCTGTCATTCAGTGGTTTCATTCGGCAGGTTTATTCAGGAGAATCCCATAGGCTTCAATGTTAAAAATATTCCCGTTTTAATTCAATATCGAAAACCGTTGATTATAATATTCTGCAGTAAAGAGTCTCTTTATTTATAGATTTATTTTTATTTTAGGATATTTTAAGCATTTTTTTTCTTACTTAAAAAAAAACTTATTTTTTCTGTAAGCTTAAAAATACATAACAGCCCTTTTTTATTATCATTCATTGGACCTCATATGTAAATTTCAGACATTTTCGCAAACGGTTTTTCTAATTTATTCACTCCATTTGTCAGTGATGTCTGTCTGCTTTTTACGGCGGCTGCTCTGCGTGTGATCGGCTCCCGCTCAGGTTTTTCCGTTGTCTTCGGCAGGTTAATCCAGATGTTTTTGCGGGTTTCGGTGTGCGTTCGCCCTCGTTTTGCAGTGAGTTTTTGGCAGGTTTGCGGCGAATTTTCCCTGCATTTCGGCGGCCCTGTGGTGCTTGCTGAATACACCGCAGGGTCGCCGAAATCGGATCGCCAAATCGAATTGAACGAAAAGTCACCGAACGTGCGGTGGCTCTTCGATTCTCTTTGAATAACCCTGATGGTGTCAAACCTTCCCAATGCTGCAATCTTGCCATATCCCCTCCCCTTACTGATTCTAACTGTCAAACAAACTGGATTTCCTCATTTTTAAGTCTTTCTCAAGGTGTGTCTGTCTCGCAGCGTTTTGCATTATTTTTTTTTCCACTCTCCAGACTGACCGGCTATAACAGGTCAGTGTAAGTAGTTACACGCTTTTAAAGGGGGATCTAGTTGGGACGGTACCCTGATAGGCCAATACTTACAGTCCAACTGTAAAATATCATCATAATACGCAATATTTCTGTTTGTATGGTCTTCAGAGCCCTGTCCAATACCTCCCAGCAGCTGCTGAATTGCTGCAGCGCAGCAATTCAGTTTTCTGCAGCAGTGTCATTGAACGCTTTGGATGCGAATTTCGAAGTAAAAAAATGGCCGATTTCTTGATTCCGATTGTTTTTCGTATGACTCGGACAACAGATGAGGTGTATATGTGATAAAGAAAAGCAGTTGGCTCAATCCGTTTTGTGTGCACACACCACAAATGATAGTTTTTAGTGAATAAACGTTATGTTTACTTCTGGAAAAAAATATTTAATTCAGCTGTAATATATGTCTGTGCAGGGGTAAATAATAAAATCTTTTGTGCTTTGGTGAACAAAAACCTCAAAATTAATATTGCTGTACGGAATTGTTACTTGCTTCATGGCGGCGGCCATCTTTACTACGACACACTCAGCTACTCGCAGCATCTCCTCGGGTCGGTGCAAGTGCTAAGTTAGCATTGCTGAGAGGCAGAAGGCCGTTCAATGGCAAGTTGCTAACTTGGCACTTGCTGAGGTATTGAACTCGCCTCAGGTCTGTGGGTTTACTGGATCGCCATGCGCAATACATACGAACGGCTGTGTGTGCTACAGAGAGTCTTTACTTACAGGCGAGGATTATAAAGGTGTTCTCTGAACCTCAGAAGTACAAATCGTTTTCTTGTGATGTACAGACAGATGGTCAGTTGCAACAATGAATCTTAAATGCAGCAACAAATGGACATGACGGGGCTCGGCTTCTGTAGGTGTGTGTCTGTCTGTCTGGTCAGCTCTTAAAGGGGCAGAAAGTTCCAAGAGCAAATCTAGAAACTTCTATTGGTCAGTTTGGTCTCTCTATTTCGCAACAGAGTGAAGTCCCTACAATCCATCTGTTGTCATGTCCCTCAACTTTCCTGCCCATTCCCACTTTATATAGGCTATATAATATCTAACATTCCCTCTGTTTATGGTAACACCATAACATAATCCGTATTGTCCTGTCCATTCACACACCATATGAGTGCGTTAACATAGAAACATAGAATATGTCGGCAGATAAGAACCTTTCAGCCCATCTAGTCTGCCCAATTACATGGATACTTTACCTGGATTTATCTTTTGTTTAGGATAGCCTTATGCCTATCCCATGCCTGCTTAAATTCAATCACTGTTTTGGCCTCTACCACTTCTACTGGAAGGCTGTTCCATGTATCCACCACCTTCTCAGTAAAATAATGCTTCCTGATGTTACTTTTAAACCTTTGCCCCTCTAATCTAAGACTATGTCCTCTTGTTTTGCTACTTTGTTTCCGTTTAAATATACTCCCTTCCTCTACCTTGTGGATTCCCTTTACATATTTAAATGTTTCTATCATATCTCCTCTGTCTCGTCTTTTTTCCAAGCTGTACATGTTAAGATCATTAAGCCTTTCCTGGTAACTTTTCTCCTTCAAGCCGTACACCATTTTAGTAGCCCTTCTCTGAACTCTCTCTAAGATGTCTATATCCTTCTGGAGATACGGTCTCCAGTACTGCACACAGTACTCCAAGTCAGGTCTCACCAGTGCTCTGTACAGTGGCATGAGCACTTCCCTTTTCCTACTGCTAATACCTCTTCCTACACAACCAAGCATTCTGCTAGCATTTCCTGCTGCTCTATTACATTGACTACTTACCCTTAGATCCTCTGAAATAATAACCCCTAAATCCCTTTCCTCAGATGTTGAGGTTAGGACTGTATCAAATATTCTATATTCAGCCCTTGGGTTTTTACGTTCCAGGTGCATTATCTTGCACTTATCCACATTAAAACTCCATTGCCACAGCTCCCACCATTTTTTTAGTTTACCTAAATCACTTGTCATTTGGCTGATCCCTCCAGGAACGTCAACCCTGTTGCAAATCTTTGCGTCATCAACAAAAAGACATTCTTTACCATTAATACCTTCTGCAATATCACTAATAAAAATATTACAGAGAATGGGTCCAAGTACTGACCCCTGAGGTACCCCATTGGTAACAAGACCTTGCGCCGAATAAACTCCATTTACCACAACCCTCTGTTGCCTGTCACTCAGCCACTGCCTAACAGATGTTTATGGCCGCTCTCTATAGGAGAATTCATGGACAATTGATTTCTAAATAAATAACTTTTATTCTTTTGGACACGTGTGTTCCTAGTCAATGTTCTTGAACATTTATAAATAAATCGTTCTAGAATCCAAAATGAACTACAATAGATCCATTTTTGGAATATACACATGTTGGCTTTTAGTATCAACCTATTGCGATACAGATTTGGATGTGTAGTAAAAGGACATTCATATGTTAAGGCTGGGGTCAGACGAGCATAGTGTTCACGTCAGTGATTGCGCCTAAAAGTACGTCCGTGATAGCATGACAGAAAGCCCATCGGAGCCCGTTACACGAAGTACGTCCGCACTGAATTGCGGACGCAAAACGGCCACGGACGCAAGGCAGGCAAGAACGTACAACCCCTAGAACAGCCGCACAAAGTGCGCTGCGTCCGCAACGTCCGCATAGCTTTGTGTGTGATGGAACGTGGTCAGACGGACTGCATTTATACGTCCAGCATTTTTCAGACAAAATGGTTTTGCTTTTTATTTTATTTTCTCCTACATCCGTCAAAATATACGTCCGTGATAAACGGACTGTGTGGCCACTACTGCGTCGTCCGTGTGCACGGACGTACAGTCCCTAGAAATCACGCTAGTTTGACCCTAGCCTAAACAAAAGTTCTATAAATTGAAACTCGCGATTTATTTAACACCAACATGTGCCTGATTAGTTAGGCTAGGGTCAGACAAACGCATTTTTTACGTCTACCGTCAAAAGTGCGTTGATGCGTCCGACTGCATTTTTTCACGGAAGACGCGATAGCAGTCATACGATGCGCAATTTCGGCAGTATTTTGTGACAGAGCTATAAAAAAACAAATGGATGTTATGTTGGCTGGACATGAGCCGCATCTGACGTCTCCTAATCTCACACACACGCCGCTATGCCAACGCAGCGCACTCTGTGCGTCAGTACTAGCGGTTCCACGTTCTCGGAAAAATGTGTGTTCGTTTGCCGCTTGCGTTGCACTGCCGAACTTTTGTGCGGTCGTACTTCGTATATTGGCCGTCATTTGCTGCTACTGCGGCCGTAATAAAGTGCGGCTCAACGCACGTTCGCACTGCGTTCGTCTGACCCCAGCCTAACAGAGTCCCCAGCGCTGTACAATGGGGGACCACAAACCTGAGACCTACATGATAAATAAGGAAAAGACTAGACAACCCTGCCCATAGTATAGCTTGTCTAGGAGAATACAGCACTTTAACCAAGTGCTCGGCCAGACATCCCGTGATCTTACAATCTAAGGGACGGGGTTTAAGTGTAGGGATGAGCTGTTCGGGTTCGGAGTTGGACCCGAGCTTTGGCAGTTTGAAAGTTCGCGAATTTCAAACTTTTTGGGTGTGTTCGGTTCGAGTTCGGAAAAAAAGTATAGAAAATGCTTAACAAAATACTAAAAATGCTATGCACGATGACGCCAGTCCTCAGGGGGAGTTCCTGGAGGCTTGGCCGACATCCAAGATGTCGGCCAGCTCCAGGAGAGGATCACGATCCGGCCCTTTTCAGCGCCGATTCGTGATCCGGCTCCCCAGGGGTTAATCACAGCCACCGTTTGGAAGGGCAGGCTGTGCCCTTCCAAACGGTGCCTGTATTAACCCTCTGCCCTCTGGCGATCGGGAGGGAGAGAGGTCCGAAGGACCTCCCCCCCCCTCCCTTTCAGGCGCTTCCTCCGCCGCAATGACATCTAATTGCTCCGCCGGGGTCCTGGAGTGCTGGGCTGACATCCAAGATGTCAGCCCGTACCGGGGGACGCAGCTCAGCACGTCCATAGCACAGGAGAACCACTTGGCTGGACGCGCTGTGGTTAACTGGTGTTTGGAAAAAATTCAAAATAACATCTAGAGCAATGTTATTTTTCACCTTGGGATTAAACCTTTTTTTTTTTTTTTTGTGAAAGGATTTTACCAGGAAGGATACATTGAGATTTCTCTCGTTTTCAAGTATGTCCTGGGTGGCGAGTATGTACCGTTAGGTGTCTTGCCAAGGACACTTACTGGAGAGGTTGCTTGCTGGGATCGAACCCATGACTCCACAGGCTCTCTCCATGCAGAGCGGTGACATTACCTCTACTCCATCCAGCCGGTACTTCACAGGGTTATTCAGAGAGCGGTGAAAAGCAGGAGAATAACTGGAGAAGTGAAAATTCTAGGTCAAAATAGCCAAACCAGAAAAATTCTCCCATTTAACTCACTTTTCAAATTGGCTATTTGGTCTAGATTGTTCTCTTCTCCTGCCAGTTCTCTTGGCTTTCACCTCTCTCTCAAGGTTGTTCAGAGAAAGGTGAAAACCAGGAGAATGGCAGGAAAAGAGAAAAATCTGGAGCAAATAGCCGATTTGGAAAGTGAGATAAGGCTAGGGTCAGACAAACGAATTTTTCGCAGCGACCGTCAAAAAGTGCATCCGAATGCATTGCCGTATTTTTTTCACGGAATGCGCGAAAACGGTCATACGATACGCATTTTTGTGCGTGATTTTTTTACGGATCCAAACCAGGAAACTTTGGGTGTCTGGACGTTATGTTGGCCGGACATGAGCAGGGTCTGACGTCTCCAAATCATGCACACCCGCCGCTAGTGGACGCAGCGCACTCTGTACGTCCGTACTAGCGGTTCTGCGTTCTCGATAAAAAATGCGTTCATTTTCCACTTGCGTTGCGCAGCCGGACTTTCGTGCGGCCGTACTTCGCATATTGGCTGTCATTTGCTGCTAGTGCGGCAGTGATTAAGTGCGCCTAAACGCACGTTAAAAATTCGCTAGTCTGACCCTAGCCTAAATTGGAGAATTGGAGAATGGCTATTTTGACCTAGAATTTTCCATTCTCCAGTCATTCTCCTGCTCTTCACCGCTCTCTGAATAACCCTGACAGGGTTATTCAGAGAAAGGTGAAACTCAGGAGAATGACTGAAGAGAAAATTCTAGGTCAAAAATAGCCAAACCAGAAAAATTCTCCCATTTTTCTCACTTTCCAAATCGGCTTTTTGGTCTAGAAGTTTCCATTCTCCTGCTTTTCACCGCCAAAAAATCAGTAAACTTTTTCTGCGTGTCCGAAAAGGTCTCCTCTTTTCATACAGACTGCCGCCCCAAGCAGTTGTTTATGGATAGATTAAAGGAAAAGCATTTACCGTCATTTGAAATGTCATTTTTTGGTTTTTACATATTTCTATACATCCTAGAAATCCGCCACGTCACGGGCAGGTTATGGGGACCTCCTAGGCACGATATTTGAAGGAATTTTTGTTTTTATTTTTAACGCTTATTTTATGGAAAACTCACTGTCCCTTTAACCAGTTCAATGCTAAGGACGCGCTCAGCGCGTCCTCAGCATTACCGCTGGTATGCGGAGGACGCGCTGAGCGCGTCCTCGCATTGGGGTCAGCGTTCGGCCGGGTTCCGGCCGATCGCTGGCCCCTCCGGTGCGGGCTGACATCCTGGATGTCAGCCCGGCATCCGGAGCAGCGGCCGCCATTATTAGGTGTCATCGCGCCCCCGCGATGACACCTAATTCAGGCGCCCCCCCGCATGTGCGGAGGAGGCGCCTGAAAGGGAGGGGGGGAGGTCCTTCGGACCTCTCTCCCTCCGATCGGCGGCACACAGGGGCTTAACCCAGGCATCATTTGGAAGGGCACAGCCTGCCCTTCCAAATGATGCCTGACATTAACCCCTGGGGAGCTGGATCGCAAATCGGCGCTGAAAAGCGCCGATTCGCGATCCTTCCCTGGAGCTGGCCGACATCTTGGATGTCGGCCAAGCTTCCGGGAACTCCCCCAGAGGACTGGCGTCATCGTGCGTAGCACGATGACGCCAGTCCTACAGTTAACCCCTATCTCCCGATCCGTGGCAGTTAGGGGTTAAATTTTGATATGGTTGGATCGGCCAGAGCATGGCCGTTCCAACGATACCAAACATGAAAGTAAAAAAATTTGTAAAAAAAAAAAAAATTAAAAAAAAAAATAAACACTTTTTTTTTTTTTTTGGTTTGTTAATGCAGCAATATTGTTCCCATTTCAATTATAATGTGAACAATGATGCTGCATTAACGATTTTTGTATGCGGTGCGTTTGTTAAAAATGGTGTCATTTTCCCCAAAAAAAATGTAACGAGACCCCATCTCTAATTTTTTTAACAAGCGCACCCCATACAAAATATAACCGCAATTGCTCGCATGTTAAAATGTGGAAAAAAAACACTTTACACATTGTAAATTATTGAAAATACATATTTTATTGCATTTTTTGTTATAATATACAAACATGACATAACGTATACATATAATAATGACATATTATGAATCTACCGAGTCTGACGGAAAGAACGATATATAATATGTCGGTGTCATATACTAAAATAAGCCTTTAAAACACGTTTAAACATGATGCGCAAAACAGGTAAAAAATGACCTCAGCACAGGGGCGGGAAAAGCCTCAGCAGCGAAAGGGTTAAAAACGTTTTTTTTTAAACTTTTTGTCCTTGTTTCCTGTCCCCCAGGGCACTACCCGGACCCCCATACACCTTTTATGGAAAATATGTAGCATATATGCCCTCTTGGAGGGCACTCTAAAAACCGAATTTTCAGCCCCATTGACTTGCATGGGGTTCGGGTTCGGTTCCGAACATTTGGAAAGTTCGGGTTCGGCTTCGAACCGAACTCAGGGAGTGTTCGGCTCATCCCTAGTTAAGTGGAGCAGAGGGAAGGTGAAGAAAGAATATAGTGGGAATTGCATAGGAGGACCGGACGTTCATGTGAGTCGTAGACCAGGGTCCGTGCACTTTTTTTTCTTCTTCTATACAGCACATAACCCTACCAGGGCATGATGGTCCTGTTGGCATCACAGCTCTATCTGCTTGTGCCCTGGTATGTTTGTGCCAGCATAGTGTGCTTGGAGCTGTTATTTATCCAGAAAATGATTGTCGAAGCTGAGAAACATGAGTTGGGATCCCGAACAGGAAGCGGCGCACAGCAATGCGTGGTTTCTTCTGGGACTTGTAACAGGTGAGCCGCTTCCTCTGAGCGCTGTGACAGCCAGATGGTCGCATTCTGTGGACGTGTGTATCTCAGTCTGGCGTCTTCACGTTTATTGCCCGTTTCAACCCACATAGAAGCGTCAGCTAAGGCCGGGTGCACACTAGCGTATTCTTCTGCGCACAGTACGTGCGTTAAAACGCACTTACCGACATCCGTCGCATCATTGTGTTGCTGCGACGGGACAGGTCACATGCTTGTGCGCGTGCACTTAGTGCGTGCGTAGCATGCGTCCACCTAGAGATCCTCACCGTCGATGCGCGTCAACGGGGCTGCAAAGCGTGATCCTACATAGGATTGCGCTTTGCAGTTCTGAGGTGGGTGGGCATCAAGTGGAAGGACCGTCAACTCTCGCGGACGTTCCTTCCACTTGAAGTGTGCTTGTGTGCACCTGGCCTAAAGTGAAACGTTTTGAACCTGCACCACAATGACTAGGGGCTATTGGGAAAAGGATCCCAGCTTTGCATGGTTTCTAGAAATGTTGCAATTCTTTACAATTTCTGTTTCGGTGAATGAGCCCTTCAGGGGGTGATCACTGTCAGATAACCAGCCTGCAGCTGCTGGTCTTTTGGCTCTAGTATTATACCTCTAATGACTGGGAATGCCCAGGTCGCCCATCACCGTGATACTTCACACCGTAGCTCAAAGCACAGGATGGAGGGAACGGCCGTTTTAAATAATGCAGAGCCTGATGTAATGTTAAAGGATCTGCTCAGCTTTGCAATGAGATGCACTTTACATAGACTTACGAGGTTAAAGTTCTGTCACGGGGTGAAGACTACGTAAGGAAATGACTGAATGTTGGAGCCCACTTCCAGAATTCGACATCCTAGCCGCTTGTTGCTTCTTTCCAGAATTGGAAGGGGAGCGCCTTTTTTATATAGGAAGGAGAGGGTTTATTCTTTTTTGTATGCCACGTGTTAACTGCTTTATTTTCTTATTTGTATTTTAAGCACACAGTCAATCCAGAGGCCTGTTCAGTTCCTCAGCAGCTGCTGAATTGCTCCATTGCAGCAGTTCAGTTTTCTGCAGCCGTCTCACTGAACACTTTGGCTGTGAATATTGAAGCAAAAGGGCAGAAGATTACTTAATGAAAGGTGCCGTTTCTACAATATCCACTGTTGTCTATTTTATTATCACTTTAGTGTTAATGTTTACCATGTTCCAATAAATATGTGGGGTTTTACTCCACCAAAACTTCAAACTGAACATTTCCTTATTGGATTATTTGCTCCATGGAGGCGGCCATCTTTCCCACGTCACACTCAGCTACGCTGCGGCACAGCATTCAGTGCCAAGTTGCTAATTTAGCAATTGCTGAGGAACTGAACGCGCTTCTGCACTCACCACTCTCATACAGTCAGTATTCAGCCCCCCCCCCCTTCAAGAAAGGTTTTCACTTATCGGCCAACATGGAGGCAAACCTGTTAATGTGGGTTGTAACCTGATACCAATGCTCAGCCTCCTGCCTGTTATGGGCTCCGAGACCACATGGTGGGTTTATTTATATCCTGCTCCAAGCAGTATGTCTTTAAAACCAATACTGAAAATCATTAAAACGTACAAAAATACAGTTCTGCGCTCTATTCCCTTCGCTCACGGGCAAAAAAATGGATCAACCGGGCACTCGTTTCCCAGGTGGCTAACTCCTAAGAGGTCCACCAATAAGATGAATATATGTTAGCCTCCGTGCTTAACTCCCTTAGAGAAAATATACAAAATAAATGGGTATAGGGAGGCACATGAGGACTTGGGTCAATAAAAAATAAGCTTTATTACATATATAACAGTCATAAAAATCAACGTTTCGGCCCCAAGAGGCCTTTTTCAAGATAAAAACATGTAATAGACATAATTATATACACATACACATAGAGCAAGTAACTCACCCAATCTCTTTCATCCCCGCGTTGCACGATATCGAGGAGGGGCAACCCGGAAGTATCGGGTGCATGAACGCAATGGCCTCGGGGGCGTGGCCCACCAATGAGTAACCATGGCAAACCCTGACCACATACAGGGGGAGGGTGGACCATAACAAAGAACAAGTGATGATATTTATGAATGAGCATTACACAAACATTAGCATTAAAAATTCAGAGGACTCCCTAATAGATGCTATACCTCATGTCATTAAACAGAGGAAATTCGACTGCATAATGGGCATAGATGATGAGATTCTGAATAGGGAATTAGCTGTATCCATCGTTGCGGCGTTCCAGGCGTGCCTGGGGAGATAGAGAGGAGTGGGCAGGGCCGGAGAACCGGCAAGTAAACATAATGTCCGTTTTAAAAAATGATCGGCGGAGGAGGGAACACGACCCCTGGGTCGAATAGATGCATTGCCCTATACAGGTTGGGGATCCCTCGATGTTATGTCTCGAAATCGGTGCTTATTATGGCCCCCCCCCCTAGTCCAGTTGCTGAGGGGTTGGCTGGATTGCGGCTGGTGCCCTTCAAAGAGTAGCCTCATGTGTGTTGTGGGGGGCGTGCCCCGCTGCTGGTAGCCGCCCAGCTTGCTACCCTAGCAATGTACAGCTTAGGAAAGCGGGGCAGTGCAGAAAAAAAAGTCATTGCATAAAATATAAGAGTGAAAAAATTTAAATGAATGAGCGTGCACGTGAGAATTATGTCAGTGTGAGAAAAGGGAGTGATGAAGTGGGGGAAAGAACATGTGAGGGAAATTGCATAAAATGACAAAAGTACGTACTTTTTTCTTCTGCCATGACTTTTTTTCTGCACTGCCCCGCTTTCCTAAGCTGTACATTGCTGGGGTAGCAAGCTGGGCGGCTACCAGCAGGGGGGCACGCCCCCCACAACACACGTGAGGCTACTCTTTGAAGGGCACCAGCCGCGATCCAGCCAACCCCTCAGCAACTGGACTGGGGGGGGGCCATAATAAGCACCGATTTCGAGGGATCCTCAACCTGTATAGGGCAATGCATCTATTCGACCCAGGGGTCGTGTTCCCTCCTCCACCGATCATTTCTTTTAAAACGGACATTATGTTTACTTGCCGGTTCTCCGGCCCCGCCCCCTCCTCTCTATCTCCCCAGGCACGCCTGGAACGCCGCGACGATGGATACAGCGAATTAACCCTTTTCGGAATCTCATCATCTAAGCCCATTATGCAGTCGAATTTCCTCTGTTTAATGACATGAGGTATAGCATCTATTAGGGAGTCCTCTGAATTTTTAATGCTAATGTTTGTGTAATGCTCATTCATAAATATCATCACTTGTTCTTTGTTATGGTCCTCCCTCCCCCTGTATGTTGTCAGGGTTTGCCATGGTTACTCATTGGTGGGCCACGCCCCCCGAGGCCATTGCGTTCATGCACCCGATACTTCCGGGTTGGCCCTCCTCGATATCGTGCAACGCGGGGATGAAGGAGATTGGGTGAGTTACTTGCTCTATGTGTATATAGTTATGTCTATTACATGTTGTGTTTATCTTGAAAAAGGCCTCTTGGGGCCGAAACGTTGTTTTTTTTTTTTTTTTTTTTTATGACTGTTCAATAAAGCTTATTTTTTATTGACCCAAGTCTTCATGTGCCTCCCTATACCCATTTATTGTATGTATGTATTCATTCTACAAGGGTTGTGGTGGAGGATAAAAAGCCTCCACACTATATAATAAGTGTGTTTTTATTATTGCCAAAGCCACTTGCCACACTTATTATAGTGTGGAGGCTTTTTTATCTCACTTTTTGTCCTCCACTACAACCCTTGTAGATACTGATTGCCCTATGGGTCCCAGGCATCCACTGCAACTGGTCCTCATGCCTAGCTCCTAGCTGATGAGGGTCCAACAAACCCGAAACAGCACTGTCCTAGGAGTGGCTTTGACCAGTTGCATAAACCTTATCTCTGCTACAAAGCCACGGTGTGGCATGGCATTGATTTTAGGGATCTGTGTAAACTAATAACAGATCCAGGATGCATAAAAGTGAGACATGTCATTTGCATATCCTACCCAGAATTCCTTGCTGCATATGGGGAATGTGGCACAGGAGCTCTGGGATACAATTCATCGAATTGCTGTGATGTGCAGATGGCTTCTGCAATAGTAAACATATATATCTCTATCTTGCAGCTGATTGGTCCTTGTATGTCCCATAACTTGGTAAAGACCCTTGCTTTAGAGACCTAATGTCTTTAAAGGGGCATTAGATGGGTTTTAAGTCAACTTTAGTAAATGCAGTCTGGTAAAACAAGCATTTTATCCTCTTAATCTACTTGTTTACTTGCCAGGCATTTCTTTGGGGTACTGCTTCTGCTTTTTTTTTTTTTCTCTTTCTTTCATGGCAGGGGATAGGTATTTGTGCCAATGCTCCAATGTATCCATCCAGAGTGTGGCTCGGGGTTACTGCTTTCAGCAATGAATTTAACCCCGAGTCACACTCGAATACCACCAGGGGGATGAAAACCAACCTGTAATGTATAGCTTAAGGCGATCTGTTTGGATGCAGGAGGATCTACCTGGGTCACACTGCGGTGCACACTGAAGGCCACCATATACGTTCACTCAGGCTTTGTGCAGGGGTGGCTTCAGGATGGTTTAAATGGCTGCACCTCTTTTGTTTCGTGACGTTCAGGATTGACTGTCGGCTACCCAGGACATACTTGAAAACGAGAGAAATCTCAATGTATCCTTCCTGGTAAAATGCTTTGCAAATAAATACCCAGATCTATTTGGGTTTGTTTTTTTTTTTTTTTCTCCCACGCACATTGTGTGTTTTTTCGTTCTGCAGGGAAAATCAATAGTTTGTGTTAAATCCCACAAAAAAGGTCAGTTCCCTTTGGCATTAGGAAAAAGCTGCCTCTCTTACATAACGTCCAAAGCCATAATATGGTGATCTATGGTTAATGCATGGGGCAACCAGTAAGGAATTCGGACCTGGTGATGAAGAGACGCTAGTTGGCGGGCCAGATAATGAAAACCAGACAACCAGCGTAGCACTCTGTATTCCCCCCCCCCTTCCTTCCTGTATTCGGCTTGTTCTGCTGACTTCTGGAAGATTGTATGACCTTGTGACACCATGGAAAATAAAGTCACATTGTCATCTGCAGCACTGAGCTGGGTATCCCATTAACCCTTACGGCAGAGGATGTTTCAGACCGTCCTAGCGGTTTGACGTTCTTGCCTAAATTGCATCTGGTGCCACATGTGTTGTGCATCCACACTTCAGTGCGGGTCTATTGATCATCATTTTATTCTACGACAGACATAATCATCTGACGCGGGCCTAAAATAACCCAGGGAGTGGTCAAGTGAGAAGGGTGCCATTTTTCTCCCAGCACGCCTGCCTATTTTTTTACTCGCGTTTTCTTTAAAGAGACAGTGTTTTTATTTTTAAATCGCTCCATCCGTTAAAGAAAACACGGAAAGCGACAGCAGCAAAATTTTATCTGGCTGGGAATACAGCAAAATGTATGCAAAAAGTGATTTCACGATTTCCTTACCTGGGCGGCTGTATAAACCAGGAGTATCCAGCCCACTTCATGTATAAAACCTATGTGTAAATCACATCACATAACCCTCTTTCAAGATGGGTCCTAACCTAATGAAACTAAAAGTTGCTTTTCAAGCAACCACATGTCCTCTTGCTGCTTCTCAGCTAAGCGGCAGGTGAGTTTAACACTTTAATGGCCATTATTCAAGTATAATAAAACCCTCTGTTTTTGTTTGGTAGGAAGCCACAGGGATAACCGCAAATGACTGTCTTTTCTCTTATGTTTTATACATGAAGTGGACTGGATACTCCTGGTTTACGCAGCAGTCCGGGTAGGGAACAGTGCGCGAAACTGCTTTTTGTGCAGATCTCCATCCATTAATTATTGCCTAACATTTTAACAAGTTGATGCAATTTTCTTAATTTTGTTTTGAGTCTGCAGAGTTCTCCCTCCTGATTTAAACACATGCGATTTTAATGTATTTAAGTGACATGGCAGAGATTAGATTCCAAGGCTGGAGAGGATGCTAAAAAAATAATCTTAATCTTTTGAAATGATTGGGCTCTATTTGATTATCCCCCACTTTGTTCCTTTAAGAAGTAAATTGGCGGAGATTAGAGCATGGCCCATTGTAATGAGACTATCGCAATCCATCATTCTGTGTCTCCATTAACCTCCTGTGTTTTGATTTGTATTTGTTTTATGCTGTGAGGATCCTGACCATGATCTTGAGGCAGACCACACATCGTTTAATACATCTGTAATTATTTTATTTTTCTTCTTCCTCCCAGGAAAGCGGTTGCAGGAATGGATCTCTGTTATCCTGTGCTTCGTCTTGCTGTCGTTCAACTTCTGCAGCCTGATCCGCTACTTCACTCTGGACCACATAACCAGCATCATTTTTAGTATTTGTAAGTGGATTTCTGTGTTTTTTTTATGCCGGTGTCTGTTGATTATTACCAGGCTGATGCTGTTCCACTCCTCCCGTCTAAAGTGCCCTGCCTATATCCCACGCTGCATATCCTACCCCACAAGGGCTGCAGTATTTTTTTTTTATTTTTTTTTATAGATCTTTATTCTTAAAGGACTACTGTAATAAATAATCCCCTCCCCAGAGTCCACATTGAGTCCTTCTTTTATGGTGTTAAAATATGTGATCGTTTTCATTTCAAATGTCTTGCGTTCACAAGGGTCTTCAGAATTTCCTTTGAGGGTCTTAATGTGAGTATATATATATATATATATTTTTCCTGTAAGGCTCGTGTCAGACGAGCGCAGTGATCACGTCAGTGTTGCCACACATTTGTACGCCTGTTATAGCCTATAATTATGACCAATGGAGCCCCACACACTAAGTATGTCCGCACCGAACTGCGGACGCATAACTGACGCGGCAAACGCACGCAGGTTAGGCAAAAATGTAAATCTGCTACAACGGTCGCACAAAGTACGCTGCGTCCGCACAGCTTTGTGTGTGAGTGATGGAACAAAGTCAGACGGACTGCATTTTTGCCGGACAAAATGTTTTTCATATAAATTTATTTTCCCTTCTACGTCAGTCAAAAAAAACCAGACTGTGGCCACTACCTTGTCAGTCAGAAAGTACGTCCGTTGTGCACAGTCAGCACAGAATGCGTTCATCCGACCCTAGCCTAAACCTCCTGACGTTTCGGCTCTCTGAGCCTTTCTCAAGGCCGCAATATCAATACTCCAATTTATAGTATATAGTAAGACCTCGCTACCTGTAACTTTGAGAAAGGCTCAGAGCGCTGTTAACTCCGCAGCTATAGTGAACAATGGACCTGTTCGTATGTGTTTAGGGGTTAGAGACAGATGTGGAGGCCTCGAAGATGCAGGGCTTGACCTCTTGAAACCAAGAAGCCACGGACTTCTGGATCTCTTTTCCAAAGGCGGCGGTTGTTCTTTATTTTACACAAATCTATATACAAAACCTTTTTTCTAGTCTTGGTTGTCTGTTTCTCATTTGCCTCTACATACGTCCCTCCGAAGTGATCGAGTATAGCCCATTTATGATCCTACACAATATATTACACTTGATCATTGTTGTGTTTTACTGGTAGCTATAGGAGACGTTTGCTGCACCTGTTGTCTCGTATCCTAACTACAAACAGAAACGCGTTCCTGCAGCCGCCAACGGAAATTATTTTTTTGAATGGAAAATTTGTACAAGGTGTGTACGCCGCGCTTTGTAGATAAAAGCAGAAGCACAACGACAAAGTGAAACTGTGTAAACCCGACCGTATAACCATAAAATGCATTCCACGGAGACGTATCTCTGTTCCGTTGAACCGGAATTATCCCACAGGTTGTGTATATGCACGATGTACCTCCCTGAAATCCTGGCCCATTAAAACGCCAGCGTGGCTCCAGGGACCCCCTGGGTTTAGTTTTACTGGCAGGGTCTGTATAAATATCCCATGTTTGCTCATTACACATTATCCAGCATTGTGATGGAACATAATCCAATATGAAGAGCCTCGTAAAACTGCAAGCAAAGGCAAGAGCACGTTCTGTGTCTGTTAAACGTGTGGTAAAGATTTCACCTCCCTGGGGAAACCAAGTGTTATCTCCTTTAACCCTTTCACTACAAAGTGCTTTTATTGAAGGAAATATTTTGGCACCATTTATTTGAAACACAGGATGCGTGGTTAACATTTTAATTATAGGGTAACGTGACCATTTTGCTTTAAGGTTCTGTTAAAAGATTAACATAAAGGGTTAAAAATTAGCAAATTTAACAGGCATCGCCTGTCGGGGGTGGTTAAATGCCGACGAGGCGCACAGGTACACCTCGCCAACAGCTGCCGCGCGGCCTCCTGGTTGTTTTTCCCCCTCCTGCGGGGAAGGGGCCGATGTGGGACGTACCTGTACGCCTTCAAAGCCCTCCCGCCGCCAGGCCAGGATAGAACGTCCTGGCGTGGTAAGGGGTTAATATGTCATGTATCGCTTCTATTCTTTACAAAATTATTGGTTTGATAAAAGGATCTAAAGTCTAGATGCCGTCCCTTATCTTGCACAATGTTACATGGGGTCTGCATTATTGGCATACAGGCAGAAATTGCCTTTGTGTCAAATCCAGTTAAATGTGACATACATAACATCACATCCTGCTTACGGGGATCATGAGATTATTAGCAATGCAGCTTCCACAAAACAGCAAAAGGAATGTGACACGAGGTCACCCATTGACACTGAACGAAAGGAAATTCAGCCTAAAGCATAGGAAGGATTATTTTACAGTGAGAACAATAAAGCTGTGGAATTCTCTGCCTGTTGAGGTGGTTGGGTCAGAGACTGTACAGACTTTTAAACAACGACTGGATGACTTCCTGCAGACACAGAATTTTGAGGGTCATAATATTTAATATGTTGGAAAAAGCTGCTCGATCCAAGGAGACATCTGACGCCATTCTGGGGTCAAGAAGGAATTTTTTCCCAGTGTGTTGCATATTGGCGAGCGCTTTAGACTTATTTTTTTTGCCTTCTTTTGGATCAACAGCAGTAGATGTGTAAAAGGCAGAACCCGATGGACGCATGTCTTTTTTTTCTTTCCAGTTTATGTAACATTAATGCCTGGATGTAGTCATCACACTACCACCTTTTTTATATCTGTACTGTACAGTGATTTCCAGTCATTACGCTCTGAATCCTGACGCTTCCAGGCAATGCTACCTGCTGAGAGGATAAAATCTTTAAAACTGGAGTACTCTGGATTGGGTATGTTTTGGAAGCGCCCTGGCACTGCCAGATTGTACTCTGCACCTATGGTGGTCGCAGATGTTTGGAAGCCGTGCAGTGATGTAGAGAATTCCCAGATCTCGAATTCCTGATCTGGAGTGGCTTTATCTTGCGTGAAGGTGTTGATACGAGATAAAGCGCAGGTTACCTGTAGTTAATGATTGCCTTTGCGTCCCTACGTGATGACCTATAGTGTAAACCTGATCGGTTGCAGATGTCGGCAGTTGCAATGGATTGCACTGGCAGTGACTGAGCCTTGATCTTGTGACGTCGCCACTGCCACGTTCCCACTTTCTCCAACAACATCTCTGCTTGGATAGAATTTCGTTTTCTCCAAATTGACTAGATTTCCTATTTCTTTTGTTTTTAGGTTTTTTTTTTTTTTTAATATCCCTGCAGTGCCGAACATGCAAGACGCGCTTGGTGCTGTTGGGTACACTTGTGTAATCCATTTATTTGGTTGAAGAAAATAAAGCAAGTGTTTCATAGTGACACCCCCTTTATTTACATTGATACAGCGGGTGCCAGCCAGAAACATTTTCTGATTTATGCTCGTCAATGCAATAAATGGCTTTTTTCATGTAACTTAACATGACCAAGTGATTCGTCCCGTTTTGCTGTGGATCTATTGGTACTACCTTCTGGGATCATGGTTCTTTTTTATTTTATTGTATATTTTGTGGACTGGAGTGCAAAGTCCCCCTCCGACTATTTCTGCCCTGCGAATACACAATGAGAATGGACATACAGCCCATACGTTTATGTTGATTATACTTTTATACTTGCAACTTTTGGGGCATATTTTTTTTATTTAATAGCATTGTACTGTAATGATTTACTGTATTTTTTGTTGAATATGATGTACTCCCCCCCCCCCCCCAATAAATGGGGGGGAAAATGTCTGTGCCTCTTTTATGGAGCGAATATTGACCCATACCGCACCTAAGCTGCGGCTGCCCGCCCGGCTGTTGCTCCCATAGCCGCCTGCCAGGTTCTCCTTCTGTGGCTGCCCCCCCTTTCTTTCCCGAAGCCATCCATCACTGCATGGCTGTCGGAGCTGGGGGCGGGAACTAGGTCAGCTGACCGTGAACAGGGAGGAGACACCAGGGAGCCAGAAGAAGTGAGTCCCAGTATAACACCACACCAATACATAATGTATACAAACTGCCAATCACTCCCTTGAGGACCACAACACCCAGCAGACCTCTCCACCCTAAACGATAACTCACCTCTTCACCCTTAACATCATAACCGTGATGATGGTTCTTAATGCCACTGTTGACTGCTGTTCGCTTTACATGGTTGAAATACTATTCTGTTATTTATTAAATCTCCTGGTCCTCTTCCTACCTCTCTCTTTGCTCCTTCAGTGTCTCCTTCGCCAGTGCCCCCACCTCTCTCCAACTCCTCTCTCACTTGGAGTACCTCAAGGCTCTGTTATGGGTTCCCTACTCTTCTCGATCTATACCGCCTCTCTTTGCAACCTCATCTCTTCCTATGGACTTCAGTATCATCTGTATGCTGACAACACCCAACTCTACCTTTTCTCCTCTTCATCTCTCTCCAGTGTTGGACAGTGATACTGCCTGCCTCTTGGCTGTCGCCAACTGGATGACTTCCCGTTTCCTAAAGCTTAACCGCTCTAAAACTGAACTTCTCTTCCCTCCCACTAAAACTAACATTCCTGCACCCATTTCCCTTCAGGTGAATGGTGCCACTATTACTTCTATCTCTCAGGCCAGGTGCCTCGGGGTCCTCCTAGACTCGGATTTCTCCTTCACTCCTCACATTCAGTCACTAACCAAATCCTGCTACTTCCACCTAAAAAACATTGCACGCATACGTCCCTGTCTTAATCAGGACTCTGCTAAAATACTCCTCCAAGCTCATATTATCTCCCGTTTTGACTACTGTAACCTCCTTCTCTCTGGCCTCCGAGTCACCCTCTGCAGTCTGTTATGAATGCCTGTGCCAGGCTCATGCACCTCACAACTTGCCCCTTTGTCAATCTCTACACTGGCTCGCTGTCTCCATTAGAATCCATTTCAAAATACGGTGCTCACATACAATGCGCTCCATAACTGTGCCCCTGCCTACATCTCCTCCCTTATTACCAGGTACATCCCATCCCGACCACTTGCGCTCTGCCAATGCTCTGATGCTATCAGCTCCCCGTACCCCCACCCCCAACTCCCACCTTCAGGGCTTCTCCCGAGCTGCCCCCTTTCTTTGGAACTCCCTTCCTCACAACATCAGACTCTCCCCGTCTCTCCAGTCCTTCAAGAAGTCTCTGAAAACACATTACTTTAGAGAGTCCTGTCAGCTCACTCTTAATCCCCCTCTCTTCATTTGATACTGCATCTTCCCACATGGACCCCGCTATTTCAAATTCTCTATCTCTCGCCTAGTGTGCCACTCCTAGCCTTTTAGATTGTAAGCTCTTGAGCAGGGTCCTCTCGCCTACTGTACGGTGTTGAACCTGTGTATTTGATCTGCCTCCCATTGTACAGCGCTACGGAACTTGTTAGCGCTTTATAAGAACTTGTAACTGTGTTGTTCTCTATTGTCTGCTTTTTTTTGAAAAGCTACAATGGATAGCAAACAGTGCGGTCAGACGGACGCGAAAGTACTTGTGTGACCACAGCCTAAGCCTAAATACACCCCTTATCAGTTATGTTTAAGTGTCACATTACATAGTTACACTAGCTGAAAAAAGACACGCGTCCATCGAGTTCTGCTTTTCCCACATCACCTACTGCTGTTGATCCAAAAGAAGGCAAAAACCCCAGTCGGAAGCGCTCGCCAATATGCAACACACTGGGAAAAAAATTCCTTCTTGACCCCAGAATGGCGTCAGATTTCTCCTTGGATCAAGAAGCTTTTTCACACATATTAAATATTATGACCCTTAACCCCTTCACTGCTGACAACGTGTGGGACACCTCAGTTACTCCCGCTGTATGCTGAGGCCGTGTCCCACATGTCATCAGCTTTGCGGGACCCCCGGCGGAGATACTTACCTCTCTGTCTGGGGTCCCACGGCGTTCTGACTTAAGCGTCCTTAGATGCTGAAGTCAAGCTCCTCCTGACGTAAATGGCAATGCTGGGAGATCGCCTGGAAGGGAGGGGGGGATCCGTTCGGATCTCCCTCCCGATCGGGAGGTCCCACAAAAAAAAACCAGGCACTGCTTAAAAGGGGAAGAGTCTCCCCTTTTAAGCGGTGCCTGGCTTTAACCCCTTAGGCACCGGGTCGCACTTCAGCGCCTTGCGGCACCGAAGTGCGGCCTAGCTCCGGTGGGGGCTGCCATCTTGGATGGCGTCTCCACCCCCAGGTCCCCCCTCACTGCCTGACGTCCTCACGCATAGTGTGATGTTGTCAGATAGCTGGGGAACCCCTAGCTGCCCGGGGATTTCCGAAGGAAATCCCCTGGTGGAGATATAGGGGTTCGTTTGAACCCCGATATCTCCAGAACCGTGGCAGGTAGGGGGTCATGGAGGGTGTCCTTCGAAAAGGCCTGGGCATGGCCTTTCGACTGATACCCAACATGACCAGGTATAAAGTAAAGAAAAAATAAAATCATGTTTTTATTAATGCAGCAATATTGTTCACATTTCAATTATATTGTGAACAATGATGCTGCACAAATGTTTTTTTTCCTATGGGGTGCGTTTGCTAAAAATCACGTACTCCCCCAAAAAAAAATGTAATCAGTCCCCATTTCTAATTCTTGTACAAGCGCACCCCATAGAAAATCTAACCGCAAATGTTCATGTGATAAAAGGTGGAAAAAAAAACAAAACACTTTACACGCTGCAGAGGATTAAAAATTCAAATTTTATTGCATTTTTTGTTATAATATACAGGCAGGACATGACGTGTACATATAAAAATGATATATATTATGATATGAGTCTGCCGGAAAGAACGATATGTCTGGGTCGTATAATAAAATGGGGCTTCAAATCGTGTTTAAACATGATGAGCGAAAGCGTTAAAAAAATGAGCTCAGCACACCGACGTGAAATGCCTCAGCAGTGAAAGGGTTAATATTCGTTTTTGCAGGAAGTCCTCCAGTCGCTGTTTAAGTCTGTACAGTCTCTCTCGCCCAACCACCTCAACAGGCAATATTTCTATTAGTTTCATATTGATCTTCATCGAAGGCATGATTACTCCACATTAACCCATTATCTGCATGCTCCACACTTCCCTAGTGAACAATTACCACTAATAAATGGACCCCGGGAGCCCCAAATCGATACATGGACTTCTCTAACCCCATAGTGATGACATATTTATAGGTCCCTCTGCTGAACGACTTGCTTACACGATTACTTGTTTGTATCTGTGGTGAGGGAGAATACCCCAAAGATCTTTTTGTTTTCATTTGATTGGGCAATCGTGACAAATTCTGTGAGCGGAGCTGCTAATTATCCAGTCTCTAATGATGAGTCTGTGGAAGAGCAGACTGAGGGAGTCCCTCGCGGGGTCTAATCTGTTTAATGCGTTCCCTCCAGGAGAAAAGCTCTGACGAGGATTTGATCTGGCATAAATGGAGCTGCCAGCCCTGTGATAGGCCGATCACACGAAGAAATGGGGGGGGGGGGTTCCTTTGCAGTAACTTAAACCATCTTCATCTGTTTTCTTTCATTTTAAATGCATTGCAATATTATGTGAATACAGCTTATTGTATGTTCTTACACAGGAAAAACGTGAATGTGTCACTATTTTTGGCTTTATTCCCCTCCCCCCCCCCCCCCCCCCACACACACTTTTTTTTTTTTTATATTGCCAATTGGTAATATCAAGGTTGGAAAGAGCGCTGTTGTGAAAGCGTTGGACTACATCTTTTAGGCTGGGGTCAGACTAACACAGTGCGAACGCACGTGGAGCCGCATTTTATTAGCCAATGACGGCCAATATACGAAGTACGGCCGCACAACGCAAGCAGGAAACTAACGCATTTTTCGAGAATGTGGAACTGCTAGTACTGACACACAGAGTGCGCTACGTCGGCATAGCGGCATGTGTGCGTGATTAGGAGACGTCAGATGCTGCACATGTCTGGCCTACATCACGTCCATTTTGTTTTTTATAGCTCCGTCAAAAAATACGGCCGACATTGCGCACCGTATGACCGCTATCGCCTCTTCCGTGAAAAAATGCGTTCGGATGCATCAACTCACTTTTTGACGGTAGACGTCCAAAATGCGTTCGTCTGACCGTAGCCTAAGGCTGGGGTCAGACCAGCGCATTTTTAACGTGCGTTCTGGCGCACTTAATCACGGCCACACTAGCAGCAAATGACGGGCAATGACAGCCAATATACGAAGTACGGTCGCACGAAAGTCCGGCCGCGCAACAAAAGTGGAAAATGAACGCATTTTTTCGAGAACGCAGAACTGCTAGTACGGACGTACAGAGTGCGCTGCGCCCGCTAGCGGTGTGTGATTTGGAGACGTCAGACCCTGCTCATGTCCGGCCAACATAACGTCCAGACGCAAAAAGTTTCCTGGTTTGGATTCGTAGAACATCACGCACGAAAATGCGCATCGTATGACCGTTTTCGCATATTCCGTGAAAAAATACATTAATGCGTTCGGACGCACTTTTTTACGTTCACGTGTAAAAATGCTTTCGTTTGACCCTAGCCATAATGCTCTTGAAGTCTTGTCTATTGAAAATACTTGTCTAAAATGCCTGTAGTCCTGTGTCCACTATACTGCAGTCCAGCCTGGCCCTGCCAGACCTCTTGGAGCAATCCATAGGTAGGCGCAGCCAATAGGGCGGACCCACTCAGACCAACCTGTCAGGTCAAGGTATTTAGAAAACAGAAATGAGAAGAACTTTATTTAAAGGAAGGCTAAGAGAAAAATGGATGGGTTGATCAGTGACGCCTTACTATTTTTGGGCCCCTGTTTGACAGCCTTTTGGGCAGAAGTGAGGTGGAGGGGAGGGCACAGTTATCTCAAGTGGCCATGGCAGGTGGGAAGATAATACAGAACAAATTGATGTGTTGGAATCTGCTTCACAGTCACTGACGCATTGTCAGGACTCGCCTCTCCAGCGTTGGGGCCCAGGCATCTGGTGCGGCGGCTCAGGCCGGCAGCTGCCTAACGCTCACAGCACTCAAGCACAAGCTGGGTGTCTGGCCCGGGCTTCTTCTCCAACTCGGCCTGCTGGGAGTTCACAGCGCCTAGAGGAGGTACCAAACATGGCTGCCGCCATGCGGTCCCAGTGTGGGGGTGTGTCCCTGCTGAAATGTAGGTGCTCCTGGAATAACCCTCAGATTTCTGTGGAATAGCCAGAAACTTAAAGGGTTATTCAAACAGCCAATTTGGAAAGTGAGATAAATGGGAGAATTTTTCTGGTTTGGCTATTTTGACCTAGAATTTTAATTTTTCCAGTCATTCTCCTGGTTTTCACCTCTCTCTGAATAACCTTGTTAGACTTGGGCGGCGTTTTAGAAGCCTGTGGATGGCCGACCGCTGGATTTGCTGAGCCCTTATGTAGTCTATATAAGCAGAATGTGAAAACCTCCAACCTGTGCTGATGCCTGGATTTAACCTTTTCCCTCCCCCCCTCCCCCCCTTTTAGAAAACTTTGCTTTTGTTGACTCAGTGAATCCAAGCAAATACTTTTTTTTCATTTTATCTCTTTCAAATGAGCTGATAAAACGGTGATAAAGGGTAATAAAGCAATAAGTGATAAGCATGTCTGTATCCCTGCTCAGTGATTACTAATACACCATCAATTTAACATTCGGGAAAGTTGTGAAAATAGGAAAACGTATCTACGCAGGCCGCTTACGATAATGTTCCGTCTCGAACCAAAACCTGTCTCCTTTTTACAGTATTTTTTTCTCAAATAATCATTATATATAAATTCTTTAGATTTCCGTACATAGACACTTTAATGTCATGCAAAGAGATTATTTAATAGAGTCAAAGACTGCCTTTTTTGCCTCCTTGGACTGAAATGTTTGTCCTTATTAAATGTACTTAAATTTTTTTGAGTAAACGGTGCTTATTGATCTATGGTCTAAGCTCTGATTTGTACAAAATATACAGCACTGGATGTAAATACGCAAATGTCGATAAGTTCGTGAAGCAACGTGACCAAATGCCGCACAAATGGAGTGTTCTGTGTTTGTATTATATAATAAATGCCAGGATATTTAACTAGTTTGTGTAATATGAAATCATTATTTGTTTATACAGGGTTATTCAAAGAGAGGTGAAAAGCAGGAGAATGACTGGAGAATGGAAAATTCTAGGTCAAAATAGCCGATTTGGAAAGTGAGATGAAAGGGAGAATTTTTCTGGTTTGGCTATTTTGACCTAGTTTTCCATTCTCCAGTCATTCTCCTGCTTTTCACCTCTCTCTGAATAACCCTGTTAAACTCTGCTAGTAGAGGAAGCCTCTTCTAGTAATAATCAGACGTATCCTAGGAGATTATACTGCTGTGTTCTTGGTATACATGGTTCAATTCTCTGCATTAAGAGTAACCAAATTCAGCGATGTTTTATTATTGGTCTGTTCGTGTATCACATGCACTTAGATTTATGAACTACAGTGAGAACAATAAAGCTGTGGAATTCTCTGCCTGTTGAGGTGGTTGGGTCAGAGTCTGTACAGACTGTTAAACAACGGCTGGATGACTTCCTGCAGACACAGAATATTAAGGGTTATAATATTTAATAGGTGGGTAAAAGCTTCTTGATCCAAGGAGAAATCGGACGCCATTCTGGGGTCAAGAAGGAATTTATTCCCAGTGTGTTGCATATTGGCGAGCGCTTCAGACTGGGTTTTTGTCTTTTGGATCAACAGGTGATGTGTGAAAGGCTGAACTCGATGGACGCACATGTGACTAGAATTGCCTTAATAAAGGTGAAGAGGTTTCCAGTTTGTTTTGTTTTTCTTTGTTTTGTTTTTTTAACCTTGCTTTCTTTATTCATACAATTACAAGGTGTCAAACAACTTGCTACAAAAAGCGAAAAGATTTCAGCCTGGCTCCACAGTGACAGATTACTCCTTAGATCAATAAGATGTATTCATGCATTAATGTTTTATATGACAGGATATTCTGATTCTGTGACTAAAAAGGTTTAGTCCTAACAGACAGGGCCAGTTCTCTAATTCTTAAATCTATGAGCAGGCTTTACTCTGCTGTAGTGGAAATCTCCTTTCTTCAAGTCTGAACACCTTCTATTTTAAACTCTGTGCAATCCTATTCATAAACCATCCTGTTGTGTGCGTTCCAAAAATATTAAATGTATTTTCCAATTAACATGACGCTTGCTATAGCGCAGTAATGATTTCACATGTGGCTGCTACATTACCACATCTATTCATAATTTTTCTTTTCCTTTTTCCTAGTTGCAGGAATTGTAACGGCCGACTTTGCTTCTGGCTTGGTGCACTGGGGAGCTGACACGTGGGGATCCGTCGAGCTGCCAATTGTTGGGAAAGTAGGTGTTGATCCAGAGAATGTGGCTCTTTTATTGATAAACTGTCAAGTCTCTTTATTAATACATTTAATCCAGGAACAAAGCGAAATTTCTTCTTTCCCCACCTCGCTTTCTCCCCCCCCCCCCTTCATGGTGTTAGACTTTATTTTTTCTCCTGTAAAAAGCAATTACCCATTTGCAATATACAATATCTCTTACAGGGTGCTGTGAGATCGGTCGCCCTCCTCCTTCATTCTTGTGATAATTGGATTGTCCAGCGGCAGGTTACGTAGATGTCAGGCTGGATTAAAGGAATCTGAAAATGAAGGGGTTATCCTTTGTTTTTAAATTCATTAATTGGTGTTTACACACACAACTCCACACATCCCATCTGTAAAGGGGGTGCTCTAGGTCAGTAAAGGAGAGTGGGTGGACTGATGGGGGTATTGGCCGCCCATTGAATTTCTCAACAGTTCCACCTAATGTTTATTTTTTTTTATTTTAATAATCTAATGCAGGGGTCATCAAACTTGGTCCTCCAGATGTTTTGGGACTACATCTCATTTGGGTCTCAGCTAACTTAAGTGTCTGAGCATCATGGGAGATGTAGTTCCAAAACCTCTGGAGGGCCAAATTTGATGCTGATCTAATGTATATTAAATATACTTTTATCCCAGCTGCTTGGTTTGCCTCGGCACATGGCCAGCAGCTGGCACCTGCCGGGGGAAGCTTTTTGTCTGACTTCTTGCAAAGTACATTAGACGCAGTCCATAGCATTAACCCGTCACTGGGTTTGTATTGCCAAAACAGCAGAAAGTCAACCCCAAGCCTGGTCCAGTGGCTGCTGAGTGATGGCTTTCTGGGAAGAGTGAAGGTTGCGACTTTGAAGGCTGTCACTGTGCCAGTGACGCCCTGGAGGGAGAAAGGCGGGCAGTGGGCATTTGGTACACAGTGACCACTGAAATGAAGTGGTTTTAGCAGCTAGAGAAATTTCTTTTTACACCATTTACTTTTGACGTTGTAGCAATAAAAAAATGCAAAACTTTAATGCAAATCCATTTAATTTATTTTTTTTAAATTGGGTTATTTCTAAATTTGGTCACTCTTTATAATATAGAATCGGGTAAAGGGGATTTAATTATATAATTTATTTTACCTTTTTTAAACCCTTTAGCTTTCTTTTTAATTTTTGAACATTGTCTTGTTGGAGGATATGAACTACACTGAAACCTTATTTTTAATGAAATGTTAAGTTTCTGGTCCTTGTTTCGTTGCAGGCGTTTATCAGACCTTTCCGGGAGCACCACATTGACCCCACCGCCATTACCAGGCATGATTTCATTGAAACAAATGGAGATAATTGCATGCTAACGATTATTCCTTTGGCATACATGGCGTACAAATTCATGTTCTTATCACCAGGTGAGAATGAAACACGTGCACCTAGGAATAGGTGTGTGTGTCTTTATATTACACACAGCTTGAGCTGCTTTGTTCTTGGTCGTCACATAACTGTTCTGTGAGCCCTAAATTTACAATTCATCACTTAACCCCTCTCCTACAGTGTTACTAGACACTTCTATAGAGAAGAATGTTCTTCAGTCGGGGGTTCTGATGGTTTGTCTCAAGGAGCCTTCTTCCCCCAACTCCTCATTATCATCGTTTATATAGCGCCAACAGTTTCCGTGGCGCTTTACAATAACCAAAGGGAACGCGATACAGATAAACGGACATGGGATGGAAACCCTAGGTGTAGAGGACCGTGCTCATAGGACCTGACAGTCTAGAGGGATTGGGGTTGAGGAAGACGAGGGGAGTGTTACTGGATGTCAGGATCATTAGTGCCCGCGGTTTGGGAATGGTGGGGCCATTTGAAGCGGCTTCAATCATGTGTGAGTAGGTGAGCAGAGGGATGAGTTGCATCAGTGATGGGGTACACTAATCTGAAGAGATGGGTTTTGAGGGATTTCTTGAAGGCCTGAAGATTAGGGTGAGGCAAGCCATTCCACAGGACCGGAGCTGCCCTTGAGAAGTCTTGGAGGCGAGATTTGGCCGTGCGGGCATAAACTGAGGACAGGTGGAGATCGCCTGCTGACCGGAGTTGTCTAGATGGGACGTGCTTGTGGAGTAACGAAGACCTGTAGGGAGGGGTTCAAGTTATTGAGGGATTTGAAAGTGAGCGTATTTTAAACTGTATCCTGAAACGTACAGGAAGCCAAAGGAGGGACCAGCACAGGGAGGAGGTACGCGAGGTGCGTCTGAGAAAAAGAACCCTGGCAGCGGATTACAGATTGCAAAAGGGCAGTGCGGGCATTGGGGAAGCCAATCGGAGAGTTGCAGCAATCAAGTCGCGGAATGACCAGCGCCTGAACCAGCACCTTCGCGGTGTCTTGTGGTGGACATGGGCAATGTTCCTGAGTTGATTAGTAACAGGATTTTGTCATTAGCCGTGGGGAGAGAACATTGGGGTCAGAATTGAAAGACACCAAGGCAGTGAGGCTTGAGGCGTCGGGCTAATGAGCGTTCTAGTTGTGATGGCGATAAGGCCCATAAAATAAAAAGACCAGAAATTCTAAGGGGAATGGGGTAGACGTTTGGTGTCATGTCGTTGCTCATAATAACGTCCTAGTAAAAGAGGTTCCTTCCTGTTCATATATGAACATCTCTGCACCTTGAAACTCCACTTAAAACAAAAAAAGCTTTTAAGAAAAAGAAAAAAAAAAACACCTTTATTGAATCGGCTGTTATTATAAATTCAATCCTAATAATTTCGGAACACAGAATGCCGTGTATACCAATGCCACAAAATCTACCGTCCCTGTGCTCCTCTAACCAAGCCGTGACTTGCTCTAATTTCACCAATTGTTGTTTTTTTTTTTTTTATTCCTCGTCTCCCTGATACAGATGTCATTCACAAGTCCTACCAGATGGACTGTTTTGTCTTCGCCCTCGCCATGTTCGCGACGCTGACTAACCAGATTCACAAGTGGTCCCACACTTACTTTGGTCTTCCTACCTGGGTGGTCTTCCTTCAAGATTGGCATGTTATTTTGCCGCGTAAACACCACCGCATCCACCACGTGTCTCCGCACGAGACCTATTTTTGTATCACTACAGGTAATGTGTGTGTCAACACCACCATCGCCTTCCTTTTCCATGTAGCCAGTGATTTAAAGTATGTGATAGGCTGGGGAGTGTGTTGCTCCCTGGACGACATGCTTGGGCGACACTGCCGGCAATTCCATGTGCAATACTTGGTATGATTTTAAGGGGTTATCCGCTAAGTGCTGGTGTTGCAAAAACTGGCTAAAATCACCAGTAATGCAGCAAGGAGAAACGTTGGTGCTTCTGAAAACTGCAAAAGAGGCTTTATTGTGAAGGTATTTGCAACACCAGCGCTTGGCCTGTAAACCACTTGGTGTCCCTTGAGGAAACGGAGTTGATAGTTAAAGTAGGGGGCTGAACCTCTGCTTCTGGTTAAAGACCCCTCACCCCATCTCCCCATTGACCATCTCCATGATGATGCCAACTCCTATAGATTAGTGCTGTATGAAATAGTGTGTTTGGTCGGTTCCTATGTTTTCTTTTTTGGCTTCGTTGTCAGGCCCCAGTATATTGTGAGAGCATGCCACAAGACACTGTAACCATGTAAGACATGTGTATGTATACATTAGGCTTATCCTAATATACCAGTATACCCGTTTCACCCAGGTATCCATGCCAAGGCCCAACCCCCCCCCCCCCCACACTGAAAGCCCCCATTGCTACCTATATTTTGTAAGTAAGTAGAATGATTTCCGTGTGTCGTCTTCCACACAGGTTGGCTAAACTACCCACTGGAGAAAGCCGGATTCTGGAGACGCCTGGAGGACTTTATCCATGGTGCAACAGGAGAGAAACCACGATCAGATGACTTGAAATGGGCCCAGAAGGTGAAATGACGCGACTCAGCCATGTGCCGAAACTGATCCAGTTTGCCAACATTTTTAACACAAAATAAAAGCGAAACCTAAAGCCATTAGCCAAATATCTTCAAAGAAACAGACTTCTATGGAGCTTACAGACTCTAACAACAGCACAAAGTGTGCTAACACCATAAACTCTAACTTAACCATTAACACTCCATAACAAAAACACAAAGCCACCGGCAAGGCAGGAAATGTCATGTTTTGTTTTTTTCCCCAGTGCAGCTGGGTCTAAATTAGTTTTAATTTTGCTTTTTCTGGACCTTCTTTTCACCTTGCTGAGTCTCATACCACCATCTCATGAGCTGGATGTGAGGACGATTGTACACAAACTTGCACTATGGAAACACATCAGCGAGAACAATAAGCATTTGTTGTATCAACATGAATCTGCTGCCCTTGGTAAAGCGGACATCTCGATATGAAGATTAAGTGCAGAGTTTTTTGTTTATATAATTTTTTCATTTAGTAGTTTTTTTTTTTTTTTTCTTCTTCTCGCACGAACATGTGAGAAGGGCTAATGGTGAAAGCGCAGTCAGCACAAGAAAAACTAGAGGCAGACTCCTGTTTTATTGTCCAAGGCAAGATTCTTCCTTGCATCTGTTCCATCGTTTTTGAAGCACTGACGTGGCAGTTCGTCGCTCTGCGCTGCTAGACGAGACTTAAAATAAAGTTATAAATTGTTTTCATCTGGGGAAGACGGAGAGGAAATTTGAGTCCAAGAATGGGGGACCGTGCTTTCTCCTTTAAATGTGTATAGAGGGGTGTCTGTCACTATCCACCAGCGTGAGCAGGCAAGGAGTCTGTACCACCAGCCTTCCCTGAAGACCTAGAACATACATAAAATAGAAATCATGCAATGCTTGACAAGCCAACATGCTAGATTTGTTTTTAAGCCATTGATAACGTGTCGCCCCCCCCCCCCCCCCGGTGTTTGAAGTAGGGGGATTCTAGGTGGTAGGAACAAAAACCTTTTTTGTCTTTTTAAAGGCGGTCGTAGTTGGCCGTTTTTTGTTGAACGTCATGGTGATGATTGTTAGTAAACTCGAATCGTGCGTTTCTGGTGAGAGTATCCAGTCAGACTATAGCTTTGGATGTGAAACCTGTGACTTCCAAGGATTTTTTTTTAAAATTCCGTTTTCACTCGATCACTGTAAAATTCCAGTTTTATTGTCACCAAAGGTACTGGTCAGTATATAAATTCCTATGTTTGAGAGGTTGGGTAAAACCGTGCTATTCAAATGCTACAAGTTATAAAAATACAGGCACGTGGCACTGGGTTTCAAGCCCTCCTCCTCATTACCACTTTGTACCTCCGTTCTATACTTGAAGTGACCAGGTTCTCGGTTTATTAAATTTGGTAATTGAACCCAATGGGGTGAGGAGGGCGCCATATGCAACCTTAAATGTAATAATTGCCCGCGCAGCACTTCTTGTGGCCCAGATGCTGATACGTCCCTCAATCCTTTTGGCGCACATGTGCCCAAATGGTGCCGAACGACTGCATGCACGCTCAGGCATTCTTTCTATAGTGCCATATGTCTTCACGTGCCCTCACAGCACCATGTGGTTGTGCACTGTATGTTCTGGCTGTGCCAAGTCAGCCTGGCATATGATCTTGATTTTAGAAAAGCCCACTGTCCTGCATTGTGCAAACTAAACCCCACTAAATTTCCTACAAACCATCTCCCCTTCACTAGTCTTGGCAGTCTGCTTGTAGAAGGTTGGCATTTCTGGTAGAACTGTCAGGACTTTCTTTTAAAAGAAAGTCCTACCTACAGGACGCCGAAACTGGAACAGCAGTCTGGGGTCTAATCGGAGCTGCCCATGTTCACCTGTCGGGAGGTCAGATGAGCTGGACCTGTATGAGGCAGACAGTGGGGGTATCCACTAATATGTATCACGTATAATTCCTGTATAACTGCTAAAGTACTAATTCTCAACATCGGCCCCGGCTTCACCAACCGGTTTGTAAGGATTTCGTAAAAAGCTGCCATAGATTAGTCAGTTTTTTTTTTTTTCCCCCAGTGGAGCTGGATGGGAGCAAGAGTTGAGTTGGTTATTGCAGCAATGGTGGAAGCTCTCCTGCCCGTACAGTTGTAGTGGTACACCTGGAAAACTGGGCTGTGAAGTCGATCATCTCCATGAGATTGAAGAGAGCGGCTTCCCAGAGGCTTGTTGTACCATAACCTGTGGTACGTGTATAGGGCAGGGATCTCAAACTCCTAGCCCACCCCCACCCCACCCCCACCAGATGTATCTGAACTACAACTCTCCTGATTCTCAACTACCTATTGCATTCAAAGAATACTGGGAATTGTAGGCAATAAACATCTGGGGGACCAGAGTTTGAGACCCCTGTTACAGGGGGGGGGGGGGGTTTATGTGGACATGTGGCTATAATACGGTGTATGCAGAGAGGGCCAGGGGCTGCTTGAACCAAGACTGATGAAAGGAATATGGGGCTACAGTTCTGGGAGGGCCCGACAGGCAGGATCTTTTGAGATCTGATTGTTTCAGATGAATATACAGAGCAATCGCATCCTCCTCCAAAAACGCAGAAAGATTGGATAATTCTAATTAGCTTATTTTTCTCATGTCTTTTTTATTTTCTTGACCTCTCCTGCCCTATATACTGTTTTTGCTGACAGCGCGCTATTAAACCTTTTGATACACTGTCAGGAATGGGTTTACAAGAAACTACTTTGCATTACCGCTTAACCCCATCACCGCTACACACACCCAAACCTACAGTGTATATAGTGTAAATCGGGGATCTTTAATGCTGCCCCCCCCCCCAGTTGTTTCTGAACTACACCTCCCATGATTCTCTGCCTTTTTATTGCATTCAGAGAATTCTGGGAAATATAGGCAATAAACATCTGGGGGGGGGGGGCAGAGTTTGAGATCCCTGGTGTAAATCCACCGTATTGACTTCACAGCACATCTGCAGCCCCCTATACAGTGTATGGTGTGCAGAGGGCTCCCTCTGGTGGTCAATGCAGGGGCCTTCAATGTCGGTTCTGGACACGGGTGGCAATTCTGGGAGATCCCTTTCATTGGCTGCAATAAAAAACAAAGACTCCTCTGCTGTCCTCCAGAATAGGTACAGATCAAGTGCACTGTTGTGGTAGTGAAGGGGTTAAAACAAGCACTCTCTGAGCGATTTTTATGGAACGATACCGTTGAAGTATCTAGCACAGTGAACTTGTACGCTGGCTGCCCAGATGTTTCTGAACTACGACTCCCATGATTCTCTGCCCATCTATTGAAAGAATCCTAAGAATTGTAAGCCATCAACAGGTGGGGGTGGAGTTTGAGACGCCTAGTGACTCTTGGGTGTCACGAAAAGAATTGGGATTGGTGAATCCTGGCAGATCGTAGCGCATAAACGCCCAAGTGAGGTAATGTTTAGATCAGGGTGTCATAAGATTATATTATACGTAGGAGCCAGTATAATAGTGTAGGAGCCAACTGCATGTTTTAAAGGGGCTGCTATAATTGTGCCCCCCCTCCCCCAGACTCCTGAAATGGCAAAGCCTTGATTTAGAAGACCAGAGACCTACGATGCCAGGAGATGGAGGTAACTGGATCGGCCCCTGCACCGATTTAATGGCAATTTGGCAGAATTTTTAGTTTTAAGGAAAGAACGGCCAAGGCTTTCCCTCCTATTTAAATTCACAAATTTACTATTGAGGGTGCTTTAGATTTCAGCATTTCCGGTATGATTTGGGCATGGTGCATTGGAACACTGTTTTTTTTGGTCTCCCTCCATTTCTTAGGGGAAGATTTACTAAGATGTGCACTCAAAATGCTACAATAGCAGCCGGGCAAATCCATCAACTGTTGAACTTTTCTGCGTTGCTTCCTGCCAACCTGCTGCTTTTTAATTGATCCACGTGGTGGAATTTGGTGAAAATGCCTCGCACTCTGTTGCAATAAGGTGTTTTGAAATTTCCGGCCGATACGAAACCGAAAATTCGGGATCGGTTAGGCTGAAAATCAGACCTGAGAACCTGGGCTTGGAGGCCAGGGACTCGCCTGATCCTGAAGGCTGGCCGAGCAAGCTGCTTGGCCGGCCTCCAGGCTCAGGTTCGCATGGCTGATTGGTTGCACCTTTACTCACCTACATGCTCCTACTTCGGCCCTGAGCTCCAGTGGTGACTGTCCTCCGGCTGTTGCAGGCAGCTCGGCCAGGCTCAGACGGGCCTCCATGCCCAATTTTGAAATTAAAGTTTTCGGCTGTGTTTGTTTTTTTTTTCTTCAGCTGAATTTCCATTTCAGCCGAAACCGAAAACACCATTTTCGGCCGATTTAATTTTCGGTGGCCGAAATTTCGGTGCATCCCTATTAAGAATAGGTATCCACCAGCTAAAACTACTCGTGGGTTCTCCAGCACTTTGGCCTCCATAAAACCTTTCCAACAAGGGTTTACCAGGAGAACAAGGCTCTCTTTAAGCTGTGAATAACAAAGCCTGGGGCGGACGGTGCGTCAATAAAAACGATGAATAATGACTTCAAAAATTTTGTAAGTGTGATCTAAAATTAATGTAGGTTTACCTTGTGTGTGTGGTAAAAAAGAAATACTCCCATAAATGTATTTTTAATAAAAACTACTCTAACCCCTATGGTAAGCAGAACCCTAAGGAGTGTCCAATCAATGACTAAACCTCTTTATGGAAATATATATATCTCTACCCCTGACACACAAATCTAGTTATACAGTTAAGTCTAAAAAAATATTTTTTTCCCACTGCAATTAAACTCGTGGTGTTTATAATAACGCACATTTTTTTTAAAAAAAACTTTACTATTCACGAGCTAAAGGTGGCGCCGTTCTAATGGGTTATCCCTCACATGGGTGTGTAGCTAAAAAGTGGGCAACCCGATCCACACCAAATACTTCCACTTATCAGTCTGGATTTCAGTCAGAAAATTGTTCATTTTGGGCCTGAAAGAACACAGTTGGTCAATTTGTGACAAATTTTAGCGGTTTGGCTTCTAATTTCGTGATTTTTTTTCACTTTATTTTTATTCCAGCAGCTCCCAATATGGTGAATAATCCTGATTTATTACACAGCATCCGGTGTTGCGGTGTGTCAATGCAGATCTTGGCCTTTTCAGATGATTTGTTACTACATCTCCCTTTGATTCTCAGTTACTCAGTAGGTTGTCAGAGCCTCATGGGAATTATAGTCCCAAAATATGCCGAGGTCACTGATCCCTGTGAATAGGGTCTGGGTTCTAGAGGTGAGAATTGGCATCTCTTCGATCACTAGAATCCCATCAGCCTCCGCTCCCATTAATTCTGTGCAATTTGGCGTTCGAACGACTTTTGTGAATTTCCTTTTTTTTTTTCCCCTGGTTATTTAATTTGATAAATCACGGGTGGTATGTAGGACTGTTCTGGGAAACTTGTATCCAAGGCCGTCTGTGTAAAGATAAATGAGGGGCAATGTATGAGCTTGATGGTATTTTTTTTGGTGCTTGTTTCTCCCCCTCTTCTTCTGTACATTAACATTTATATAAAGCCTTAAAATATCTAATTTTTTTTTCTTGTGTAATAAGGAAAAATATTTTAAATTCATGTTCTAAATGTGAATATATTTATAATAAAGAAAAAAAAATAGACCTTACTAATTGATTGTGGACAAAAAAAAATGGTGTTCGTTTTATTTAGTTACATGGTGGCGAAATTAAGATGATGAATGGGTGTCTGCGACCTCAGCAGATAAAAATTAGGAATTACTTTTCCCATGATGCTCAGCCACTTTTTATTAATTTTATATATATATTGTCTGATAACCATTGTCTGATAACCTATTCATTAACAGGACTATACATAGGACAAGGGGTCATCCATTTAGACTGGAAGAAAGAAAATTTAGCTTAAAGCATAGGAAGGGTTATTTTACAGTGAGAACAATAAAGCTGTGGAATTATCTGCCTGTTGAGGTGGTTGGGTCAGAGTCTGTACAGACTTTTAAAAAACGACTGGATGACTTCCTGCAGACACAGAATATTAAGGGTTATAATATTTAATATGTGGGTATAAGCTTCTTGATTGGAATTTTTTCCCAGTATGTTGCATATTTCAGACTGTTTTTTTTGCCTTCTTTTGGATCAACAGCAGTAGGTTATGTGGGAGAGGCTGAACCCGATGGACGCATGTCTTTTTTCAGCCTATATAACTATGTAACTATGTAAATATGTAAATATATATATATATTTACTTTTTTATTTTATTCCTGGGTGGCGAACATGTATCGTTGGGTGTCTTGCCCAAGGACACTACTGGGGAGGTGCTCTTGCCGGGATTCAAGCCTGGGTCTCCACGTTTTATAGAGCAGTGATGTTACGTCTACTCCACCCAGCCGGTATTAACTCTTAACTGACTGAGCGCCATTGGAAAGATTTTTGGGGGGGACGAGGCTTCTCCAGGCTTAGAATTCTGTCATTATGTGATGGTTCAGGGAAGGGAATGGGTACTCAACTCTTGTGAGTTGGACATTGATAAATAATCCGGGGTATAGACTTGACATATGGCTGAATTTAAAAGAATCCTAAAAGATCTAGGTGGGACCTGAGTGAAGAATTCTAAACTTCCTTCTGACCCGTCGCAATGTATAAATTAGTGTTAAGAACTTTTCTCCGTCTCTGTTCTCTATGCATGTCCACCCAGGTAGCGGGCACTCTGCTGATCTGATGCCTTTGTGTCTATAATCTCATTATTATCCCGCATCGCTTTACAAGATCAGTGTACAAGGGGTTGATACATTGGAATATCTCACATGGATGATGACCTGATTCAGGGGGTCCCTGTTCCCAAGGGAATTTTACAATCTATGAGAAGTACAAGTAATTTGTGAGGTAGGCGCATCCATATTGTTAGGTGTCGTGCCCAAGGACACTCGCTAGTGGCATCTTCTGAGTGGGATTGGGTTGGCTTTCTATGATAGTAGAGCAGCGACCTGGTGGTCATTACAAATCCCTATAGTCACAAGATCTGACTGAACCTCATTATCCATATTTTTCACATTTACAGTATCTGAGACGCAGGGCATTTCTGCCTGTAGGCTGATTGTGAAAGATAAGGGACACCATCCAGACTACAGAACTTTTCACCCCAACAGCATTTCTGTAAAGGGTCAATGAATAATGAAAACTTGAATATGCACAAACTAAGGTTTAAAATGTTTCATTGTAACAACCTGGAAGCAAATCCTGTACTTAGAGGTTAACTTGCACACCTTTTACGAGCTCAAAAAAAAGATGTGCAGATGGCTTCTGCAATAATAAACATAACCATTATAGCATGGATGCTTTTTATCTCACTTTGTCCTACACCACAACCCTTTTAAGCACTGGCTGGGTTCACACCTAAGCGTTTTTAATACGTGCGTTTTTCACCGGCGTTTTCCTTGCGTTTCACGAGCGTTTTGCAAAAATGAAACGCGCGTTGCACGTGCGTTTTGTGATTGACCTACGGAGGTGTCCAATAGGAAATTTACTGTCTTAATTACGGAGGCGACCAATGAAAAAGACCTCCCTGTGCACGAATCAAAGATGCAAAATGGAGATCTGCCCAAGACGCACCATTGCAACAATCGCAGCTTTCCACTATCTGCGCTTGAGGAGAAGGAGGCAGGCGATGGCCAGGCGATGCTACTGGGTGCATCCGACCATTGCAGACCGACAACGAGGTCAGGTCTGGGCGTTGTTTGCAACTCTGCGTGCACACGAGGAGAAGTTTATGCAATACACACGGTAAAGAGGTTAGTACATGTACCCTGCTTTTATTGTTGTTGTGTCCCATATGATTGATTTGCTATTAATTCCCCCTTTGTTTTTTTATTTTATTTTACAATAGTTTTGAGCTGCTGGACTTGATGTCCCCCACCTTGCAACGGCAGGACACCTTCATGCGTGAGTACGTAAGTCAACTAACATCACTACACACATAATACAGTGCGATGTGCTGTCGGGGTTATTCAAAGTGAATCAAGCCGTCACTGCATGTTTGGTTACTTTTCATCCAGTACGGAGCAGATCGGCGATCCCTTCACCTACCCTGCGGTGGTTTCAGCAAGTGCCACAGGACCGATGTAGTGTTGGTGAAAAGTCGCTGCAAACCTGCTGAACACTTACCCCATAACCTGGCAATTGCTTGGCCAAACCCTGCAAAAACATCTGAATTAACCCCGCCGAACACACCGGAGAAACCCGAGCACGAGTCGATCAGAACGCAGAGCAGCCGCCGGTCAATAAAATAAAGCGACTTTTACTGTTGCTTTAAACAAAGAAGGGTTTATTCTACAAATATGTAGAAAAAAAAGGTAAATATTCTAAATTATCCAAATTAAACCACGTAATGGCAGGGCAGTTCGCCACATATTGCCTAAACAAACAAAAAACAGCCAACGGGCAAGGCATTTTCCCTCCTCAGCAAGGTAAAGAAAATGAAAGGTGCCTAGGGATACAGAGATTATAAATTTTGATAGTGATGCTCGTCACCCTGCATCTCCTCCCTCCTTCCACAGCTGGGTGAGGGATATCTGAAAGGGGGCTGTGTGTGTGAGTACCATGTTTCAGGGGGGTGGTGCATGGGTGTTTGTGGGTAGTAGGTAGCAGGTGGAGGAGTGTGTGTGTGTGCAGGTGTGTGGTATGTAGAGGTGTTTGTGTTCTAGCTTGTGTATGTTGTTGGGAGGAGCGTTCTTCAGGTGGAAGGAAGGAGTCGAGAGCATGGGTGACGGCATCACGTGCCTCTGTCTGTTGACACCTAGGCACCCTTTTCATTTTGTCCTCCAAGCTGAGGAGGAAATGGGCCTCACATGACATCTTCTGAACATTCTGCACCAGGTCCTCCATGACGCAGATCACTTGGTCGTCCTCACGTTGGTTCCTCTGACGACGGCCCCTCAAAATCGTACGTCTCCGTACAGGAGGTGTCATGGCTGGTGTGGCAGACCTTGGCACAGAAGTTGTTGGTGCCTCTGTCTCTGTGTCTGTGTCTGACGGTTGGGTTTCCGATGTTTGGAACGAGGTGCATGGCTGTGGTTCTTGGGTGGCCGTGTCCTCCTCCTCATGGTCGTCCTCCTGCCTCTCCCAGCTGCTGTCAGTGCTGTCAATAGCAAATAATACATTAGTGGGTGCATTATATTATTATTTACATGTTCTGTAAAACAATATCCACGACCCTCATAAACATTGTTATTGATTTGACTTACCTACGCATTTCCACGCATGGTATGAGGAATTCCAGCTGGTCAGCGTGAATGTAGCGCGATGGCGCACTGGCAGCCGCTCCACTCCGGTAGTCCTTCTCCTTACGCCTGTGGCGGATGAAAGCATCCTTAATGCTCTTCCACTTTGCCTTCATGTTATTGACTGTTGAAACAAAATGTAAGCATGAACTAATTGTTTTTTTCCTACATTTCATAGGTATTTAGCAACCGGACAGTCGTTGGTCAGTCTGCACTATGCCTTCATGATCGGACAATCAACAGCTAGCAACATCATTCGGGAAACCTGCTGTGCCCTATGGGATATGCTTCATGATGTCGTTATGAAGAAACCCAACAAAGAGGAGTGGATGGCGATTGCAGACGTTTTTGCCAAGACATGCAATTTTCAATTTAAATTATAAAAAATATTTTTCTTTTGTCCAGTTTGCGGTATCCGATGCAAATTACTGCTTCACGTACATAGACATCGGATCCTACGGGAGCAGCTCGGACGCAGCAGTATTTGCCCATTGTATGCAAAAAAAACCCTGTTTCTTCGTTTAAAAAGTTTATTTTTCAATTAATAAAAATTGTTTGTATATAACGGATTTCAGACCTTTTTGTATTTTTAAAAAAACCAAATACACGCTGTGTGCTTCGCCGGTTTTTATAGCCATGGCCATAGCAGCTGTCATGGGTATTCATTGCCCATAGGTCACACATGGGTATTTACTGCCCATAGGTCACACATGGGTATTTACTGCCCCTAGGTCCCACATGGGTATTTATTGCCCCTAGGTCCCACATGGGAATTTATTGCCCCTAGGTCCCACATGGGTATTTATTGCCCCTAGGTCCCACATGGGTATTATTATAGGCCCACTAGGTCCCACATGGGTATTTATTGCCCCTAGGTCCCACATGGGAATTTATTGCCCCTAGGTCCCACATGGGAATTTATTGCCCCTAGGTCCCACATGGGATTATTGCCCCTAGGTCACACATGGGTATTTATTGCCTAGGCCACATGGGTATTCTTGTTTTATGTACCTCTGGTATCACGTTCCCGGTTGCTGCAGGTATTCCAATCCCCCCACAACTTCTCCCCGATCTCCTGCCATACTCGCAGCCTCGCTGTGCGATTTTTATTTTTTTTATTTTATAGTCGCTGGTCATAGATGCATGGTTTCCCATGCACAGACGGATGAACAACTCCGCATCGCCCAGACCAGCTCCATCAGCATCCATCTTCAAACTTCACTCAGTGGCGTTTGAATTTCCCGGGGGTGTGGTGTCTTCCTGCCATGTGCCTGGCATGTGCAGAACGCGCAGTATGCGAAAACGGACGTTTTTGAATTGGAAAACGCGCAAACGTTAATCTCTATGGCTGCGAACGCGCTGATATCTGCACCAAAGAAGCTCCCGAACTTCTTTGTGCGTCGGCCGTTTATCAGCGCGTTCATGCGCGCTGAGAAACGGCCAGGTGTGATATGCCCACATAGGGAAAATGGTATTTCACTGTTGAGCGTTTTACAGCGCGTAGGAAAGCGCTGTAAAACGCTTAGGTGTGAACCCAGCCTTACCCTATGGGTCCAAAGCATCCACTGCAACTGGTCCTCATGCCTAGCTCCTAGCTGATGAGGGTCCAATAAACCCGAAACAGCGCTGTCCTAGGAGTGGCTTTGACCAGTTGCATAAACCTTATCTCTGCTAAAAAAGCCATAGTATGGCATAGCATTAGTTTAAGGGTTCTGTGTAAAAACAGACACTGGATGCAATAAAAGTGAGACCGGTCGTTTGCATGTCCAGAGTTCCTTGCTACATGTGGGGAATGTAGCACAGGAGCTCTGGGATGCAGTTCTTTGAATTGCTGTGATGTGCAGATGCTTCTTGCAATAATAAACATAACCATTATTGTGTGGAAGCTTTTTATCTCACTTTTTGTCCTCCACCACAACTGATGGAAGTAATTATATATTCTCAACAATGGTTATGAAAGGGTAAAAGTGCAGACGCTACATATTTAAGTGCAAAACACGCATGACAGTCCTCGTGAATCTAGTGTCATCAACTGGGGTTAGGGTTTTCTGTAAGACTTTACTAAACTTCTGCCCCCCCCCCTAAATTTTGCAAACCTGCAGTGAACCAATTCAATTGGCTGCCTGTGGAACCGAAGGGGATATTCAGAGGACCACAGTGGTTTACTTCAAACGTCAGGGAACTGGGGTGGATCAAGTACAGTGACACTATGGGGAGTTTAATATTTACGACACTGACACCATTTATTTCTCTAGGTTTAAATTTACTAGGTTTTTCCCACCGTAGTTTCTGCCTACGTTGGTGTAGATTCCACCATAGCGGGTCCTTTGGAGTTGTCCGTTGTTTTTAACGTAGTTTGAGTTCAATGGAGATCGCACTTATGTGGTTTCTAACACCGGGATCATACTATATAATGCTGACTGGAGAATTGCTACTGTTTACTGAAGAATAATGGTGGTCCTGTTGCTCCGTGTCGTTGGCGTCGAATTTGTTGCCGTGTGGACTTTTGCTAATCCGGATTACCAAAGCTCTCTGCAAATGATTTTTTTTTTTTTTAAAACTATGGTGCCACAGCGGTGCTTGGTGAAGAACTCCTTTAATATCAGTACTTGGACTTTCAAAAGGATTTAGAAACATAGAAAGATGTCGGCAGATAAGAACCTTTCGGCCCAATTACATGGATACTTTACCTGGATTTATGTTTTGTTTAGGATAGCATTATGCCCCATGTCTGCTTAAATTCAATTACTGTTTTGGCCTCTACCACTTCAACTGGAAGACTGTTCCATGTATCCACCACCCTCTCAGTAAAATAATGCTTCCTGATGTTACTTTTAAACCTTTGCCCCTCTAATCTAAGACTATGTCCTCTTGTTTTGCTACTTTGTTTCCTTTTAAATATACTCCCTTCCTCTACCTTGTGGATTCCCTTTACGTATTTAAATGTTTCTATCATATCTCCTCTGTCTCGTCTTTTTAGCCATTGTTTGTTGCACTTGAGCACAGACTTACTCGATTATTGTCCGGCTGTGCGGTTACAGATCGAAATATTGTAAAGTCAAAATACATGAGTCCATAATAACGGTAGAATTAAAGAGCCGCTGTGACCTTTGCTTGCATGCTAAGCCTCGATTATCAAACATTACTCCTGTTGGGCCGTGTATCGCGTGTGACTGGTGTTGGCGTGACTCACAAAGGCTCACGAGGATCTGGTGTTTGTGTGAAGCTTACAACAATTTGGTTTGTGTTTTAACAAAACCTCCTCAACAAAGGTCTATTAAAGTCTACTGAAAGATGGTGAAAGAACTGGGCCAACGCATGCCTTGCCAGCACGTCCTTTAGAAGCTGGATAAGATTTTGAATGTGATGGTCGTCGCAATCTGGAGACCTAAAAAGCCGTTTTAATATTTTGTTTTTGCTGGCTTCTGACTCTACAAGCTTTCTATGCCTACTGCAAGAGCCAGACGGTGACTAGCGAATCGGCATGCATTCTGTGAAACGCAAGGAAAATGCTCACTTGAGGGGTTATTCAGAAAGCACGGAAATGTCAGTGCTCTCTACTTTGGCACCCTTATTTCATCAATCCTGCAGTGAATTCAGCATTCACCGCATGGTCCCTGAAGTGCACCGGATTGATGCACCGAACGTTGCCAATAAACCCGCCGAATGCAGCAGCAAACTGCTGAAAAATCACGGGAACGAATCGAAAAACACGGAATGCATCTGAAAAAAGCCAAACAGGGTTCGAAAATAAAATGCAACTTTTAAAAGGTGTTTTTAAGAAATAAATCTAGTGCATGAAAATGCCTGTAAATAAATAATATATAAGATCCTATAAATAATAATAAAAAGGTCTGTTACAGAATAAAAAAAAAAAGTAAAAATTTCAGGGGGGGGGGGGTCCCCAAATAAAGGGTTGAATAAATATTTAAGAAAAACGGGGCATTTATTTTTTCCCATTTAAACATGTCGAAAGGAAATGGGCATTTCGGCAACTTTTCCCTGCTGTTCAGCTTTCTCTGAATAGATTAACCATTACTTCCCTATGGGGAATTCACTGTCGCCGAAGGTCACCATATTTTGCTGGCAATTGGCTAATCTCTGGCGAATGGCCATGAAATTGTACCGTACGGGGAAATTCTCAGTTCGGTGCTCTTTGGATGAACTCCGTGTCATGGATGACTACACGAGATCCTTTTTATGTATGCTGCAAGTTAATGTGTTTTCACAACCATCGCTTCCCCTAAAAGCAATAAGCATCTGTCCTGACGTTGTGTGTCCCCTAATTAAATGGTGACTCCAGCAGCGCATGTATAATGGTTAACGATCAAGAATATGATAAAAAAAATCTAAAATGTCCTGTTTTGCTATGGGCAACTCTGTATCCATCAAGTGATTTTTTTTTTTTTATGCTTTGTCTTGGGTTTATTAACCTACAATTAAAGTTCCGTTTAGTGGATAATCCTCAGCCAATGAAAGGCTGTAATGTGGGTGTGAGGTGACCTCTAGAGGTAAATTCTGGGATTAACCTAGATCATTCAGTAGTGATAAGTTATAACATAACTTGGACCTGCAGATGCTTCGGAACAGACAGACCATTTATTTATAAAGTATTTTACCAGGAAGGATACATTGAGATTTCTCTCGTTTTCAAGTATGTCCTGGGTTCAAGAACATTGAAATGTTACAGAAATACAAAGTAATAAATGCAAGATATTAAAAAACAACACAAATGTACAGATTAATACAAAAAATAAATATGTAGGAAATAGTCATTATGTTACATGTTTACAGGTGCATTCTGTATCCAGGTATGTTCATAGAGATCTCTTAAGTGACTTTAGACTGGGGGAAGATTTGATGGCGTCTGGGAGGTTATTCCATAACTGCGGCGGTCTGTAGGAAAATGAGGAAAGGGCCACTTTATTGTGGTATTGCAAGTATTGTGGTATTGCAAGTAAGGTGCTGGATCAGAGGTTATAGGATGAGGGAACTGCTGGGGGAAGCAGCCTATTCAGGTAGGGTGGTATCTTCCCAGAAAACCTTTTAAACACCAGGTTGGAAAGGTGAAGGGTACGTCTAGATTCCAGCGATGGCCAGTTTAGCTCTTTTAACATGTCACAATGGTGGGTCATGTAGTTACATTGTAGCACCAATCGGCAGAATGAGTTAAACAATGTAAGTTTGTGGGGCAGCTGCATACACGATCATTCATCTAGTCCAGTGTTTCCCAAACCTGTCCTCCGGACCCTCCGCCTCACCAGGTTTGACAGATATCTGAAGCACAGCACAGGTGATATGATTTGCTGCTCAGTGATTGCAGGATTCAGTCTGCTTTTGCACAAAGTGATCTACAAAATCTGGCCTGGTTGAGGGTCCTGATGACAGGTTTGGGAAACACTAATCTAGGCAATGGTGTGGGTTGCTCGTTACAATAAAGATGGGGGAATTAAACTGGTTAAACTGAAATCGACCTAGAGAATAAAGAAATTTAACCTTCTGTATCAGTTTTATTAAATATATCATGTTTTAGAAATACATGCATGAACCTGCTCTGTCTGGTCCACCAAACTGCATCACTTTACAGGGAATACCATTTTTTTATTTTTATTGAATCCCCGTCTAATGACCTCTCGTAGGGTTCCACCGATACTAGTATCGGTATCAGTGCCGATACCGGGTACTGCAGGACTACTTGGTACTCGTGCAGTGCCCCTCATATTTCCCCCGATACCGGAAGCCGGCATTTGAGCCGGCTTGCCGGCATCCGAGGGGCTGGGGCGGCTGTCCGAACGCTCTGACAGGCCCTGCAGCTGCTCTCCGCGTTCATACTTACCTTCCTGAGCGACGCTGACAAAGTCTTCGCGCATGCGCTCGTTGAAAGGCCCCCAGCCGCGATCACGTGGGAGTCCCTCGTGATCGAGGCTGGGGGCCTTCCAATGAGCGCACGCGCAGAAACTTTACTGGCGTCGCTCAGGATGGTAAGTATGAACGGAGAGGTCCAGGTGCCCTAGGTCTGGTGTGTGTGTGTGTGTGTTTATATACACACACTGAGCTGGGGGGGCATATCCATGAGAGCTGGGGGCATTTTTATATGAGGTCTGTTTTTATTGGAAAGCGTCACATGACATAAAATAGAAGTATCGGTACTCGGTGAGTACTTGAAAAAGTATCGGTACTCAGTATCGGTGCATCCCTACTCTCAAGTATCTCTTAGATCCATTTGCATATAGCAGTGTTTCCCAAACCTGTCCTCGGGACCCTCAACCAGGCCAGATTTTTAAAGATCACCTTGGGGAAATACAGACTGACTCCTGCAATCACTGAGAAGCAAATTATATGTGCTTCAGATATCTGAAACACCTGGCGTGTCAGGGGGTCCTGAGGACAGGGTTGGGAAACACTGGCATAGAGGGACGCGCAGAGGTCTGTGCCACCAAGGATAGAACATGATGGGATAGAGCAGGAGAGCTACGTTTCGGGTGTTTTTTCTGCTTGGTTCAGTCTTCTCACGGATTACTGATGAATTAGCGTGCCATTTCTTCAGAAGGCCACCCAAGTAATGAGCGATTGCCCGTCATGATGCAATGCCCACTTTCCACCATGATGACCGCTTCTGGAACCAGGAACAAGTTGTAATGTCTCAACAAGGCTCATCCTCCCATCCATGTGAGCCCCAGGAGCACTGGAGTTAGAAAATTGCCAAATGTTACTGGCTAAGCCAAGGACTGAACAATCAAAGCTCCAAGCAAGGAGAGTGATAACCAGAGGCAGTGATTACCACATCCCTTTTAACAGAGTTTGCTGAGGCTTTCTCCAGCCATAAAAAGATCAGCCAAAGCTGATCTGAGCTTCTGGGATCAGGACCTGGAAATGGTCACGCCACTTGCTGAGACTTGCAGGAAGTCAGCAGCATGTTGAGGTGATGGCACAATTTTTTCCCCCCATTGTTTCATCTAAAATAGCAGCTGCCACACCACTGCCAGGAGAATCCGACGTCCTTTGGACCCTTGCATCTCCATTCTAGACACCCAACAAGTTCAAGTGAACTTGAAAGTGTCTTTTGGAAAGGCTAGAGCAGGGATCTCAAACTCTGGCCCCCATATGTTTCTGAACTACATCTCCCTTGTTTCTTTGGCCATTTATTGCATTCAAAGAATTCTGGCAATTGTAGACCAAAAACATCTGGGGAAGCAGAATTTGAAAGCAATGGACTAGAGTCTGGTCTTTCCAGTGATGGCCAACATGGCAAGGAATAAAACCGTAGGTGGCATGAACCGTCGGTTAGCTTGAGCCTGTATGATTTAATTGCCTTATATGTATTCCCCTTATTTATTTAACTCTTACCTGGCTATTACTAATCCATGCATGATTAAGATATTGCTAACACTACTGCTATTATTATAGGCCTTGAGATTGCCAATAGAGCTTCGTTTGTACGCTTACGTTATGTTGGCCCCATTAGTCTTGGTTTTATTTTTTTTTCCATCTCTCATACCGGAGCCCATGTTTACAGGCGTCTTTCATATCTTTGCACAAGTTCGTATACTCGGTTATGTCCCCATTTTGGTAGACCTTATACCCTGTTTTCTACAAGTGTTTTTCTTGTCTATAGACCTTTGTTCATTTAAAACATTTTTAATTTGCACTTGGATGGCTTCGTATCAGTTTAACATCCCTTTGACTTGTCATAGTACAAGGTATTTTTCTGTTCCATTTTCTCTACTTTTGGTTTTCGATCAGACGCGTTTCTCGGTTCCTCTTTGGGAGTAGAAGATAAAAATTTACTTCATGTCACGCTGTTTACCCACTCAGACTACAGCGGGGTTATTACATTGACGCTGAAGAGTATTTGTGTCTTGGTCAAAGTTCTCTAAGTGAAAACTATAAACATTTTTGAAAGTGACTGGTGGAAAGAATGTTGAATATATAAACGGGGAAGTCACTGGATTCATCCACCATAGTTTGGTGTTTTTTCTTCAGCATTCTTTTAATCTAGACCTCATACGGGGTTAATCTCATACGGGGTTATTCACTAACCTCTGAAATGGCACTGACCGGTGTAATTTCGGGGCAATCCATCCATTTACAAAGTTACCAGTTCGCCAAATACAGGCACATTGACAGCGAAATACAGTACAATTTGCTGCAATTCAGCGACACTGAAATTGCCCCAATGGAAACTATCAATTTGTCTACTCACAGACCGCCAAATTGAGGAGAAATTCCCTGATTTCATTGTTTGAATTTGACAGATTTAAACAGGTGAATCCCATAGGATTCAAAGTTAAAAAAATATATTTTTTTAAAGACCATTTATTATTTAATTATTTTTTACAACCTTTCATATTTTAACAATTTTTTTTTTTTTACTTTTTAAAATGTTTATTTTTAACAGACATTTTTGTAATTTTTTTAAGTACTATTATTTAGACTTTTTAATACTTTTTTTGCTTTAGGAAAAGTTATATAGTCAAGGTGATCTTATACACTAAAACTGGATCGCTAAAAACCCCCAATGTGATGTTCCTACTATCGACACCCAGGGCAAAGAAGAAATATTAAAAAAGGGTGTACACAGTGACATCAAGCATAAACCCAATTCCACGTGGGTGTATTTACCTTTTAACAATAGTGTCTTCGAATTACATTGTCCTCCATATTTCGTCTTACAATCGATGGACCTCAAAAAAAGAAGACACAAAACCAAAGAGCATAATCCTATACCTCAAGCATAAATGTTGTGATAATCTAAAGTCAGTTCACACTTGCAGGAGCCTTAGTGGGGCTCACATGAAAGTTGCTTGTGGGTCATTCGATAGGCCACCCATCAGCTCTCAGGATGTTCATAATCTTCCCAAAGGTCCCTCTTCGACGCTCTCAAAAGAGACAAGCAGAGACCAATAGCGCAACTTTTGGGATACAATAGTTACAATATTGTAACGTTGGGGGCTTCCAGCCTCTCCAGTGTGCTTGAAGGCAGCATGTCTGATGCTGCTTGCTGACCAACACCCGGTTTAAATAGAGACATGCAGGGAGGTGGCTGCATGAGGCGCGACTTGAGAGGGGGGGCGCGGTCTGGTGAAGGTCTTTAAAAACCTACAGTTCCTTCTAAGCAGTTCCAGATCGTGGTTATCCATACCTGAGCTCCCTGTACCTGAATTCTCTCATGATTTAACCTGTCATTGACCTCTGCTTGTTTTCTGACCATTCTGCCTTCCGTTGCCCTAGACTATTTTCCTTGTACTACGCTACTGCACCGATATCGACCCGGCTATTCCATTTGACTATTCTATTCTCTGTATCCGACTCTGGCTCGTCTGACTACCCCCCCCCCTGTTGCTGACCTGGTTTTGTATTACGACATTGTCTTTGCTTAACCCTTTCTGTCTAGCTAGTATACTTATACCTGGCCAATTTTTAAGTACCAGACAGTTAGGGATTGTTCTACGGCTACCCTGTTGGTAGCTTTTTGGCTCTGTGGAGTGTTGGGCTTTAAGGGTTGCGTGGTGGGATCCGGGAACCGTGACAAATATCAGTAAATACAGCTATCTACTCACGTGATTTAGAGCCTGACCTGGCTCTATAAATGTGCCCAGTGGTTGTTTAAAAATGTATTGGTTGGAAAATGTATGTGCTGAGACACTGTCATAATTAGAGGTGATCTGTGGAAATCTAATGATGTGCTAAAGGTACCTCAGGGGCATTGGTACCAAGGCTGACCCAAGACACTGCTGCTAGGGTCCAAGGACGAAATTCTGCCACCCCCAACAAAAAAAACCAGCAAAACAAAGTGTGTGAGTGTATCACAGGGCTCCACAGCAATAAAACTCCCAGCAATGTGCAGTGTGTATTAGCATATCCCAGAGCACAACTGCAATAAAACGCACACTTATACACACCACACATTACTGTATCACAGCGCTCCACATATCCCACCACAGTCACATATCCATATACCCACTAGAGATGTGCATTCCTTTCGGAAAAATTTGGAACGAAATTTGAGAATTCGTATTCGGAAGTACTTCCGAATAACGAATCGATACGAATTTGAAACGATATAGAACTAATTTATTTCGTTTTATACTGTGTCCTCATCATAAAAGAAAAATTTGAATAACTGATAAACTATTGAATTGATATTAATTTACAAGTAATAGTCAGCAAAGGACTTTATGAAACCAATTAATTTTGTTTCACTGTTTAATTTGACTCAAATACTAAATCTGTGACACCGCTTAAAATTTAACCCTAGCTTTTCTTTTAATAGCAAAAATTGATTAATTGGGGTTTTATCTTGTGATCCAAAATTCGAATTGATAAACTATCGAATTGATATGAAATTCTAATCTATTCGAAATTTCAAATCGATACGAAACGAAAATCGTTACGAAATTCTGAAAACAAAATGATTTAAAAACGTAACGAAATTAAACGAATTTTTCAGCCATGCACATCCCTAATACCCACACACATGGTCACATATCGCCACACACAGAGTAACCCATGCACATACTTATCCACACACCCCTTAAACAGGGGTAGCCGAGGCCTTTGAATGGGGGCCAAAATGCCACTCCTGGAAAAGAGCCACTTGGAGCCATAGTCCCATGGGTGAGCCTGCCCTGATTGGTACTGATTCCCCTCCACACAGAATGTGATTTTGTTAAATTGGCAGTTGGTTAGTTTCATATGGTGGGTAGGGGTTAGGATTACACTATGTAAGGTGCACACTGAGCTACGCCAGTTGGATGATTATTTGTAGTACGGAGAGTGATTGCTCAGATCATAATGCTGAAAATGACTAAAATACACCACCATACTGCAGTCAGTTTTATGTGTGGTAAACTAAGTGAACTCCCTAAGCTACAAATTCAATTCTGACTGCACTGCAGAGCAGTGAGGATACCACACTCACTCTCATCTTGTTTATCTTCCTACACCCATGGATAGTGGATACCTAGGTGTCAGGGATGGACAAATGCTCAGATGATTCTCATGACCCTGTAACCATCTCTTATCAGATGATACATGTCCTGTAACATGTATGTACAATATAAACCTTTTGAATCCTTTCTTCATAGTTTGTACTGGCCCTTCCTCCGTCACCTTGGCTGTGGCACTGAGATGTCACTTGGCATTGCATCATAATTGCTACAGGGTATCTAAAAGAGTGATGGTAACATCAAGGTTAAGTATGAAGAGGAGCGTGATCAAAAGGAGAGCGGTAAAGACTAGGAGCCAGGACCGACTGCAAGTGAATAGGAATTGAGCCTACTTTACCTTCAAAACAGAATTTGCCAAGGTATGAATGTAAACGGTGTCGGATAATGAGTGGGGACAAAGTTTAACCCCTTACTAAGAACTTCAAGATGGGTTGTGGTAAGTTTCTTGTCAAATTAAATATAGGGGCTATTTCTTGGGTAATGGTGAACGGCCCCTGCTGTTGCCTTGTTTTACCCTTCTTACCACAACCCATCTTGAAGTTCTTAGTAAAGGGTTAAACTTTGTCCCCACTCCTTATCCGACACGTTTAACTTAGAAGTCGAACAATATAAAAATCGCACGTTGGCACTTCATGAAAATTTTCATTCTATACCGGATAAACCTAGAGATTTTCTTCATCTAAAAAGTACACGGGACTTTAAAGCCTCTAACCCTTTTATTAAATCATTTGGCCTAATGATTAAAAATTCAGATTCTATTCAAACGCCTAACCATCAGAAGCGTAGATTTAACCTCACTAAAGATGAAAACCATGCTCTTAAAGATCTAGCTAATGATCCGAATATCGTAATACGCCCGGCCGATAAAGGAGGAATTGTGGTCCAAAATTATCAGGTTTATCGACTAGAAATCTTGCAACAATTGTCGGATGTGTCTACTTATAGGAAGTTACCTGGGGATCCAGGCAAGACTTTTAGTAAGAAGATAGCTATGTTGGTTGAGGAGGGTCTACTAGCTGTTTTTTTGAATGAAAATGTTGCCAAATTTCTTCAAATACAATATCCACGTATCCCGGTACTTTATACTATTCCAAAAATCCACAAGGATCTTCATCGACCTCCCGGACGCCCGATAGTTTCGGCCCGTGGAGGATTACTGGAGCCAATTGGTAAATATATTGATCAATGCTGTAAAACAACAGTATTGGCTCTTCCAACGTGCCTGAAAGATACGAACCAGTTTTTAGAAAAAATCTCTGAAATACAATTGCTAGAAAAGGAGATCATTTTGGCAACTTTAGATGTTAAGAACCTGTATACTATTATCCCACACCAACAAGGTATTGAAGCATTCAAACGTACACTTCTTGCCTCAAGTCAGTACACTGGACCTCCGGTTGAATATCTATCCGAACTTCTACGAGCAACTTTAGAATATAACTATTTTCGTTTTGAAAAGCAATTTTTCTTGCAAATAGCGGGAACGGCGATGGGAGCATCAATGGCGCCAGCATACGCCAACATCTTCATGTTCCAATTTGAACAAGACTGTGTTCTTTCAAAATCTTTTTTCATTTTTTTCTTTCATATTTTTTTCCCCCTTTTTTTTCTATATTTTCACTTTTCTTTCACGTTTATTTATTTATTTTTTTTCAATACACTTTGTTTTCTCAAACACAAACATTCACACACACTCTACACTTTTATATTAGGATCATTTATTATTATTAGAATGATATTCAACACTATGCAAACTATTTAAACAATGTATGGCTCTATTATTCTCTCTCTCGTTGGGTTCTTATTCAAATTGGCATCAGTACGGCAACCTATGTTTGCTTCGGCAGATGGTTGCTATGACAACATATGCTGCCGTCTCCATAGTACACACGTCCTTAGTTTGACGTTATGTGCGCGGCTAACAACATGATACGTCACTTCCGGGTTCCGAATGGGCGTTATCGAAGCCGGCGCGACATTGACTCGGTAAGATTGTAATGATTTAGTAGAGTATATATAAACAATATGATGCGGTTTTGCTTTTAACCTTGAAAAAGGCCTATGTTTAGGCCGAAACGTTGGTTCTTTTAATGCATCTTTGAATAAAAACTTTTTTGTTTTAATGAAGTCCTCGAGTGCGCCCTAGTCTTTGGCAACATATATATATATATATATTTCAAAAACGAATGTGTATTACCAATAATAAATTATACAAAATAAACCATTTAATTATCAAATTTCAATCTTTGAAAAGGAATAAACCTACAACAAAGTCAATCACCATCTTCTTTAGTTCTGTTGGACAAATAATTTATTCACCTTTCCAAGACAATGGTAAACCCCCAAAATCGTGTGTAGTTTTCTCACACTCAGGGGATAAAGGATAGGCTGAGGTTTAGACTAGGGACAGACCTATATCAATTTATCAGAGCCGATACAATATTATGATTCTCAGCAACCTTTCTGACCGATAGCTGGTTCCTATATTTCTGTACATTTAAAGTTGTGAAACCAATACAAATACAACATTATTACATTCCCTGAATACATTTAATACAATTTTAAACATTGCACCATGCCCGTTTCATTTATTGAATGAAATAAATATTTTTATGTAAACTTTTTTACAAACATAGTCATATCTAGAATCTGCCCTTTGCAATGACACCTATGATCCTGTACGTGAGGGGTCAGTAATCATGGCCCTCCAGATGTTTGCAAAATATCTACTCATTTTCGGACAAACCTGAGATGCAGCAAATGAAACCTTATAAGAGGTATTCCCCGGGTACTGTAGCAGATTCTAAAATTGAAATTTCCTGGGATTTTAGCTATTGTCTGTGGAATGACCCCAAAGGAGGTTCCATTTTGCTCCCCATTATATCCTATAGGCATTACACTGTGTCATTCTCCTTTGTCATTCTGTAGAAAACCATGATAATCCCACTTGATCTTAATTTTATAACTGCCAGTGTACTAGGAGAGTAGATCTGCTTAAAATGTATTTGATAAATCAAATGGTTCAGGCTCAAATCCATTTATTCCTCCCGAGTCTATGGGCATTCCACTGAAAACAGCTATAATACCAGGTAATTTCAGTGTTACAGTCTGCTACAGTACCTGGGGGGAAAAGCAGTGAAAAGGTTTAATTTGCTACATCTCACAGGTTTGCCCGAAAATTTGTTATCTTGCTCTCCATTCATTTCTATGGGCATTCTACCGTGCCATTCCCTAGAAAACAGTGAGAATCCCACTTAACCTCAATTTTTAACCAGAACACCGACCTTGGAGAATTTGTCTGCTAAAGATCTGTTTGATACTTGAAATAGTTCATTCTCCAATTCAAATATTTTGTTCCTATTATTCTCTAGGGGCATTCCTCTCTGTCACATTGTTCTCTACAGGCATTTCACTACCCTTTTAAAGTCTGCGGTCATTCCATTCTAACACACTGAACATATGGAGGAGCCCCAGAAATTCACCTGTTAACCAAGATATATTGGGTCTCTAAGGCCGGGGTCAGACAAGCGTTTAAGAGCGGAAGGAATGTCCGTGAAAGTGGGCAGTTTGTGCGCTTAGGCTGGGTTCACACCTAAGTGTTTTACAGCGTGCTCCTGCGCGCTGTAAAACGCTCAAACCGTGACATCCCATGATTCCATATGTGGGCATGTCACACCTGGCTGTTTCTCAGCGCGCATGAACGCGCTGATAAACGGCCGACGCAAAAAGAAGTCCGGGAGCTTCTTTTTTGCATATAGCCGCGCGTTCGCGGCCATGCAACGCACGTTCGCGCGTTTTTTCGTACGCGCGTAAAAAACGCGCGCATAGCGCGACGCAGCGCTACGCTGTGGTGTGAACCCAGCCTTAGCGCTGCAAGACTCGATCCTCCTATGGAGGCTTTCAGAATGTCTGCAGCACACCCACTGTAGCGCGCAGCCGGCCCCCGTTTAAGCGTCACAACGCTGCGACAGACTCCGGAAGGCACATAGTGCGCTCGTCTGACCCCATCCTTAAAGGAAGGAAATTATTAAAGATGTTGTTGTCCCCTCCTCCCCCAGTGTGCTGCCCTAGGCCCAGGATCTATAGAATACAATCCCTGCTTGTATGTCCCATATCATCCTATCAGGAGCTTCTCCGTCTCTCTGGCCAGGCCTGTGTCTCTGCCATAGCTGGAGTGGGCAAAGATGGCCTGTATGACATTCATCATCTGACTCTCCGAGCAGCAGGGGTGTCCTCCTCCTCCTCCCATCTGTGATCCCAACCATGGATGTCTTCATTCATCACTAGTGAAGCTTGATCTCTGCTCCTTCCTCACTCGAAGCTCATTTCACACCTGCATTCTGCATGGAGATAGATAGTAAACTAAACAACCGGACGTCAAGTAGTCAATGCCGTCACTTCCTGTCTGTGCGTTTCAGCTATAACCAAAGAGAGTTCTAAACGCCAGATGCACGTATCGAAAGCCTACAAAGGTGTTTTGTTTAGGAATCACAAATAAGAGCGAGGACTCAATAGGGATGATGAGTCCTTAATTGTAGGAGTATCTCCTTTACTTAGAACAAGAGAAAGAGGTTTTATTTCTGCCCTCGTCAAAGATGGTTGAAAGGTGTAGTAGTGGCGCCTAAAGGCCAGTCTACCTCCACACGTCCTCCTGCCATCATCTCTATCGTCTGCGGCCCTCCTACTGCCTTTTCCAGTGACAGCCGAGCGAGGTTCCCGCCCTCCGTGACGTCACCGAGAGGCCGGCTCCGGACCACTGCGAACGCAAGATGGCGGCCACCACGGGCTCGGGTGAGTTTGGGAACCGGGAAAGCTGGATGGGATGAGGGGAAGTGTCGGGAAGGTGACGGCATATGAGCTGTAGGCAGGGTACAGGAGCCTGGCGGCATGTCGGGGAGGCCGGCCTACATAGCAATGCAGTGCCTGGCCTCCGAGAATCGGATTTGGGGCCTTCACACCACCCCCACAGCCCAGGAATCTGCTCTGTCAGGGGCCCAGACTGACCGGGATCCCTGCCTCTCCATGGCAGGGTGGAAGGCTGCATAGGCCGGCTCCTAAAGGGCCATTTACCCATTTTATAGGGATGCCTTTTATTCTCCTAGAAGCTGCGCCTTGGGAGCCCTGGCTAAGCACGGGTTAATAACGACAGCCCCTGCTTCTGCACGTTGATTCCTCTGGGGCTTCCCTGGGCCTGGATACTGCTCTGTACCTCCAAACCAGGCTCCCTGATTCTGCTCTGCTGGGGGTTAAAATCCCTGGACCGAGGCAATGGCCATAACCCGGTGGACCTGATCATTTTTCTCTGCTTGAGGGGGTGGGATTAGTATCCGGGGTCATAACCCAGGTCCCCCCACTGATTCTGCCCTTGGAGAGGGTTAACCTCTGGACCATGGCAAGTGGCCATAACCATGCTAGGAGTTAATACATGGTCTGGGCCATAACCCAGGAAGCCCCTGATTCTGTATACAGGATTAGTGCCCAGATAATGCCAAGGCGCCGTAACCCAGGGGACCTCGAGGTCCTGCCATGCCAGGAGCTTTAGTATCTGAGCCGGGTGGGCCAATGTGTCCCCGATCATGTCATCTCTAGCTGTAAAGACATGGCTGGACCAGTGGAGCGAGCCCATGGCAGAAATCCCAAATGGGATATATAGCTTCCATCCTTCTGGCCTTATCCCTGACCCCTCTCCATCGTGATGAAAGCCATATGCCCCGTATTGACAGGCATCACTCAACTGTCAACATCCATGTGCCTGGTGCCATTTTGATCTGTGGGAACGCTGGTTCGTGTTGCAGGACTTTGTTCTCATAGGATATTTATCATCCTATAACCTCCGATCCAGGACCAGCACCTTACTTGCAAAACCACAATACAAAAAGAAAGTGGCTCGATCCTCATTTTCCTACAGAGCACCGCATTTATGGAATAACCTCCCAGACACCGTCAAATCTCCCTCCAGTCTAAAGTGACTTAAGAGCAGTGTTAATTTCGCCTAGTAACAATTTGTCTAGTTTTGGTCGACTAAATATTATAACCTGTTTTTTCACTAAAATTTAAATAATTCATACGACTAAAATGAAATGGCATTTTAGTCAAAAGGCCACGACTAAAACCAAACCAAAATTTGTCAAATTTAACACGGTTTAAGAGATCTCTATTAATCTACCTCGATACAGAAACACCTGTAAACATGTAACATCGTGACTATATTTATTTTCTGGTAATCTGTATATTTGTTTAGATTTATTTTAATTACTTTGTATTGCTGCACCTACAGTAAAAATTCAATGCTGCTTAACCCAGGACATACTTGAAAACGAGAGAAATCGCAATGTATCCTTCCTGGTAAAATACGTTATAAATAACTAATTTAACTAGAGGGTTTTTTTTTTTTTTTAGAAAGGATTTTACCAGGAAGGATACATTTACGGTGAGAACAATAAAGCTGTGGAATTCTCTGCCTGTTGAGGTGGTTGGGTCAGAGTCTGTACAGACTTTTAAAAAACGACTGGATGACTTCCTGCAGACACAGAATATTAAGGGTTATAATATTTAAAATGTGGGTAAAAGCTTCTTGATCCAAGGAGAAATCTGACTGCCATTCTGGGGTCAAGAAGGAATTTTTTCCCAGTATGTTGCATATTGGCGAGCATTTCAGACTGGGTTTTTTGCCTTCTTTTGGATCAACAGCAGTAGGTTATGTGGGAGAGGCTGAACCCGATGGACGCATGTCTTTTTTCAGCCTATATAACTATGTAACTATGTAACATTGAGATTTCTCTCGTTTTCCAGTATGTCCTGGGTGGCGAGTATGTACCGTTAGGTGTCTTTCCCAAGGACACTTACTGGAGAGGTTCTGAGCAGTTTGTGTAGCTGACACTATAATTGGGGCTACAACTATCAATTATTTTCCTAATCGATTAGTTGGCCTATTTATTTATTTATTTTTTTTTTTTTTTTCTTGACTAATGGATTCATCGGATAAAAAATAATTTTGTTACTTAAAAGGAACATTATGTAAAAAAAATAATAATAATCAACCCCTGCCTCCATCTTCTTTTTTTTTTTATTTTTTATTTGTAACAATTTGCGTAGTGTATATACGAAAGTTATGTACATACACAAAGGTATACGAGCATGTCGTCTAAGCTCATGTCTGCTTTCTCCCCAAAAGAACTCTGCTACGAGCGCTCAGACCTGATGTCTGCACGAAAGCAGGGTGAGAAGGGGGGGGACGGACACCACACAGCCTCACCACTTTAATACACTTAAGAGGTCAGGCTACGTAGACTGTCTCTTTACAATAATTTCATGAACAAACTGGGCGAGAGGGGGTACGGAGGTGGAAGGGAGTGAGTTTGGGCAAGGGACTTGACTCGAGAGGAGGGAGTGAGTTTTTGCAAAAGACCGGGCCGGAGTTTTGGAGGGAGTTTGTGGGAAGGGACTGGCCCAAACGGTAAGAATGGCAGCTCCAGACCAAAGAGGGGTGGCAGGCAGGTTGGGGTGGTGGCACAGGACTCAAGCTTCAAGTAAAGGATAAAACACCAATGGTACAGCGCCCATACCCAGTGGTAGTATCCCAGGGTTTGTGTGCTGCTACGGTTTTAAGGAAAATAAAAACAAACTGGTTATGTCTGACATAACCCTAGAACTAAGGCTAGAGTCAGACGAACGCAGTCTGAGCGCACTCAGTGTGCGTGCACAACGGACGGACGTACTGACGGAAGATACTGTAGACACCACACGGTCCGTTTTTGTTGACGGATGTAGGGGAAAAAAGGGAATTATGGGAAACAAAATTAATATGAAAAATGATAAATATGAAAAGCCATTGTGTGCGTCAAGGTGCTGGACGTCGCAAATGTGCTGCGTCTGACATCTCATCACTCACACAAAACGCTACGCAGACATGGTGCACTCTGCTTGACCTTGATAGCGGTTTTACGTTCTTGCCTAACTTGCGCACGTTTGCCACGTGCGTTGTGCGTGCGCAGTTCGGTGCGCACGTACTTAGTTTGTGGGTCTCTCTTGCTCATGATTCTATGCTACGATGGACGTTAAACTGTGCGGCAACACGGACTTGATCAATGGGTTCGTCTGACACCGGCCTAAATCATGCAGAGTAAAGCAGTGGCACATCTTATTCAATGAGCTCTGAAGCAGAATCTTAAGGTTATAATGTTTAACTCAGATACTAAACCATGTGCTGGTCACAAATCGACAACCGATTAATCAATAATGAGAATAGTTAACAGCTATTTTCATTATCGATTAGTTGTTTCAGCGCTAAATATCGTTTTCATCAGGGCTCAAGCCGCGATAGCTTAATTCTTAAGTTATTTTTACAGGGCGAATGGAGTTCCTGTTTGAGCCACACACTGAGTTATTTTATTTTTCTTTCAAATCTCAATAAATGATAATTAGGACAATAATTACTGAACACCCAACCTGACTAGAGTTTAATTATGAATAACGAATCTATGCAAATGACTAAGTGGTGAGATGAAAATGGGGGGTGGGGGGCAGAAGTTGTGTGCGTTCACTCTTTCTTGGTTTTGTCGGAGTTCGCCAGATCCTCAGTGTTTTCCTGGCATTATATATTTTGGGCTACAAGGGTTGGAATGAGAGTCTGGAATTCGAGCAAACTTCACTGACCGACAGTCTGAGGACATTGGGGTTAGTGTGGACTGCGAGGAGGCTCCTTGAATCTCTACCACAATGTCCTGCAAACCCTGTGAGCTCTTCCGCACCATTGTCTGTAGAACCATCGTGGTTGGTCTGCAGCTCCGTCGGTGCAGTGGTGATGAGGGCTGCCCTAGGGTCCTGTGGAAGGACTTTCATATTATAAGCAATATAAATTGCTCGTATCGCCCTCAGGGCTCCAGGTAATGGTTCCGGTGTTTTTAGGTGATTCTATAGCATTCATTATCAGTCTGGTCCTTTTGAGTTGCAGCCGGATGAGCGATGCTTTAGTCACCCCTTTCCTGTGACGCCAGGCGTCTTCTCCACTAATCAGATGATCTGCCGGTTAGGTATGGCCTTGTAGCAGTGTGTGTCACGGGGCGATCAGCTTTTAAGAGCCGTGTTTTCCGTAGGTTGCTCTCACACCTGGGTGTCTCTTCTGCTTCTAATCTCTCCCCCCCCCCCCTTTTTGGTGCTATTATTTGGATTGGCATCAAATTCCATGGAACGAGATGTATCCGCTAACAATACAAACTTATTGGTATATGTGTGAACCGTGAAGGGCTCTCGCATTCCACCGAAATCTAAAATTGATCTGAAGTTTCTCCCCACACATTCTGTCTTGCCTTGGGGACTTCCTCTGGAGGCCCTGGAACAGAGGTGGGGGGGAGAAAAGAGATGGGGTGTATTTGTCTTTTTACCACTGCACTGGTTAACGTCTGACTCTAAGGGGGTTATTCAGAGAGCACAGAAAGTGCTCTCTTGTTCCCCGCACTTCAGGGAATCATATTTCTCGACCCTGCAGTAAATTCGGCATTCACCTCAGGGTCCCCGGAGTGCAGGGAAAACCTGCCGGGAAATGCTGCTAAAAACACGTTGGAAAAAGCTGACAAGCCGCCGCAAAAAAAAACTACTGAAAGAAAATGCCTGGAATTTACTTAGAAGATCCTATGAATGATAATAAAAATGTCTGTTACAGATAAAACACTTTAAAAGAAAAAACGGGGAGAAAATCTTGCAAAAAAAACCTAGACTTTTTACTGCAGATTAAAATAGTAAACGGTTTATTAGATATTGATATAAAATCGGGAATATTTGTAACATTGAAGCCTATGGGATTTGCCTGAATAAATCTGCCGAAGACCCCACCGAACAGCAGGGCACTTCGGCAACTTTTCACTGCTGTTCGGTGTTCTCTGAATAGACAAAGCATTGCTTCTCTATGGGGGATTTCATTGCCCTCGAACAGGCACCGAACTTGCTGTCAGCTCGACAAAATTTGTCAAACTGCCTGCTCTCTGAATAGCCGAATGGCCCTGAAATGTCACCATATGGGGAAATTTCCTGTTCTGTGACATTTTGGGACCAGATCATGTCTCTCTGAATAACCCCTTTTTATGATATTTTTATTGCACTTTCTTGTGATCTCTAGGAGGATGGGTTGCGTTTCCATTAGCAGCAGTACAAATTATATTTTCTTTTACAAACAAACTTTGGCGCTGTTGTCACTTTCTCCCATTGTACAGCGCTATGGAACTTGGCGCTTTATAAATACGTGTAACTAACTTCTGCAGTTTTTTGGGGTTTTTTTTGTCTACATTGACTGTAAATGTCGCTGCCAGCTCTCTGGGCTGTCTAAACACATTTTCCGGTCTGTTAATTTGCTGATCTATAGAGAAGGTGTTAGTATTGGTTAAATATATTTTTGGATTACGTGTGCTGTTTCCACAGAATTACTTCTTAAATGTATCCAGGCCATAAGCTTCTCTTGCCGGAAGGACTCCGTCGTTATGAAGACGTAGTAATGAACAGGTCTCGCTCTGCCAGTATAGCTCTTGTGTCATACTTCCCTCTCTCAGCTTGTGCATGGACTCAGCCGTTGTCCCCCGGGTGATTATTTGGGACAGCCCAATACAGAAGACTTGTGTCTGATATAATGTATCGTGGTGTGACCACATACCTGTTTTATGAAAGACTCCCTGTATAGAGGAGTCACTCAGGAGCTGTCAGTGTACAGAAAGCACTCGATTTCATGGGTAGCAGGAGCTTATCTAGAATGATCTACATATCTACGACCAATCTCTTAGCTTCACAATCCCCAGCTGCTCGTGTCACAATTGTGCTCCACGCCACTCTTTTTTTTTTTTTTTTCCGCCATTTTGCTTAAAAACTGGAACTGGGTAAAAACAGCAACGTTTTGGCATGCGAAGGGTGAAAACAGGAAATGCTGGGGTAGGGTGAAGTAAGATTTATGCAAAAAAAATAGATCTTAAATTACGATTTATAGATGCAGGCCTTCAATCAGGTGTTTAATCTCAAATTGTAGATTCAGTAAGTACTTCAGAGCAGTTGCACGTCTAATCGGTAATACTATTACCCCACTCCTTATAGATTGTAAGTTCTTGAGCACGGTCCTCTTTTTCCCATTGTTCTCCAACTAATGGGTGTTTTTGTCCTATTCATTGTACAGTGCTGCCGAATATGTTGCCTTTTTAATAAATGACTGTAATCTGGATCAGGCAAAATGTGTTTAGAAGGGTTATTCAGAGAGCGTGAAAAGCAGGAGAATGACTGGAGAATGAAAAAATTCTAGGTCAAAATAGCCAAACCAGAAAAATTGTCCCTTTATCTCACTTTTCAAATCGGCTATTTTGACTTAGAATTTTTCATTCTCCAGTCATTCTCCTGCTTTTCACGCTCTCTGAATAACCCTGATAGTGTGTGTTGTTTTTTTTTTTTTTTAAATTGGGGAAACCAGGCACTGTAGCAACTTCGACGCATTTGATCTTTTTGGTGCAAGGAGCATGTCGCTGCACTGCAATCACGGTTTTAGTTTTCCTAAAAACAGTGGTTGAAAGCTGAGATTGTTACTTAGTCTACATATCTGTCAGACTCCCGGCGATTACTTTTCGTTGCTCACATACTGTTGCAGGCCACTGTGGGTCATGTTACATGGATCTCCAGGTAAAGCAATCATATTAATGCATAACTATTTTTCTGTTTCTATAATTCTGTGAATGAAGACCTTGTATTGCTACAACTATTAGTTGGCCAATTATTTTTCTTGTTACACTTAAGGGTCTATTCACTAAACCCTGACTTGCTCTGAACAGTGAATTTCACATTCATTGCCATTTCAGGGCAGTTCGTCTATTCACTAAGCTGCCAATTCGCCAAATACAGGCGAAATACGGTGCAGTTCGCTGGTCTTTAGCAGAGAAATTCTCCAATAGAGAAGTAATGTTTAGTCTATTCACAGAAGTGTGGGCGACATGCCCTGGTTGTCATTGTTTCAGTTCAACGGGTTTAAATAGGTGAATCCCAAAGGATTCAATGTAGATATTTTAGATCATTTTAAAAATAATAATTTTTAACCCCTTGCCGCCGGGCGGTTTGTACCAGGTGGCGGGGTGTACTACTACACCCTGCTTGCTGGCTGCTGGAGATCCTTCCTCTGGCCCACCTACACAGCTGACACGTGGCGCATGTGATTGGCTGCAGGGGGATGTCCTGAGTCCAGGCTGTCCCACAGCAGCACATGACGCACTGTGTGTGCCAACTGGTGGGCGGGACCACCGCGGCGGCCCTTAGATGCTAGTGGGGAGTGCTATACTGCCCCACAATGTTAAAGCCCACCCACCCATCCTTTCTACAGAGTGATGGCTGTGTGGGTAGAGGAAACACTGTTTCACACCTTTTTTATGCCTTCCAAAAGGACCTGGAGTGGGGGGCATACTGGTCACCCGATTAAGCTAAAGTGTCAATGTGCATAGTTTCCCTATAAAAACAATTTCATGAATAAGGTGGTTGGGTTTGGGCAAGGGACTGGATTCAAGGGAGCAAGGGACTGAACCAAAGAATTGGAAGGAGGGTGGGGTGGTGGCACAGCATTGCAGCTCCAAGGAAGGGTAAAACACAGGTGGTTCTGCTCGTAAATCCAGTGGCAGCAGCCCTGCGTCCATGCAATAGTTCGACCATGGTTGTAAAATAAATTAAACTGGTTATATCCAAGGAGATAACCTTATTACTAAATCAGAGTAAAGCAGCAGGTCTTCTCCAGTCGGGTCAGAACTAACGTCTGAAGTTATTTTTAACTCCGTCTGAGTCTATGGATGTCCAAATTGGCCTATTTAAGCTGCCAGAGTTTAGGGGTCAGATTTGGCCGATACAGAGTCCTGATACCGCACTACCTGCAACTCGGCTGCTAAATACCAGTGCTTTGGATTTTACTGCGGTGTTGTCCCTGCTTGCTCAAAGGGCAGTAAGCTTTTGGCAATCTCTGTAATGCCGCCAATACTCCTCACACAGGGGGAATTGGTACCCCTTTGGCATTTTGGATATTGCCGGAGGCTGTGTGCAGATTTCACACTACACAGCTTTTGGCAACATCCACCAACTCTGCCCAGGCAGGGAATAGTACTGTATTGAATGCCTGGGTTTCACAGCCCAGCATGCTGTGGCTCTGGGATCCATTCTACTTGAAAAAGTCTATATCCTCAAAAAATCGTGGGATCGGATCAGGAAAACCCTATCAGGGTTATCCAAAGAGATTCGAATTGCTTGAGAAAGGTAACCGAACACTGAAAATCAGTGTTCGGTTACCTTTCCTGGCCATTCGGCTATCCAGAGAGCAGGCAATTCGCCAAATCCTGGCGAATTGCCTGAACATGCGGTGCCTGTTCGGTCCCTGTTCGAGGGCAGTGAAATCCCCATGAAAAGCACTGCTTCGGCTATTCAGAGAACACAAACCAGCAGTGAAAGGTTCCCCTAACGCCCTGCCATTCGGTGGTTTAATTTGGCAAATTTATTCAGGAGAATCCCATAGGCTTCAATGTTAAAAATATTCCCGTTTTAATTCAATATCTAATAAACCGTTAATTATAAAATTCTGCAGCAAAAAGTCTCTTTATTTATAGATTTTTTAGGATACTTTAAGCATTTTTCTGAATTTTTAAAAAAAAAATAAAAAGTCCGATTTTTTTTTTTTTTTTTTTTTTTTTTTTTTTTTTTTTTTTTTCAGTTTACTTATTTTTTTTGTAACAGCCCTCTTTATTATCATTCCCTGGACCTCCTGTGAAAATTTCAGACATTTTCGCTCAGTAGTTTCTTTGCAAACAGCGTTTCATTTTCCCAGATTCATACAAATGGTTTTTCTAATTTATTCACTGCCTCCTCTACGTCACAGCTGCTTCGGCTCTGTGTGATTCGGCTCCTGTTCGCCTCCTGTTCGGCTTTTTCGAAGGTTAATCCAGATGTTTTTGCTTGTTTTCAGCGTGCATTCGGTTTTGTTTTCGTCAGGTGTTCGGCAGCTTTTCCCTGCAATTCGGGGACCCTGTGCTGTTTGCTGAATACACCGCAGGGTCACCGAAATGCAATCGGCAAAAGGAACCGAATTGAAGAGAACGAAAAATCACCGAACGTGCGGTGACTTTTCGAATCTCTTTGGATAACCCTGTATATTTTGCTATCGGAACACCAAAAGGTTTCACTGCCTTGTGTAAAGGCACAAATCGTTGCACAGCCATGTGAAGAGTTAAGATAAAATACAGTCACAGATTGACAAAGTCCATAGCGATACAGGACCCCGACCTTTGCTGAGTGGATGGGTTTTCACGCAGCTTCTAAAATTATGAGTATTGGGTAAACCTAACGGGAATGAGAGGTTCAAACGTAAGGTTAAAATCAAAGAAATAATGGTGCTAATTCATATTTTCCTTTCAAATAAAATACAGAATAGCTGTAGAGCAGGGTCAAATAAAGTCCCAATACATAATGATACGGACGTACTAATCATAGTATCAATGCCGATACCGACATTTGCACGAGTACTTGTGCAAATGCCCCTGATACCTCTGCAGATAACGGAAGCCAGCACTGGGCTAGCTTGCAGGCTGGTATCCAGGAGGCTGGCAGAATGCACCAACAGCATTCTGCCAGGCTGTTCTGGCTAGTGGTCGCCAGCTTGGAACGTGGCCTCTAGCCACGATCTCTTGAGAGTATAGCTGGAGGGCATGTTCCAACCTTCTCAATCTGGCGGCTGCTCCCTTGGCTACAGCCAGCTGAAAGGACCTGTCAGAATGTTGTTGGGGTATTCTGCCAGAAACCCATGTGTCTGAGGTCTGGGATTTGTGTCTATATCTGGGGTATGGAGTGTCTGGCAGTACATTTCAATATTCACATAAATTGGATAGGCTTTCAGTAAAATCCTAAATTATTTATTGGAAAGCCGTCACATGACAAAAGTATTGGTGAGTACCGGGAGGGGGAATATAGGTACTCGGTCTTATCCTCTTAACAGCGCATGATGTGCTATGCCATCCTGCAGCAGGTGGGCTTTAAAGCCGTGGGACAGCATAGCACGTTCCGTGCATTTAATTTTTTTTTTATTTTTTTTTTCCCCCTCTCGCCGATACTCGCTTCTCTCTCTGGGGTCCCACGCAGACTGACTTCCTTGTCAGAGCTGCTTGCTCATACCCTTCCTGGCACTTTGACACCAGTTTCAGGTGCCCCTGCCAGAGCAGGGGGGAGTGCCTGAAGAGGAGGGGGGTGTCCTCTTTTGGAGTTGTCAGACATTCAATATTCAAATGTGACTAGGAACTTTGTGGAATACTCCATTCGAGCAGTAATATTTGTTCCGCGTTCAACAAATGTGGAATCCAGTGAGCACACTTCTTGATGAAGTCCAACTCCTCCTAAAGAATCCTCAACAATCTTGTTTTTGGAATGTCGAACTCTTCCAAAAGGATTCCTGAGAATGAGTTGAGGTTCCTAATCCAGAAATTATTTCACTTTGGCCACCATGGTTTCATCAATGGATGTGCGAAGGACGTGAGTGACGTTTGGTTAATCACAAAAGTCAAAATCTCCAGACTTTTATCTGCTAAACCACTAGTGGACCTTCTGGAGACTTAGGGCTTCATCACTAAGATAGGGTTTGAGGTCGGCAAAGCACGGTTTCTCAAAGTAACCAGAATTAAATTAGCGAAATTCTATGTGCTGACCACCACCTCTTTTCAAGTTCCTCACGTCTCTGATAGTCTGTGGAGATATCCGTTAGTTAAAAGTATTAGAAGCAGTTTGCATCTTTTTCTTTTCTCTTGCCATACTTGTAGACCTCCCCTCATACGTAATGAGAATGCATGCACGCATCCGTTCAGTGAGCTTGGCATTCACCTAGAATTCACATCTATCTGATGGTATATCTGGCGTTTTCAAATTGAGGTTTAATTCGTATCGTTTTACATAGTGTCCAAACCTTTCTTGTTCTCGTCGTTTTTTTGGGGGGAGGGGTTTTGTTTTTTTCTTCGGTTTTGCCGCACGCCTGGATGCGTGTCTTCTTAATCTCTCCCTTTTTTACAATTCAAGGTTGTAAAGTTCCTCGTAATTTTCGGCTTTTGGAAGAACTTGAGGAAGGACAGAAGGGTGTGGGAGATGGGACAGTGAGCTGGGGTCTGGAAGACGATGAAGACATGACTCTCACGAGATGGACTGGTATGATAATTGGACCTCCTAGGGTGAGTAAGACCTGGATGTCCTCTGCTGGTCATTTGTGCAGAATGCTCCTTTTTAGAGTTTAACATTATTTTCATTACGTTGATTTTATGAAGTTCTGCTTAATCTTGACACAATATTTTCAAATCTTAGTGTATTTTATTCATAGGGGTGGGGGTGGGGCATAGTGTAAAGGTCTCCAAAACGTCTCCAACTTCTCAATGTGCACGCTCCCAAAACCACTGACCTTAACTAGTTTGAAGTAGGGATGCACCGATACCACTTTTTTAAGACCGAGTACGAGTACCGATACTTTTTAAAAGTACTCACCGATACCAAGTACCGATACTTTTATTTAATGTCATGTGACCGCTTTCCAATAAGAACAGACCATATAAAAATGCCCCCCGCTCACATGTATATTCCCCCGATATATATATATATATTCATACTGCCCCAGCTCATGGATTTGCCCCAGCTCACTCATGGATTTGCCCCAGCTCACTCATGGATTTGCCCCAGCACATGGATAATGCCCCAGCACACACATGGGTTATTATGCCCCCACAGCTCACACATGAGTATGCCCCCCCAGCTCATGGATATGCCCCCACATGGATATTGCCTCCAGCTCATGGATATGCCCCCTCATGGATATTGCCTCCAGCTCATGGATATGCCCCCACATGGATATTGCCTCCAGCTCATGGATATGCCCCCACATGGATATTGCCTCCAGCTCATGGATATGCCCCATCATGGATATTGCCTCCAGGTCATTGATATGCCCCCTCATGGATATGCCCCCTCATGGATATTGCCTCCAGCTCATGGATATGCCCCCTCATGGATATGCCCCCTCATGGATATTGCCTCCAGCTCATGGATATGCCCCCTCATGGATATGCCCCCTCATGGATATTGCCTCCAGCTCATGGATATGCCCCCTCATGGATATGCCCCCCCAGCTCATGGACCGCCCCCCCCCCCGACGATACTTACCTTCCTGGGCGCCGCCGAGAATGTCTCCGCGCGCGCGCGCTCGTTGGAAGGACCCCAGCCGCGACCACGTGATCCCGGCTGGGGTCCTTCCAACGAGCGCGCGCGGGGAAACTTTCCCGGCGGCGCCCAGGAAGGTAAGTATCGTCGCGGAGAGCAGCTGCAGGGCCTGTCTGAATGCTCTATCTGCATTCAGACAGGCCCTGCAGCTGCTCAGTGTGTTTAATACTTACCTTCCTGGGCGCCGCCGAGAATGTCTCCGCGCGCGCGCGCTCGTTGGAAGGACCCCAGCCGCGACCACGTGATCCCGGCTGGGGTCCTTCCAACGAGCGCGCGCGGGGAAACTTTCCCGGCGGCGCCCAGGAAGGTAAGTATCGTCGCGGAGAGCAGCTGCAGGGCCTGTCTGAATGCTCTATCTGCATTCAGACAGGCCCTGCAGCTGCTCAGTGTGTTTAATACTTACCTTCCTGGGCGCCGCCGGGAATGTCTCCCCGCGCGCGCTCGTTGGAAGGACCCCAGCCGGGATCACGTGGTCGCGGCTGGGGTCCTTCCAACGAGCGCGCGCGTGGAGACATTCCCCGGCGGCGCACAGGAAGGTAAGTATTGCGGAGAGTGCGGGGCCGGCTGTCCGAATGCCGATAGAGCATTCAGACAGCCGCTGCAGCCCCTCGGATGCCGGAAGCCGGCTCAATGCCGGCTTCCGGTATCGGAAAAAATATCGGGGGTACTGCACGAGTACCAAGTACTCCTGCAGTACCCAGTATCGGCCCCGATACCGATACTAGTATCGGTATCGGTGCAACCCTAGTTTGAAGTTTACTAGTAAAGCGATACTATACGATTTGAATCGGGATGTAGGGATACTGGACGATTAAGCTGTGATACCTCTGCCTTCTTATACTATCCCTTTCCTTTAAAAACGTCCTTCTTTCTTGTCTCGGTCTGAGCGCTGCTGGATGCGACATACTGAATTTCCTTTTTTTTTTTCCTCTCTTCCCATTGTCTCAATTCTCCCCCTGTTTTATTTTAAAGGGGGGGGGGATACTTTTTCACTGTTAAATGCTGTCACCCAGCTGCATTGTCCTACATCACATAAATGTACAGCCATGGCCAAATGTTTTGAGAATGACACAAATATTTTCACGTCTGCTAGCTTAGTTTTTATGCCAATTTGCATATGCGACAGAATGTTATGAACAGTGATCAGATGAATTTCAATGAATTGCAAAGTCCCTCTTTGCTGTGAAAATTAACTTAATCCCCAAAGAAACATTTCCACTGCATTTCAGCCCAGCCACAAGGTCCAGCTGACATCAGGTCAGTGATTCTTTCGGTAAAACAGGTCAGAGTGTTGATGAGTAAAAGGCTGGCGAAAACTCTGTCATGCTGATTCTGTTAGAACAACAGACTGGAAGCTTTAGGCCTGGTTCACATTTGGGCGTTTTACAGCGCGTTCCTATTCGCTGTAAAACGCACAAACACTGAAATCTAGGGATGCACCAATACCACTTTTTTAAGACCGAGTACCGATACTTTTATTTTATGTCATGTGACCGCTTTCCAATAAGAACAGACCTCATATAAATATGCCCCCAGGTCATGGATTTGCCCCCAGCTCTCATGGATTTGCCCCCCAGCTCACCTGGAGCTCGCCACGTTCTTTCATAAAGTCTTTGCGCTTGCGCTCGTAGGAAGGCACCCAGCCGCGATTACGTGATCACGGCTGGGGGCCTTCCAACGAGCGCACGCGCGGAAACTTTACCGGCGTCACTCAGAAAAGTATGAACGTAGAGAGCTCCAGGTGCCTGTCCGAATGCCGATATAGCCTTCAGATAGCCACCAATCGGCATTCGGACAGGCACCTGGAGCTCTCCGCGATCATATTTACTTTCCTGAGCGACGCCAGGAAAGTTTCCGCGCGTGCGCTCATTGGAAGGCCCCCAGCCGCGATCACGTGGGACCACGTGATCGCGGCTGGGGGCCTTCCTACAAGCGCACGAGCAAAGACTTTCCCGGCGTCGCTCAGGAAGGTAAGTACGAAAGAACGTGGAGAGCAGCTGCAGGGCCTGTCCGAATGCCGATAGAGCTGCCCCAGCCCCTCAGATGCCGGCTTCCGGTATCAGGGGTACTTCAGGAGTACCAAGTAACCCTACTGAAATTATTTCCTATGGGCATGGTTCACACCTGGGCGTTTTACAGCACGTAGGAACGCGCTGTAAAACGCCCTAGACCCAAAGAAGTACAGGAGCTTCTTTTGGGCGTATTACAGAGCGTTTGCAGCCATAGTCTTAAAAACACGCGCGTACGTCGCGCGTTTCTAATTGTCAAAAACGCTCATAAAACAGTTGACCAAAAACGTGCATATGAGATACGCTCAGGTGTGAACCCAGCCTTAAGGCTGGGGTCAGAAGAGTGTTATCAGAGAGCGGAAGGAATGTCCGTGAGAGTGGACGTTCCTTCCACTCGATGCCCGTCTGGCCACCTCGCCATCTGCACGCACAGTGAGGCGAAGACTTTGGTCTGGTTTCACGAAGGGCAGCAAAGAAGCCACTTCTCAAGGAATTACTTCAGGGACAGACTGACATTCTGCCAAAGGTACAGGGATTGGACTGCTGAGGACTGGGGTAAAGTCCTTTTCTCTGAATCCCCTTTCTGATTGTTTGGGGGGAAAAAAAGCTTATCCGGAGGAGAGGAAAAGGTGAGCGTTACAATCAGCCCTGTGTCACACCAACAGTAAAGTATCCTGACCCCATTCATGTGTGGGGGTTGCTTTCAGCCAGGGAGTGGGCTCGGTCGCAATTTTGCCTAAACCCAGCCATGAACAAATGGTACAAAAAACAGCCTCAGAGCAAATTCTCCCAAACCTCCAAAAACTGTTTGACAAACAATGCCTTTTCCAGCATGATGAAGCACCTTGCCATGAAGCAAAAGTGATGACGAAGTTTCCCTGGGAACAGCACCTCAACATTTTGGGTCCATGGCCGGGAAACTCCCCAGACCTTTATCCCATTGAGAGCTTGTGGTCAGTCCTCGAGGCGGATGGACAAAAACCCACAGCGCTGACAAACTCAAAGCTTATGCAAGAATGGGCGTCCATCAGGCAGGATGTTGCCAAAAAGTTGATTGACAGCATGCCAGGGCGAATTGCAGAGTTCTTGAAAAAGGAGCCGCACTGCAAATATAGACTCTTTTCATAAACTTAATGTAATTCTCAATAAAAGCCTTTGACACTAATGAAATGCTTGTATTTATAATAACTTTAGTGACCATAGGAACATCTGACACACAGATCTAAAACCTGGGAAGCGGCAAACTTAGAAAATGTAATTTGTGTCTGTCGCAAAACTTTTTGGCCATGGCTGTACATATATAACTATCCCCTGCTCTGAAGGGGATACAGCTGACACACAAAAGGAACTCTACTATAAAATGAAACGCCTTTTTCCGGGGTTTTTTTTCTGTGTGGTTTTTATTTATTTTTTGTTCCTTAAATAACTGGACAGATACTGCTGACAGCATCTGTCCAGTTATTTTTGTCTTCTATAAGCGAATATTAATTTTCTCCCTTGGCGTGGGCTGCCCATCCCTGTCAGCTCAGTGCTTCTGAAATCCAAAAGTCCGGCCATATTTTTTTATTTTTTCCTGAAGTTTGTGTACCATTGCATTGCGACGGCTAAATAAATTTTGCATCCCTCGGCACATGCGTCTTTCTGTACGCAAGTTCTGCAGCGCCGGGGCAGATCTATGGATCAGAGCTCTGCGTGCATGCACAGGACCGATCCATCAGCTGCTTCTCGTACTCTCGCTATCGTGGGCAGAGTGTTGACATCACTAGTGACCGATTGTAGTCCCTGGCAGCTGGGAAATTCCAAACCCTGGCTGTCTGATGCTCACGTGGGCAGAGGAAACTTCTCCACTTCACACACAGCAACTACCTGGCTTTCTGCGTTGGGGGGGGGGGGGGTACTGCGCCCAGCCCGGCCACTTTAAAAAGGTGCAGTGTTTCCCAAACCTGTCCTCAGGACCTGCTGACACACCAGGTTTTCCAGGTATCTGAAGCTCAGCACAGGTGATATGATTTGCTGCTCAGTGATTGCAGGATTCAGTTTGCTTTTCCCCAAGGTGATCTGCAAAATCTGGCCTGGTGGAGGGTCCCAAGGGCAGGTTTGGGAAACACTTGATTAGAGTATCCCATTAACCACTTCATTTACCGCTGGTATGCGGAGGACGCGCTGAGCGCGTCCTCCCATTGGGGTCAGCGTTCGGCCGGGTTCCGGCCGATCGCTGGCCCCTCCGGTGCGGGCTGACATCCTCGATGTCAGCCCGGCATCCGGAACCGCAGCCGCCGGAATTAGGTGTCATCGCGGCAGCGCGATGACACCTAATTCAGGCGCCCCCCCCCGCATGTGCGGAGGAGGCGCCTGAAAGGGAGGGGGGGAGGTCCTTCGGACCTCTCTCCCTCCCGATCGGCGGCGTTGCGGGGGTTAACCCAGGCACCATTTGGAAGGGCACAGCCTGCCCTTCCAAATGGTGCCTGGCATTAACCCCTGGGGAGCTGGATCGCGAATCGGCGCCGATTCGCGATCCTTTCCCGGACCTGGCCGACATCTTGGATGTCGGCCAAGCCTCCGGGAACTCCCCCTGAGGACTGGCGTCATCGTGCGTAGCACGATGACGCCAGTCCTAGAGTTAACCCCTAACTGCCACCAACGGTGGAGATAGGGAGTTCATTGAACTCCCTATCTCCCGATCCGTGGCAGCTAGGGGTTAATGTTTGGTATGGTTGGATCGGCCAGAGCATGGCCGTTCCAACGATACCAAACACTACTGTGAAAATTTTTGTCAAAAAAAAAAAAATGAAAATAGAAAATAAAAAAAATTATAAAAAAAAAATCTTTTCTTTTTTTTTGGTTTGTTAATGCAGCAATATTGTTCCCATTTCATTTATAGTGCAGCATCATTGCTCACATTAACGATTTTTGTATGCGGTGCGTTTGTTAAAAATCGCGTAATTTTCCCCAAAAAAAAAATGTAACGAGACCCCATCTCTAATTTTTTTAACAAGCGCACCCCATACAAAATATAACCGCAATTGCTCGCATGTTAAAATGTGAAAAAAACACTTTACACGTTGTAAATTATTGAAAATACATATTTTATTGCATTTTTTGTTAGAATATACAGACATGACATAACGTATACATATAATAATGACATATTATGAATCTACCGAGTCTGACGGAAAGAACGATATATAATATGTCTGGGTCATATACTAAAATAAGCCTTCAAAACACGTTTAAACATGATGAGCAAAACCGGTAAAAATGACCTCAGCACAGAGGCGGGAAAAGCCTCAGCAGCGAAAGGGTTAAAGGACCTTGTCATTTTCCTCCAATTCAGTTATGCCACATCTTGCTCCATCCAGAATTTAAGTAGGATCTTGTACCGAGCCCTGTTACATTACTTATTTAACCCCTTCATTACTGGTTAAACACTGGCAAGACCCAGTGACTTTTAGAAAATCACAGTTCACTACCCACACACAGTGACTACATACAGAAATTTTGTACATGCTCACTAGTTAAGACCTATTAGGCAGAGTACGCCTTCTGCTGGCTAAAAAGCACTACATGGGCATTACAGCTTGGACTTTGGGTCTCCTTGAAGGAAGAACAGACCTGCAAGCTTTTCCAGCAATCTCGTCGGCTGTCGTGTCCATTGTATTGAACCTTTTAGGGGCACGTTCTGGGGCCTTTTTGCAATACATTAAATTCCTTTTACATTGCTCTAGAATCAGTCCAGATCGAGTATACTCTCGGCAGGTGTTTCTGAAGGTTGAATATACTCAATCGGGTAGTGCAGAGGTTGAGGGCAAATAATGACTTAACACGTTGGCGTTTAACGAAGTTCAGTGGACATAACTGGGGATGGGTGCCAATACATGGTCTCCCTTGTTGGCCAGTTTGTGGTACGGAACATAATTTTTAAGGTACATGGGTTTAGGGGAGCTAGAATCTCCCTATAAAGGGTAGACCTGACTCCTTTGTTTTAACCACTGTTCAATTGTGCTAGACAGGTACCTGCCCTAATGGGGATAAAACACCTAGGGCACTATTACAATTCCCACACTAAAACAGTGCCCCTATTTTAACGGAAGATTACAATGCAGGCGGAAACCATGCTGCCTGCATTGTTTGCGCCTGCTAAGCGCAGCTGAGCTCATACTCTCAATGGAGTCCATAGGACTCCATTGAAACAGACGCTGGCGGTCACATGACCAGCCGGATCTCGCATCGCAATACACAGGGAGAGACTGGGGGGGACGGACTCTTTCCCTCCTCCTCCCTCCCCCCCCCTGTCTTTCCCTGCTCTGTGTGTGTGTGTGTGTGTGTGTGTGTGTGTGTGTGTGTGTGTCTTTTTGCTAACCAGAGCCAGGCGTTAATCATCGCCGGGACTTTGTAATACCAGCACTGATTAACACTTTGTGCTCCCCATGTTAAGTATAGGGAGCGCAAAGTACAGTAACCTCGCGCTGCAAGGCGCAAGGTACCAAACGCAAACTGGTTTTATAACCCGTTTGGATTGTAATATGTGGTAAATACCTCAGCTCACGCATGTGAGCGTTAATGTTTGCGTTAGGACTGTAATGGAGCCCCTTGAGTAGGAACAGGAGTCTTCTCCCTAAGCATGTACATTCTCCCTGTGGAAAATTTAGGCCACAGACACAAAATGTACCTAGTACTAACCTAAATATACATCTCCATATGCTGTTCAGCCAGGCACTTGACAACCCACTCTTACATTCTTACTTTACCATGGTGCTACAGCATCCAGAAAATAGAATATACAACGTGAATTCCAAAAACTTCTTTATAAAATGCAACTTTTACTGCAAGTTCAGTGAGTGCCTGGTTTATGTGTGTGTATATATTGTGATACAGCAGCCACTCTTTTTTTTTATTTTATTTTTTTATTGTATTTTACCAGGGAAGGATACATTGAGACTTCTCTCGTTTTCAAGTATGTCCTGGGTGGCGAGTATGTGCCGTTGGGTGTCTTGCCCAAGGACACTTACTGGTACATACTCGCCACCCAGGACATACTTGAAAACGAGAGAATTATCAATGTATCCTTCCTGGTAAAATTCTTTAGAGGCCCGTGTTGTTCGGCTTTTTTTTTTTTTTTTGAGTATAAACAGAAGCAATGGGGGGTGTTTGTGAGGGTCCTGAGAACGAGCAACAGCACAATGGCCTGCTCTACGGTGGGTGCCCGCTCAGGTCTCACAAACAAGGTTTTAGCTTGCTTGTGCCATTACAGGGATTAATTTTCCATATGCAAATCAGCCTGCTCTCACCCAGAAAGGGTGGCCAGTGCTGATTGCCAAGGACATCAACCCTGCACGAGAGGTGCAGCAACCCCCGACGATCGTTTCGGCCTTATTAGGCCTCGTCAGGAGGGTATAGCTGACACCCCTCTAGGCACATCAAGCAAGGTATAAACAGCCACAGACTTGAAGTTGTGCAAATGGGGTCTTTTTATTCCATCATGAACAAACACCGCACTTGGCTATGAGTTACTATTGCAGTTTTTTTTTCTTTTTTCTAAACCAAATCCTAGCTCCATTTAAAGCACTTACTATACATCCAGCGATCCTGACTATCGAGGTAACCTAAAATAAAATCACAGCATTTCTTGGTTCTACTTCCCCCTGCCCTGCTCTCAGCAGTCTGATTAAAACACTTCTGTCCAGCCTGACAATTTACCTGTTGCTTAATTGGCAACAAGTGTGCGAGAGGATAAAGGTCATGCAGGATTCTGGGTCTTAAATATCTTCCCTTGATTACACTCTCAGATATTCTGTTACCCAAGCACTCTGTCACAATATATAAATTTATTCCAGGGCCGATTTTTAATATTGACAATTTTTCTTCTCCACTATTAACATCCCCAACATAAAGTTTTTTGTTTTTTTTTTTAAATCTTTTTTTTATCCCTTCTACCCTTTTACATGGTCATGTTTTGGTATCATTGGAAAGACCAGACTCTGACCTGTCCAATGACGCCTAACTTGACTTTTTGTGAGGTGTAAAAAAAATTAAAAATGGAGATACAGGGGTCCAAAGAACCCCTGGTCTCTCTCGCAGTGGCCTATGTTCCGCAACCGGTATAAATACTCTTATTGATACATGATGATTTTTAACCTTGATTTAAAAGCTAAAATGTTTTATTTTATTTAATTTCTTTATGGTACTTGTGCTTTTTTAGTAAGTCCTCGTTCATCACTTTCTGGAAAAGTGTGTCTTGTACAACTGCCGCCAGAAAAAGGAAGAGTACATGACTCCTCCACTGAGAGGTCTGACAGCCCCTTACAATAAATAGTATATAGCAATACACATTGTTTATCACCATTCCCTTTGTGCTGCTAAAATCCATTTGTGGTTGTGCAGGAGCTGCTTTTATTCATTTATTTGTAATGAGCACGATTTGCCTACCACATAAAGCCTGTTTTACTCTACATCCTGTTTGCGCTGTACTGTTGTCATAAACCCTGCCTTTCGTTTGGTTCTTTTGCAGACAATTTACGAAAACCGAATATACAGCCTTAAAATAGAGTGTGGGCCCAAATACCCCGAATCACCTCCGTTTGTTAGATTTGTAACGAAAATTAATATGAGTGGAGTGAATAATTCAAACGGGGTGGTGAGTATGCTTTCTTTCTGCAGGTTTATATGTTTGTTTGTTTTTTGTTTTTTTAACTTGCCCTATACATACGGTATTACAGCATCACTTGTAAAAGATCTATAAGGCCGGGTGCACACTAGCATTTTCTTCTGCGTGCAGTACGTGCGTTATGACGTCTGTTTTAGCATATAATTACGCGGATAGAGCAGTACACGCGCAACGCATAACGCGCGCTGAAGACGTCCGTCATGGAAACACCAACGCGAAAGCGCTAGGATTGACGCCGTATAGACGACGTTGCCCGCGTGGTGAAGGTGGGAACAGAACGTCAAATGAGCGCACCTGCTCAAATTCAGTTTTTACGACTTGCGTCAAAATTAACACCTCGCCTGGCGTCTACCAATCTCTTAAGTCATAAAGTGCGTCCTTTTTAACGCGCGTACTGTGCGCAGAGGAAAACTCTAGTGTGCACCCGGCCCAAGTGCTTAATTCTTGCCATGTGCTTAATTCTTGCCATGTGCAGTCAGTGGGTTTAATAAACCATAGAAACGAGATGTTTGTCTGGAAAATATAAGCCGTGTAATAAAATTATTTTAAGATACTGTCCCAGTACTTCGTTGGGGGGGGGGGGGTGAATAAACCGCAGTATTTGTATTTAGAGATTCGTTGCTTTGTGAGCAGAAATACAATGAGATTTGTTGTGCATTAATTGGCTCCCTTAGTAAATATCAGACTAATCATTTTCATCGCAGACCTGGACGACTAAATTTTTTTTTTTTTTTTCCAGTGACTGAAAAACAAAACTTAAACTATGACAAAAATCTTATGACATTTTTGTATATTAATGAAGTGTTTTTTCTATGTTTAGATATCCTGTGCAATGACATTACAGCCAATTCAGGTTGTGTGTTTTTTGTTTTTTTTTGTTTTTTTTTAATAGTTTCATTTCCATTTGAAAGCATGTCACACGCAAAGTGTTCTAATCAATGTGTATCTGATTACTGGACGTTTGTGATAAAGCAAAGTCCTACTAATGGTTCTTTTGAGACTTGTCTATATCATATCATAAGAATTAAAACCATATGTTCAAACATTAACACTACATATAAGAGCGATAGGTTTAGTCCAGGAAAATATCAGGAGTCAGAATTTTAGAGAAATGCTAAAATAATGCATTATAAACTTTAAATTTAGTAGGGATGCACCGATACCACTTTTTTAAGTACGAGTACAGATACTTCAAGTACCGATACTTTTATCTTATGTCATGTGACCGCTTTCCAATAAGAACAGACCTCAGATACTGCCCCCCCCCAGGTCGTGGATACTGCCCCCCCCCAGGTCGTGGATACTGCCCCCCCCCAGGTCGTGGATACTGCCCCCCCCCAGGTCGTGGATACTGCCCCCCCCAGGTCGTGGATACTGCCCCCCCCGGTCGTGGATACTGCCCCCCCCCCAGGTCGTGGATACTGCCCCCCCCAGGTCGTGGATACTGCCCCCCCCAGGTCGTGGATACTGCCCCCCCCAGGTCGTGGATACTGCCCCCCCCCCAGGTTGTGGATACTGCCCCCCCCAGGTTGTGGATACTGCCCCCCCCAGGTTGTGGATACTGCCCCCCCCCAGGTTGTGGATACTGCCCCCCCCCAGGTTGTGGATACTGCCCCCCCCCAGGTTGTGGATACTGCCCCCCCCAGGTTGTGGATACTGCCCCCCCCAGGTCGTGGATACTGCCCCCCCCCAGGTCGTGGATACTGCCCCCCCCCAGGTCGTGGATACTGCCCCCCCCGGTCGTGGATACTGCCCCCCCCCCAGCTCGTGGATAATGCCCCCCCCCAGCTCGTGGATAATGCCCCCCCCAGCTCGTGGATAATGCCCCCCCCCAGCTCGTGGAAATGCCCCCCCCCAGCTCGTGGAAATGCCCCCCCCCCCAGCTCGTGGAAATGCCCCCCCCCCCAGCTCGTGGATAATGCCCCCCCCAGCTCACTCTCCGCTCATACTTACCTTCCTTTAGCGACGCCGGGAAAGTCTTCGCGCGCGCACTCCTTGGAAGGTCCCCAGCCGCGACCACGTGGGACCATGTGATCGCGGCTGGGGTCCTTCCAACGAGCGCACGCAGGGAAACTTTCCTGGCGTCGCTAAAGGAAGGTAAGTATGAGCGGAGAGCAGCTGCAGGGCCTGTCCGAATGCTCTATCGGCATTCGGACAGGCCCTGCAGCTGCTCACTTTGTTTATACTTACCTTCCTTTAGCGACGCCGGTAAAGTGTGCGCTCGTTGGAAGGACCCCAGCCGCGATCACATGGTCCCACGTGGTTGTGGCTGGGGGCCTTCCAGCCAGCGAGCGAGCACGCGCGAAGACTTTCCCGGCGTCGCTAAAGGAAGGTAAGTATAAACAAAGTTAGGAGAGCAGCTACAGGGCCTGTCCGAATGCAGATAGAGCATTCGGACAGCCGCCCCATTCCCTAGGATGCCGGCAAGCTGGCTCAATGCCGGCTTCCGGTATCGGAAAAAAATATCGGGGTACTGCACGAGTACCAAGTACTCCTGCAGTACCCGGTATCGGCACCAATATCGATACTAGTATCGGTGCAACCCTAAAATTTAGTCAGGATTTGGTTTAATGTATGAGTAAATGGCATTGTAGTCGGGCAATGACTAAAATTAGAAATCTATGTAGCTCTGACCCTAAACTGTTGTTGGTAGTTTATTGTAAGGTAATATTTACCCCGTTGTGCTGCCAAACATATGGAATATACCTGACTCCCAAAAGGGCATTAAAGTTCAATAATATACAAATAAAGTCTTCCCTAGGTGCACTTATAAAATCATGTGTGAAGTATAGTTTAGTATGCAGGTCTTGCCCTAATCATTAGAACGGGAAAGATCAGAATAAATTCTTGGGGTGCCAACACGTTAAGTTCTCACTCACAGTGGTATTGACACAGTAGTGAGTGCATGGGAAAGGCACGTTGTGCAGTACTTACAGTGTAAAGAGCCCTCTACCCGGCTCTAAGGAAACAGGCCTGTTATGTTTTACTAGTTAACCTCCAACTTGGGGTTTTGGATCCTCGGTGTGTTTGATTCTTTGACCAGCAAGAAAATTTAGAAAAACCCAGATCATGTATTAAAAGATAATCAATATTATGTAAAATTCCGAAAACCATAAACTGCGAGGAGGTTGTTGGTAGCGGGCACATGCGCGCCCCCGATCATATGTCTGGAGTTAATTCGAAAAGTATGCGTGCGCATGGAAGAACAGTGACCTAATATACCGGTGACCGAGACAGATGGAACGCAGGATTGCGGATGTGAACCGCACACCAGGCAGGCTTCTGGGAGCCCAGAATTAGAAACAAAATAAAAAGGGGGCAGCTAAAATTTGGATTGTACTGATTGAAGCCATGGCAGTGTGGCGAAATGCGTCTCCGATCAATTCATTGTTTTAATCCCATCGTGACCAGGTGTATTACCATTGTCCATAAGTGCTCACTGCTGTTTTTACATTTTTGCATGATCAGGCCTTTCCAATGATACCAGACAATGACCCTCTAGCTGCCACGGAACGGGAGATACAGGGATCCAATGGATCCCCCTAGCTCCACTTGGCAGCTATGGGGTTAACTGTGCAACTGACATCATTGCACATATAGCGACGTCAGTGGGTGGGGTTGATCCGGAGGCTTGGCTGACATCCAAGATGTCCGCCACTTCCGGGAGCAAATCATGATCCAGCGCTGAATGAAGAGGCACTGCTGAAAAAGGCAGACTCTGCCCTCTCCAGCGGTGCCTTTTTTTTTTTTTTTTTTCCCCCTCTCTGCAGCTATTCAGGAGGGAGAGGGCTCCAAAGGAACCTCCCCTTTCACTTTCTTCCCTGCCGGTGCCAGGGGGTGCATCGTGACAGCCACGTCCCATAAAACCGTCGGGCTGACTTCAAGGAAGTCAGTCCGACGTGGGACCCTGGCCATAGAGGGGAGTATAGGGAGAGTGGGTTAACCTCCCTGGTGGTAATCCAGAGTTTAGCTCGGCTTAATTATCAGTACCAAAAGCGGTAACCCCCGAGCCACACTCGGGATTACACTATTGTATAATTTACCTTGTCCATGCGATTTCCCCCAATGTCCTCCCGCGGTGTCCTCCGGCCGATGCCAGAGATAAATTGTATAATATAAAGATATGAAATAATCAGACCGCCAGGGAGGTTAAAGGACCGTGATGTACATAGTATGTCCTTGGTCCTTAAGGGGTTAATGTGAACCGAATTTTAACCTTGTATTTTTATTTTTTTCTTCCTCGTCAAAGAACCAAACATGCCTGGAGGATCTAAAACCACAAATAAAAGTTGGTTACCCAGTAAAACATAAGAGGCAGGCCGTGGCTCTTTACACTGTAAGCACCCCATAGGGGGATAGCAGGGACAGTATTGCTGTGCATTGCGCAATGTGCCTTTCCCTTTTCTATTCACTCTGCAGAGTTTTATGAACTGTGACTCCTGCCGGTGACAATGAAGTCACGAGATAAGGACTGGCCTTTGTGTCGATACCACCGTGTGTGTGAGCATTTAGCGTTGGCACCTCAGTGTATTCTGAACTTTTTTGAATCGCTGTTTCATAAACTTTCCATTTTTAATTCTTTAATATTTGCATATTAAAGCATATTTCTTACATGTTTTGATACGTAGATTTCATACTTTTATGAAGTCTTTTTTCTTTTTCTAAATGATTTTAGAAGTGCGTCATGGAAGACTTCTTTTTTTTTTTTTTTTTTGTATTAAGGACGAACAATAAATTAGAAATTTGCCGTCAAAGTTTCCATTGGGTGACTCTGATAAATCTCTTCTCATATTCGGTTCTTTTTGTCGCTCTATCCATTCAGGTCTTCTTCTGTTTCAAGTATCCTTTAAAACGTACATTCGTCTTTATTTAAGGCTAGGGTCAGACTAACGCATTTTTCACGTCTACCGTCAAAAAGTGCGTCCGGACGCACTTTTTCACGGAAGACGCGATGGTGCTCATACGGTGCGCAATTACGGCTGTGATTTTTGACGGGGCTAGAAAAAAAAGAGAAATCTGAGTAACCAAAGTTTGCGTCTCTGGACATGTCCCTAGGCCGGACATGTTGCAGCGTTTGACGTCTCCTAATCACGCCGCTATGCTGACGCAGTGCACTCTCAACGTTCTCGAAAAAATGCATTTATTTGCCGCTTGCGTTGCGCGGCCGAACTTTCGTGTGGCCGTACTTCGTATATTGGCCGTCATTTGCTGCTACTACGGCCGTAATAAAGTGCGGCTGAACGCACGTGCGCACTGCGTTCGTCTGACCCCAGCCTAAATGGGCGGTCATGCGCAGAAGTTGGACTCTGATTTGAAGGGAGCGATTCCCTGTCAAATAGCACGGTTTTTTTATATTTTATTTTTTTCGGGGGTTATAGTTACATAGTTATATAGGCTGAAAAAAGACATGCGTCCATCGGGTTCAGCCTCTCCCACATAACCTACTGCTGTTGATCCAAAAGAAGGCAAAAAACCCAGTCTGAATGCTTGCCAATATGCAACATACTGGGAAAAAATTCCTTCTTGACCCCAGAATGGCAGTCAGATTTCTCCTTGGTTGGACCATCTTTGCACACATTGTTAGGTCGGCTTCGTTATGTGGTCTGGCCTGCAGTAGTGCCAAGATGGCCGCTACAATCTTTACATAATCCCTCCGAGGGCAACCAATCGATGAACCACTGGAGCTGTCAGATATAGTGATCAAAGAAACATAGGTTCTTATCTGTCGACATTTTTCTTTCGGCCCATCTAGTCTGCCCAATTACATGGATACTTTACCTGGACTTATCTTTTGTTTAGGATAGCCTTATGCCTATCCCATGTCTGCTTAAATTCAATTACTGTTTTGGCCTCTACCACTTCAACTGGAAGGCTGTTCCATGTATCGACCATCCTCTCAGTAAAATAATGCTTCCTGATGTTACTTTTAAACCTTTGCCCCTCTAATCTAAGACCATGTCCTCTTGTTTTGCTACTTTGTTTCCTTTTAAATATACTCCCTTCCTCTACCTTGTGGATTCCCTTTACATATTTAAATGTTTCTATCATATCTCCTGTCTTGTCTTTTTTCCAAGCTGTACATGTTAAGATCATTTAGCCTTTCCTGGTAACTTTTCTCCTTCAAGCCGTACACCACCATCTTCATCTAAGGCTAGGGACAGATGAGCGCATTTTCTGCGGCCACCGTCAAAATGTACGTCGATGCGTGCGCACGCATTTTTTCACGGAATACGCTTAAGTGGTCAGACGACCACAGTCGCAGGTACTCACCAACGCAATTCTAGGGAAATCCGGCTGTTTGAACGTTATGTAGGCCGCACACTAGCAGCGTCTGACGTCTCCTAATCACGCACACACGCTGCCATGCGGCCGCAGCGCACTCTGTACGTCTGTAGCAGCGGTTTCACGTTCTGAGAAAAATGCGTTCATTTGCCGGTTGCGTGGTGTCGGCGCACTTTTGTACGCACGTACTGCGTATATTGGCCGTCATTGGCTGTTATGTGCTGCTACTGCCGCCGTGATTTAGTGCGCCTGCACGCGCGTTCCGACTGCCCCACTCTGACCCTAGCCTTAGGCTGCTGTCAGACGAGCGTACTGTTCACGTCCGTGATTGCGCCTAAAAGTACGTCCGTGATAGCATGAAAGTCCATTGGAGCCTGACACACGAAGTACGTCCGCACTGAACTGCGGACGCATGACGGACGCTGCAAACGGACGCAGGTTAGGCAAGAACGTAATACTGCTAGAACGGACGTACGGAGTGCGCCACGTCCACAACGTCTGCATAGCTTTGTGTGTGAGTGATGGAGCGAGGTCAGACGGACTGCATTTGTACGTCCAGCATTTTTGACGGACAGAATGTTTTTTCATTGTAATTTATTTTTCCCTCCTACATCTGTCAAAAATAACTTCAGTGAAAAAAACGGACTGTGTGGCCACTACTGCGTCATCCGTACTGACGATGTCCGTACTGCACGGACGTACAGTCCGTAGAAATCACGTTCGTCTGACCCTAGCCTTAGTCGCAACAATTTGAAAAACAGTCTGCTTAAAATAATACAACACAAACATTATGTTTTCATTTGTTTATTGAACATAACATGTAAACATTCACAGGGCAGGGTGGAAAAAGTATGTGAACCCCTAGTCTAATGACTTCTCCAAGAGCTAATTGGAGCCAGGAGTGAGCCAACCTTGAGTCCAATCAGTGTGATATTATTGGATGTGTTACTGAAAGCTGTCCTACCCTTTAAAAACACACACCAGTTTTAGGTTTACTGGTTTCAAGAAGCACTGCCTGATGTGAACCATGCCTCGCAGAAAAGAGCTCTCAGAAGACCTACGATCAAGAATTGTTGACTTGCATGAAGCTGGAAACGGTTACAAAAGTAAGACAGACTGTCTACAAATGGAGAAAGTTCAGCACTGTTGCTACTCTCCCTAGGCGTGGTCGTCCTGTAAAGATGACTGCAAGAGCACAGCGCAGAATGCTTAATGAGGTAAAGAAGAATCCAAGAGTGTCAGCTAAAGACTTACAGAAATCTCTGGCACATGCTAACATTTTTGTTGACACCTCTACAATAAGGAAAACCTTAAACAAGGAGTACATGGGATGACACCACGGAGGAAGCCATTGCTGTCCAAAAAGAATATTGCAGCGCATTTGAAATTTCCAAAAGAGCACCTGGATGTTCCACAGCACTACTGGCAAAATATTCTGTGGACAGATGAAACCAAAATTGAGTTATTTGGAAAAAACACACAACACTGTGTGGAGAAAAAAGGCACAGCACACCATCAAAACCTCATCCCCACTGTAAAACATGGGGGAGGGAGCGTCATGGTTTGGGGCTGCTTTACTGCCTCAGGGCCTGGACGGATTGTTGTCATTGATGGAAAAATGAATTCCAGAGTTTATCAAGACATTTTGCAGGAAAACGTAAGACCATCTGTCCGCCAACTGAAGCTCCGCAGAGGATGGGTGATGCAACAGGACAATGACCGAAAGCATACAAGCAATTCAACAAAACAAAATATGCCTTCTGCAGTGGCCCAGTCAGAGTCCTCCTGACCTCAACCCGATTGAAATGCTGTGGCATGACCTTAAGAGAGCGATTCACACCAGACATCCCAAGAATATTGCTACACTGAAACAGTTTTGTGAAGAGGAGTGGTCCAAAATTACTCCAGATCGTTGTGCAGTTCTGATCTGCAACTACAGGAAACGTTTGCTTGAGGTTATTGGTGCCAAAGGAGGGTCAACCAGTTAAGTCCAAAGGTTCACATACTTTTTCCACCCTGCACTGTGAATGTTTACATGTTCTGTTCAATAAAAGCATGAAAACATATAATGTTTGTGTTGTATTATTTTAAGCAGACTATGTTTTTCAAATTGTTGTGACTTAGATGTTAAGATCATTAAGCCTTTCCTGGTAACTTTTCTCCAAGCCGTACACCATTTTAGTAGCCCTTCTCTGAACTCTCTCTAAGATGTCTATATCCTTCTGGAGATACGGTCTCCAGTACTGCACACAGTACTCCAAGTGAGGTCTCACCAGTGCTCTGTACAGCGGCATGAGCACTTCCCTTTTCCTACTGCTAATACCTCTCCCTACAATGAGAGATGCGCAGAAAAATAACGCATAAGCAACAAAAACCACAGATGACGAATGACACAGTAGTCAAGGAAGTCGCAGAATCCCTTAACTTGCTGTTCTGAAAAGCCCAAAAAAAGGAAGTGTGGAGGAGTTCAAGCAGTTTATCTAGGCTATGGTTACCAGGGTAACAGACTGTTCCATTAGTATCAAGGAGGGGAGGATTATATAGTTTATGGTTCTTGTTGCAGTTCTCTTTGCTTTCTATTCTCGCAGAATGAGGACCTCCTTGCCTTGACATTTCAATTATGGCACTGACACCTGCCAGGGTAGTGTACAGACCTTGCTTTGAAGGCCGGTCACAGCGGCAATGGACAGCCAAAGATAGCAGGGGGAATAATCTAGCCACCAGGGCCACATACATGCTCATGGTGGGTGGGTAGAGTTACACGCCTTTGCATAGTTAACCCCTTAAGGACCTCAGACGTACCATGTACGGTACGTCGCGGCCGCGGGTCTCTTTTAGACCCGCTGACGTACATGGTACGTCCTGCGGTCTTTTGAGCGCTGGAAGCGATTGGATCGCTTCCAGCAGCTCAAACGCCATTGCAGGCTGCCTGGGAGTCCAGGCATCCGTGCAATGGCGGTTAGAAGTGCCGGGGCCCCTTGTGATCGCTCCCCGGGAGCGATCAACATCCGGTTTCACCGGAAAGGTGCCCCGCACTTCTACAGAGCGCTGGAAGCGATGGGTATCGCTTCCAGCTGCTGAGTATATTGCAGGGATGCCTCGACATCGAGGCATCCTTGCAATATGGTTACCTGCTGCCGGTCCATCCGTGATCGCTCCCCCCGAGCGATCACTTCCGGTAGCGGCAGGAAGTACTGAGTGCCACGAGGTATCGTGTCACTCAGTACAAAAACGATCACATAAGTGATCAGGTGCTCTGCTGGGTGCCTCGAGGGATCAAGGCACCCAGCAGACTAAAAAAAGTGTAAATAAATAAATAAATAAATAAATAAAAGTGACAGCCAAGATGGCGCTGCCCTTCTAAGGGCAGGGTCATCTTGTGGCTGTGTGGGATGTTCCTAGCCTGCCTCATCAGAGAGGCAGGCTAGCAACATCCAATCAAAAGTTATAAAAAAATCAAAATTACATTTCTAATTTGTCAGGTCAATATTTTGTAACTATTGGCCGTGACCTCTGTGATTCTCCCTCCCTCTCCTCCCTTGTGTTTTGGTGAGCGAGAGAGAGAGCTCAGATTTGACAGGTTAGAGATTTTAGGTAGATTTAGTGAGATTAGAAAAATTGAGGCAGATTTAGGGAGATTTAGAACAATTGAGGCAGGTTTAGAGAGATTTAAGTGTTTGTTTTTATTTTCTTGTGAAACCCAACGGTTCTTTTGAGAACTAATAATTATATATATATATATATATATAATTTATATTAAAATTTTATAATCTATTCTATATAATGTCCGAGAGGGTGTACAGCGCCGAGGAGGCATATGCCATCCTGGCGTCAGAATCTGAGGCATCTGCGTCGGACTCCGACCCAGATTTTGACCCCGCTAAGTGCTCAGACATCGCTAGCTACGCTGGCTGATGTATCTCCTAGTGATGTTTCTGATGCAGATCCTGGGCCACCACCTGCCAGCAGGAGACGCACAGCTCCAGCTGAGGAATGGGTATTGCCTCATCGCCAGAGGCCAGATATCCATCCCTCTCACGGCAAATCCTGGCATCAATATTGATGTTGCAGGATTTACCGCCACAGTTTTTGCAGCTGTTTATGGGGGTGATTTGTTGGGCCACGATCAAATCTGTATGCCCATCAGCATTGTGCTGCGAAGCCAGACTCCTACTTGGCAAGGCAGCAATGGACCCCGCTAGATGTGCCAGAATTTCTGAAATTCTGGGGACTTACTATGCTGATGGGCATCATAAAGAAGCCCTCAATTCGCTCCTACTGGAGCAGTAGCCCCATCTGCTCAACCCCCATTTACCCCCAATCAATGTCACGTAGAAGGTATGAAAACATTTAGCGTTTCATGCACTTCAGTGACAACAGCCTGTGCCCTCCTAGAGAGCATCCCCAGTTTGACAGGCTGTATAAAATCCGCCCCTGATTACCCACTTCGCCGCCAGGTTTGCAGAGGCTTATACACCTGGAAGGAATATCTGCGTGGATGAATCCCTAATGAAATACAAGGGAAGGCTGGGATTCAAGCAGTATATTCCTTCCAAACGCTCCAGGTATGGAGTGAAGGTGTATAAGCTCTGTGACAGCGAGAGTGGGTATACTCAGGCCTTCCGGGTGTACGAGGGAAAGGATAGTAGCCTTGACCCTCCAGGTTGCCCAGAACACATGGGAACCAGTGGCAAGATTGTGTGGGACCTACTTTTTCCCCTGATGAACAAAGGGTACCACTTGTATGTTGATAATTTTTATACGAGTGTCCCTTTGTTCAAGCTGCTGTATTGTTTTGATACAGCAGCATGCGGTACTGTTCGCAAGAACCGCGTAGGTTTCCCAGCACAGCTTGTCCGCACCCGGTTAAAAAGGGGGGAGACCTCAGCTCTGCGCCAAGAGGAGCTGTTGGCGGTTAAGTAGAGAGACAAGAAGGATGTATACCTTCTATCCACCATCCACACAGAGGTCTGTAGAGGTCTCTGTACGTGACAGAGCTGAGCGCATCAGGAAGCCAGTGTGCATCAAAGCCTATAACTGGCATATGGGTGGGGTTGATCTGGCAGATCAGCTGCTCCAGCCCTACCAGATTATGCGGAAGTCAAGGGCCTGGTACAAAAAGGTTGCAATTTACCTGATGCAAACTGCAACCCACAATGCCTTTTTGCTCTGCAAAAAGGCAAACCCCGGAGTGACGCTGTCCTTTTTACAGTTTCCGCTCCAGGTCATTTCTGGGTTTTTGTACCAGGATGCACCTGCTCCCCGGGTGGTGATGGGGGACAGAGTTGGGGCTACACATTTTATTTTTAAAATTCCCCCCCCCCCCCCCCCCCTACTGAGGGCAAACAGAAACCCCAAAAAAGATGCAGGGTGTGTTTTCAAGAGGGGGCAGAGGAGAGACACAATCTTTTACTGCCCAGAATGCCCTGGACAACCCGGTCTGTGTCTTGGGGACTGTTTCAAGATGTATCACACTGTGCGTGATCTGTGATTTTTTTTTTTTTTTATTATTATTTTTTCTCTTTTTTTTTTTTTTTTCTTTCTTACAGTCTAGTTAGTTAGTTCAGTTTAGTTTTGTTTTTTTTTTTTTCTTTTACTGCACCAGACTTTTACATTTTATTCCTACATTTTTATGTTCTACAATTGGTGCTGTATTTCGCCAAAATCTTGGCACACCTATGCATGGGGGGCATGGGTGTACTCAGGAGACCTTGCAGAAAACAACCTGGAGAGTTTTCATGCAGTAACCGACAACAGTGTCTCCTAAATCACAGTCCAAATCTAATGTGGGCGTAAAAATCTGAAAATTGAAAAATTACCGCCACACACCTTCTCAAATGTTTTGGGCTAAAACCGTTGCATCCATGGCATCAAAGCACTCCATTTACAATACTTTGGGGTGTTAGCTTACCAAATATATGCACGTTCATAAAATTGGGGTATGTAAAAAGGCTCCTAAAAAGAAGATATGTCAAATTAGAAAAATGACAAGCACATGTCAAAAGGTTGGCGTAGCACCCCAAAAACAACAGAACAAATCTATATATGGGTGGCATCACTTTACTCAGAAGATGTTGCTGAACATATTTTGGGGTGGTTTTTGGCAGTAACCAATAACTGGATTTGACAATTCATGCCTAAAGTACAATTCGTGTGAAAAATACCACAAAAAGTGACTACCTGAAAGTTTGACATAGAGCTAGTGCATGGAAAGTGTTAAAATACAACTCTTTGAAGTACCCTAGGGTGTGCCCTTTCTAAAAATATATGGTTTGATGGGGGTAAATTACTTTGGCCGGTTTCAAAAGTGTCCCAAATAGGACATGGGTGCATCATGACGAAATGTGAAAACTCCAAGTTGGAAAACTGAAATGTGCACCCCCCAAATAAGGCCTATTAGCCCCCAAATGACCCGACATACCTATACATGGGTGGTATCAATTTACTCAGAAGATGTTGCTGAACATATTTTGGGGTGCTTTTTGGCAGTAAACCTTTAAAGTTCACAGTACATGTATTCTTAAATTGCATTAAAAAAAATCACCAAAACTTTTTTTTTTCTCAAAATTTGGCATAGATTTGTGGTAAAATGGTTTGCATGGAAAGAGTCAAAATACCCCAAGTTTTAATACCTTGCTTTGTGTACTTTAAAAAAATATGTATATGTGGAGGGTTATTCAGGAATTAGTGACAGATATCAGTGTTACAATGTCACTGACTACTTTTAAAGTAAACCCTTTGTAAATAGCAAAGTGCTACTTTCACTTATTGTTGCATAAGATAAGGAGAAAAGCGAGGAATATGTAAGCATTGGGTATTGCTAAACTCAGAACTAAATTTAGAAACTACTAAGGAATTAAATTTTTTTGACGGTTGTTGATACATAAGAAATTTTGGGGGTCAAAGTTCGAAAAAGTGTTTTTTTTTTTTTTCAATTTTTTTTTTTGTCATATTTCACAATGTTTTTTATAGTAAATTATATGAAATGATGAAAAAAATGGTATCTTTATAAAATCCATTTAATGACGAGAAAAACAGTGTAAAATATGTGTGGGTTGCATAAACGAGTAAGGCTAAGGTCAGACGAAAGCAGTTTTAACGTGCGTTTAGCCGCACTAAATCACGGCCGTGCTAGCAGCAAATGACGTCCAATGCCGGGCTGCATATGAAGAACGGCCGCACAACGCAAGTGGCAAACGCATTTTATCGAACGTCAAACCGCTAGTACTGGCGTACAGAGTGCGCTGCGTCCGCATAGCGGCGTATTTGCGTGATTGGGAGACGTCAGACGCTGCCCACGTCCGGCCAACATAACGTCCAAACACTTCCTGTCTTGTCTGGGGGTAGCTGCAAGTTGCGGTAGACAATGCCTGGGACTGACATCGACATGGAGAGGCTGATCAATGCAGTGGCAGAGCATCCCGAGCTGTGGGACACGGCCTGCGACACCTACAAAGACCGGCAGAAGAAGGCCAGTGCATGGGTTACAGTGTCCAGGGTGGTGTACCCAGAGTACGAGACGTGGTCTGATAAAGAGCAGAAGCTTCAGAGTGAGTAAATAATAATTTTATTCATAATTGCATAGAACTTGAATGTAACATCAAACAAAATGGCATAACGAATTATTGTTGTCACATGTCAAATGATGTCCATCTGCCAGGGCACCTGCCCTGCATTGCTAGTGAAATAATTAGAGCATCGCGAAACCTGTTGCTGTGTCTATTCACAGGTATTATGTCATCGTTAGCATACTCATCCAGACCCGTAACTGTGAGGGTATCATCGAAATTAACACCATCCCTTGCACGAACATAGTTATGTAGGATGCAGCAGCATTTTACTATATCCACACAGAAATCCACATTTACATCAAGTGGGCGATGAAAAATCCTCCACTTGTTGCTCAGTATGCCAAAGCTACACTCGACATACCGTCTCGCCCGCGACAGCCTGTAATTAAACACCTGCTTCAGTCAGGTGTGTCCCCGAGTATGGCCGCAGGAGATGTGTGGATAGGCCGAATGCCTCGTCACCCACAAAGGCATAGGGGACTGACACGTCGCTGCCAGGCAAAGGTGTGGGTCTGGGGATGTTCAGGTTCCCACCCTCAATATCATTCCACAGTGTTGAGTTCTGGAACAGTGTGGAGTCAGAGTCCTTGCCGTATGATCCGACATCCACATACACAAAATTATAGTTGGCATCTGCCACCGCCAGTAGGCCAATTGAAAAATGTTTATAATTTTGATACAGTGAGCCACTGTGCAGTGGCTTCACAATGCGGACATGTTTGCTGTCCACAGCTCCCAGGCAGTTGGGATAGTTTGCTCTCTCCCAGAATCCTTCTGCAATTGACAGCCATGCCTCGTCTGTGGGTGTTGGCAAACATTGGTCCTTCATGGTTTCCCATATTGTTGGGCAGACCTTGCGGACAATCTCACCAGCTGTCGATCTGCCAATGCGGAAGTTGTAATGCAGATCCTTCAAACTGCATCCACTAGCGAGATACCTAGAACATGAAAGAAGCTGTGTTATGATCACATCATATGAACCTAACCTTATGTCACTCATGTTTTGCAGCACATGAAGCAATCAATAAATGGCGCACGATGAGGGACAATCATACCCGGGTCCTGAAAAAGGAGGCTGAAGCTGCTCGCTCTGGAGCTGGTGCAAAGAAGAGGCGCAGCTATTTGTATGCTGACCAACTGTCCTTCCTGAGGAAGAGCCAGGAGCCGCGCAACACCGTGAGCAGTATTGACCGGCCATCCACCTCTAGCTCACAAGAGCAAGACCTGCAGCCCACAGGATCTGGCAGCTGCCAGGTGGAGGTCGAGCAGGGTGGTGCGGCGTCCCAGGTGGAGGATGTGGATCCCGAACAGGTGCTGGGTACAGCACCCACAGACAGCACCGGTACGGCTCCCAGGAGGAAGAAGCCACCAGCAGCTGATGTCGAGCAGGCCATGGTCGCATTCATGGAGGCGCACCATACACATCCACGCTGCATGGTCGCTGATTCCGAGGACATGTCCTTTTTTTAATTCCTGTCTCTCCCTGCTGAACATGATGACCCCAGTGCAGAAGGTGGATTATCGCCGCCGAAGCCTGGTCCTGATACACGAGATACTGTCCCATCCACAACAGGCACCTGTATATCACGGTGTCGTGCCACAATACCCCCATGGTTATTCCCACCACTGACAGGCGTTGCCTACCTACCCACCCTCCCATGTCCCCTGTTGCTGGGCCACCCCCGGAGCCAGAGTACCACCGCAGCCATATGCACAGTCCTCATGACCCAGATGCTCCTCGGTATCATACCATGTGAAGTGTATCGTCTGTTTATGTTTGTCAGAGTTTATTCCTGTTGTTCTATTTGTATTTTATTACCTTCATTGTACATGCAATAATATATGTGTTTAATATGTTATTGTTATCTTGTCATATTATTTTGGACTAAATATTTTATTGGTTTCACATCGTTGTCAGTGTCATTACTCTTTCGGTACGTGTTCTGGAAGGTGATGCATACGTGTGTGTGCATGCATGTGCTAGTGGGCATATAACTACTGACCAACAATAGAGCCTCTGCACACAGAGCACATGTCTGATGACTGGCAGCGATGTCATGAATGCAGGTGTTTGATAGTACTTACCGCAAAGTGATGACCAGCATCTCCTCCGGTGGTATGGCAGCCCTCATGTTGGTGTCCCTCTTGGTCAGCGGCTCACGCACCTTCATCAACAGTTCATCAAAGGTGTGGATGGACATCCGCAGGTAGTTGAAGAACTTCACGGGGTCCCTCTCTCGCAGTGGCCTGTACAGTGTCACAAAGTGGCCATGCGTGTGTCTGGCAGTGTTGATTGGATGAACCCATGTTCGTCGTTGTCTTTTCTTCTTCAGGTACAGGTATCCCAGTGCAGCAAAAAGAAACACTTTGAAAAATGCCACCATTCCCAAAATGCCTTTTTATACCCTTTCCCTTTTATTTGATTCATTCTGCAATTGATTTTGGTTAATAATATCTCTCTTTTTCCAGCTCCGTGAAAAATCACGGACGAAAATGCGCATCGTATGACCGCTATCGCGTATTCCATGAAAAAATACGTCCTTTCGTTCGAACGCACTTTTTCACGGACCACGCGAAAAATGCGTTAGTCTGACCCTAGCCTAAGAGGAAAATCTGACGTAAACACAAACAGCACAGAAACGTAAAAACAGCAGCGGTCACTAAAGGACGGATTTGTGTAAAACCGCCCGGTCACTAAGGGGTTAAAGGTTTATTTGTAGAATTACAATTTTTAAAATGTGTTTTTGTTTTATTAATTACAGGTGGATCCCAGAGCCATATCAGTTCTAGCAAAATGGCAGAATTCTTATAGCATCAAAGTTGTTCTGCAGGAACTGCGGCGTCTAATGATGTCTAAAGAAAATATGAAACTTCCTCAGCCACCCGAAGGACAATGTTACAGCAATTAAAAAAAAAAACACACACAAAAAAAACTAAAGAAGAAAAACTTAAAAAAAAAAAATTCATGCCCAATTTACATTGAATTTAAGCTGTCTTCATTTTTCACAGTAGTAAATTTTCTAGATACATCTTGTAGACTTCAAAGTACTGGAATGTAAGTTCCCGAGATAAAATCTGTCTTGAGTGACTGTAAATTGCTACTAATATATATATTATTTTTTTTCTCTCTCTCTCGTTCCCTATTCAGTCTCTTTAAGTTGTGTTCTAATATAATCCCATCACGTCTAACCACTGTCTACGTAGTTTGAACTTCTGGTGTCAAGAAAAATCTATTTAAATTTATTACTGTCCGAGAGGAGTGTGGCACATACGCGACTGTGAAAACATGTATCACACAATCACATTGCTGCAAATCTTTTTTTTTTTTTTTTTTTTCCTCATTGCCTGGTTTTATCTTGTTTTGCTTTAGATTTATAGTCCCGAGATGTTTCAAAAAAGTCCTACAAAAAGTTTTTTCTCCTTTACATCCCTACGTTTTTTTTTTGTGTTCCTGGTTATTTACCGGGCTTCATGGACTACTAATGGGAATGCGTGCTAACTTGGGTCATCCCTTCCCTCCCTCTTTGTGTCGTCTCTCTAATAAATGCTGAATGTGGCAGATTGTGGGCTGTTTATTTTTTTTATTCTCCGTACAACTCCTGGCTCAGTCACTCCTTGTCCTCTTGATGCTACTGTAACCATTGTGAAATGACAGCCGTGATTTGGAAACCTTTTATATTTTCTTCTGTAATGTTGCTTTTTAACAGCTTGCAAGTAACAGTGTTCTTACAAAACTTCAAACGCGTCGATCTGAGAACCATTATTCTCCAAGCAACGCGGCCTATTTAATGCGCGTTAATGCAAACATTTTCTTACAGGACTATTCAAAGAGGTGAAAAGCAGGAGAATGTCTGGAGAAGTGAACATTCTAGGTCTAAATCTCTCCCTTTCCAAATTGGCTATTTGGTCTAGATTGTTCATTCTCCGGGCAATTCTTATGGTTTTCACTTCTCTCTGAATAACCCTGTTAGTGTATCAAGAGGACGGAAAAATTACAAATGGTCTGAGTTTATATAAACGTAAAATTTTATTTGCAGTTGACAAACAAAACGCCAGCATATGCTGTGCATGTGAGAAAGGCTCTTATAGTCTGGTTTGTGCATAAACTTTATTCACCTTTTTTGGTGCAAAACGCTTATTTTTGTAATGTAACGGAGGGAATGCAAAATGCTTTAATTTGTGGCAGCATTAAGGAATTTAAAAAAAAATAAAAACTTTACTGCCTCATGCCGACCTTCACTGCTGATCACACCGTAAGTTGTTTATTCAGAAAATCAATGTTGGCACTTCACAAAAGTAAAAGCCAAACTGCAGCAGAAGCTTCAAAGTGAAGCTTCTCCTGTGGCTATTCAGTGTTTTTCTTTTAGTGAAGTGCTGGCATTTGTTGCTGTTACATCGGTAAACAGTGTTTTCTGAATAACCCCTGTGTTCTAAACCTGTCTTAATGAGGATGTGTAAGGCTCCTGGTAAGTTTATGAACATTTCTACTTAAAGTGATAGTTTAAGTTCTAATGTGACCTAGGTTAAGGGTGTTTTTAAAGGATCTTTTATTTTTGAGACCACATCTAGTAGATTTGTATTTGAAGACAGGGTTCAGGGTTTCCAGGCAGAGGATACCCGGTGATATTTTTTTATTTTTATTTTTTTTACCTTGCCAGTGAGGGTGTGGCTGAGAGCGTATTGGTGTGCGCGCTCCAGGAACCTGTATAGATGGCGTATATAAGACGTGACTGCTGCCTGCTACTCCAAATGTTTTCAGTTTAAACCCCCCCCCCCACCCCCCACATGAAGTACCCAAGAGTCAAGGTGCAGGGATAGCTTGTAGAAGTCGACCGAAAAATTACTTAACCTCCCTGGCGGTCTAATTTTTTTCAAAATTTCATGTCTAAAAGCATCTCAATTTTTTTTTATTTTTTAAGGAAATGTGTTTTTTGTACATAGTTAGCCTGTAATAATTAGGAATTACGCAGTGAAATCAAGAGTCCCTTACTGGTAAAATCCTTACTAAATAAAAAATAGTAAATACACGGAGTCTGATTAAAGTTTGAAACCCGACATAATAATTTATTATCCCAAAATAATGCAAATAAATGATATTCAATAAAATACAACAAAAAACACTGAAATCTGTCTGCAAACAAGGGTGAGATGATGTATGGTCTAGTTCTTATTCTGTACTGCCACCTAGTGGCCGTTCATAAACATTACATTGTACAATCCAAAATGTATACTGTAAAAAAGATTTTTGTGCTGGCCCCGCCCCCCCCCCTTTCATTGTGTGACTCGCAGGGAGCCTTCCAGGAAGCAGCTCGCTGCGATCACACTGCGGGGGACGGAGAGGGAGCCAGGAGGAGGTGAGTAAACATCCAGCCCGAGTGTGGCTTGGGGTTACCGTTTGCGGTAGCGAAATTTAACCCCGAGTCACACTCGGGAATACCACCAGGGAGCTTAATAAGCACCATTGTATTGCTGGTTCATTTTGTGGCTGTAAAATATATAGCGTGAAAGGTTTGTGAGGGTCCTGAGGGCGCGCAACAGCCCTACTGGCCTGCTCTAGGGTGGATGCCTGCTCGGGTCTCACAAGGATTTAGCTTGATTGTGGCATTACAGGAATGAATGCTACACCAGAAAGGGTGGCCAGTACTGAAATGCCAAGGAAGTCATCCCTGCACGAGAGGTGCAGCAATCATGATTGGTTCGGCCTCGTCAGGAGGGTATAGCTGCAGCTCCCTGAGGCACTTTGAACCAGGGGTCCATGTCTGGATTGTCCTGTAAACTTATAGTGATAAATAGGGTGGATTGCTGCACCTTGTGCAGGGATGACGTCCTTGGCATTTAGTACTGGCCACCCTTTCTGGGTGATTACAGCATATGGAGCAGTCATTCGTGTAATGGCATAATCGAGCTAAAGCTTTGAGACCTGAGCAGGCCACTAGTGCCATTCCTCAAAGTTTTTCCACCAAATTTTATGGTTCTGGGAAGATAACCTGATCAGGAACTAAAACGTTCTTTTTTGTGCTCCCAAAACTGCAGTTCTGTTGCTGCTGCCATTTCTATCCAGCCATACCTGGGCGTTATGGCATAAGACTAAGATCAGAACAGCGGTTTGACACGTTGCCTGTGGTCTATGAAGCATAAACAAAATGGTGGCATTGGGGTCACAGCCAGTGTTCAATACCTCCAGGTACCTCAGCCTGGTATGGGGCACCTTTTTTTAAATCTTCAAAATGCAAACTTTCTCATTTTGCCAGTCAGTGGCTCTGGGACAAAATGATCTGTTGCCAGCCATTCAAGGTGGTAGGTCTGATAGTGCACTACACTTATTCCAGTATTCCAGTAACAACGCGACCCTCATCTTCTAATTTTTTGCAGGCACCATGGAAAAGTTGAGATTTTTTGTTTTGCCAGAATGGTGCTTCCCCTGCCCCCTGTGTGCAAGATGAGCATCAAGAAACAAATATTTTGGGTATGGAAGCCTACATCACTTGTGTACCCCACCTTATGGAATTCCCTGTTAATCAAATGGAAGTTCTCACACATTTCTACCTGTGGCTGATATCCATGAATGTTGCAGAAATCAAGAAAGATGAGGCTTCTGTAATGGACATTCTTGCTTTCTGGCCGGCTTGCCCTGGTTTGCAGAATTGATAGAAAGTATCTAGAAAAGCATTTTGTGTGATACCTATTTCCTAGAAAATGTTGGAACAATACCATTTGAAGGTCCTCCTGTGGATCAAGCACACTGAAGGATAACATTTCTATACTGAAAAAAATGTTAATTCAAGCCAGAATGGCTACACCAGAAGAATCTGCCAGAATATGTAAAATGTTTTATGTTTGGTTGTGCCATTTGTTTAGTCTGTCCAATTTCAGCAGTTTCTGGAATGTCTACGCACTGGGTTCGAGGCTGCTCTTTGTCCAGATCTCTGCTCCTGACTCAGCTCTTGACCTTTCAAAATATTGACAACTCCTCTGTTTGTCAGGGAATTTTTTTAAAAAATTCTGTTCTATTCGTTAAACCTGGTTTTCATGATCCAGTACCTCCCTTGGCTCCTTATTTAGTAGTGGAAGCTGTTCCAGTAGATTCTGGCTTGAAAAACCTGTGGAATTAGACCAATGGGTGAACTCCAACCTTATTTATGTGCTCCTACAAGGGGAGGTCCAAATCTAAGATAGCATAATTATTCAATAGATATTTTAATACTTTTTTACCCACAGACTCTCGTGGGAACGTGAGGTGATTCATAAAGCTGTGGTGGTCTACCAATTACATTGTGGTTTCTCTGTGAAACCTTGCTTTGAAGATCTCAAAACCCATTTTGATGAAGCCCCCAAATCTTCGGAAGGTCCGCAAGTGGTTGAGCAGATTCAAAGTTCCTAGTCACATTTTGAAGATGGGAAGTCTACCAACTTCATGGCAATTGTTACTGCAGTTGAAGCTGCAATGATAAAAGATGATTTTCATGGATGATTGGAGAAGTGAGTGCACTACTAAATAAAAAAACATTGAAATTGAGAGATGCTGCATAAACAAGCTTTCTTGGGGGAGGAATGAGTTTGCATCATTTTTTTTTACCTTGCTTTTGGACCTGCTCATAGTGTGTTCTAGCAATACGTGGTGGTACACCTTTTATTACCCCAAGTCAAACCTAAGATGGCTTCCTCCTTCGTTACATTAAGAAATTCTTACCGACTTTTTTCACTAATGCTTCCACTGTCTTGGAAAGTCTGTTTTTCACAGTCTAGACATCGAGAGCACTTTCCATTTACCTTCATAGAGTTCAACCTTGGTGATCGAGTACTCCTCTATCTTTTCCATGGGCCTTCTGAAGGCTCTCCCGCCTCCTGAATCTATTGTCAGATGGATCTCTCTCAACAAACTGTTGTCAAGGCCTACATTATTATTGTCGTCATTTATATAGCGCAAGTGTTTCCTCAGCGCTTTACAATAACCAAAGGGAGCAAAATACAGATAAACGGACATAGGATGGAAACAAGAGGTGCAGAGGGCCCTGCTCATAGGAGCTTACAGCCTAGAGGGATTTGGGTTGAAGACCAGAGGAATTTCACTAGATAGCCGGATCATTAGTGCCAGTGGTTCGGGAATGGTGGGGCCATACAAGCGGCTTCAATCAAGTGTGGGTAGGTGAGCAGAGGGATGAGTTGCATCGGTGATGCGATACGCTAATCTGAAGAGATGGGTTTTGAGGGATTTCTTAAAGGTCGGGAGAGTTTGATAGGGCGAGGCAAGTCATTCCACAAGACTGGTGCTGCCTTTGAGAGGTCTTGGAGGCGAGAGTTGGCTGTGCGCGTGTAGACCGAAGACAGGTGGAGATTACCTGCAGATCGGAGTTGTCTAGATGGGACGTGCTTGCTGAGTAGCCAACCTCCTTCAGATATTAGTGCTCAAAATCCACATATTGGCCTGCTGAGACTGACTCTTTGAAACCACTGTGCGGAGCGGTCACCTGATCTTTATAGGCATTATTAATATTACAGTTTAGATGTTAGAGCCTCAATGGAAGCTGTGCTTTCCTGATTTTTTTTTTCCCCTCTTTTGGATCTTCTTGCTACCTCCCCAGTTTGTACCACTGCTTATAGTAAGATGATTGTATATCCTTACATTAGTTCTGCGTGGAAGTACCACATCTCGCCTATTAACGTAAGGGGGATTTGGGACTTTTAACCTGTGCAATCTTTACTAGGCGACTGCCTGTCCTTGGAGAAACACTTCACTCCTATCATGAGCTACTTCTTAGGAAAAGCGGGTTTACGTTGGACCTTGCTTTCTTCGCTTCTGTAAGGGTTGTTCAAAGAGGACACCGAATGGTGCGTTTCACTGCATGGTGCACTTTTGTCAGTTGGCTATTCAGAAAGCTGAATACGGTGCAGTTTGCCACAATACGGTGGTAGTGAAATTGTTCCATAGAGAAGTAATGGTTAATCTATTCAGAGAACAGCACCGAAATGTCAGTGACCTGTCCTGATTTGCGATGATTAGATTTGACCAGTTTAAACCGGTGAATCCCATAGGATACAATGTAAGAACAAATTTTTTTTATTCAACCATTTATTCTTTTCAGTTTCAGCAAAAACCCTTTTAATTTTTATTTTTTTTCAAGGGATGCACCGAAATTTTGGCCACCGACATTATCGGCAAAAAATGGTGCTTTTGTCTGACGCTCGGTTGGCCTCCAGGCCTAGGCAAGCATCCCCACTCGGCCAGGGCCCAGGTTTGGATGACTGATTTTGGGGGTGACTTTGATTGGATAGAAATCATGTTATCTACATTTACAGGCTTGCCTAAATTCACATATTTCTGCCCTGATCTCCAGCGCTCTCATTGCAATCCTACTGTATCACTCAGATGCACAGGCCCACTTCTCGTTCTCCATGTGTGCACAGCACATGACGCCGGTCGCAGGATGACATCACGGAGGTGGACCGTGACAGCTTCGCCGATGGTTGGGGACTTTTCCCGAGCCTAGTGATTTAGTCATTGCGCACATGGAGAACGAGAACAAGTGGGCCTGTGTATCCAAGTGATACAGGAGGACTACAATGCAGACTTCTGGAGGAGCTCAGGGCCGAAATATGTGAATGTAGGTAACGTGATCTCCATCTAATTGTTACTGGAATCCACCTGGCTCGGGAGAAGTCTGTGGCCGGCGTGGACAATGACTGACTGGACACGAGTCTCTTCAGGAAAGGCGAACTTTATTGTGACGTCACAGATGCTCAGACAGGATTGAATCGCAAAAACTGAGCCACGATTACACTCAAACACAACATTTTATACCTTGAATAGATAATCCGGTACATCCCAATAAGCCCACTCCACGGTGACACTATCCCACTCCACGTGGGTCTGTACCTTCCCCTTTCAGAATACAAAGACATTCTACGAATTTGCAGTAAATTGACAGCTTTCACAGTATTTTGACAATTGGATAATTTAACACTCCCAGATCCTGCTTGTACCTGTTTATTGTATGCTTCAGATAAGGCCCCAGCTGGCTTCACATCCATCATTGTTCTGGCCCTTAGCTCTCTGACCTTGATGTAACTAATTTCCATCCTGTCACTTCTGCTAGCGTCTGTCCGGATCTTGTTAATTTAATTGCTCTGCCTGTTAGTTTAAGGAATTCCAAAGAATCTATGCAAGCTAGTCCTAATTCAGATAATATCTGCTATGTACATTTACGTGAACCAAAATCCTGGTTAAGGTGGCCACCTGGAACATCATGGCGGCCTGTTTCTGGCCTGAGTCCCTTACATAATCACGGTGTCACCCCTAAAATCGGTCATCCGAACCTTGGCTGCGGAGGCCCAGCCAAGCTGGGGCACACCTAGGCCTGGAGGCCGGCAGAGCCCCCAGCTCGACTGGGGCTCCAGGTTCAGATGACTGGGCTACGTTCTCCAGCCAAGCTCAGCCTGATGTTTCGGTCAGAAATTTTCATTTTGGTGCATCACTATTTTTTTTTTATTTTATGGATTTTTTTGGGGCGACATTTTAGCCTCTTTTATTATTTTCATGTATTTTTATTGTTTTAAACGCCTTTTAAAGACCAGCAGACTTCTGTTTTTTTTGCAGTTCAGCAGGCTGGTCGTCTACGTTCGGTGGGCTGATTGGAGGTCAAAGGCGGCATTCAGTGGTCTCTGGCGGTTCCATGTTCGGGAACCCTGTGATGAATAGTGAATTCAATTCACCCACCGCAGGGTCAGCAAACTGGAATCGTCGCATCGCACTGAAGTGTGCCTAATGAAAGAGCACTGAAATTTCCCTAAACGTTTGGTGCTCTTTGAAAACCCTTTCAGTGGGTTTATAGAAATATAAAACACAAAGTGTGAACACGTCGAGCTATTATCATATAGACATACGTACGTTGGTTTACATAAAACCCATTCTGAGGTTTTCAATAATCCTTGACAGGTTTTCAGTACAGGGAAGCCGATAACTCTGAAGTAGAACAGGTTTTTAGTTATTGGTTTATGTCAACATTTTATAACCAAATCGTATATGAGCATTCACTGCTCCAGAATGAGGTTGTGCTGTGACATTAAACCTACACAATGTTTTGTAATAGTCCCACTCGGAAAATATCCATTTAGACCGCTCCATGTGACTGGATTTTACTGACCTGATAGCAGGCAGTTACTTTCTCCTGCACCTTACTATGCCTGATTTTTGTTAGGTTACAAGATGTCGAATCTGCTGCTTAGATCTACTGTCAACCGCAAAGATTAATGCATGTTTCAATATAACAACTGAAAAAAAATGCACGTGTAACAGATGAATGCTATCCAATAAACACATAGCTCACTCACAGCTGACCAATCCAATGCTTCTCTTCATTTAGATAAATTGTAAGTGCATTAATCAACTTTTTTTTGTTACTCTTTATGCTCACTTATCCTGTCCTCTGAGATTACCCTTGCTTCGTGTTTTTTTATTTTATTGTAGTTTTTTGTTTCTGCACATTCTGATCATGGCTAGTATCAGTGGCGTCACTAGGGTTGGTGTCACCCGGTGCGGTAACTTATGGTGTCACCCCCCCCCCCCCGAGTTTTACGGATTTTTTTTAACTACTCTTCCTCATAAATCAGTACTCCCATATGCACAGCGCACATTACTGTGAGGTTTATTGCTGTGGAGCTCTCATATGCTCACACACAAATTTTGACGAACTGCCAGCAAGTACAGTGCCTGTTTGAAGGCACACATGGACATGTATTGCCCCCAGCAGCTCTGGATATATTACCCCCAGCTCACATGTATATATTGCCCCAGCTCACAATTATATATTGTCCCCAGCAGCTCACCCATGGATATAAATTGTCCCCAGCAGCTCAAACATGGATATGTATTCCTCCAGTAGCTCACACATTGATATATATTGCCCCCAGTAGCTCACACATTGATATATATATATTGCCCCCAGTAGCTCACACATTGATATATATTGCCCCAGCTCACATATGGATATATAGTGCCCCAGCTCACATATGGATATCTATTGCCCCAGCTCACACACGGATGTATAGTGCCCCAGCTCAAACATGGATGTATAGTGCCCCAGCTCACACATGGATGTATAGTGCCCCAGCTCACATATGGATATATTGCCCCAGCAGCTCACCCATCAGGACTCAGGAGGCAGGCAGGGTGTGGCCGCATGCTTCGAAAGAAAAGGTGCCAGGAAGCTGTTAGGGCAGGCTGCCACTGACTACTCACTCGGCAGAGACGTCAACCCATCGGACGGCCAGCACGCCGCTCCCTCTGGCGTGTGGTGTTAGAGGGGGTGGGATCAGCCGCCATCTTTGATACCCTTAGGGTGACACGACCCTCCCTTAGGGTGACACCATCACCGTCGACTTTGATTTTTTTTTTTTATAATTCTTTATTTTTGAAGTTGCACAGACAGAAACAGCAGGCAAATAGCCAGAAAGTGGCCTCGCAGGGCCAAGACATGTCATCCAAAATAAAATATATATAAACAAAACCAAAACAAATAATGACAATGGGCAACAAGGTAGGCATCAAGGAAAATAAAATAAAAAGAACAGTCCAGGTGTATAACACAAATGAGCCGGGTGGAGACGCAGGAGGGCTTCAGGGAAAAACCAGGTGAGGTAAAGGGGGAGAAATAAGGGGGGAAAAAAAAAGGACTGGTGGGGACTGTCCAGGAAAAAGGCATTCCTGGCGCACCCCGGCAACCCAATAAAGGGCCAAGGGCCATGGAAGAGGCCAGAGGACCGGGAGACCTGGGGCCAAGAGATACGGCCAGAGCCATGGTTGCCGCACAGGTGGCGCACCCAGGGCAACCCATTGTCCCACACACACACATAGATTAAAAAAAAAAAAAAGGAGATGGGGGGGGGGGAGAAGGTCTGGAGTATCCCGGCGCCACAATAAATTCAAGAAAATCACATAAACCGGCAAAACAGTCTGCTAGAAAGTTGAGCGCCCGAACGGGGTGCAATAGTGATCCATCAACGGGGGTCTCCGCAGTAAAGGGGTGTAGGGCACAGGTCCTGGGTCAGCAATAGGGGAGAACGGCAGGAATCAGCAGGGATGGTACATTTCTCAACCAGTGTCCAGAGGTAAAAAAGCACATATGATACCGACCCCGCAAACCCCCGCAACCAGGGCCGCATGATCAGTGCCACGGTACCCCAGTTCAGCAGTAGAAGGGAGACCTGCATGACGTCGAGCCTGCAGCAAAGCCGCAGCAGCAGCAGGACAACTGCCATCATCACACCACTCCAGGGCTTGAGAGGAAGGCAGGATGTCCACATGCCCCATCGGACTCCAGCAGTCGGGGGACTGGACTCCGGTCCCAGGTGAGTCAGCAGGTGAATCCGCATCGCCCTCGGTCGGGGGGTCTAAGTTGCCAGAGTCATCATCAGGAGTGCCGCAGGGCTCCACATCCATCGGTTCCACCTCGGGCCACACAGCATCCACCAGCGGCGGGACCACCTCAGAACACCAGCCAGCCTCACGTCTGTCCAGCAACCAGGCCTCGCGGAACTCCGCCATGAGGGCTGCCAGCACACCCCGCGTGAGTAGGATCATATCCGGGTTAGTCATCCGTTCTGACAAGCAGGGCAGCCTCCGGGATAAGAGGGTGGTCGGCGATGCGCACGAGGACCTGTGACAGGGTAGCAGTCCAAATCGAGGCAGCAGGCTCCAGAAATGGCCGCCAAGAGCAGGCCGCAACTAGGCCCGAAACCCAGGTCGGTCCCCAACTCCGTCAGGGAACCCCACAAGTCAGCTCAGCACTAGCACCCCAACCTCGGGAGGCTAGGCACCACAGAGAAGGTCTCAAACCAAACGGGGGGACGCAAAATGGTACAAAAACAAGAGGTCAGCCACAGAGCTCAGCAGAATGCGTCCTGTTCCGTTGGTAGTCAGCTCCGCCCCCCGACTTTGATTTTTGAACTGGCCGCCGCACTGCAGGTTACTAACTTTGGGCCAAAGTTAGTAACCTGCAGTGCGGCCCCGGTGGCCGGTTCAAAACTCAAAGTCTTACTTTGGTGACGTTGTCACCCTAAGGGCGGGTGTCACCTGGTGCGGACCGCACCGCCGCGCCCACCTAGCGATGCTAGTGGCTAGTATTCTTTGCTCAGCTTTTACTTCGAATTCTTCTAGCTTCCATGTTGGAAGGCATAGCATTCATGCCATCCCCTGAGGAAGAGCACACAACGTTTCTTGTGCATGCGTTCCTCTTGTTAGCCAATAACTGAATCTTGGGCAGTGTTTTTTGAAAACTATTCCTTCAAATTTTTGGTGGCTTTTGTATTATATTTACTTTTTCTTACAGCCCATATGTCCATACAGGTCCCATTCTTCTTCCCAATCCCCAGGGGTGCCCAGGACCTGTTGGCCACCCTTCCACCTTTACCTCATTAGGCCTAATATTAGGCCCTCAATAAATAGAAGTTGAGCGGGTTAATCAAAAAAAAAAAAAAACGAATTTAAAAAATGGTGTTATTATTTAATGAGTCACTTTCCAAGCCTTGGTCTAGCTGTAGAGGCAACAAAATTTCAGTTGGAGATTTTCTAGATTTAATGATTGCATCAGTTATTCTGACCGGAAGGTGCATAATGTAAATGGCTACTTCCACCTAAAAAACATTGCACGCTTCTTAATCAGGACTCTGCTAAAATGCTCACCCAAGCTCTTATCTCCCGCCTTGACTACTGTAACCTCCTTCTTCCTAGCTTTAAGAGATCCCAGATTCTCCCTCTACAGTCTGTTATGATTGCCTGTGCCAGGCTCATCAACCTCACCTCACGCATCTCATGCACCTCTCCCCTTTGTCAATCTCTACCCTGGCTCCCAGTTTCCTTTTAGAATCCATTTCAAAATACTGGTGCTCATATACAAAGCTCTCCATAACTGTGCCCCGGCCTACATCTCCTCCCTTATTAACAGGTACATCCTGTCCTGGCCATTTCGTTCTACCAATGATCTGATGCTATCAGGTCCACGTACCTGCACCCCAAACTCCCACCTTCAAGACTTCTCCCGAGTTGCCCCCTTCTTTGGAATGCCCACCCCACGCAACATTAGACTCTCCACGTGTCTCCAGTCCTTCAAGAAGTCTCTGAAAACACATTACTTTAGAGAAGCCTATCGGCTCACTCCATAATTCCCAACTGTACATTTCCTGCACCACCTTCCCACCCAGCCCACATGCATCCCGCTACTTCAGGTCCGCTATTTAAACTCACCTAGTGTGTCACCCCTCTCCTCTTAGATTGTAAGCTCTCAAGCAGGGTCCTCTCTCCTACTGTTCTGTGTGTTTAACCTGTAGGTATATTTGTTATTCTCTCACCCATTGTATAACGCTTTTTAAGTACCTGTAACTGTTCTATCAACTTGCTGTTGTCTTCGGCTGAAAAAGTCCATGCCTGCCCCAGTTGATGCTTTGGAGTACTTTTCGGCCAGGAACTTCTTAATATACATCACCCAATCCACACATCACGGATACAATCATTGGCATTGCGAGTGCTAGAAGCACAAATTGATTTTGACCCATGGTTGTTTGTGCTTTCCCACCCCCTGCCGACCCTAAACCCCCATCAGAATAAATGAATAGCAAAGATCATCCTAGAGGCACAGGAGGCCCTGGAAGGCTTTCCCCGGTGAGTGGATGAACTACCTGCTAGAGTCCACAACACTATTCCTGCATACATCAAGGTGTGGGACTATTGACTGATGTCGGGAGAGGCTGGTACCATTAAATCGACAATGGATTAAGACTTTGAGTGCGGAATCTGAGGTATTTAAAGCAGCAATATTTATTAAAAAGTAAAATATTGATATGTTCAGTGACAGTGAGGTCATGTAATTTACTGCCAGGGACACACATTGACTATTCGGACCCTTCATTCATATGTTTTTTTTCCCTGGGGGATGAGCAGGATAATTGACACTTGAATCTTGTCCAATATGTTCTGCTCAGAATGTATCTTTTTGTTTGTTTGTTTTTTGAGCGATAGTTTATAGTGCAGGGCTGAGTAACTTAAGGAGTTAAATAGTGGCTTAATAGTTGTTCTTGTCAATTCTTCTATGTAATAATAATTGTAATTAAAATAAGATGCAAATTTCTCAAAAAGTATCTATTAGTATTTACAGTACAAAAAAAATATGCATTTTCTGGTAACGAACATTCTGTAAATGAGGTTGAAATAGTTTGGCTTCTCGCAGTTCCTTGATTTGGATGGTTCGTCCAACCTGTTCATTTATCTTCTACTGTGATAACATTCAATTTAACCCTTATTGTTGCCATATCGTCGCCTGTCATATGTCGATGACAGCACAGAACTTGTCGGATTTTTCGCACTCAGCCTCTTTCCACGGCACAAAACGTAGGCTTTATTTAAGTGAATCCACTACAACGAATAAAACTATGTATAACATTCAGTTAATCGTGTGCTCGATAACGTAGAGTTTTTGCACGATGTCATGGAAGCTGGGCCTGTCCTCAGCTTTCTTATGCCAGCACTCCATCATCAGCCCATAAATCTGCGGGCTGCAATTTGAAGTTTGCGGCAGTCGATATCCCCGGTCAACCTTCATGGCCACTTCTTGGTTTGTCATGTCTGTAGAAAAGCAGACCGCGTTACTTAGATTTCCCGTTTACTTATGACCAAGCCTGGCCCTAAGCCCAATTTTTTTCCTTTATTTTTATACATGTTTTAGAAGAGAATTTCAAAATAAATTGACGGAAATAATAATGTGATAAAATGTCAAATTCTCATCACGATATACAGGGTTATTCAAAGAGATCCGAATGGCTAGTGAAAGGTAACCGAACGTTGAAATTCAGCGTACAGTTACCTTTCCTGGCCATTCGGCTATTCAGAGTGCAGGCAGTTCGCCAATTGTTAGCGAATTGCCTGCACATATGGTGCCTGTTCGGTGCCTGTTCGAGGGCAGTGAAATCCCCATAGTGAAGCAATGCTTCGTCTATCCAGAGAACACAAACCAGCAGGGAAAGGTTGCTGAAATTCGGTGGTTTCATTCGACAGGTTTATTCAGGCGAATTCCATAGGCTTCAATGTTAAAAATATTCCCGTTTTAATTCAATTTCTAATAAACCGTTTATTATAAAATTCTGCAGTAAAAAAGTCTATTTATAGATTTTTTTACAAACATTTTTTTTCAGTTTTTTCTTAAATAGTTTTTTCTTTTTTCTGTAACAGACCTTTTTATTATCATTCATTGGATCTTATATGTAAATTTCAGACATTTTCGTTAAGTAAAACGCTGTTTGAAAAGAAACTACATTTCAAACATTCAAGCGTACTCCGTTCGTCTGCGGTGTCGGGTTTTTCCGGCGGCTGCTCTGCGCTGTGATCGGCTCCTGCTCAGGTTTCTCCAGCGTGTTCGGCGGGGTCAATCCAGATGTTTTTGCGGGCTTCGGTGAGCGTTAGTCGGGTTTTGCGGTGAGTGTTCGGCAGGTTTGTGGCGGCTTTTCCCTGCACTACGACGGCCCTGTGGTGCTTGCTGTATACACCGCAGGGTCGTCGAAATGGGATCATCAAAACCCACCGAATTGAAGAGAACGAAAAAAAGTCACCGAACGTGCGGTGACTTTTCGATTCTCTTTGAATAACCGTTAGGTTTTTTTTTTATTGTCTCTTATTTTCTCACCTTTGTACGGCATTTGCCCAAACGTGTACACTTCATATACTAGGATTCCAAAAGCCCAAACGTCGGATTTTGTGGAAAATTTGCCGCGTGCAATGGCTTCAGGGGCGGTCCATTTTACCGGGATAGCACGATTCCTCTCCGGAGAATACAGATCATCCTGAAACAGTGCAAGACGTTAATATTTACAGCTTTGCTGACCGGCATGGATTTATTGTAACTGGTGTAGTAATCAAAAGATTATAGTTAGTGCTTAGTTTGTAAATCAGAAGGAGGGGGGAACACAACATGTATATGAGAGTAGAGGGTGACAAGGCGGGCGCAGGTCCCAAACGCATAGAGAATACAGAGCTGAAAATGCCAACTTCCTAATAATTGCATGATCTAAATGTTATGACAATAATTTTACATCATTTTAGGCTCCTCTACAGAAAACATCAATTGCCCACATTATGAAATGCTTAACTGTGACGTCTAACATATGTATATACAGTAGGTAAAGTAGTAATAAAAAAATCAAGCAAATTTCACATTGTTTATGTAAAATGATATAATTCTTTAAATTTTTTTACTTTTGATTTTATACTGGATCCACCATCCTAACAAGTACACAGGCAGTCAAAAACTGCCCCCAAGCTCCCCCACAAATCAAGCTCTGATTATAGCCCCATTAAGATATTTTTTTGCCTCTCACTCTGTAACAAACAAAAACAAGCGATCGGCATGTGTGCGTTTGATCTGCTAAGGCTCGGGTCAGACGAGCGCAGTGATCACGTCCGTGTTGCCGCACATTTTAACGTCCGTGGTAGCATACAATTATGATCAATAGAGACCACACACGAAGTACGTCCGCACAGAAGTGCAGATGCACAACGGACGCGGCAAACGGATGCAAGTTAGGCAAGAACGTAAATCCGCTAGAACGGACACACAGAGTGCGCTGTGTCTGCAGCGTCCGCATAGCTTTCTGTGTGAGTGATGGAACATAGTCAGACGGACTGCATTTTTGACATCCAGCATTTTTGACGGACAAAATGGTTTTCATATTAAATTTATTTTCCCATCTACATCAGTCAAAAAAACGTCAGTCACAAAAACGGACCGTGTGGCCACTACCTTGTCGTCAGTCAGAAAGTATGTCCGTTGTGCACGGATGCACAGTCCGCAGAGAATGCGCTCGCCTGACCCTAGCCTTAAGGTTGGATATCTTTGTTTCTAGAAGCAGAACTCTTTGTTTATCAATATATGCTCTTGAACCCAGGACATACTTGAAAACGAGAGAATTCTCAATGTGTCCTTCCTGGTAAAATACTTTTTTTTATTTATAAATAAAAAGGCAATCTAGTTATAAAACTTCTTGTTACAGTTGTAAACTACCATCCTACCCTGCAGGGGGCAGCGTTTTATGTTCATCCCAGGCTCGTGCTTCAGTGTCATTCGTGCAGGTTCACGGCAGGAGTAAATTTTACACATATCTTTACTAGCATTCTAAGTGCGCTATAAAATTACTTTGCACTGCTACAAAAGTATCAAAAATCTCAAAAGCATTGCATTATTATGTTTGGACTGGTTTCAACTTTCAGATACAATGGATTTTGGGGAATTTGGTTCCCAATGCAGAATACTGACCTTGAGCAACCTCGCCAATCCAAAATCTGCAATTTTACAGACTAGGTCTTCTCCCACCAGTATGTTGCGAGAGGCCAGATCCCGGTGCACTACTTTTTTGGACTCTAGATAAGACATACCTTCTGCAATCTGGCAGATAACGAACAGGAATTCTATATGGCCTAATATCACACCTTCAGGACCTGCCGAGGAAGAGAATGGCAGAGCTGGTCAAACAGAAGAGGATGTATGTTTAGTCTTCTTTTGGACACACAGGTGATATGTTACCTTCCACTAATGCAATTTGATTAATAATCACTTGATGAGATATCGCAGCCATGGCCTACCGCACTCTGGCATTAGGTACCTCCATGTTCTGCTTCCATTTGCGTAGCTTACTGAGGGCCGTGGTGCAACGGTGCAGATTGGCCCTCAGTGGTGATGACTTCACGCAGCTGATTGTGAGCTGAGGGCTGTCCAGTAGTTGGCATGCCACCTCAAATGATAGCAGTTTCTTGAGGGGGGGGGGGGACTACATTTTTTTCTATACCTGAAGCAAATGCCAAAGCACACAAATATATGGAGTGACTCGCTATCAAATGAGTTCAACATCTGATGGACCTGACCGGTGCACTTTAAACCTGGTTATACTGAAGAGCTCTGCGTGAACCAAAACAGTACTTTTTAATATGTATGTAATATGAAAAGGGTCTACTAATTTCTACTTGAGATATTAGGGATTATTCAGAAAGAGCCGATCTTGCCCCGAAATGTCACCATACAGGGAATTTCCCGGTACAGTGACATTTTGGGGCCATTCAGAGAGTAGGCGGTTCACCAAATTTTGGCAAACTGCCAGAAAGTACGGTGCCTGTTCGACGGCAGTGAAATCCCCCATAGAGAAGAAATGGTTAATCTATTCGGAGAACACCGAACAGCAGAGAAAAGTTGCCGAAGTGCCCTGATGTTCGTTGGTTTCATTAGGCAGGTTAATTCAGGCGAACCCCATAGGCTTCGAGGCATTTTCGTTCAGTAGTTATTTTGCAAGCAGCGTTTCTATTCTGACACTTACAAGCGTATTGTTTTTTTAAAAAAAAATTCTTATACCCCTTTCGTCAGCTTGTCAGCATTTTCCAGCGGCTGGTCTGCGTTGTGATCGGCGGCTCGACAGCCCTTTCCAGCGTGTTCTTTGCAGCGGTTCCAGCAGGTGTTCGGCGGGTTTTCCTTGCACTCCGGGGACCCTGTGAATGCTGAATTCACCACAGGGTGGGGAACTTTGATTCCCCGAAGTGCAGAGAAGTGCGGGGAACGAGAGAACACCGAAATGTCAGCAAAATTTCTTTGCTCTCTGAATAACCCCCTTTATTAGGGGGATTGATCAAATAACAGGATTCTGTTGATTAAAATGTCCTGTGTTCCAAGTCAAGTGTGAATTTAGTCCTTGGTAAACATTTCACATCCATCGAGCGTAATGGCTCTGGTAAATTTACCAGGGCTTTGTTAGGTTTTCACAACTCAAAATAACCCTGACCTAGCAAAATTATAGTCCAAAATACTGGGAAAAAAATGAAGTAATTGGAAAAGAAAATGCTGAGCTACACTGACACCAGATCACATTTTATTCATTTTTGTACAAGCACATCCCTGTCTAGCACTGCATAGAGTACGACAGTGTGCACAGCTTGAGCCCTAAACCTGACCACACTCTGGGCACTGGGGCGGTGGAAGAAACAGGAATAGATACCAGAAAAGTAATTGTCTGCAGCATCAACCAACACCACCAACCACCAAAAATAAACCAAATGACTCTCTGGTCTACAGACTACATGAGCGAACTCAACAATGTTGGTTTCAAATTAGCGTCTCCTTATACCAACAGTAAATAGAATGTCAGTGAGAAAGACCAGAACGTAAATTCACTTTATTGTAGGATTTGCAAATAATCAATGGGCCTTGTGTCACTATTCATGTGGACTGACTTGATGCAGATCCCTTTAAGCAGACTTCTAAACCCTCCGATCCTTTGGTGGTCGATATTGTTATCCCTGTATATCTCCGATATGAGTTGGCGAAACGCGTTTCTGGAATACTCGTTACTGAGTTTTTATTTAACGCACGACTCGAGTATTGCTGCCGTTTTCACATCCACCGGAGGAATCTGAGGGCAGAATCAGTGCTCCCTAATTCACTGATCCACTAGAATACCAGGTGTCTAGGTAGAGACCCCAAAATATGTGAGTAATACTCCTTTTTGCTTTTTAGAATTTTTTATTGGGGATAACCTACGCAATTCGAGCGCTAGTCTGTGCTCTCTTTTTCCCTTCCTTTTGGAGTTGCGGTACCCAAGGAAAGAGGAGGAAGTCTGAAAATGAATGTATGCGGAGTGTAATTCTACGAAGTAATACGGATATACCCATTGGACTTTGCTGTATTGTAAAGACGCTTTTAAAGACAATTGTTCCTATGACCACAAGAGGGCACTACACGGCCATGTATGTATTTTAAACGATTGAAAAGAGGAAACTTATTTAATATCGTTGAAATACTTAGATAAAGAATTGTTTGCATTTCCAAACGTACTGATTACCCTGTATTGATTAGGTATTTTCGATAGAACTGTTTATATATTTTTTTGCGTTGTGAGGAAGTCCCCCCCCTCTCCTGTATAGCTCTGTTTGATCTAAGAATGCACCACACGTATACAACACAAGACACCGGCCTAGCACTCTCAGAGTAGGACTGGCATACATGCAGCAATGGTTAATCTTATGAATGGTTTTAGGACAAGCTGGATCAGTACCAGGGGTGGTTCCCAGGCTAGCCGGGACAGCAACAGGAAAGGCACGCAGACAAACTGTGCCAGTATCAGGACGGGCATACACGCAAACCTGACTAGAAACAGAGGGGTTAACAATACCATCTGAATCAGTAACCTTCAGGGCATGCATACAATCTGAGCCAGCATTGGGCAGAGTCCTCATACAATCCGAGTCGTTAATCAGCAGGGTCCTCATACAATCCGAGTCGTTAAACAGCAGGGTCCTCATACAATCCGAGTCGTTAATCAGCATGGTACTCATACAATCCGAGTTGTTAATCAGCAGGGTCCTCATACAATCCGAGTCGTTAATCAGTAGGGTCCTCATACAATCCGAGTCGTTAATCAGCACGGTCCTCATACAATCCGAGTTGTTAATCAGCAGGGTCCTCATACAATCCGAGTCGTTAATCAGTAGGGTCCTCATACAATCCGAGTCGTTAATCAGCACGGTCCTCATACAATCCGAGTTGTTAATCAGTAGGGTCCTCATACAATCCGAGTAGTTAATCAGCAGGGTCCTCATACAATCCGAGTCGTTAATCAGCAGGGTCCTCATACAATCCGAGTCGTTAATCAGCAAGGTCCTCATACAATCCGAGTCAGTAATCAGCAAGGCAATAGAATCAGTGAATCACAAGAGCGATGAAACACTAAGCTCTGCGGGAAGCAACTCCACTGAATACAGATGGCACTGCTGGGTGCCTGGCACCAACCTGAGCAGCCAGAGACCCCCCAGGACCGGAGGACACGACACCTCGTCTTTTCCACCCTGTATAAATATGACTGTATGGTCTCCCGCTTTTCTCCTATAACATTCCCCACCTCTACCCTTACTATAGCTAAATAGAAGAGAAATTATATGAATGGAAAACATTGTACATATACAGAAACATAGACCCTTCACCGGATAGAATCAGGCTATACATCGACAGAAATTGCCAGAAACTGAGGCATAACCCTCTATCTTGAAAAAGAAATAAGAAAAAAATGGATGTAAGTGCAAACTGAAAATTAATTATCTAAAAAAGAAGAAGAAAAAAAATTCAAATGATTATTCTTGAATTTGCAAAAGAAAAAAAATCTTTATTTGGAAAAAAAATCTTCATTCATTTGGACAATGAAGATATTTTTTCTCTGTTTCAAATAATTACATTTGAATTCACTTTTTCATGCTTTTTCTTATTTTGGTTTCAATGGAAACTGAAAACTAAATATTCAAAACTGAAAAATTTGGCAAAAAATCTTTATTTGTGAATTCAAGAACAATTATTTGAAAAAGAAAGAAAAAATATACAGGGCTATTCAGAAAGAGGTGAAAACCTTGAGAATGACTGGAGAGAATTGAAAATTCTAGGTCAAAATAGAAAAAACTAGAAAAATTCTCCCATTTATCTAATTTCCAAATTGGCTATTTGGTCTAGATTGTTCATTCTTCTGGTAATTCTCAAGGTTTTCACCTCTCTCTGAATAGCCCTGATAGGAAAAGAGAGTCCGAAGAACACAAAATAATTATTATAAACAAAGTAACGCTTTGTCCAGCAAAAGGGGAAAACCCATAAATAATCAGCAACAAACCCGAGTACTTTCCAGTGAAAGACTCACCAGGAAAAGTGCATTAAAAGCTGGAAAAGAGCTATCGAAGTCACATTAGTTAGCACCAAAGGCACCAAAATAACAACCCCAGGAGACCTCCGAGTCAATATAAAGGAGAGCATGATAGAAGCCACGAAGAAATATATAATAATAGAAGCCTCAAAGAAATAAATATTATTTTCTTTGTATTGGTCTCCTTTATATTGACTCGGAGGTCTCCTGGGGTTGTTATTTTGGTGCCTTTCGGTATTACAAAATTAGATATATGGCATATTTCTAGACCCCGCTACCCATATGGGTATAGTATTTTTATACTTGGAATTGTTTCTTTTTATGTCCACTCCTACCCCTACAGATATCTTTATAGGAGCATTTACCTGTACCTGAGCAGCCCTGTTTTTATGCAATTTGCTACTAATAAAGTTTTTTTTTTAAGGGGTATGTCTTTTACGGTTACTCCTTTGGGATGTGATCCACTTGGTAGACTGCTACTATCTAATGCAGTTTCGATAGCTCTGTCCCAGCTTTTATTGCACTTTTCCTGGTGAGTCTTTCACTAAAAAAAAACAGAAAAAAAAAACAAAGTAATCTTTATTTTCCAAGTGAAGATTTTTTTATTTTTCAAATAATTACTTTTAAATTCGCACTTACATTCATTCTTTTTGCATCTGCTGCCATGAAGCAACGCCTAGTGTCGCGAATAGACAAGATCTACAAGATCTAATAAATTGCCTTTCAAAATGAAAAATATAAACACACAACCAAATTGCAAAATTTGGACTGGAATAATGAAATTTGGTTCCAAGGTGCTGGTACTGACTTTTCAAAAACTCATTCAGGTTGCCTTTTGTCATGAGCTCGGTGACAATGTACACAGGCTCGTCGGTGGAGCAGATGGCGAGGAGCTGAATCAGGTTGGGATGAGACAAACTCTTCAGGGCAGTCATTTCTTTCTCCATATCACTGTGAATGAGATGTTCTGAAAAGAAAAAAAAAAATCAACAAATACAAACTTGATCACCATTATTTGCCAGTACTCAGGTCATTTTAATGTCTGTGCCTCTAACAGTAGGAAGAAGCTGACACAACTGTTAACAAAATCTGAGAGGTATGTATCTGTCGCCCCTTGATGGACAAATGCATTTTTTTTTACCAGTAACAGTTAAAAGATAATGGGCTATATTACAAAGCTGGTGCTAACTTAACCAGAGCTGTTGTAAACTTACCAGAGCCATTATAGCCTATGGAGGTTTTAAGTTTACGACAGCTCTGGTTAAGTTAGCAGCAACATTGTAATACTGCCCAATAATTTTTCGCAGTCCATAAATCAGCAGCAAAAGTCCTTCTGCATAGTAGCACACCCCTGACTACTAAATGGACAAAGTGATAGGTAATAGCAGTGGACAAATGCGTTTCCTTTTATGAGGCCAGTTTCTTTGTCTTTAAACCTCTTGATGTAGTTTGAATCCTGTGTGGTCTTCTTGCCTCAAAGAGAACACAAGATAGGGGCACAACCTTGGTGCAGCCAGTACAACTGGATGGAGTCTTAGTTAAGATAAAATTGAAAACTCACGTTTTAAGGTGTCACCTCTCGGACACCTGATATGTAGACGACCGGTAATTATTAAGAGGTACCGGATCCGCTCTCCTATGGGGAAATGACAGCAGCGTGTTCTTGCTTCAAAATCACCAGCAGGACAGAAAATAAATTTTAAAAGGGTTTATTAAATAAAAGCAATTAAAAACACTCCTGATACGCATTTCGCGAGTCAATCGCTTCCTCAGTCAGTGTGTATATCATATATATATATACATATATACATATACATACGCACTGACTGAGGAAGCGATTGACTCACGAACCGCGTATCAGGACTAGGGATGTACGTTTTGGGTTTCGGAATTTCGGAATTTTCACGAAATGTCTTCGGATTCGACCGATTTTCCGAATCGGATCGGACCCGAAAACCGACAGATCCGAAAAGGTTTCCGAGCCAAAACGATTTTTTTTTCGGAGTTTTCGAATGGACTTGAAATGTGTCAAATCGAAATTTATTTTCGCTCTATTCATGATTTCGGTTCCATTCGTGATTTCGGTTCCATTTCGATAATTCTGGACATCGTATATTTAACTATTATCGGTTATATCGCTGATTCTGTAAATTTTGTATTTGTAAATGCGTATCACTTGTTTCTTGTTTCCAATGATCCTTGTTGTCGATACGATAATTACGATAATTCCTTCGTAATCGGGTCGGATCCGATTCGTCCGCGGGTCGCGCATGCCATGCACGCGCGTGGATGTCGTAACTTTATTGAGCCAGTTTTGACAACTTTTTTGACAGGCCAAAAAAATTGAAATTATTTATAATTTAACATGGCTGAAAGACGAGACAGTCCCATTCGGACACCTCCTCATCTGCTTCCACCCCAGAGACACCATCCAGGAAGAAGCGGGCCAACAACATGGCATTTGAGGAGGTTGTTGGAGCTGTTCCGCATCTTTGACAAATGAGATTACGACTGCCGTAAGGGCCCTTACGGCAGGAAGAATAACACCCGCAAGGACCGTATCCTTGACAAGCTCCGAACCACCATCCTGGAGTTGTTCGGGAAAGACCGGACGAAGGACCAGCTCCGAAAACGCTGGTCCGACCTCAAGGCATGCGAGCAGGAGCAGCTGAGGCACATCCGTCGCGTCATAGCCAAACGTAAGTGTCATGTTATATTATAAAGCGCTGCGCAGACTGTTGGCGGCGCTATATAAATCCTGTATAATAATAATAATGTGCTTGCATGTGCTAATGTGCACAGAAATACGTTGATTTATCTAGTCCTTTTTTCATGCAATGTGATTGTGTATAGCTTTGCGTTTTCACGACTCGTCATACATGCATTTTTGCCATAGCTCTTCTTTTTTGGGATTTTACGTATTCGTGAAAATTGTGATATTTGATGTATGTAGATGAAGTTACAATGCTGGATTTCTTTTGGCACTGTGTACTGTAGTGTGCTGGGGGGGGTTGTTGTGATTGAGTGATGCATACGAGATGACCCGCAGCTTGCCCAATATTGGCTCCCACCTGCGCATCAACAAAAATCTCTGCGTCTCTGCTAAGTGGTAGGATGGGACATGTAGTTCTTCTGAAAGTGCATCCAAACAGAGCCGCTTTCAATACATCCTCAGCAGCTGCTGAATTGATGCAGCGCAGCAATTCAGTTTGCTACAGCAGTGTCATTGAACGCTTTAGATGCAAATTTCAAAACAAAATGGCGGATTTCTGTTGTTTCTGCTATATCCACAGTTTTATTCGCAGAAACTGAAAGTGAAACTGAGGCTGAGGCATCTATAAAATAACTAAAAGCAGTCAGCACAATGCGTTTTGTACGCACACAACACAAATAATAGTTTTTATTGAATAAACGTAATGTTTACTTATGAAAAAAATATACAATTGAACGGTAATATATGTCTGTGCAGGGGAAATAAATAAATATTTTGTGACTTTAGACCTATGAGATGGGAGTAGTGGTGGGTCAAGCTGGTAGTGCTAGTGGGTAGAGGAGGGGTGTCGCAATACTTTCGGCAATATATTGTATAGATATACCATTTTTTCCAGTCTGCATTATTTACGTGTTATTTTTTGGATTTGGCAGAAGACAGGAAGGCAAAGGCAGCATCTGCCCCGGCGGGCACCAGTGCCCCAGTGGAGGAGGAGAGGGAGCCACGGGCGACCACCAGCGCTGGTATATACTGTTATATTTTGCAACGACTTTTGGTCAAAAACATAAACATTTTTTTTTACTGTACTTTCATTTAATTTTTTTATGTATAGCACAAGAGGAGCAGGAGGAGGAGAGAGGAGCAGGAGGAGGGCGATGATGGAGAGAGGGAGCCGGAGCTGCAGCAAGAGGCCGCGAGTCCAGTTTTTTTTTTTACTGTTGTATTTTGTATCGACTTTTGTTCAAAAATAAATCAGTTTTGTTGTTTACTGTATTTTTTATTTCTTTAATTTCTTAGATATAGCACCGGAAGAGATGCTGACGGTGGTGGTGGAGGAGGAGTCGTCGGAGGAGTCAGAGCCTCAGGAGGCCGCCAGCACTGGTATGTTCTGTTATATTTTTGCAAGACTTTCAGTCAAAAATAGAAACCTGCTTTACTTACTGTATTTTCCTTCTTTCATTTATTGGATATATAGAAGGAGAAGCCAGACCGAGCACTGACAGGTCCAGCGTCAGGATGGAGATCGGCGAGCTACGCCTGGCTGGCGCCAACTTCGATGCCATCCAGGAGTTGCTGCAGGAGTTCAGGCAGCATATTAATAACGCCATTGACATCCTGGAGCGGCAGTAGAGACCAGCCTCCTCCTCCCCTATGAGTATTGTAATGCCATGTGGCATGTTGTAAATAAATTTTATATTTTTTCTATATTTTCCTGTTTGTGTGTGTTGCTTTTCCTTACTTAATAAGTTAATATGTATTGCTTGGTTTCTTTTCCACATTGTTAACATTATATGTACATAAATTTATTGACATTTCTATGGACCCTTTGTCATAAATTTGTCAACATATTTGTGGCCATGAATGTGACTGTGCACATTCTACACTGCCTGCCTGGCCAAAAAATGTCACACACTAACACAACCTTGTTGTACTGCCTTGAGATTTGATTACCGACGTGGCATGGTTTTGTTAAGCTTAGGCGATGTCACAACAACACGGATTTTTGTCCACAGTCACATTCATTGTATAACCAAGAATTTATCAAAAAATATTGATGGCAGCACTGCGTGAAGTCTTCTCCGACACAACCCAAAGATCCTCAGTATGGCTCAGGTCTAGTTTATTTGTCCCTATTTGCAGCTTCACGCAACACCTCCTCCCAGCTACTGTATGAGCTCTCTCTCTCCCACCGCTGCCGCTAAGATGCTGCCCGCCAACATAGTCACGTCTTTGCAGGAAGACCACAGCGTGGGGGAACGGTAGCTGCCGACAGTCCCAAGACCTCGTCACAATGACGTCAGTTCTGGAGTTAACCCCTAACTGCGACCAATGGTGGAGAGAGGGGGTTCCAATGAACCCCCTATCTCCCGATCCATGGCAGCTATCGGTTAATGTTTGGTATCTTTGGATCGACCAGAGCATGGCCTTTCCAACAATGTCAATTTTAATGTGAACAATGATGCTGCACTAAGGATTTTTGTATGGGGTGCGTTTGTCACCCAAAAAAATATAACAAGTCCCCATTTCAATTTTTTTTAACAAACGCAACTCATAAAATATAACCACAAACACTCGCATGTTAAAATGTGAAAAAAATACTTTACACCTTGTAAAACAAACATTGAAAATTCTAATTTTATTGCATTTTTTGTTATAATATACAGACAGGACATGACGCATACATATGATAATGATATATTATGAATCATCTGCCGAGTCTGCCAGAAAGAACAATATATAACATGTCTGGGTCATATTATAAAATAAGGCTTCAAAACGCGTTTAAACAAGAAGAGCGAAACTGTTAAAAATTAGCTCAGCAGCAGACCGCACACAGGCGTGAAGGGAAGCCGTGAAATGCCTCAGCAGCGAAAGGGTTGATTTTTTTTTTGTCTCTTTTAAATCATTTTATTTGTTGTTTTTTTTTTTCGTTTCAGATCATTTTTATCAACTATTTTTCCGTTTTAAAACCTTTTGTTCTGGTTTTTATTTTTAAAGTCAGACCATTCGGGTCAGTTTAGTGTTTTTTAAATCGTTTTGTTAATTTTTTTTTGTTCCTTGGCTTTCATACCATTTTTTTAATGTGATTAAATAAAGTTGTGAAATGTATATTCATAAGAAAAAAAGGATCTTTATTTAATAAAAAAAAAACACGATAGAATCGCCAGAATTATCGTATCGACAGAATGAATTATCGGATCCGAAAAACAAACCAAAAATTTATTATAAAAAAATATATAAAATATAAAAAAAGTAAACCATAGTAGTTTACGTCAAAACGAATAGAGTTAGACACTTTGAAACGAGGAGAAAATTTCCGAAATCACGAAAAGTCGATACAAAAAACGAGCAAAGTGACCCGAAAACACGAAAAATGGTCGATATTCCGAAAAAAAAATGTACACGAAAAACGAGCCGAACCGAACCGAATCGAAACAGAAATCGGTCGAAACGAGCCGAATAGAAAATTTTAAACATCCGAACAAATCGACCCGAATCGAACCGAAAAAAAAAATCGGTGCACAAGCCTAATCAGGACTCAGGAGTGTTTTTAATTGCTTTTATTTAATAAACCCTTTTAAAATTTATTTTCTGTCCTGCTGGTGATTTTGAAGCAAGAACACGCTGCTGTCATTTTCCCATAGGAGAGAGGATCTGGTACCTCTTAATAATTACCGGTCGTCTACATATCAGGTGTCCGAGAGGTGACACCTTAAAACATGAGTTTTAAATTTTATCTTAACTAAGACTCCATCCAGTTGTACTGGCTGCACCAAGGTTGTGCCCCTATCTTGTGTTCTCTTTGAGGCAAGAAGACCACACAGGATTCAAACTACATCAAGAGGTTTAAAGACAAAGAAACTGGCCTCATAAAAGGAAGCGCATTTGTCCACTGCTATTACTTATCACAACTGTTAACAAACCCACTTTTCTTGGTACACTCTAAATTAAACAAGACATAAGGCTATGTTTTCATTGCCTGGCACATACCCTGGAAATGTGAGAGCTTGAACACAAACCTTTTTTGAAGGTCTTTATGGCTACTGGTGTTGTATTTTTCCACACCGCTTTCCAAACTTCGCCGAAAAAACCTTCCCCTAGTTTTGTAACCAGCCTGAACTCTGAGCGAGGTCTTTCCCACTCATCCTGTAAGGAAACCTAAAACAAAACACACAAATAGAGGTGAATAGAACAGATTACAGGACATATGATATGAGTAGGATGATATCTGTGACCTTAGGCCCAGGATTTTCACACATAAGGCCATTTTACATTCATAACACTAACGTTAGCCTTGGTTGCCCTAGCGCGGGTGGACCATATTACTATTTTTTCATTGATATTGAAAAACCCGTTAGCAATTAGGATCTTGTGCTTTTCAGCACGAGCTTACTGTACTTTGCGCTCCCTATGCTTAACATGGGGAGTGCAAAGTGTTAATTAGCCTTAGGATTACAAAGTCCTAGGGCTTCTGCAGAATCAGTCAGCACCAGCTGAAAGTCCACCCCCAAAATCACATACAGGGTTATTCAGAGAGCGGTGAAAAGCAGGAGAATGACTGGAGAATGAAAAATTCTAGGTCAAAATAGCCGATTTGGAAAGTGAGATGAAAGGGAGAATTTTTCTGGTTTGGCTATTTTGACCTAGAATTTTTCATTCTCCAGTCATTCTCCTGTCCTTCTCCTGCTTTTCACGCTCTCTGAATAACCCTGATACTCACCTCTCATCCCGCGGCGAGAACAGCAGCGCCATCCACTTCTTCCTGCTGCCGGGAGCAGAGAGAGACTGGGGAAAAAAGTCCCCCAGTCTCCTCTGCAAATCACTACGCCGACCTGCCAGATCTTGCGAGGCGAGGTCCTGCAGATCATGTGATTGGCAGTGGAAGCCTCAATGGAGTCCTATGGACTCCATGGAGGGGATGCTCGCGGTGCTTAGTGCTGCTGCGAGCATCCTGAGGCTTAACGCCATATTATGGTGCAGGCTGCTGGATTAGTGCCTGCGCTGTAATATCACGCCAAAACTGAGACAATAAGGAGAAACCTGCAGGCGCAGGTTTTTCTCTTTAGTGTCCCCGTTTTAGCGTGATGATTGTAATATAGCCCATATTCTCCTTAACCCCTTAAGGACCAATGGTCTTTAAAGTCAATGTATTTATGACAGAACAGTTCAGTCATTGGTCCTTAAGGGGTTAAAATGAGCTGGAGAGGTACAACGGAGGGGTCTGACATTCCACCAACAAACCGGAATACATCCCATGGCTGGAAAGAACACAAATTTTATACATTGACATTTTACTAGTTGCATTACAGAAGGGTTTACTATGAGAACAGTTCCACCTTTGGTCACAAACACAAATAATAAAGTTGTGTAAAAAGAAGTCATGTCATTAAAAACAGCACACAACAGATTTAATTTCCTATTTTACCAGTGATCTGATAGTGTCAAGTGAGGAATGATGTTTTTGCCTTCTATTTGTGTCCTTCTCCCCTGTCTACAGAATGGTAACGCCACTTTTTAATATCTTTATTAAGACTGGTAAAAGAAAAAAAAATTGACGAACAAATAAAATCGCAGGTAAAGAGTATTTTTAACATTGTACTAACTAGAATCATGAAAACTAGATCTATTGCTTAAAAATGAAATTAGTATCATGGAGACCCCTCCGCCATGTCCACTTCAGTTTATGATGCTAGTTACATATCCCCCAGAAAAGAATGTTTTTATAACATGCAATTTTATTTTGGACATTGTTTTTAATGTCCTTTTTTTTCACACCACTTTACTATTCACAACCTGAAGGTGGTGGCATTCTCATGGGATCGCGTACAGAACTATACAAGTATAGCAAATGATGTAATGAAGTGTGGGGGTGACACTGTCACGTTCCTAGCTGCTGGCGAAGTAAGAAAGCTAAAACCACGCTGCCTCATAGTGCCGAGATTGGCACTAGCCTTCCCAGCGATCCCAGTCTGTCCAGTTAACAGGTGCTTGCTAATACACCTAACGAGCTACCCATAAAAGGAAACCACACCTAGACCTCAATGCTTCTGCGTTGCCAATGATTCTGTGGGCATCCTGAAACTTGTCCTCCAGACCTTTAGGCTTTGTTTATCTGGACTTTGTTTGCCTGCTGCCGACCCAAGACCCCTGGAATTGTACCTGAATTTACTTCTGGATTTGCCCCTCGGATACCGCGCCGGGGAACTTTGCTTTTATCTCTCCAAAACCTACTTTTCTTATAAGGACCCTGTCTAGGCTTTAAGGAAATCTATCGTTGTTGCCAAGAACCATTTATGACCCACTAGGACTCTTGCCTACACCCTTTGCCTGGACTCTTCCCTCAGCACCCTGGACTTTCACCATATCCTCCATACTAGCACTTCAGATTTCAGTCCTATTCTTATTCCATTATTCTGTCTATTATTTCGTTTACCCCTTATTATTTGCCTCTTTGTGTATTCCTTCCAGTGTCAGTAATCAGTCTAATTCCTGTATTATTCCACTGTCTGTCTTTATCCTAAGTACAGTGTTACCTTTGGTCATCCCTTTTCCCATCCTGTCTGTTGCTCAGTGTCCTCAGTTAACCCTATTGCTGTTTATTAATTATCCATTGTCTTCCCTATCTCTCTCTGTCTTGACCAGTCACTTATACTTTACTTATCGCCCTTGTTTCATCCCCTGTGTCTATAAATAAAACCCTTATTACATAGTTACATAGTCTGAAAAAAGACATGCGTCCATCAGGTTCAGCCTTTCTCACATCACCAACTGCTGTTGATTCAAACAAAGACAAAAAACCCAGTCTGAAGCGCTCGCCAATATGCAACATACTGGGAAAATTCCTTCTTGACCCCAGAATGGCGTCAGATTTCTCCTTGGATCAAGAAGCTTTTACCCACCTATTAAATATTATAACCCTTAATATTATGTGTTTTCAGGAAGTCATCCAGTCGTTTTTTAAGTCTGTACAGTCTCTGACCCAACCACCTCAACAGGCAGAGAATTCCACAGCTTTATTGTTCTCACTGTAAAATAACCCTTCCTATGCTTTAGGCTGAATTTCCTTTCCTCCAGTCTAAATGGGTGACCTCGTGTCCTGTGATCATATTATACCTGCCTATCCGCCTTGATCATTACATATTGGGCTCGAACCTACCACCCCGGAACCAGCACTGACAGACACTTTCAGTGGGAAAAATATTGTATCTTTAACCAGGGGACACCGTACTGATTTATAGGTCGTGTGGACTTTGAGTTGGATGATATTGATGGGGAAAATTCCATGAATTTTACAAGACAACTACTGATTTACGAGAGAAAATTACCGTAATAACTGTGATAGTAAGTACTGTTAATACAGCAAACGTCACGCAGGTACGGAAACACAAACTTGCAGCACCCTTAGACTGAGGCTTAAGGTATGATTTTTACCACGTACCCTCTGAGCTCGCTAATTAATATAAATGAAGTCTCGTGGTAATGGGAGTGGCACTGGATCTTCTTGTTGGGTTGGGAACTATGGGAGCTATAACAGTAGACATTTAAGTTTAGGTTAGTAGTCACTGGGATAAGGAAAAGGCTTGGCATAGATGGAATTGCTGTTAGAGATGAGGATTATCATTCAAGTTTCTGTATCATAATTCAAAACTAAAGTTAATTGTAGGAGGATTTGGGATTGTGAGTTTCAGAGTAATTGAGAATATGGGATTTGGGTTTAGAGATTAGGGTTAGGCTAAGGGTTATGGCAGTGCCAGACTAACAGATTTGTGACGCATAAATAGCTGCCCGTGTGGGTGAGCGATCCATGCAAACTTCAAAGCTCTGGCATGGTGCACTACTTGTCCTGGTCATGCCCTGGATCCAGGAAAGCATTGCGAATTGTCAGGCTTTTATCAGGCTACATGGGGCTTTCAATAGTTGCGTCCACAACATGTGAAATACAACATTTGATGCTCTATTGACCAAATGGGTAAGCTGCCATCTTTTGCTGGGCCATTACATACTCAATTTATATTGTGTTTTCAAGAATATACACCTCTGACAGTCAAATTTAGTACCTACATCTTGAAATTCATTAATTGAAGAATAGTCCCCAAAATTTGATACATTATCCTGTGATGACACCTGACACGGCTGACGTAGAGGAGCATTCAGAAGCTTCCAGTTGGTTTTATGGAAGTTGATAAGTTCATGAATGGTGAGAAAGGCTCGTCCTTCCTGGAGAAAAAATTCACCCCGATCAGTTTTTTGGATGAGGAAATGGATCACTTTGTTTTCTTTGCGTACTGTGAGGAAATAGAAAGTACACGCCATAACATTAGACTTTTTTCTCAACCAAGGAAATGCATTAAAAGGATACTATAGTGTGAACATGTAACCCGTCCATTCCTCCCCGTCCGTATTTTTTAAATTTTTTATTTTTAGAATTTTTTCAGCAATACAACATAAGCATATTAGCAGAGTATGATAAAAGAGGAGTATAAAATTATGATGTACAACAAGAACAACAAACGAAATGAGTATGGAAAGTCCAAGAACAGCTATGACAGTCTACACCCAAAAAAACACTATGGGTCTTCCAGAATTAGCAATAATAAGACATGTATCTGTATAAAGAACAGTGTCACAGAGACAGCTAGGGGTGTTGATGGGGGCGGGAGAGAAATATAAAAAGGGGGGGACATTCTTTGTCTCTCTTTCAACCCCACAAGGATCAGAAGGTCATGGAACGGCCACATGGTTGAGTCATCTTAGGCCCTGGATAGGCAGGCAGAGCCACCATGTCCACATGCATGGCACTCCCAAAACGTTGGCTTCCTCCACTGTTGGTACAGAGGGAACTCTCTCCTTACCCCGGATCAGTAGGGCCCCAGGTGCCCGAATCTGTATCGGACTTTGCATTTCCTTATGAGCTCGGTGGAGGATTTAAATCTGCATCTAGCAGCTGAAACCAAAAATTGACAGGTCTCGATAAACTGAGATTGTTGCGCCTTCAGGTTTCAGTGTTGGTATATTCCTCGCAGAATTTAATGTTGTCAAGTAGAATGCAATGTCCTTGGTGAGCGCTAGAATATCATGTGGTGCGTCAGTCAGGTATGTAGCGACCTTTCTCACTCGAAACTCAGAAGTGATGGGGTCAAGCAGCGCTGACACTGTGCTGCCTGGGTCCAAGGATGAAATACTGCCCCCCTAAAAAAAACTTGTGGCGTGTATGAGCCTATCAATGAGTTTCACAGCAATAAAACTCACACTCATACACATCGCACATTACTGTGAGTTTTATTTCTGTGGAGTTGGTGCCACTGAAGCTGTACTAGCGAAACGCGTTTTGGTAAACTTTTACTATTTTATTAATAAATACTTTGCCTGATTTTACACCTATCCTGGGTCCTGGATATTTTCATTTGCCGAGGAGGTGGCTGAGGCTGATAGGTGATCCAGTGCATCTTATGAAGTCACTGGCTGCCTGAACATCTGGTGTCTGATTGATGAGATACCAGCAAATGTGAGTAATATATCTTCTCCCTTTATACACTCCCTGCATATATGATATTACTCTCTGTGAGTTTTGTTTACTCGTTGAGGGCTACAGAGGAGTTCAACATCGTAAGGAACCATGTAGCGAGCCCAAGAGTATACCACGAGGGAGACCTCAATAGGACAAGAAGCACCAACTCCACCACGTTCTCCTTGTACACGGTCACTTCAGTGGTTTGGAGAAGCAGCTGACTCCACAAACTGCAAGACCTATTTCTGAAGTTTATTTGTGAACTTTTATTTTGAATTAATTGCCCTCACTAGCAACCTGGTATATACCTGACAGAACTGAATATAATATTTGCTTCTGTTTGATGCTATTTATTGCTATTTTGCACTGTCTTTTAAACTACATTGTTTTATTGTATACATCACGGTTGCAATCCCAGTCCCACCACCGGGTGGCGCCAGTGGCACAGATTTTACTGTGTTGTGTACGTATGCTTCATATTTGCCAAACCGCTTTCAACATGTAGCAATTCAAGATATTCTACAAAATTAGGGGATTTCTCAGCAGAGGGTGTACTGGTACTAGGTGGGGATCTGAACCTACCCCTTGATCCTCGGGTGGATACTTCTAGGGGTGTCTCCAGTATCCCTCAATCCGTATTGCGTCATGCTAGACGAGGGGTCAGCAACCTTGGCTCCCTGATGTTTTGAGAACTACATCTCCCATGAGGGAAAGGGGGGGTGTGAGGGTCCTGAGGACGAGCAACAGCACTAGTGGCCTGCTCTACGGTGGGGCCTGCTCAGGTATCACAAGGTTTTAGCTTGCTTGTGCCAAAAAGGGTGGCCAGTACTGATTGCCAAGGATGTCATCCCTGTACAAGAGGTGCAGCAACCCCCGACGATCGTTTCAGCCTTGTTAGGCCTCGTCAGGAGGGTATAGCTGACACCCCTCTAGGCACATCAAGCAAGGGGTCCACGGCTGGATGACCCTGCAGACTTACAGTGAGGGAAAGGGGGTTTGTGAGGGTCCTGAGGACGAGCAACAGCACTAGCGGCCTGCCCTAAGGTGGGTGCCCTCTCAGGTCTCACAAGGTTTTAGCTTGCTTGTGCCTAGATGAATGGGGATGAATGCTCCATATGCAAATCAGCCTGCTCTCACCCAAAGAGGCCTAACAAGGCCAAAATGATCATCGGTGGTTCCTGCACACTGCCCTTCAAAGCGGTGCTTGTCTTTTTTTTGTAGACCTTCCCAATCGAGAGGAAGAGGGATCTGAAAGGATCCCCCATCCCTTCAGGCGATCTCCCGGCTTTGCCGGGGGGGGGGGTCGCCTGATAATGACATTGCATTGCATTGCGGGGGTGTCTATAAAAGTGTCGAGGAAGTCAGAACGTCGTGGGACCCTGGACCAGAGTGGGAGGAATCTCTCTGGCCCCCTGCCGAGCGGAAGATGTGTGGGGAACGTTCTCTGCATACAGCGGGAGGCAATGAGGACATTCCCCACACATCTTCCGCAGTGAAAGGGTTAAATTAAAATATCATACTAGGTAAAAATATGTAAAATGGTACTGATACGCGTTTCGCTGTATAGAAGAGAGCTTCCTCAGTCAGTGAGTGTCCTTTTAGTAAAGAGTCTTTTTATACTCTGAATATGTCCTTTGCACCGTTTTGCTGCAAATTACCTACCCATGATTGCTGATTACCATCCTCTGTGTGTAGTATATTGAGGCTTGGAAGGCACCAGATGGAGAGATTTCTGCTTTCAGCTGTGTTCTCCTGGCTGAATAGACTCTGTGTTCCGGTCTCCAACATGGCTGACAATAATAATTTTATAGACAAAAAGAGCTGTCAGCTTCGTCAATGGTTGGACAACATTCCAAGAGGTCAATAAAAAGACGTTTTACTAAAAAGACACTCACTGACTAAGGAAGCTGTCTTCTAAACAGCGAAACACGTATCAGTACCATTTTACATCTCTTTTTACCTAGTATGGTATTTTAATTTGTTAATTTAAATAAAACTATTTTTTAAAAATAGAACGAAGTGTGGTTGCCCATACTCTCTATTAGATACTCACCCACCATCGCTCCAAACCAAGGGTGAAGCCTGGATGCCATGACTGCTCTCTGATGGTTGAAACACTACCAGAAGTGTTTAAGATGAATAAACTAGAACCGACTACAGTGGCTCTAGTCCAGGTGAGCAGAACCTCTTCATGCTCTGGCCTTTACAATGATACTAATCATGACCCTCTGCCTTTTACTGTTCAGGAGATATGGGGGTCCAAAGAACCCCTGTATCTTTTCTATAGCGATTTCCCTGCCCTGTTGGAGGAGGCCCCTTTCTGACTACATCGTGGCCATGTACAATAATGTCAGTGGGCGGGGAGGTCCCGAGGGGATTCCCCCCCGATGGTCTGTCCGCCCCTGCTTGTGGCACCCCCACAGACAAGCGCCCTGTGGCAAGTGTCCCCCCTGCTCTCTCCTATGCCACTGGTCCTATGTGAGGACTTCACAATGGTTTGAGCCCTTATTTGCACTTTTTTCCCTTCCCACTGAGGTTGCTTTGTTTTACCCATACACAATATGTGATACTAAAAGCTGAAGATTGTGTCGAGGTTGCTATTGTTTTTGTATCTGTGTCTTCCCCTCCCCCTTTCCCCCCTTTTCCTCGTGTTATATTGCTTTCCTTTTGTATTTTGAAATATTGATGTCAGAAGCAGTTGTACAGTTATTGTACAGCTTTGTTCATCTCCTTTTAAAGAAAATAAATATTATGGTATTATGTTAAAAAAGAACAACTATGAGGGGCTGTTAATGACATTATCAGGGTTAATCAGAGAGCACCGAAATGTCACCGACATTTTGTGCTCTCTGATTCGCCGCACTTCAGTGAATCTATTTGCTGACCCTGCGATGAATTCAGCATTCGCCACAGGGTCCCCGAAGTGCAGCGAATCGGCCACCTAACGCCGCCATAAATCTGCCGGCTGCCGCTGACATCCTGCCAGACAACCGCCGAAAACCCGCTGCCTGCCACGCCAACCCACCGGACAGCTGCTGCAAACACGCCGATGAGCCACTGAGCACAGCGCCGACTAGCCGCAGACAAAAGCCGACAAGCTGCCAGATGGGTAAGGCTAATGTCAGACGAACGCAGTCTGAGTGCACTCTGTGTGCATGTACAACGGACGTACAGACGTCCACAACAATAAACCTCAATAAACCGTAGAAAGACCCAGTATGGAAGTCATGGTACGATGAAGGGGTCGATGGGCACCTGAAAAAATATCAAGACCCATAAAGTAGCTTCACCTAGAGCCGGATGTGGGCTCAACAGATTGCGAGTCTGATTGTTTTGCACAGATACTGAGAATTTCTGTACCAGACGTCCTGCACAATTGTTGTTTCTCCCTTCTTTTCTGCAGTCCTTTTGAAATATCTCAAGTATAAGGGAAATTATACAAGGATTCCAAGCCTTCCATATAGACATGTATTGCATATTTTCCGCTAACCAGTAGGCTGTGTCTAACTGGCGCTGCGCTGTGATTTGCCTTGCTTAGTATATATGGTGTACTAGCTGGATACCTGTGCTTTGCGACGAAACGTCGGGCTATGCAGGAGATGTTAGGTTCACAATCCGTTGGTTTAGTGGTGGTTGGTGAATGAAACACATGATAATAATAAACCTATCTATTTTATTGTTTATTATTAAGCTCTTTAATCCCACCAGCAACCCTGGGTTTTCTGTCTATGTAGCCGGGCTAATTACTTGCACAGCATAGACTTTCGCTTTGTCCCTCAGATAAATTGCACAGGACCCCCCTGTAAACGGCATTCCTGGTTTCCTTTCTGGTTGGAGGATGACCGGGCTGTCAGGTGAACTGACTCTTGAGCACGCCACATACAACTGGCCATGGAAGAAACAGTCACTCGACAGATGGACACCAGCCACTTTCAACGTCTGTCCCTGTACCTTATTGATGGCGTAGCACACCTTAACAGGAAATTGTAGACATTTTAACTCGAAGTGGTAGTCTGATGGGATTTTCCAGCTTCCCATACTTGTGCTTTCCTAATCGCATCTGTAAATCTTTTCCTGTGTTTTTCCCCTCTTTTCCCTTTAACTGTTGTTCCATTAGAAGGGACAGATCCGTCTGAACTGAGGAGATCAGTGTAAGAAGTGATTTGGGCTGGGACACTATGCAGGAGAAATTTGGTTCACAATCAGTTGGTTCGGTGCTGATGGGTGATTGAAACTCATAAGGGAATATATCCCGCGCCACCTTGATTTCGGAAGCAGTTCCATAGGTGGAAGGTGTGGACATTTTGGTGAGGTAGCTTAGGTTTAGTGCTGTAAGGATCGCCAGGCTGCTCCTGAGTGAAGGAGAGCAACGTTTGCCAGTCAGGCCCCGTTCACACTGTGCGATTTTATCGTGACGTTGCAGCAAAATCCGCGCGACATCACGTTATGTAGCTTCTCCAATGCATTTCAATGGAGCTGTTCACATCTTGCCGCGTGACGTAGCGCGATGTCGCATGTCGTGCGTCGCGGTAGCATGTCGCTGGTACATGACCCTTTTTTTTGCGTTTTGAGATTTGCATTGGTGGTGCTTTGCAAAACCGCGACGTCGAGCGACATTATCGCTCTATGACGCGAATTTGAAAATCTCGCGGAGAATCGCGCGATTTTCAAATCGCACAGTGTGAACAGGGCCTGAACTGAGATAACGGCATGTGAGGCAAGTGGCAGTTGGAACAGCTTTATTTTCAGGTGGGGAGGGGGGGTATAACGCATTAGCATCAGAGCGTGTTAATAACTGATGTTCTGACGGTCATTTAGAAAAATCCTTTCTTAGTGACCACCTAGAAGCCGAGAGGAACATACGTGCCGAATTTCAAGTTTGTAGGCTTTACGGTTCTGAAGATATCGTAATGCCGCGCGAGTGCCATTTCACTTTTATATGTATACTAGCTTTTGCCCGCGGCTTCGCTCGCGTGGATTTTGGGATTTGTTAAAATTGTTTTTAAAAGAAACATGAGTTTTTGTCCAAACTGTACGAAATATAATTTACAGGTTGATGTCTTAAAGTAGTAAGTAATGTTTATTGCAGACGTTAGTCAGGGCGTAATGGCTGCAAAACAAAGTTGTTTCATTCATTTGTGTCCATGAATTTTTTTGTCTTGTAAATACAAACCGACAATGAGACGGACAAAAAAGTTTTAAATTTATTTTGTTTTTTGTCATCTGGAACATAAAAAATAAAACTATTTGAGTACTTATTTATAAACTACATTAGTGGTTCTTCTTTCAGGTGCTTCATAGAGTTAGGTGAGCTCACTCTGGAACAGGCAGCGTAAAACTGCCCATGTGAGAAGCAGACTTCTTTGAGATCAATCCCCGCCACCTTCAAAGTCTGCCACAGAGACGTGTTGATGGTCATCGCAAAACCTTTAGGGTGAACTGAAACGGATATTCTGAAGGTATAAGAGGTATTCGTGGTATGAACACCAACTCCCCAGCCAGATCCGGTTAGTAACATAGCCTTGATCACATTTCTGTGGAGTGTTTGCAATTACTTGCAATCTGGTGCCATTACAGAGCTTAGGTGGGATGAGGTTCTGCAATAATAGCACCGGCTCAGGATTGGGATTCTGATTCTTTGGGAGTCTGATAGCGAGCTTCTCATACAGACCACACAGTGCAGCCAAGGACCCCCTGGCCAAAGACTGGCATACCTCAGCTCCAGTGTCCGCAGGTAACCCAGCAGCTCCTCTGGGCGATGCCTTGTCAGATAACGCATGAGATGACTTTTCCAAGAAGGAAGCTGACCCCTTGCCACCTTAGTGCATCTATGCCACTGATGGGGACATAATGTAACAGAAGTAGCCGCCATCTTGCTCTCCGCAGCCATCTTGAGCAAGGCCAGGATAGACAGAATTGTAAATAGCAAAAATTAGTTGAATTTAGAAGAGTTTGCATAGAAGTCAGACATTCCAGATATTCTCTGGCAGAGCAATTAAATAAGCAAGATCCGGCCAACATAAGCAAAAGTGTCAGCATACTGATTTAGCTACATGAAGGCCACAGAGCCACAGGCAAGAACAAAAGCCCTCGTTAAAACCATCTGTACTCTTATCAGTAACTACGGTAAACAAGCTTATGGAACCAGATAGAGACAGGATCTGGCTGGATGTTAAATTATCCAATTGTCATAATAATTTGTGAAAGCTGCCAATTTACTGCCAGTTTGTAGAATGTCTTTGTATTCAACAAGGGGAAGGTACAAACCCACGTGGGGTGGGCAAGTGTCGCCCATGGGTGGGGGACTGGGATGTACCTGTTTAACCATTCATGTACAAAATGTTATGACCATGTGTTCACGTCACTCAGTCTTTGAGATTCAATCCTGGATGAGAATTGACGTTAAATAAAGTACGCCTTTCCTGAAGAGACTTGTGTCCGAATAGTCATTGTCCGCACCGGGCCGACCTTTCACTCGACAGAACTGAGTGGATTCTGGTAACAATGGAACGCCATGAAGACCTGCAAACATTCAAGCAGGCTTTGGCCGCCTGCTTCAGTTCACCCTAAAGGTTTTGCGATAACCATCAACACGTCTCTGTGGCAGACTTTGAAGGTGGCGGGGATCGATTTCAAAGAAGTCTGCTTCTCACATTGGCAGTTTTACGCTGCCTGTTCCAGAGTGAGCTCACCTAACTCTCTGAAGCACCTGGAAGAACCACTAATGTAGTTTATAAAGAAGTACTCAAATAGTTTTATTTTTTATGTTCCAGATGACAAAAAACAAAATAAATTTTAAGTTTTTTTGTCCGTCTCAATGTCGGTTTGTATTTACAACACAAACAAATTCATGGACGCATATGAATGAAACAACTTTGTTTTGTAGCAATTACGCCCTGACTAATGTCTGCAATAAACATTACTTATTACTTTAAGACATCAACCTATAAATTATATTTTGTACCGTTTGAACAAAAAACTCATATTTCTTTTTTAAAACAATTTTAACAAATCCCGAAATCCACGCGAGCGAAGCCGCGGGCAAAAGCTAGTCTCTTAATAAAGCGTAAAGGACCATTCTGATGATATTCCTGAGGACGCAAGTAGTTATGGGGAAATGCGTAGAGTAATGGAGCGAAGTGTATTATACCTTTTTTAATTCTCAGTTACACTATGCTTATTTTTTTGGCAGCAAGTTTTTGGCAGGTACACCCACAATAGATGAACTCAGCAGGATCCACCAGATACATTAACTTTGATTTTCTAGACCATTTCTTATTTGCCTTTGCACTTTCATATTACAGCGGACCCATAAATGCATTCCAGCTCTATAATGCTTTATCGGCCCCTCTGGGTCAGTTAGAATTTGCTTCACCAATGATGTTGCTTACCAAGCTCACCATAGTTGTATTTTGTTTTTAGTTTCTGTTTACTTTTTGTGCCGGTTTGTCATTTGTGGATAATTTTTTTTAATAATTTCTACAAACCATATTTTAAAAGGGATCTGTTCATTAAGGATAGAATAAAACTTCTCTTTTAGAGTACTCAGCCCAGGATCCATTGTTACATAGGATTATGAATATGAGAAACATTGCTCAGGTTTCGTTTCTCTGTGATTTCTCAGGTGACGCCGGAAGCATAAAGGTGTGTTTAAAGGGAGGAATGCTGATAATTCAAAGGCAAACTGACCTTTAGCATCTCCTCACAAGGTTTCCTTGATAGTTTGTGAAACGAGGTTAGGAAAACGTGCTCAAACACTCCCAGGCAACAAATTATAGCGCCAGCACATAGCGTAGTACAGCAGAGCAGATTCATTAAATGGAATTTAATAGGGAATTTGTTATATTTCCTCTGCTTTATCCAAATGACCTTAATTTATTTGCACAAAGTATACATAAGATAATTAAAACATATATATATATAAATCTATATTTGAATTTACAGACTAGCTGAAACCCCAAAAGGCCACCAAGGGGATAGATTGTCCAGGTGCAATAGGCCAAGACAAAATCTATAACACCAAACTCTGGACACTCAGAGACTAGAAAAATAGATTTAAAAAAAAATCGATGCTTTATTGAAAAATCATTAAAAAATTCCTGTATACATCTTCCAACGTTTCAGCCCGCTCAGAACCTTTCTCAAGGTACCTGTGGAGGTACTGTGGAGCTCTGTGACACCCTCATAAACACTACACATTATGAGGGTGTCACAGAGCCCCACAGTAGTGTGCAGAGTTTATGAGGGTGTTGCAGCCCCACGATAATGTGCAGTCTTTATGAGGGGGTCACAGAGCTCCACAGTAATGTGCAGTGTTTATAAGGGTGTCACAGAGCCCACAATAATGTGCAGTGTTTATAAGGGTGTCACAGAGCCCACAATAATGTGCAGTGTTTATGAGGGTGTCACAGAGCTCCAGAGTAAACACTGTGCATTACTATGGAGCTCTGTGATAACTTCATACTCACCACACATTGCTGTGGCCCTGCGGACTTCTAGATGGCAGCCAGCTCCCGCCGATTGGATCACAGGGCGCGCTGCGTGACGTCTGCCGCCCTATGCCCTGGAGGCAGATTTCACGTGGGGTGCCCTGTGACCTAATCAGAGGGAGCCAGTCGGCCGGCTGTCGGCCACCACTGATGACATCACACAGTGCGCCATCTGACCTAATCAGTGTAAGCCAATGGCTCCCTCTGATTAAGTCATAGGGCTCTTCAGTCAGCCTAGGTTGCCTTACTATGTCGACCGGCAAGAGAGGCTAGCGGCCTACTGGGCAAATGCCCGGTTTTCCCAATGACAAGTCCGAGCCTGCCTCCAACTAACTTTCCTTCAAATAGTTCATATGAACTTAGTTAGGAATTTGTTTTGTCAGAATGGTACAAACAATTCCATTGTGAGTGCAGGGTGTTTGCTTTTTTTTGTCCACTATCTTTTTCTAATTTATTTTTTATACACATTTTGGGGGTTTTCTCCTTCCTCATGCTACCTTTTGCTTGCAATATTGAATGTATATGCTAATATTTTAAATATATATACAATGTCATATAAGAAAATATTTATGGCGGAGGGAAATTTACATTTTCTCAGTTTTATAGCTAGCCAGTGTATGAATTGAATTGTTAATGTGAAATACTATTTTTTTTATGACAGTTTAATTACTAGGATAACTAATAACCTAATAATCTATTACATTAAATAAATAACACATTCACATCTCAACCTATATCCTCCTTCAAATCTCTTATCCTCTGTCAAAAAATTATTAAAAAAATATCCCCATTTACTGTCTGTCCTCTAGTCTACATGTCAATCATCTTTTTTCTAGCTGAGAATTGGAAGGGGATACTGGCCACATCATTGGACAGACCCTGTGTACATCATAGCAGAGTAAGGGGTTGGTTTGGCCCAGGAATCGAGCAACACCTGCGTATTTTGGCACTGCGATTGATGGAACAAAAACAAACTTATGGCTGAAAAATTGTTCGCCACATGGTTCATCTTTGGTTAGTTTCACCAATGTGGCCGTTAGTTTTCTTGTGATTAATACCATCACTTATATAGCGCTTTTCACTAACCAATGGGAACATGATACCACTAAACTAGCATTGGAACGGAAATAAGAGGTGTAGACTCAACTCCAGTCCTCAGGACCCACTAACAGGCCAGATTTTAAGGATCACCTTGGGGAAATGCAAACTGAATCCTGCAATCACTGAGCAACAAAAAACCATATAAACATATCACCTGTGCTGTGCTTCAGATAGCTGGTAAACCTGGCCTGTATTGGTCCTGAGGAGTTGAGAAACACTGGTGTAGAGTAGGGATGGGCTGCCGGTTGGAATCGGTTTGATGTTCGCATCGAACATCGGCCGTTCGAAAGTTCGCGAACTTCGAACTTTTCAGGCCGTTCGCAAAAAGTTCGAAAAAAATAATAATTTTGAAATATTTTCATAAAATGCTTAAAAAATCCTAAAAATCTAAAAATAAAGAGACTCTTTACTGCAGAATATTATAAGCAACGGTTTATTAGATATTGAATTAAAATGGAAATATTTTTAACATTGAAGCCTATGGGATAAAACAATCTTGTTGCTAAACATCAGGCAGACGAGGCGATCTAATCAGGCACTGTAGAGGGCAGCCCGCCGGGGCCTCCCAAGGATCCCTTGAGGAGCATGTGGCCGCCGGATGACAGAGCTGCGACTGTGCGGGCAGGCCGCCCGGGTGCATGTGGCAGTGCATGTGGCAGAGAGGTGACGCAGGGAGGGAGCCACTGCACCTGTGGCCACGGCAGACCCCCCCACAACCAGGATCCAGGGAGCCTCCACTGACTGACCACCAGGCTAAGGTAAGGCGACACATTTATTCCTGGATCCACCAACAAGCGCAGCCTCCTGTCTCCCACGCTGTTAGACGCTGCATACACCGCACCGCTGTGTGCAGCTTCTGAGAAGATACGCTATTAGTGTAGAGGGAGCGATGCAAAATGCGCAGCCGGCTTTCTCGCTACACTAATAGCATATCTTCTCAGAAGCTGCACACAACGCGCCAGTTAAAGCTAGCGTCAGACTGTAGAGGTGCTGCGCGGCAGTGTGAGGATTCATATGCTGCATTAATTATTCTTCTTACAAATTTGGTTACTTAACCCGTTTGCATTTGGATTGTAATATTGTGACATCCTGGGCCCCGGGTGAGATCGGGGGGCCCCCGGACGCATGGTGCCGCCAGTTTGCCAAATGCCAGGAGCTCCGGTGGCAACCGGTGCAGCTGTGAGTGATCAGGGGGCAGGGCGCGGCGTGATGACGTGGAGCCGCCTGGACCTTTAAATCAGGAGCGCGCACTTCCACCTCGCCTTGCCGCGGAGTTTCATTCCCGCATCGCTAGCTTACCGAATCAGTTTGAATACTTCTTACTTACCCTACTTGTTCTGAGGACCCGATCTGTTGCTGGCTTTGCCTGACATTTGACTATTCTCTCTGTTCTGTTTGCCTCCTACTGGTGTGCGCCGATTCTCACCATATACAGTAGCGCAGTACAAGTGCCTAAACGCTGCTGACCCGGTTTTGTTATAACAACTACTCTCACTCTGCGCCCCTGTCTGGTGTATTCCGCTGCTTGTTACTGCTGGTGCGCTTCCATCCTGCCATGTACTATAGCGCAGTACAAACATATAATGATCTCAGTCTGTGGTGTATATTGTTGGTGCTGTCTGCCTGGCCTGTGTGGCTGCTAGAGGCTAGGTTTAGTGGTCCTGAGTCCCGACCATCCTAAGGATCGGAGGGTTAGAGGTCTGTTACCAGGGATCCTACCAGGTCTGTCCTGGGGTATCGTTACAAATATGCGGTGAACGCCGCAGCAAATGTTAATGCTCACGCAAGTGAGCGTTAACGTTTGCGTTAAGATCGTAATTTTTCCCACTCGTTGTTGCTCAAACATTTCTCATGGCTTCAAATCACGTTTAAACAGGAGTAAAAGTGGTAAAAATTAGCTAAGCGCACAGCGGTGAAATGGCTCAAAAAAACTTTTTGGGTTAAAAATGCCTTTTTTTTTAAATTTGTTTTTTATTGTTTCCTGTACCCCAGGGCAGTACCCGGACCCCATACACCTTTTATGACCAATATCTTGCATATATGCCCTCTTGGAGGGCACCTTAATTTTCGAAACGTTCAAGTCCCATTGACTTGCATTGTGTTTGAATCGTGTTCGCGTTCGAATTCGAACCTTTTCAAATGTTCGAGTTCGAATGCGAACTGAACACGGGGGTGTTCGGCCCATCCCTGGTGTAGAGGGCCCTGCTCATAGGAGCTTACAGTCTAGAGGAATACAGGTGGAGGAAGACTTGAGACATTTTATTGATCATCAAGATCAGTAGCGTCAGTGGCTTAGGAGTGGCGGGGGGCATGGAAATGGCATCTATAATGACGTGGGGTAGGTGAGGAGAGGGATAAGATGGCATCAGTAATGTGATATGCTAATCTAAAGAGAGGCCCAAAATTCGGTCGAATTGTGGTTGTTCAAAATACAAACAACTACAATAAATAAATAATATACACCCCCTGGCCACTTTATTAGGTACACCTGTTCAATTGCTTATTAACACAAATAGCTAATTAGCCAATCACATGGCAGAAACTCAATGCATTTAGGCATCTGGACGTGGTGAAGACGACTTGCTGAAGTTCAAACCGAGGATCAAAATGGGAAAGAAAGGGGTTTTAAGTGACTTTGAATGTGGCATGGTTGTTGGTGCCAGATGGGCTGGTCTGAGTATTTCAAGAACTGCGGATCTACTGGGATTTTCACGAACAAACATCTGTAGGGTTTACAGAGAATGGTTCGAAAAAGAGAAAATATCCAGTGAGCAGCAGTTGTGTGGACAAAAATGCCTGGTTGATGTCAGAGGAGAATGGGCAGACTGGTTCAAGATGATAGAAAGGCAACAGTAACGCAAATAACCACTCGTTACAACCAAGGTATGCAGAATACCATCTCTGAACACACAACACGTCGAACCTTGAAGCAGATGGGCTACAGCAGCAGAAGGCTACAGCAGCAGAAGACCACACAAGGTGCCACTCCTGCCAGCTAAGAACAGGAAATGGAGGCTACAATTCACACAGGCTCACCAAAGTTGGACAATAGTAGATTAGGAAAACATTGCCTGGTCTGACGAGTCTCGACTTCAGCTGCGACATTCAGATGGTAGGGTCAGAATTTGGCTTAAACAACATGAAAGCATGGATCCATCCTGCCTTGTATCAATGGTTCAGGCTGGTGTGGGGATATATTCTTGGCACACTATGGGTCCCTTAGTACCAATGGAGCATCATTTAAACACCACTGTCTACCTGAGTAATGTTGCTGACCATGTCCATCCCTTTATGATCACAGTGTACCTGTCTTCTGATGGCTACCTCCAGCAAGATAATACACCATGTCACAAAGCTCAAATCATCTCAAACTGGTTTCTTGAACCTGACAATGAGTTCACTGTACTCCAATGGCTCCACAGTCACCAGATCTCAATCCAATAGAGCATCTTTGGGATGTGGTGGAACAGGAGATTTGCATCTTGGATGTACAGCCGACAAATCTGCAGCAACTGTGTGATGCTATCATGTCAATATGGGCCAAAATCTCTGAGGAATGTTTCCAACACCTTGTTGAATCTATGCCACGAAGAATTAAGACAGTTCAGAAGGCAAAAGAGGGTCCAACCCAGTACTAGCAAAATATACCTATTTTAGAGAAAGTGATAATAAATTAACCAGATACATGTGCTCTGTGGTCCTACAGAGGATCAATCACTAGCATCAGTTCTTAAACACTTCCACTTAGGTCAATCATAATGTACTTTTGAATTTCTCATGTTGTATGGAGGGTTTTGGAACAATCTATTCCTGCTTTCAGTAAAATGTAACAAAGCATATCCATTCATACTCCAGTAACATGTACACAAGAAAGGCCCATAAATCCCAGTCAAGCTTTGGTTAGCAGAGAATAACTAGAGAGGAAAGCATCGTCAATCCTGCTCTCCAATGGGAATTTAAGGTTACACATATGAAGCAAATCGCTGTTACAAACATGAATTGAGGGAAGAATTCAAAGTATCACGTAATCCCCTAATTGCAAGATGAACTTACCAGACAACGAATACAGTCCAGGTTTGCTGTCACTTGGTCGGATCAGGTATGAGCCAGAGGCATTAAGGGGTGTGAGCAGGAGACTCTCTGCTTCCAGGCGATTTTCCACATTCATGAAACCCCTGTAACAAGAGAGAAGGGATTTTGTGGAATCAAATTGTGAACAATCAAGCTGAATTGGCAGGCTCTGAAGCTTTTCGAGGTATGGATATGTCTTTGCCCATTGCAGTTCCTCATGGTCTTTGGGGGACCATGGCCAAGTCTGATGGTAAATAGACAGGTCTTGAGGTAATGGGCTAATCTCAAGATGAGTGGAAACACCCATAGGGTCTTTGAGAGCAATGGCAATTTGAGAGAAGACAGGGCAGACTCTAGACGTCTTGGGAATGGAACAATTGTCAAGGTAAAAGGTCAAGCTTTCAGGGTTATAGGTGGAATGTGTGACTCTTGAGAGATTTGGGCAAACTGTGAGGGTCTTGGGATAAGGATGCAGATTCTCTAGGTGAATGGACAGGGTCTTGTAGGGGTAATGGGTAAATCGCAAGATGAATGGGCATGGTCAACGCTAAGGGTCAGATTTCTCCTTGGGCTGGGCAGTATTTATCCATATACTAAATATTAAAACCCTTAATATTATGGTTTTGCAGGAAGTTATCCAGCCGTTGTTTAAAAGTCTGTACAGACTCTGACCCAAGCACCTCAACAGGCAGAGAATTCCACAGCTTTATTGTTCTCACTGTAAAATAACCCTTCCTATGCTTTAGGCTGAATTTCCTTTCCTTCAGCCTAAATGGGTGACCTTGTGTCCTGTGTATAGTCCTATTAACGAATAGGTTTCCAGGTTTCACTTTTTCTTTCTGGGTGAAAACTGATGGGTGGCTGCTAGCAACCCACAAGCAGGATGACCTGAGCCTCTGATTAAAAGGAGGATACTACATCACACCAGCTTGTCACAAGGAGGACAAGAGAAGCAGAAGATGCTTTTTACTATAGCATTATTGTGGATGTGACTCATAAGATAAATGATACCGTCCCCTGGACCTGGGTCCTCATCTCCGAACGTGAATTTAAGTATTATTTCTTTATTAAATTATAGTCAAAAAGGTGGAACAGTAAAATACTGTGTGGGACTGTTACCCTTCTATGGGCACTAGCTTTCAGATGTGTAAGCGTTACCGCCAGGATAAGTGCCTTGCATGGCCCCCATATTACCTTCCTGACGCTACCCTGTAAGAAATCACAGCGCATCAGTTTTTTCACTAGTTTACATGAGGTTACTGTACTTAGCACCTTCTATACTTAACATGGGGAGCACAATCATTAATTACGGTTTCGATAAGTAAGGTATTACAAAGTGCTAGAGCTAGTTACCACAGGGACGCACAAGGCAAAATTTTAACTATCCAGACACAGGTTTCGGGGGGGGGGCACTCTACCAGTTTTGGTTAAGAGCTGGTGCTGGGTTTGCAGTGACAGGCAGAGACGCGCCGAATCGCAAGCTGTGCTCGTTACACTCACTCTCCACAGAACATTGCACAGGATCTGTCCTCATGTGCCTCCATACGGCCCAGGGTACCGCCCTCCCAGCACATACCCTTTTAAGCTATGCAGGGTAGGGTAACCCAGGTGTGGGCTTCCCTTTGCACCCTTTCCATGCTGGCAGGACACACATGGCACCCCATCTGCGCAGCCCTGTGAACCCTTTTCATACCAGGGGCCCAGTGTAACCCCCCTCCCAGCTCACATGTAATATATTGCCCCAGCTCTCATGGATATATTACCCCAGCTCACATTTTATATATATTGCCCCAGCTCACATTTTATATATATTGCCCCAGCCCAGCTCACACATGGATATATATTGCCCCAGCTCACACATGGATATATAGTGCCCCAGCTCACACATGGATATATATTGCCCCAGCTCACACATGGATATATATTGCCCCAGCTCACACATGGATATATATTGCCCCAGCTCACATGGATATATAGTGCCCCAGCTCACATGGATATATATAGGCCCAGCTCACATGGATATATATATAGTGCCCAGCTCATATGGATATATATAGGCCCAGCTCACATGGATATATATAGTGCCTAGCTCACATGGATGTATAGGCCCAGCTCACATGGATATATAGGCCCAGCTCACATGGATATATAGGCCCAGCTCACATGGATATAAAGGCCGAGCTCACATGGATATATAGTGCCCAGCTCACATGGATATATATAGGCACAGCTCACATGAATATATATATAGGCCCAGCTCACATGGATATATATAGGCACAGCTCACATGGATATTTATAGGCACAGCTCACATGGATATATATAGGTCCAGCTCACATGGATATATATAGTGCCCAGCTCGCATGGATATATAGGCCCAGCTCACATGGATACATAGTGCCCAGCTCACATGGATATATATAGGCCCAGCTCACATGGATATATATAGTGCCCAGCTCACATTTTATTTTATATATATTGCCCCCAGCTCACGTGGTCCCAATCGGTCTCCTGCCGTCTGTAGTGCCAGACCAGGCCCCGAGCGCTTCTCACTGTGCGAGCGGCCGCCGGCATCAAGCTCTGCCCCTCACCTGTGTGCGAACCATGCACAAGCTGCGCTCTCGCAAGATCCCGGTAGTTAACTCCGTGATCTCGCGAGATCGCAGCTCTGGTGGTTCCCAGGCGAGCGGCCGAACTTGATGCCGTCGGCCGCTCGCACAGTGAGAAGCACTTGGGAATACTTTCTCGATCTAAATGATTCTGCAAATGCAGAATCTAGCACCGCTAACCCCTCCAATAGATCTCTCATCCAGCAGTGGATCCATCCAGCGGAATGGTGGCCTGATCCGCGGCTGCTGTTTGCTGGAAGCAGAGTGAGACTGGGAAGAAATAGATCTCAGTCTCTCTCCGCAATCACTCCGTGGTGTTGCAAGATTGCGAAGGGCTTGTTGCCTGGCAACGCAAGTCCTATGGACTCCAGGAGATGACACTCACGGCGATGTAGAAGCGCTACCGCGAGTATCCCAGCGGTTAGCGCTGTGGTCTGGGGCGAGCTGCTGAGCTAGCGCCTGCCCTGGAATATCAGATTTTCCCGGTTAGCAACCCCATTTTAGCGTTCACTAGGGGATGGTGCCCTATATGAGTTTTTCTAAAATGTTCCTTGGTAGAACTGTCACTCATTGGTTAGACTAAATTATATTGGATCGCTTTAATGCTCTCTGTGCACCGCTAAAGATTATTTATTTTGGTTTTTAGGTGGTTTTGGTTTAAGTTTCCCAATACTTTTTGCCTCACTTCTAGGCCGCACTATTTTCTTTATCTGTATTAATATTATCCTACTATCTAAGTGCCAATAGAATATGCACTTATCTTTAGGGAGATTATAAGAGAGTGGATAAATTGCTTGGTGGTGCTAGCAGTCAGAAATGGATGAATTTTGGCAAATTGTGGAGGTGATTGCGGCAAGATGAGGAGAGTGATTGGATTTGGGGGCTGAAGGAAAGGCTGGAGTAAAGAGTCACTCCGAGGCAGCGGACATGGGAGGAAGGAAGGATAGTGAGCCCGTCAACCGTTACAGAAAAGTCAGACATTGGTGTGTCGTTGGGGCGCGGTGGGGGGTTAAAAGGAGCTCAGATTTAGACATTAATCTTCAGGTAGTGAGAGGCTATCCAGCAAGAGATACCAGACAAACAGTCACTAACGTGAGAGAGAACAGAGGGAGAGAGATCGGGAGTGGAGAGCTAGATTTGGGTGTACAGTACTATTAAACTATGGTGAAGTCAGCATTTAGGGAACTGCCATACTGTTCGCTATTTTTTCCCTCTGTAATTTCTGCTGAAATTGTCTAGTGTAGTTTTCAATGGGGTTTCCACAGTTCCTTTCACCGTAGTTTCAGTGACGGTTGTCCAGCGTTGTGTTTACTTTTATTTCTACCAGAGTTCAATGCAGATCACCACTTTATAAATCACTGAGGTATATTCCCCAGCGATACACACAATGGCAAAACAATGCTGAATGGAAAATAGCCACAGCTTACTCATTTTACAGAAGAAAAACCAGTGGCACCAATTTTCACCTTTGTTTGCAGAACTTTCACCTACTGTCGAAGAATTTTCCTTCTCTGGATAGACAAAGATAACCGTAGGTACAGTAATGGTGTTGCAAACGACAGTAAAAATAAATGGTGAATATCTGCAGTATGTGAATTACCCATATAGTTTGTATCGGCTGTTCATATTGGTAACAAGAAAAAACCCCAATAAAGGAATAATGGATGACTGTGGCACTTACTGTTCGGAGACAGCATCAGAGTGGATGGGGTTCTGTATGAAAGTCACATAGTTTGCAGGAACCATGCCAACCTCCATCGTGCCTGTTAACTTTCTCACTATAACATAGTCCCCATCTTCCTTGATCTTGCACAGTTCTTCACCTTCATACACGCTCAGCTCTTCGGTGCTACGGGCAGTGAAATCATAGAGGGCTTTCAGGAGGTCTGCTTTGGGCCGATACTCCTGCATCTGACTCCCCACTGTCACAATCATTTCCTGCGGGTTTTCAACCTCAGGCCAAATTTTGACCCAGAGGCAATGGAAGCAGCTCATGTTCTTTTTAACGAAGGACTCCATGGTTTGAGTGGGCAGGTGCCACCACCATCATCTGCCTCTACCAACCTCAGGCAGACGGCAGCATGCTTGACCAGGTGGTTTGTCACACTCCTCACCTCTCCAGTAGCCAACAACAAAGTGACTGGAAAATTAATACCTGCCGACTTCCTGCTCACCTGAACTGTGTAAACAAAAAGCAAAAGTTTACGTCTCAGCAGGGGAAGAGAAAAAGGCAGGAATGCGGCTAAACCAGTCACAATGCACAGTCACAGCTAGGACAGTCCTGCAAACATCAGCTCAACCTGCCTCCCATTTCTCACTAGACGAAAGGCACACACACACACCTCAGAATTTTGTGTTCTGCATTACTAGCCAGAATAAAGTGTTACTCGCCACAATGATTCCACTTATTTTAACTGTTGAATTCCACAAGGTAATGCCTATCACCTTTTGCTGTAACCAGTCATTGCACCCCTGAACCCATTCATGCCCTTCTAATGCTGGCTCTGCACCCCCCGACCTGTCCCTGTACCCTTGAACCTGGTGCACACAAAAAACGTTGCAGGATAACACAGTTGGGTATAGCAATAGGTATCTTAAAAGCGGTCCCTCTGGATGGCCCCTCCTCTTCAACCACTTCTAGACTAAAAATATACAGAAAAAGGAACGGAAAGAAAAAGGCCAATGAGGTACTTTAATAAGGATTTAACCCTCGAAATTTATACTACACAGAAAAACACATACTGAACATATGTCCGGAAAGAGAAGTACCATAAGTATTCCGTACAAGGCTCAGGAGGAACCAGAAATGATATAGTTTATTGAAACGATCGATTCAAAAATAATAAGGAGGAACATCTTAAAAAAACATATACAGGGTAATTCAAAGAGCTCCGAATTGCTTGAAAAAGGTAACCGAACGCTGAAAATCAGCGTTCGGTTACCTTTCTTGGCCATTCGGCTATTCAGAGAGCAGGCAATTCGCCAAATCCTGGCGAATTGCCTGCACATACGGTGCCTGTTCGGTGCCTGTTCAAGGGCAGTGAAAACCCCATGAAAAAGCACTGCTTCGGCTATTCAGAGAACACAAACCAGCAGTGAAAAGTTCCTGAAATGCCCTGCCATTCGGTGGTTTAATTCGGCAAGTTGATTCAGGAGAATCCCATAGGCTTCAAAGTTAAAAATATTCCCGTTTTAATTCAATATCTAATAAACCGTTTATTAAAAAATTCTGCAGTAAAGAGTCTCTCTAACTATAGATTTCTTAGGATATTTTAAGCATTTTTCTTAATTTTTTTTTTTTTAAAAGGTCTTATTTTTTTCTGTAACAGACCTTTTTATTATCATTCCCTGGACCTCATATGTAAATTTCAGACATTTTCGCTAAGTAGTTTCTTTGCAAATAGCGTTTCACTTTTCAAACATTCAAGCAAACTGTTTTCCGAATTTATTCACTTCACTCATCTGCGGTGTCGGCTTTTTCCGGCGGCTTCACTGCGTGTGACCGGCTCCTGCTCGGGTTTTACTGTGGTTTTCGGCGGGTTAATCCAGATGTTTTTGCGGGTTTTTGGCGTGCATTCGCCGGGTTTTGCAGTCAGTTTTCGTCTGGTTTGCGGTAGCTTTTCCCTGCAATTCAGGGAACCTGTAGTGCTTGCTGAATACACTGCAGGGTCGCCGAAATGGTTAGACTAATCTTTAATTGCCATTAATCAGAGTAATGCTTGTGTTTCCCGCCTTTCTGATATCGCACTGTGCAGAGTTGAAAGTTCCATTTACATGTGTGCTTATCTATATTGCTTGCACTCCGTAAAAGATCACTTTAACCCCTTCACTGATGAGGCATTTCACCAATCTGTGCTGAGCTAATTTTTACCGCTTTTGCTCATCATGTTTAATCGCGACTTGAAGCCACACTTTATTATATCGTTCTTTCCGGCAGATTCATAATATATCATTATTATAACAAAAAATGCAATAAAATTAGAATTTTTAATCATCTATTTTTTCCCACATGAGCATTTGCGGTTATATTTTCTACGGGGTGCACTTGTAGAAAAATTAGAAACGGGGATTCGTTACATTTTTTGGGGGGGAATTACGTGATTTTTAGCAAACGCACCCCATAGAAAAAAAATCATTAGTGCAGCATCATTGTTCACATTATAATTGAAATGTGAACAATATTGCTGCATTAATAAACAACACACACAAAAAAAACATGTTTTTATTTATATATTTTTTATTTTGTTTAATTTGTTTTTACTTTGATATCATTTGATAGGCCATGCTCAGGCCTTTCGAATGACACCCTCCATGACCCCCTAGCCACGGTTCTGGAGATATTGGGGTTCAAAAGGAACCCCGTATCTCCACCAGGGGATTTCCTTCGGAAATCCCCGGGCAGCTAGGGGTTCCCCGGCTATCTGACATCATGGCGCTATGCGTGATACGTCAGGAGGCGAGGGGGAACCCGGAGGTGGAGATGTCCAAGATGGCGGCCCCCACCGGTGTTATATCGCGCCGAACGACGCTGGATCGCGATCTGGTATGTAAGGGGTTAAAAAAAAAAAAAAAGGCACCCTTCAAAGTGGTGCCTTCTTTTATTTTATTTTTTACTTTAAACCCTCCCGATCGGGAGGGAGAGGGATCCAAATGGATCCCACCCCCTCCCTTTTAGGCGATCTCCCGGCATTGCCGGGGGGTGGGCACCTGCAAATGATGTCATCGCGCATGGCGCGATGATGTCAGACGTCGGGGGCCGGCCTATATTCAGCGTCTGGCTTCCCTGAAGCCAGAGCGCCACGGGACCCCGGAGAAAGGTGAGTATCTCCGCCGGGGCTCCCGCTTGCGAGTGACATGTGGGGAACGTCCTCCGCTTATAGCGGAAGTAAATGAAGACGTTCCCCAAACGTCATCCGCAGCGAAGGGGTTAAAAATCTATCGAGGTGTGCTGGTGTGCTGTGGATTTTCCATTGCGGCATATTACAGCGGTGAGACCGAAGTTCCGGGGTATACAGCGGCTCCTTCGGGTGTGAGCACTACATTGAAATCACCATGTGCAAGATCAGCGGCTTCAGTAAGCTGATTACCGCCGTTTCATAAATCATTATATGATTTTTTTTAAGATGTTCATTATTTTTGAATCGATGTGTCAATAAACTATATAATTTCTGGTTCCCCGAGCCTTGTACGGAATACGTATGGTACTTATCTAAAAGTTCCCCACCCTACGGTGTATTCAGCATTTTTAACATTGAAGCCTATGGGATTTGTCTGAATAAACCTGCCGAATGAAAACAACCAACAGTAGGGCATTTCTGCAACTTTTCACTGCTGTTCAGTGTTCTCCTAATAAATTAACCATTGCTTCTCTATGGGGGATTTCACTGCCCTCAAACATCACCGTACGTGCAGGCAATTTGCCAAAATTTGGCGAACTGCCTGCTCTCTGAATATTTTATTTATTTATAAATGATTTTACCAGGAAGGATACATTGAGATTTCTCTCGTTTTCAAGTATGTCCTGGGTTCAAGAATAGCCGAATGACCCCCAAAATTTCCCCGAAAGCAGAATTTCAGTGTCTGGTTACATTCTGGACCTCTATGAATAACCCCTTATGTATAGCTTTATTTACTTACAGGGTTATTCAGAGAAAGGTGAAAACCAGGAGAACTAGCAGGAGAGAAGAAAAATCTAGCCCAAATAGCCGATTTGAAAAAGTGAGATAAACGGGAGAATTTTTCTGGTTTGGCTATTTTGACTTAGGAGAATGACTTGAGAAGTGAAAATTCTGTGTGTCACCTTTCTGTGAATAGACCTGTAAGTGTAATGGTTCTACCAGGTTATTGCATTTACAAGCCCTATGTGCTTAATTTTCATAACATTTTAAAAAAATAATACTGTCTTTCTTGATTGTAAGAAACACCTTCACCCTCAAATAAACATCTTTGAAAACGGTTGTGAAGTGCGGGTGACAAAAAAAAAAAAAAAAATACAGGAAAATGACAAATTCTAAAAAGGCGCACCCCACTTTCCAAGACCCTACTAGACAGGCTAGACACATGAATTCATGGTAAAAATAAAATATAACCTTTATTGTAACCATTAAAAAGAATTGTCAGCTAAAAAATATAACACAACACACTTACAGGGTTATCCAAAGAGATTCGAAAAGTCACCGCACGTTCGGTGACTTTTCGTTCTCTTCAATTCGGTTCGTGTTGCCGATCCCATTTCGGTGACCCTGCGGTGTATTCAGCAAGCACCACAGGGTCCCCGAATTGCAAGGAAAAGCTACCGCAAACCTGACGAAAACTAACCGCAAAACCTGCCGAATGCACACCGCAAAAACATCTGGATTAACCCGTCGAAGACGCCGGAAAAACCCGAGCAGGAGCCGATCACACGCAGCGAAGCCGCCGGAAAAAGCCGAGAAAAAGCCGACACCGCAGACAGAGGGAGGTGGATAAATTAGCAAAACAGTTTGTATGAATGTATGAAAGTGAAAAGCTGTTTGCAAAGAAACTACTGAGTGAAAATGTCTGAAATTTACATATGAGGTCCAATGAATGATAGTAAACTTACAAAAAAAATAATAAATAAATAAATTCAGAAAAATCCTTAAAATATCCTAAAAAAAATCTATAAATAAAGAGACTCTTTACTGCAGAATTTTATAATAAACGATTAGATATTGAATTAAAACGGGAATATTTTTAACATTGAAGCCTATGGGGATATACTTGCTGAATTAAACCACCGAATGACAGGGCATTTCGGGAACCTTTCACTGCTGGTTTTCGTTCTCTGAATAGCCGAAGCAGTGCATTTTCAGGGGGATTTCACTGCCCTCGAACAGGCACCGTATGTGCAGGCAATTCGCCAGGATTTGGCGAATTGCCTGCTCTCTGGATAGCCGAATGGCCAGGAAAGGTAACCGAACGCTGATTTTCAGCGTTCGGTTACCTTTCTCATACAATTCGGATCTCGGATCTCCTGTTAATAACAACAGTGTGACGGATCCCGCTACTCGGGGTGAGTAGATCCGCCGTCAGCGCTGAGTACACCTGGAGGTCGGTAGTGTGGTAGCGAGGTGCCGCTGATGCTCGTAGGATACCCCGAGGTTGCAGCGCTGTAGAGAGGTCCTTGAAGCGTCCCGGTTCCCAAAGCCCTGTTATCCCCAATTACTAGCCGAGGCAGGAGTAAAGGTTCAAACAAGAGTGATTTATTTTGCATGGGGAACACAGGTGTATTTATGAGGGAAAACGGCATTGTTCTCCCCTGGCCTGCCCTCAGCCCTCCCGGGGTGATTTCTGCCACTACCCCCAGCCATTGCCCAATTTCTCTTTGTTAACCTGGGGCCCCCCCTGCTGTGCGCAGCCCTTATCTTGGGGCTCGGCGCCAGCTCGTCTGGGGAACTTTCCGTGGCTCTAAATGAGCGGGGAACAGGGGAACAAAAAGGGAAAATCACATTGGGGTACTTATAAAAATAAGGGCTAACGAACTTTTAATAACATACAAATAAATAAACACTTGAGCTGCTGTACTGCGCTACAGCGTAGTGGCGGCCGTCCCGTCACATATCTCCCCCAAGTTACCAGTTGGCAGACCCGGTGAGACCCTCTGCGGGTCCACTTGGGGATGTCCACGAACCCCACCCTAGGTCTCAAGTTCAGTCTGGCGGGATAGCCCATCCGCATTGGCATTTTGCTTACCAGGACAGTATTGGATAGTAAAGTTGAAGGGCTGTAGGGCCAGGCTCCACCGCAGGAGCCTGCCGTTGTCTCCGGCCACCCTGTTCAGCCATACCAGGGGGTTGTGGTCTGTGAGGACCGTGAAGGAGCGCCCATACAAATAGGGTTGGAGTTTCTTCAGTGCCCATACCAGGGCTAGGCACTCCTTCTCGATTGCCGCATAGGCAACCTCCCTGGGTAGAAGTTTCCAGCTGATGTAGGCAACCGGGTGGTCATGTTCATCAGCTCAGCACCGCTCCCAGTCTGAACATAGAAGCGTCTGTGTGGACGACGAAACGTTTAGTTGAATCAGGAGCGGTCAACATGGGGGCCTCCACCTGGGCTCGCTTGAGCTGCTGGAAGGCTTCCTCACACTCAGGGGACCACAGTACCTGTCGGGGGAAGGTTCTTGCGGGTCAAGTCAGTCAGGGGTTTGGCAATGGCGCTGTAGTTGGGGACGAAGCGGTGGTAGTACCCCGCGTACCTAGAAATGCTAACACCTGGGTCTTGGTGCGGGGTGTGGGCCACTGGGCGTCAGCTTCAACCTTGGCGGGTTCCGGGCACTGCCTTCTGCAGCCCACCCGGTGGCTCAAGTACTGGACCTCGGACATGCCAACGTGGCACTTGTCTGGTTTGACTGTCAGACCTGCGGTGCCAAGGCGGTCCAGTACTGCCCGTAAGTGCTGTAAGTGGTCCTCCCAGGTGTTACTAAAGATGGCTAGGTCATCTAGGTAGGCGCTGGTAAAGTCCTGCATCCCCTCTAGCAGACGATCAGCCATGCGTTGGAACGTGGCTGGGGCATTCTTCATCCCGAATGGCATGACCCGAAATTGGTACAGGCCAAACGGAGTGATGAATGCCGATTTCGGCACACCTTCCTCGGCAAGAGGAATCTGCCAGTACCCCTTACACAAGTCAATGGTGTGGTGAGGAAGTGACCCTGGGCAATGCGGTCCAGGAGCTCGTCTACCCGGGGCATGGGGTAGGCGTCGGTAACGGTGTGCTCATTGAGCCTTCTGTAATCTACACAGAACCTGGTAGTGCCATCCTTCTTGGGTACTAGAACCACCGGGGAGGCCCATGGGCTCTCGGATGGTTCTATTCCCCCTAGATCCAGCATCTCGCGGATCTCCTTCTGCATCCCGTCTCTCACTGCATCGGGGATTCGGTACGCCGTCTGCCGCAAGGGGGTTTGACTATGTTGCTCTGCATCGGGTAGATACCCAGAGGTGTAGCCGGGACGGGACGAGAACAGGTCTCGGTGCTCCCGTAGCACCTGCTGAGCCTGTTCCCTGTGGCGTAGACTGAGTCCCTCACCCAGCCGGACATCAGCTATCCCCTGGGCGCTCGGATCCCCAGGCAGCATCGGCAGGGGGAGATCCTCCAGATCCCCCGCGTCCGGTGTGCAGATGGCGGCTACTGCCTCTTCTCTTTCATGAAATGGTTTCAGCATGTTCACATGAAAGGTTCTTTGGATCCTTTCATCCGAACATCTGGCTGTGATGAAGGTGGTATCACAGATCTTCTCTATAATTTTGTAGGGTCCCTCCCAGGCTGCCTGCAACTTATTTTGTTTGACCGGCCGGAGCGCTAACACTTTCTGCCCTAGCTGGAAGGTGCGGTCCCTAGCCGATCGGTCATACCACCTCTTCTGCTTGGTTTGGGCCGCTTGGAGATTGTCCCATACCAGGGCGGTCAATTCCTGCAGCCGGTCCCTAAACTCGAGCACGTAATCTATGGCCGAGGTCCCCTCCTCGGCCAGAGCACCTTCCCAGTGCTCCTGGAGCAAGTCCAAGGGGCCTCGGACTCTCCGGCCGTACAACAGCTCAAAGGGAGAGAAGCCAGTGGCTTCCTGGGGTACCTCCCTGTACGCGAACAACAGATGGGGCAAGTGGCGTTCCCAGTCCTTATGGGACATGGTAAAGGTGCGAAGGAGTTGCTTGAGGGTCCCGTTAAACCGCTCGCAGAGCCCGTTGGTTTGCGGGTGGTAAGGGGAACTGTACAGGGGTTTAATCCCCCACAGTCTCCAGAGCAGCTGGGTCACCTCGGCCGTAAATTGCGTGCCCTGGTCAGACAAGATTTCCTGGGGAAATCAGACCCTGGAGAATATCTGTAGCAGAGCTCCGGCAACGGTCTCTTCGTGGATATCTCGGAGGGCCACGGCCTCTGGGTACCTGGTGGCGTGGTCTACTACGGTCAAGATATACTTCTTGCCCGTAGTACTAGGCACTGCCAGGGGTCCTATCAGATCCACCGCCACCCATCTAAAAGGGTTCTCCCACTATGGGTAGGGGTCTCAGGGTTGCTTTCCGGGTGTCCCCCCTCTTCCCTACCTGCTGGCATACCTCACAGGTCCGGCAATAGTCCCTAACATCCCCGGATAACCCGGGCCAGAAGAAGCTATGGGTCAGGCGGTGCAGCGTCCGCCTGTGCCCCAGATGGCCTGCAAGGGGAATATCATGCCCAATCTTCAACAGATCGCGCCGATATTTCCCCGGCACTACCAGTTGCCTATGGGGTCCCTGGTCCACTCCCCTCCTCGCTCCCCCGGAGGTCCTATCCAACTTCCCCTGGTCCCAGGCAAATCTCACTTCCCCTACCCCTCCCGGCTCCCGCCCAGCCTGTTGTCGGTAAGGGGCAAGGGTGACGTCTTCCCTGGTGGTTTGGGCAAAGTCCGTCAGGAAATCGCAGGTCAGGGAGGGGGTATTGTCGGGGCCAAGGGTTGGGCTGGTCTCACTTACCGCTGTCCCCTCGGAGTCTGTGTGCGGAGCCTTCCTTGCTTGATGGCGGGTGGTGACGGGGCATACCCCGCCAGGGTGGGTGTCCTCAAAAGTAGAGGTCAGCAGACCAAGGTCGTTGCCGAGTAGTACTTCGGTTGGTAGGTCTTTCATGATCCCTACTTCCCCGTCCCGGGCATCCGTGCCCCAATCAAGATGGACGCGGGCCGTAGGGATCCGGTAAACATGGCCGCCGGCGACTCAGACGGCCACTGAGTAGCCTGTGGAGGCAGCCGGGGTAATAAGGTAGGACTGTGCCAGGGTAAGGGTTGCGCCGGTGTCCCGCAGGCCGTTGGCACTCCGTCCATTCACCCGGACCTTTTGGCGATGGTGCTGCCGGTTGGGCAGCTGCTAGAATCGGGTCTGCTTCATGTAGGATGCCCCAGTCGTCGTCCGGAATCGCTGTGGGTTCTGGCTCCGGCTCATGTTGGCAACAATATGCCGTAGCTCTGCCCGGAGGGTGTGCTGGGCGATGCGGGGCAGGAAGGTTGGCAGTCAGTGGACAGCGGTCCCGGATATGTCCAATTTGGTTGCATCCATAGCACCGGGGACCAGTCCGAGGAACCGGGGTGTGGATTGTCGGTGGCCGGGGTGCTCTCTCGGTGGGTGCGGTACGAGGCTGGGGTGCTGGATGGAACCAGGGAGGTGGGGACCGGATGTTAGGAGGAGGTACTCGCCTGGCATCCTGGTATTCATCGGCGAGGCGGGTAGCTTCGGGCAGGGTAAGTGGACGTCGGTCTTGCACCCAATCCCGGACCTCTGGAGGTGAATAGTTATAGAACTGCTCCAGCAAGAGCAGTTGGATGATGTGGTCCGGGTGGGTGGCTTGGCATCCCTGGATCCAGCTGCGGACGGCCTGTTGCATGCGGTGCCCCCATTCCACGTAGGAGTCATGGGTCCCTTTCTTTAGAGCTCGGAACCGGACTCGATACGCCTCGGGGGTGAGCGCATAGCGGGCCAGCAGGTGTTCCTTTACCCGCTCGTACACCATGCAGTCCTCATCCGCCACAGCCCGGTAGGCTTCAGCCGCTCTGCCCGTCAACTTACTCGCCAGTAGAGGTACCCAATCTCGGGGCGCCACCTCTTGCAGGGCACATTGTCTTTCAAAATCTTGCAGGAAGCCGTCAATATCCTCGCTTCCCTCTGGGAAGAGTTTGAAGGCAGCAAAGGGAATCTTTTGCTTGGGGGGTCCGGTGCTGCCCTGGGGAGTCAGAGACCCACCGGACTGTTGCTGCATTTCTGCTTGGCTGTCCGTATCTGCCGAGAGTCTGTCCGTATCTGCCAAGACCCTCCCTATGATGTCAGTGGAGGGGTCTGTTCCATACAGGGCCAGCCACCACTGTACCTCTCGCTGCCATTCTGAGGTCTCAGACCCCTCGGAGGGAGGCATACAAGCACGGTCATCCTCCATCAATTCGCTGATGATGACCGCCTTCGGTTTGCCCCTGGGAGTCTTGCCTCTGGCTTTCAGCAATTCTTTAAGGACCGTGCGCTTCAGACCCTAGTAGTGCTGGGCCATACGGGGTTACGGCCGTTACTTGGGGTGTCCGCCTCTCGGACCCAGGGGTGTCTGAGACCGGGTTCAAGCCAGTGGCTGTTTTTCCCCTGCTGGGCTGGTCTCAGAATCTCCCCCCGGATGGCGGCCACTCCGGATGCTCGGCGTGTTGCGGTGGCTGAGACCGGGGTCAAGCCAGCGGCTGTATTTCCCTCTGCTTGTCTGGTCTCAGCCGATCCCACCAGGCTGCCAGCCAATGTGACAGATCCCGCTACTCGGGGTGAGTAGATCCGCCGTCAGCGCGAGTACACCTGGAGGTCGGTAGTGTGGTACCGCTGGTGCTCGTAGGATACCCCGAGGTTACAGCGCTGTAGAAAGGTCCTTGAAGTGTCCCGGTTCCCAAAGCCCTGTTATCCCCAATTACTAGATGAGGCAGGAGTAAAGGTTCAAACAAGAGTGATTTATTTTGCATGGGGAACACAGGTGTATTTATGAGGGAAAACGGCATTGTTCTCCCCTGGCCTGCCCTCAGCCCTCCCGGGGTGATTTCTGCCACTGCCCCCAGCCATTGCGCAATTTCTCTTTGTTAACCTGGGGCCCCCCCTACTGTGCGCAGCCCTTATCTTGGGGCTCGGCGCCAGCTCGTCTGGTGAACTTTCCGTGGCTCTAAATGAGCGGGGAACAGGGGAACAACAGGGAAAATCACATTGGGGTACTTATTAAAAGTTCGTTAGCCCTTATTTTTATAACACACAAATAAATAAACACTTGAACTGCTGTACTGCGCTACAGCGTAGTGGCGGCCGTCCCGTCACAAACAGTAACTACCAGCTGGTAACAGGTATTTAGGGTATTTAAGCTGTTAAAGACTTTAGGGCATATCCTGACGGTAAAAGACTTAAATTTGTTTGCAAGAAAACTATCATTACATCAATATTTACATAAGAAAAATTAAATGGAGGCTAAGCAGTTGGGGCTGACTATGGAATTTCTGCTACCGTGTAATCCAACTATTCCAACTTTCTACTGTCTGCCTAAGGTTCATAAAGATATCAAAAATCCGCCAGGTCAGCCTATAATATCTGGCAATAACTCAATAATTGAAAGGACAAGTGAAATGATTGATCACATTTTATAACTGACAATTCTTTTAATGGTTACAATAAAGGTTATATTTTATCTTTACCATGAATTCATGTGTCTAGACTGTCTAGTAGGGGCTTGAGTATTCATGACATTTAGGGCTGCAAAAGCCTTAGGCTAGGGTCAGACGAACGCAGTGCGAACGCGCCTGCAGCCGCACTTTATCAAGGCCGTAGTAGCAGCAAATAACGGCCAATGACGGGCAATATACGAAGTACGGCCGGACATAAGTGCGACCGTGCAACGCAAGCGGCAAACAAACACATTTTTTCAAGAACGTGATACCGCTAGTACAGACGTACAGAGTGCACTGCGTCCGCTAGCGGCGTGTGTGTGTGATTAGGAGACGTCAGACGCTGCTAATGTCCGGCCAACATAACGTCCGGACGCAAAAAGAAATTCGTTCGAACGCACTTTTTCACGGACGACGCAAAAAATGCGTTCGGCTGACCCTAGCCTAACTCATGAACATTGTCGAGGTGATTGCTAAGTGAAATCACTGGTTCCTCTGGAAATTCGTCTATAAATTGGGTTTTAATACCCCTAGCAATTTGTGACGGCTGCACGATATATAGTTTAAAGTGACAATTAAAATGGTGCAATAAGTTTAATAGCAACAATTGAAATTGGCAGTGTGTGAGGGGTCAGATCCAATTTCAGTTTTGACGAAGGGGTACATTATTGTATTTACACCATGTCTACTTTATTAAACCAACTTTGCGATTCTAACACATGGAATGAAGAGGTCAATGTGGTATTTTCTTCTAGCCCATTGACCTGCGCCTAGCGTCTCCCTGCATCACCTCTTCCCATGATAGACTGCAGGACTTCTCACGCGCAGCCCCCATTCTCTGGAACACTCTCCCTCGTACATTCAGACTTTCCCCTAATTTCTCTTCCTTCAAACGCTCCCTTAAAACATTCCTATTTAGGGAAGCCTACCACCCAACTCACTGACGCAACCATCAATCACTCTCACCTTACAGTCCTCTCCTCCTGTTTCCAACCCCAACCCTCCTAGATTGTGAGTTCCTACGGGAATAGGGCCCTCATCTCCTCCTGTACTGTTTGTCAAATGTTGTTCAATGTATTGTAACCCTGTCTATACTGTGCTTATTGTACAGCGCTGCGGAATATGCTGGCGCTTTATAAATAAAGAATAATAATAATAATAATAGCCCATCACCTAGTGTGAATATCAGTCATAACATAAATCAGGTGTTTGAAACGATACAAGATCTTTATGAAAATCTAATTAAATCCTGGTGGGAAATAAAAAGTTTACAAACCTACATGGAAGAAAAATTTGTTCCTAGAGGGTTAAGACCTGAGGTACCATTACCAAATAAAGTATACAAGGGTGAACATATTTTGGAACATTTATAGAAGGAAAAAGTTACATCAGAATCAAAGAAATAAGGGGGGGGTTATTCAGAGGGCACAGACATGTCGCCGAAATTTCGGTGCTATCTCGTTCCCCGCTCTTCGGGGATTAAGGCTAGGGTCAGACAAACACATTTTTTGGGTCGTCTGTGAAAAAGTGCGTTCGAACGAATGGACGTATTTTTTCACGGAATACGCGATAGCGGTCATACGATGCGCATTTCTGTCCGTTATTTTGTACGGATCATCAATAAAACACTTTTTGCGTCTGGATGCTATGTTGGCCGGACATTAGCAGCGTCTGACGTCTCCTAATCACGCACACACACCGCTAGCGGACGCAGTGCACTCTGTACGTCCGTACTAGCGGTATCACGTTCTCAAAAAAAATGTGTTGGTTTGCCGCTTGCGTTGCACGGCCGCACTTTCGTGCAGCCGTACTTCGTATATTGGCCGTCATTTGCTGCTAGCACGGCCGTGATAAAGTGCGGCTGCACGCGCGTTCGCACTGCATTTGTCTGACCCTAGCCTTAAAAGTTCCCCACCCTGCGATGAATTCAGCATTCACCGCAGGGTCCCCGGAGTGCAGAGAAAACCCTCCGGAACTTCTGCAAAAAACACTCCGAACATGTCGGAAAAAGCCAATGAGCTGCCGATCACAGCGCAGACCAGCCACCGGAAAAAGCAGACAAGCTGAACGGGGGTAAAAAAAAAAAAAAAAACAGGTTTGTTTGAAAGTTTCACAATTGAAACGCTGTTTGCAAACAAACTACTAAACGAAAATGCCTGGAATTTACATCTACGGTCCTATGAATGATAATAAAAAGGTCTGTTACAGAAAAATGCAAAAACACTTCTAAATAAAAATAAGAAAATGGAAAAAAATATTTTGCCGAAAATATCCCGAAAAATGCCTAAAAGATCCTAATTTTTTTTAAAAATAAATAAAAAAAATAGACTTTTTACTGCAGATTAAAATAATAAATTGTTTATATTGGTGTGTATATATATTTATTTATTATATATTAAATGAAAATGGGAATATTTTTAACATTGAAGCCTATGGGGTTCGCCTGAATAAACCTGCCGAATGAAGCCACCGAACAGCAGGGCATTTCGGCAACTTTTCACTGCTGTTCGGTGTTCTCTGAATAGATTAACCATTGCTTCTCTATGGGGGATTTCACTGCCATTGAACAGGCACCGTACTTGCTGGCAATTTGCCAAACTTTGGCGAACTGCCTGCTCTCTGAATAGCTGAGTGGCCCCGAAATGCCGCTGTATGGGGAAATTCCCTGTTCGGTGACATTTCGGGGTCAGATCGGATCGCTCTCTGAATAACCCCTAGGGTAATAAAAGCAAAAATCACACGTTACCGTGAGATGTATTGTGTAAATTAAGTCATTATGTGGTAAAACAATGTCACAAAGATACTTTAAATGACTTTTTGAATGTAAGCATTGTTTGTATGTCAGTGAGTGGCACAGCGATAGACCGTTACCCTCCTACTCTTTAATATTTGCTTCAATCCGTGTCTACTTCCTTATCCGACCAAAACCAGAAAGGTTAACAACTAGAATTCAAATTATATTCATCCCCGGGCGAATATTATTTATTTACCTGCATTGATACAGTTGTCAGAGATCTTAGAGAAGCTGCTCCTGCCACTGTCCCTACACACCACTCCCTTCACTGAAACAAACGTTATTTTTTTTAAAATTGTTACAAAACAAGAAAAAGCAGTCTGTTCAACATTTTCTTAAACATTCTTGCAGCAGATACTTTTTAACACACTGACATTTACTTTGCTCGTCATCACATTTTATTTCTCAGCACACAGGTGATGATGACTTCCTGGCCCAGCACCCCTCAGGACTCCTAGACGGAAGGTCGTGGAAACTAACAAGGTTCAATGATTGGTTCAAAACACTTTTAAAGCTATGTGGCATAAAAAAGTGAGTTACAACAGTAATTATTGAGGGATGATGTCCATGGCAATCAGTACGGGCCGCACTTTCTGGGTGAGAGCAGGCTGATTTGCAAATGGAGCATTTGTCCCTGTAATGGCACAATCTAGCAAAAACCCTGTGAGACCTGAGCAGGCCCCACCGTAGAGCAGGCCACTAGTGCCGCTGCTCATCCTCCTCACAAACCTCTTTTTTCTCACAACAGTAATTAAAATGAAATCTCCATACGCGGCATCATCTGTGATAAGAGGAGACAGCGGTTCGAAATCTGTATCTCTGTGTCTTTTATATAGCCATCTTACACAATCAGGAGATATTTTAGATCACAGCTATTTATGGCACGTAACAGGTAATAAAAATAAGCACAGTGTTTAACCCTGTCAGTAGAGTTATTTCAATAGCAGGAATTTAGGTTGACATTATGCCAAGCAATTTGTGAGAAGCCCTATCAGAAAAATGCAAACCTGATCTATATCTATATTAAATCTGTCACATGCGTCACTTTGGTCTTTGGGTGCATGGGCCTAGAAATGTATTCGGGAAGTGCATTCCTCATGTTCAATATTATTTCCCTGCCCTCTTTCGTGTTGAAGTCACCCTGTGCCTGTGAGGGTGCAGGGTGTTTGTGTAATCCGTGTTATGCATGAATAATACTATTGTCTGTATGTCGTTATGGTCTATGTGTATCTGTTGCTATCTGCGGATAGGTACCTAGCTGGGTTATTTTAGGAATGTGTATGTTTGAGTGATTTTTGTTAATCTGCCTTTTTGGGCAAACACTGCCCCATTATTTGATTACTGTTACCATGGTTTATATATACAAACTCAACTCCCCCTAATTTTTGTTTACTCTGTATAAGGTTATTCTATACTCCTGTAACTTCTCCTGTCATCTAAGGTATTCAAACAGTCTGATACTAGGCTGTGATTCCATGACACCATATTGTTTCATGTCTGATTTACTCAAGGCTGGGGGGGGGGGGCACGCGCCAGGGTGTAATCTCCCATTGGTCTCTAGGCCCACCTGGAACTGTATATATTTCAATCAATAAAGATGTTCAGTTGGTAGCTGCTCAAAAGTCCAAGATATACAGCATTGTCTAATTTCTTCGGGATATTAGCAAGGCTCTTTACGTGTCCTCGTCCATAAGACTTGTCTAAAGACTGGAGGAAGGCTTGAGAGTCTGCTGGGGAGAACACGGGCGGTCCAGCAAGGAAGTGACATTGAAAGATGTGACCCGTTCAGGGTATTGAGATCTTTTACAAAATCTATAAAGAGTGACTGACGGGGTGAAGAAAAATAACAAAAATGAAATTCACAAAGTAAAATGATGGATCCCTATCGATATGTGGAAGTCAATTGTAAAAAAATGACAAATCGGAACCGCAGAAATCTCACAAGCAGCGACTTAGACTAGGGTCAGATGAGCGCATTTTGTACGGACTGTGCGTCCGTGCAGTACGGACGTACTTTCTGACTGACGACAAGGTAGTGGCCACACAGTCCGTTTTTTTCACTGACGTATTTTTTGACTGATGTAGTAGGGAAAACAAATTACAATGAAAAAACATTCTGTCCGTCAAAAATGCTGGACGTATAAATGCAGTCCATCTGACCGGTTTCATCACTCACACACAAAGCTACACGGACGTTGCAGACGTGGCGCACTCCGCACATCCGTTCTAGCAGTATTATGTTCTTGCCTAACCTGCGTCCGTTTGCTGTGTCCGCCATGCATCCGCACTTCTGTGCGGACGTACTTCGTGTGTGGGGCTCCATTGGTCAGAATGCTATGCTACCACGGACGTACAAATGTGCGGCAGCACGGACGTGATAACTGCACTCGTCTGACCCCAGCCTTAGAGATATACAGTGACAAGAAAAAATATGTGAACCCTTTGGGATTACGTGGAGGTTTGCATGAATTGGTCATAAAATGTGCTCTGATCTTCATCTACGTCACAACAATTTGAAAAACATAGTCTGCTTAAAATAATACAACACAAACATTAGATGTTTTCATGTTTTTATTGAACAGAACATGTAAACATTCACAGTGCAGGGTGGAAAAAGTATGTGAACCTTTGGACTTCATAACTGATTGACCCTCCTTTGGCAGCAGTAACCTCAACCAAACGTTTCCTGTAGTTGCAGATCAGACCTGCACAACGATCTGGAGTAATTTTGGACCACTCCTCTAAACAAAACTGTTTCAGTGTAGCAATATTCTTGGGATGTCTGGTGCAGTGGCGGAAGTACCAGGGTCGCAGCTACGACCGGGCCCTGGCATTCCGCCACTGAAGGGGGGCCCGGCGCCGCCCGCCAGATTCCGGCAATCAGCGCCGGAATCTGGGAGCCGCGCGCTGGCCGTCCCTCTCCCTGCGAGCGGCCACTGACATGCAGCTTGGCCGCTCACGTGGGATAGGAACCACCTGACCAGCGCACGAGATCCTCTCGCGAGACCTCTGCGCTGATCAGGTGGTTTCCGGCGAGTGGCCAAGACGCATGTTTCCAGCGGCCGCTCGCCAAGGAGAAGAACACCTGGGGCCAGCAGAGGTAAGAGCTGGGGGGGCCCTTATACCCATGAGCTGGGGGGCATACCCATGAGCTGGGGGGGCCCTTATACCCATGAGCTGGGGGGCATATCCATGAGCTGGGGGGCAGTATCCATGAGCTGGGGGTGCATATCCATGAGCTGGGGGTGCATATCCATGAGCTGGGAGGCATACCCATGTGAGAGCTGGGGGGCATATCCATGAGCTGGGGGTGCATATCCATGAGCTGGGGGTGCATGCCCATGTGAGAGCTGGGGGGCATATCCATGAGCTGGGGGTGCATATCCATGAGCTGGGGGGCATATCCATGAGCTGGGGGGCAGTATCCATGAGCTGGGGGTGCATATCCATGAGCTGGGGGGCAATATCCATGTGTGAGCTGAGGCATATCCATGAGCTGGGGCAATATCCATGTGTGAGCTGGGGCAAATCCATGAGTGAGCTGGGGCAGTATGAAATATATATATATATATATATATATATATATGAGCTGGGGGCATTTTTATATGGTCTGTTCTTATTGGAAAGCGTCACATGACATTAAAGAAAAGTATCGGTACTCGGTCTTAAAGTGGTATCGGTGCATCCCTAGCCAATATTATCTTTGTTTTATTTTGCAGTGAAAAATAAGTAAAAATACATAGATTTTTTTTGGGGGGGGCCCTTCGTGGATTCTTGCACCGGGGCCCTCAGGTTTCTAGTTACGCCACTGGTCTGGTGTGAATCGCTCTCTTAAGGTCATGCCACAGCATTTCAATCGGGTTGAGGTCAGGAGGACTCTGAGTGGGCCACTGCAGAAGGCATATTTTGTTTTGTTGAATTGCTTGTATGCTTTCGGTCATTGTCCTGTTGCATCACCCATCCTCTGCGGAGCTTCAGTTGGCGGACAGATGGTCTTACGTTTTCCTGCAAAATGTCTTGATAAACTCTGGAATTCCTTTTTCCATCAATGACAACAATCCGTCCAGGCCCTGAGGCAGTAAAGCAGCCCCAAACCATGACGCCCCCCCCCATGTTTTACAGTGGGGATGAGGTTTTGATGTTGGTGTGCTGTGCCTTTTTTTCTCCACACAGTGTTGTGTGTTTTTTCCAAACAACTCAATTTTGGTTTCATCTGTCCACAGAATATTTTGCCAGTAGTGCTGTGGAACATCCAGGTGCTCTTTTGGAAATTTCAAATGTGCTGCAATATTCTTTTTGGACAGCAATGGCTTCCTCCGTGGGGTCATCCCATGTACTCCATTCTTGTTTAATGTTTTCCTTATTGTAGAGGTGTCAACAAAAATGTTAGCATGTGCCAGAGATTTCTGTAAGTCTTTAGCTGACAGTCTAGGATTCTTCTTTACCTTATTAAGCATTCTGCGCTGTGCTCTTGCAGTCATCTTTACAGGACGACCACGCCTAGGGAGAGTAGCAACAGTGCTGAACTTTCTCCATTTGTAGACAGTCTGTCTTACCATGGACACATGAACATCAAAGCTTTTGAAGATACTTTTGTAACCGTTTCCAGCTTCATGCAAGTCAACAATTCTTGATCGTAGGTCTTCTGAGAGCTCTTTTCTGCGAGGCATGGTTCACATCAGGCAGTGCTTCTTGAAACCAGTAAACCTAAAACTGATGTGTGTTTTTAAACGGTAGGACAGCTTTCAACAACACATCCAATAATATCACACTGATTAGACTAGGGGGTTCACATACTTTTTCCACCCTGCCCTGTGAATGTTTACATGTTATGTTCAATAAACAAATGAAAACATATAATGGTTGTGTTGTATTATTTTAAGCAGACTCTGTTTTTCAAATTGTTGCGACTTAGATGAAGATGATGGTGTACGGCTTGAAGGAGAAAAGTTACCAGGAAAGGCTTAATGATCTTAACATGTACAGCTTGGAAAAAAGACGAGACAGAGGAGATAGGATAGAAACATTTAAATACGTAAAGGGAATCCACAAGATAGAGGAAGGGGGTATATTTAAAAGGAAACAAAGTAGCAAAACAAGAGGACATAGTCTTAGATTAGAGGGGCAAAGGTTTAAAAGTAACATCAGGAAGCATTATTTTACTGAGAGGGTGGTGGATACATGGAACAGCCTTCCAGTTGAAGTGGTAGAGGCCAAAGCAGTAATTGAATTTAAGCAAGCATGGGATAGGCATAAGGCTATCCTAAACAAAAGATAAATCCAGGTAAAGTATCCATGTAATTGGGCAGACTAGATGGGCCGAAAGAAAAATGTCGGCAGATAAGAACCTATGTTTCTATGATCAGAGCACATTTTATGACCAATTCATGCAAAACTCCACGTAATCCCAAAGGGTTCACATACTTTTTCTTGCCACTGTATTTATAGATTATGCAAAACCAGAATGTCTCCGCAAAACATAGACATGCATTTTTTATAAAAGGAGCATCCAAGAACATTTACACAACATACTGAATTCAAAGCATTCCTCTTCAAATCAGCTTTAAGAACGCCTGAAGGTCCTATTCTTCCTAACCTAATGACTGCTTTTATGGGATTAAGCACTTACATGGGACATCCACTGCAGCGAGCCCCAGAAGGATGTAAGTGTTAAAGACGTCCTGCAATAAGGCCCTTGTGATAGGTAAGGGGGCCAAAACCATAGAGGCGGACAGTCCTCAAAATGTAACATAGAAAACCAGAATGGCTGCCCTCAACCTGATCTTGTGTTTCATAAGGAGATTTTGAGACCAGAGGAACAAAAAATAAAATCAGGTTAGGAAAGATAGGACCAGCGGTGATGGGGTACACTGATGTTGTGGCGACATAAGATCAGAGTTTGTAACCAAATCCTAATTCTTTTTTCTAAATCAGGTGATTTTTAAAAAAAAATCTTTTAAGAAAATAAAAACAGGGTTAGACGCTAGGGTTAATAATTCGAACCCTAATTTCTAACCCTGATTTTTGGTGGTTCGTTTGACAGGTTTAATCGGGCGTTACCTATAGGTTTCAATGTAAAAAAAAAAATCCCAGTTATTAAATATCCGTTTATTCTTTTCACTTGCAGCAAAAAGTCTTTCTTTTTCAGGATTTTTTGGTGAAATTTTTGGATTCCTAATGTATTTTAAAACAAAGCTTTTTTTTCATTGCTGAACGCAGCAGTTTTTTTTCTCTTTCCTTCAGTCTGGCTGCATTCCGCAGGTGCTATCCATGGTGCTGAAACCTATTCAGAACCAAGGACAGCAGCCCCACGGGGCTCCGGAGCAGGGGGATTACTTTTTTTTTTTTTTACCCTAATCTAAGTAAATTAATCCGCTTCACATTCCGAATACTGAGTAATACCGGCTGTCCAACTTAACACTAAAAACAGAAAAACAAATGGACCCGAAAAACGAAAACCGTCTGTCTGAATTTACGGATTGGTCCAGAAATACGAATCGCGTTAACATATCAAAACGACCCGAAAAACAGAAAAGAAAAAAAAAAAACGTAACAAAATGATCCAAATCAAAAAAATTGCCCGTGCACAACTCTAGTAATCAATCTCTCGGACCACCACTTTTTTTATACACAACTCGAAGTCCCAATTGTGCAGCTCCAATTTGTGCAAAGAAAGACATTTTTCACACAGTACTTAGGGTTATTCAAAGAGCTCCGAATTGGGGCCGACAGGTAACTGAATGCTGAAATTCAGCGTACGGTTACCTTTCCTGGCCATTCAGAGAGCAGGCAGTTCGCTAAATGTTGGCGAATTGCCTGCACATATGGTGCCTGTTCGAGGGCAGTGAAATCCCCATTGAGAAGCAATGCTTCGTCTATTCAGAGAACACAAAACAGCAGTGAAAAGTTGCCGAATTGCTCTGCTGTTCGTTGGTTTTATTCAACAGGTTTATTCAGGAGAATCCATAGGCTTCAATGTTAAAAATATTCCCGTATCTAATAAACCGTTTATTATAATATTCTCCAGTAAAAAGTTTTTGTTTCGATTTTTTTAGGCATTTTTCGGCGCACATTTTTTTCCTTTTACTTGTTTTTTTCTGTAACCGCCCTTTTTATTATCATTCATTGAATCTTCTATGTAAATTTCAGACATTTTCGTTCTGTAGTTTGTTTGCAAACAGCGTTTCACTTTTCAAACATTCAAGCGTGCTGTTTTGTGGGGGGGGGGGGTTCACTCCATTTGTCTGCGGTGTCAGGTTTTTCCGGCGGCTGCTCTGGTTTCTCCGGCGTGTTCGGCAGGGTTAATCCAGATGTTTTTGCAGGTTTTCGGTGGGCATTCTCCGGCTTTGCAGTGAGTGTTCAGCGGCTTTTCCCTGCACTACGACGGCCCTGTGGTGCTTGCTGAATACACTGCAGGATCGCCGAAATGGGACCGCCGAATCGCACCGAATTGAAGGTGGTTGTGGTGGTTGGGTCAGAGACTGTACAGACTTGTAAAAAACGACTGGATGACTTCCTGCAGACGCAGAATATTAAGGGTTATAATATTTAATATTAAGCTTCTTGATCCAAGGAGAAATTTGACGCCATTCTGGAGTTAAGAAGGAATTTTTCCCCAGTTTGTTGCATATTGGCGAGCATTTCAGACTGTTTTTTTTTTACTTCTTTTGGATCAACAGCAGTAGGTGTTGTGTGAGAGGCTGAACCCGATGGACGCATGTCTTTTTTCAGCCTATGTAACTATATAAAAAGAAGAGAACGAAAAGTCACCGAACTTGCGGTAACTTTTCGATTCTCTTTGAATAACCCTGAAATTATTTTACCAGGAAGAATACATTGAGATTTTTCTCGTTTTCTAGTATGTCCTTTTATCTCAAAGTCTCTTTCCCAAAAGGTGGTTCTCCAACAAATCTTGGTGCAGAGAAAAAAGGAGTAATAGCACAATAAGTACAATATTGTCTGTATGTAGTTAGAACCATATACCAGGTGAAACTCGAAAAATTAGAATATCGTGCAAAAGTTCATTTATTTCAGTAATGCAACTTAAAAGGTGAAACTAATATGACAAATCAGGGCTTGAACTAATTGTGATTATGGCTTACAGTTTATGAAAACCCCAAATCCACAATCTTAGAAAATTAGAATATTACATGCAATCAATAAAACAAGGATTGTACATAGAACAATATGGGACCTCTGAAAAGTATAAGCATGCATATGTACTCAGTACTTGATTTGGGCCCCTTTTGCAGCAATTACTGCCTCAACGTGACGTGGCATGGAAGCTATCAGCCTGTGGCACTGCTGAGGTGTTATGGAAGACCAGGATGCCTCAATAGCAGCCTTCCCAGGTATCCTGATCTACACCATTCTCACGGGGCACTAGAGCCCGGGTTGGTTTAGGCGCAAGCAGACCCGCAGTCATCCCTTGCCCTCGCTCCCAACCATATGGCGTCACAGACACAACCGAGTCTGGTCTTGGTAGGCATACTGCAGTATCCCGCCACCTTTCCCAGGCATTCTGATCCACACCATCACACGGCAGAGACAGGCCTTGTGCCCTACTCCCCGCAGATGGCCAGCGGGTACCCACTTCCACCATGGGCACTGCTGCCTCCCCACGCATGGGGTCCGGGGAACCAGCTGACTCAGGTGCAGGCGGGCATTCACTCACTCCCTGCCTTTCTTCCCAGTCACACTGCCCCCTCATGCTACCACACAACACCTCGGGCACACTGACTCACTGCCATCCCCTGCCCTCCCGTCCAGGAATCCTGTGGTGCACCCCCACACACAGCCCTCCCCACCGTAGAGCCACTAGTGGGCCTGGGTAAATCCCCAGCATCCCTTTCCAGCACGTACTGTGACACCAATTTACCCAAATCCGTGCCCAGTAACACATCGGTAGGAATATTTTCAGACATCCCCACCTCCCGCAGACCTCTCCCCAGTCCAAATAAACCCGTGCCATCGGCACCGCAGGACGTACCCCACCAAAACCCTTTACTGCTAGAGTCCTGCCAAGAAAAAAGTCTGCAGGGCTGACTAACCCTGGAAGCACCAAAGTTACTTCAGCCCCCATATCTCTTAAACCCACAGATACCGGAGTCCCGACAATGACTGCTTGCTGGTTTACATTGTGCACCAGATCGGATCTGGTCACAAACAGGACAGAGGGTGATGCTGAGGGGTGTTCTCCCCCAGCTGTGGATGCAGGCTTCTTCCTCTGCGAGCAAGCTGCCAGGAGATGGTTGCCACTGATACAAATAAAACCGTGACGGCTCACACTTCTTCCAGGCAAAGAAGGACTTGTTCCCCCCTCCCCAGCAGAGACTGGCACAGAGGGGGGTGCTGCCGCCGTGATGTCGGGGGGGGGGGGTCGTGAGGGGTTGGGCTTCCATCCAGACGATCCTTTGGGGGGGGGGACCTCTGCTCCGGTCCACAGACGCTCTGTTGGCCACATGGGGAAAAAAAAAAAAAAAAAAAAAAAAAAAATCGGCCAGCTCACCAGCTTCCAGGGTCGTCTCGGGTTTGCGATCCAGAAGCCATTCCTGCATCTCAGGTGTGCACAGCTGCACGAACTGCTCCTTGATCAACAGGTCTTCCAAGGTGTCAGTCTTCAGCCCCCTGACCCATTGCCGAAATAGGGTGGTCAGGTGGCTCACGACTGCAGAGTAGCTCTCCGCGGCCCGCTTCTGCAAGGACCTGAACTTTTTGCGATATACCTCTGGTGTGAGGTTATACGACCTCTGCAATGCGGCTTTAATCGCCTCATAGTCCTGGTCGCTCTCAGCTGGTAACTCTGCAAAGGCTTCGAGCGCTGGACCTTTTAGTCCAGGGGTGAGGTACCTGGCCCATTGCTGCTTGGGCAGCTGGTACTGTTGACAAGTCTTTTCAAAACTTCACAGGAACACATCCAGGTCCCCATCTTTGTCCAGAGTGGGAAAGTTCTCGGCACGAGGTCTGGGCGCAGAGAGCTCTGCAGTGCCCGCAGGGGCAGGAGATAATTGCATTCTGCCTGCCTGGGCCATAGTGAGCTGATGTGCCCGTTTATCTTGCCGCTCCGCTGCTTCTCGCTCACACGCAGCCCTGCGGCTTCTCGGTCCGATTGGCGCGCTGCCGCCTCTCACTCGGACTCAGCTCTGCAGCTTCTCGCTCAGACTCAGATCTGCGCTCCGCAGCTTCGCGTTCAGCTTTGCACTCCTCTCGCTCTTGGTACTGCAGGATGAGCTGAAGCCGCATCTTAGGAGTCCGCAGAGTCTATATGTTTTAAAACAGTCTGCAAGTAAACATCCAGGGCAGTATCACCCTTGGGCGAAGCACTGGACGCTGTCCTTTCCACTGGGTTAAGCATGGTCCCCTATTCGACTGCATCCTGGGCTGCTCGCAATGCCTCATAATCCTCGAGGGCTTGCAACAGTACATCTTTACTCTTTTCCTTCGTCGCAATATTTTTTTCTTTACACAATTGTTCCAGCGCCTTTTTCGATGGTTGTTGCGACATTCTCACTCCAGCCAAATAAAAGATAGAAAAGAAAAACAAAGAAGGGGGAAGGGAACTGCTGTGTTTTGTGTAAATTCTAATAAATGCACTGAGTTCTGCTCTGGAAATTGGAAAACCAATTTCTTTAGTATCTGGATCTATGTTGCTTCACAGATCCAAATACTAACCTGATATCTCACCGCTTGCCAGCAGTTGTCACGACCACTACGCTCGCTGCCGCGAAAGACTCCGGGTTAAGCCTCTCACTATCTGTCTATCCTAGACCCAGATAATGACTGCGTGGACCACAATCCACGCGCGCTCTTATCTAACCGTCCCCAGCCACACTTTTCTCGCAACAGGTACGTAGAGCGTGATACCATGGTCCCAGGAGTGTAACGCAGTACTAGTCTTCTCTTGAATCAGGTAGTGACTACGTCTCCCACAATCCCTGGGATCACTTTCCTATTCTATTAGTTACGCTGCCACCAGTCCTCATGGACACTATGCACGTTGCAGCAAACGATACAGGGCTAAGCAACCGCGCTGTCTATCCTAGACCCAGACAGTGACTGCGTAGACAACAATCCCCACTTGCATACCCAACCGTCCCCAGCAACCGCAACTCACAATTTAGTAGCTACTCGAACTTAACCCTTTCACTGCTGAGGATGTGTGGGGAACGTCCTCATTGACTCCTAAGGAAAGATAGCGGGTTCGTTTGAACACCGATATCTCCCGACTGTTGGTAGCTAGCGGGGGTCATGATCGGTATCATTATAAAGGCCAGAGGATGGCCTTTCCAATGATACCAACATGACCATGTTTAAATTAAATAAAAAAATAAAAACGTGTTTTTTTAAGATGTGAAATGGCTCAGCAGTGAAGGGGTTAAAACAACAAGCAATACTCCAGTCTCTTCAGTTAGCATGGATCGAATATCAGGCAGAAACAGAACGTAATAAATGGATATATTTATTTATTATAGAAAAAAAATATATATATATATATATATTTGTTAAAGGAAAAATTATAGCTAGAATAAAATCGCTAGTTACACCGTACACAGCAAATAAAAGAAAGGGATTAAAAACAGCATTACTTGCAAACAATAAGATAGCATCAGTGACTCAGGGGTTGGAGATGGAAGCATGGACAGATCATCAATTTTGATTGAACCCCTGTGATCAGTAGCCAGCACATGGCAAGCTTCAGAATTTATACACTTCCTGGTCCTTCCAAAACCCACCCACAAATGGCCCAGCCTCCTGCACTACATATCCCAGAATTCCCCTCTCCTGAGCACGCTCAGTAGACTTCGTCATTAATCTTAATTCCCTGGTCCATCAATCATCTCCCAGAGACCACCTCCAGTGATCCAAGGATGTGATTGCTTCTTTGATATGCGGTTGGGGTGCCGCTCCGGCTGTGTCTTCTTCCTGCCATGAGCAATTGGCCCTCCTGCCTGCTGGGTATAACCAAAAGGGTGATTTCTTTATTTCACACCTTTGATGACTTCAGAGAAAATTGTCATGGATCTGTTTAATTGCTTCCTTCCAGCAGGCTGGAAATGCAGCCATTGATTTCTTAGGCCAGCTGCGCCAAATGGCCTTGTCTCTATAGATACTTATATACCTGGCACGATAGAAATACAGATCTAATCTGCCCCATCGCTAATCTGCCACATTGAGCAACCTCCCTCTGGAGGAGAGTGGCATACGGCTGTATGCTCATCGGGTACGAAGCAAGGCGTGCTCGATAAACTGTGTGATACAGTGGGGAAACTGTGTGCAATGGGGGCGGGACGAGCGTGAGCGTGGAGAATCCTGTGCCCCAACGGTGTGGTTTCCCAAATTCTGCATGTGTGGGGGACAGTGAGAGAAGGAGGGAGCGGGTCCTGGTTTGGCCCCTGTGACCTCCCAGCCATCTGCCCAGAGCCAGGTGCGATGCCTGACTCTGTTGGCAGATGCAGGGGGGACGTTTACCGGGGAACGGGGCGCTTCACCCTGTTTACCCAGACCCCCGGCGGGAAGAATGGCTCCCGAGCAGGCGACCATTGGTGAGTGTTTGGCTGCCTGCAAGACTGAGCCACACCCCCAAACGGTGTACCAGGAGGGGCTGCAGACGTACCAGGAGGGGCTGCAGACGCACATGGGCTTCTCCGAGTCTGTGCCGTGCTGGGAGTGCAGCGTGAGTGACCCCCTCCCCCAGGTTTGGGAAAGGTTGGGGACTCCACCATTCTACCCCAAGGCTTACATGGGGGAATGTGTGATGCTGTTGCGAGATGGAGTGCACGCTTTGGTGGGCAAAGTGCATGGACACCTGTGCGTCCTCCACTCCGTAATAGCGCCCATTGGCGAACCCGTTGTAAGACGCACGAGAGAAGCATGAGAGCCTCTCTCTTCGCATCTCTTTTTGAGGGGAGATGTCACAGGTAGACAGATATATACACACACAGGCCATTTTGCACAGCTGTCCTAGTAAATCAATGCCTGCGTTTCCAGCCTGCTGGAGGAAACAATTAACAGGTCAGTGACCATTTTCTCTGTGGAGTCATGGAAGGTGTGAATTAAAAGAAATCACCCTTTTGGTTATACCCAGCAGGCAGGAGGGGCAATTGCTCATGGCAGGGAGAAGACGCAGGCGGAGCGGCACCCCAACCGCATATCAAAGAAGCAATCACATCCTTGGATCACTAGAGGTGGTTTCTGGGAGAGGATTGATAGACCAGGGAATTAAAATTAATGAAGAGCACTGAGCGTGCCCAGGAGAGAGGAATTCTGGGAATTGTAGGCAAAGGCTCTACCAGCTAGGAGGCTGTACTTAGAAAAAAAGGCAGCCCTATATATATTCTGAATCAAGCATGAGCTTGGGGCTTTTTCCTTGGAGGTTAAATTGAGAATTGAGGGAATATTGCCAGCTCCTAATAGAACCTCCCGATGGCTGATCGTCTAGCGTATATTGTAAGTAACTAGGATCTGCTGTTATCTCCCTTTTATTTGTTTGCTTTTTGAGTGTAATTAATGGCTTTATCATATCCAGCTTTTTTGTAACAAATGCACTGTGATCATTTTTTCTATATTATAATAAATATTCCTTATTAAGATCTGCTTTCTGCCTAATATTTGATCCATGCTAACTGAAGAGACTGGAGTATTGCTTGTTGTTTTAAGCTCGAGTAGCTACGAAATTGTGAGCTGCGGTCGCTGGGGACAGCGAGGATTTTGTTGTCCACGCAGTCATTATCTGGGTCTAGGATAGACAGATAGTGGGTTGCTTAGCCGCAACACACGTAGTGTTCAGGCGAACTGGTGGCAGCGTAACTAATAGAATAAGAAGTGGGCCCAGGGATTGTGGGAAACGTAGTCACTACCGGATTTAAGAGAAGACTGGTACTGCATTGCAATCCTGGGACCATTTGTATCGCGCTCTACGTACCTGTTGCGAGAGAAAGGGTGCGGGGACGGATCGGTAAGCAAGCGCGCACGGATTGTTGTCTATGCAGTCATTATCTGGGTCTAGACTAGACAGATAGTGAGCGGCTTAACCCGGCTGCTTTCGCAGCAGCGCGTGTAGTTGTCGTGACAATGTCCACTAAATCAAAAGTGCAAAGTAAATAATGAACTAGTTACATACATCTGTGCTTACTTAGTAAAGTGCAGTGTGTATGTTTGACAGAGCTCCACAGCAATACAGTAATGCGTAGGGTGATTTGCAAGAATAAAAGTATCATGGAACCAGATTCCTTATGTGTTTCCCCCTTATGCTTTTACTTAAGAATGGATTAGTCCACTCTCCCTGTCTAACTCGCATAGTTAGTTCAGCCCAGGGGCATTTCCTGTGCAGCAAGGCTTCACTTCCTTCACTCTATCCATGAAGGCTTGTGAGTAGCAGCATGATGTTCATACTGGGCAGATGTATTCTGTTTTACCTTCCTCCTACTAGAAAACACTTCAGAGAAGCTCTCAACACACAAGACACCTTATATTTGCTGTTACTTTCTCAATAAAGTGAAGAAAATATAAAAGGACTTTGTGTGCTTTCAAAAGAGGAGGAGTTAAGCTGACTTCAATCATATCCTGCATGTGACATTCACTTCTTGCATGTGACCCTGGGGTTCCAGAATAAAAAGTAAGCTTAATGATGTCAACTAAAAGGTCTATACCATGCTCTTACTTCTAGCTTCTCCAGTGAGGGCAGATCTTGAAACAAATTCTTCTGAATCTCATTCTTGTACAAGTAACTGTAAAAAAAAATTAAAATAAAGTATCTGAGTTCACGCAAAGCATCTTCAGTCATACAGAGAGATAACTGTCCTCCGCTCTTTATCTTGGAGGGGTGAAGCGTACATATCCAAGTTCCTGTGCATAGTAAAAGGGGGTGAAAAGCAGGTGTCCCAGTGGCTCTAGAAGGAGTTGGTGAAAAGTACATGTTTTAGTGCCTGAATTAGAGAGGTGAAAAGGTACAGGTCCTTTGTAGGAGAGATAGAGAGATAGGTGGGGGGGGGGGGGTTGAAAAGATGAGGGAGGACTGTATGTAGCTTAGTGTCTGCATATCAGGAAGAGGTAAGAGACATGTGTATCCCTATGTCAGAGTATTAGGAGGAGGTGAGCGGTATGGGTGCCTACGTATGAGTAATAGGAGGAGGTGAGCGGTATGGGTGCCTACGTATGAGTAATAGGAGGAGGTGAGCGGTATGGGTGCCTATGTACGAGTAATAGGAGGTGAGCGGTATGGGTGCCTGTGTACGAGTATTAGGAGGAGGTGAGCGGTATGGGTGCCTACGTATGAGTAATAAGAGGAGGTGAGCGGTATGGGTGCCTGTGTACGAGTAATAGGAGGTGAGCGGTATGGGTGCCTGTGTACGAGTATTAGGAGGAGGTGAGTGGTATGGGTGCCTATGTCAGAGTATTAGGTGGAAGAGATACAACTGCTGGTGTTAGTGTATTAGGATGAAGAGTGATGCACATTTTGTTAAGGTGGAAGGACAATATGCACAATGTTAGCATTATTCAGTAAATTGTGGCTGCTCGCAGGTATTTGCATTTCTCCATTCCATGAATGGATTTGTGCGTTAAGAGCTTGATGCGATTGCTGAACAATAATCTGCAGAACGAAAGAGAAACTTCATTAAAAACACTGAAATTAAATCAAAGAAAGGAACATGGACCAGTAAAATAAGAAAAGTACACACCATTGGCTCCTCGTACCCGCACCCCCAACTCGACTTCAGGACTTCTCCCGAGCTGCCCCTTTCTACAGAACTCGCTCCTCACAACATTAGACTCTCCAGTCCTTCAAAAAGTTTCTGAAAACACATTACTTTAGAGAAGCCTATAGGCTCACACCATGATCTCCCCAGTGTAATTTCCTGCTCCTCTACCCATTCAGCCCTCCTGCAACCCGCCACTTCAGCTACCCTACTCACCCTCACCTAATGGGTCACCCCTCTTAGATTGTAAGCTCGAGCACGGTCCTCCCTCCTTCTGTTCAGTGTGTGTAGCGTATGTATATTTGTTATTCTGTCTCTCCCATTGTACAGCACTAAGGAATTTATTGGCGCTTTCTAAATACTTGTAACTGTAACCGAAAGAATTCTTACAAAGTATTGAGTTTCAATAGTTTCCAGAGATGGTCAGAGTTAATCACTTGGATGAGGTTGAAGTGCAAATCTCTGGAACGGGAAAGTTGGACAGACACATGACAGATAATGGTTCTAATTCAGTGTTTGTTGAGTCATGATGCCAAATTCTAAGAGACACATTCAAATGCAAGTGAGCATGCTGAAAACAAACCACGAATATAATGCATTGCATTATTGGCTTAAGAAATTATACTCTGGGATTCAAAGACCATTCGGCTCACATGGGGTCTGTCTAGATTTCTTTGATTGAAAAAGGGATTCAGAACAGCACTTTAACCTTTTCTACGTTTTTTATTTCTAACGGCTCAACTCAGAAGTTCAGCATGCTTTACAGCAGGATATCACCCGATAGACGTCCCGAGAGGTGCGCCAGCATGGAACACAAAGTATTCTGTTTCGAGGCAGTTTTAGCATTCAGAATGTACTAGAGAAGGGATGTCAAACTCCATCTCCGAATGCTGATGTAACGTGTGTCACTTTAGACTTGCAGGTGCAGGCCTGAGTTACGTTATTTTCATTGCCCCCCACTTGACTATTGCAATAATCTCTTATCTGGCCTCCCTCTCTCCCCCTACAATCCATTCTGAACGCCTCCGCCAGGCTCATCCACCTCACCTGCCGCTCTGTCTCTGCGATTCTTTCATGGCTCCCCCATCCACCGCAGAATTAAATTCAAAATCCTTACCCTGACCTACAAAAGCTCTCACTAACGCAGTTCCCCACTACCTGTCCTCACTAATAGAAAAAAACTCAAAACAAATTGAAGGATCCAAGATAAAAGACAGAAAATTGGCAACAGAAAGGGCATAACCCAAAACCTCAGAACATTGAAATAGAAACCCTTTTACAAGACATAACATATATAAAAACATAAATGGGGTGGGTGTGAGTTCTGTAGTTAAAGGAAATTACATACTAATAGGGACCAGTAGAATGGAGTAAAAACAATTTAATGTCGGCAGTGGTACCCAATTAAATATAGCCACAACCACTGGTTTCCAGTAGTGTTATCAACTAAATTGGTTTTAATCAATTCTACTGGCCTTTAGTATTAGTATGTAAATTTCCTTTGACTACCGAACTCATATAAAATGTATAAACACAAAAATGCAATATGTTGTCTTGCAAAAGGTTTCTATCAATAAAGTTTATTTCACTGTCCTCACTAATCACCAAATACACCCCAGCCCGCTTCCTAAGGTCAAACAGTGACCTGCGCCTAGCTTCTCCCCGCTTCACCTCTTCCCATGATAGACTGCAGGATTTCTCACACGTAGCCCCCATTCTCTGGAACACTCTCCCTCGTACGGTCAGACTTTCCCTTCCTTCAAAACGCTCCATCAAAATATTTCTATTTAGGGAAGCCTACCACCCGAATCACTGACGCAACCAGTCCATCACTCCCACCAGTCCTCCACTCTCACCTAGCAGTCCTCTCCTCCGGTTTCCAACCCCAACCCTTCTAGATTGTGAGTTCCTACGGGAATAGGGCCCTCATCTCCTCCTGTACTGGTTTGTCAAATGTTGTTCAATGTATTGTAACAATGTCTATACTGTGCCCATTGTACAGTGCTGTGCAATATGCTGGCGCTTTATAAAAAGATTAATAATAATAACATGATAAGAGAATGATCTGCACAGAACAGACCAGGCTGAGCGTCTGAGACTCTCTGTAGGAGGGTCTCAGAAACAGGTGTTTCTTGTTAATATTCATCCTTCACACCCTTATGACTGAGCACACACTGCCTCCTGCTGCTCTGCATGTTCTATTTAAAACTTCATACGCCAACCCTGGAGCACCGTGCCTCTATATTGGACATCATGTAATAGGTCGCCCATCTGAAAATGCAAAAGGCACCTACTGAATGTATGAGAAGGGTTTTTTTTCTCCCATACTCCTCTAAAATGCTCTTCTCCACCATACCTTTCTCTCTCTCCCCTGCACTCTCCCTAAATTTATGCTTACCTTTTATATACCCTCACAACCTCTTTATTTCTTCCTCACTCCTCCCACTTTCTCTACTCAGGCCCTGACTTCACTCTTCAATCATTCTCATTCACCCAGGTCCCAGTCACCTGCACGCACACGCTCACCCCCCTCGTTCTTAGTCTCCTATTACTTATACTCTAGTGATATATCTCTCCTATCCCCGACCCTATTCTCCCTTCCTCTACCTACTACCAGGAACCCTGAACCTTATCCATATCCCCTCCACTGTGTTGTGCCCTCTGGAATGCCCGCGGCCTAACCAAATCTTCCTTTATTCATGACCTTTTTCTTTCCTGTTCCCTCCATCTCCTAGCGCTCACAGAAACCTGGTTCTCACCTTCTGACTCTGCTACCCCAGCCTCCCCATCCTACAGCGCTCTCTAGCCGTTCCACACACTAAGATCTGGGGACCGCAAGGGTGGGGGCGTGGGATTGGTCTCTCTTCGAACCTGCACTTTCTAGCCTATTCCTCCCATACCCTCCCTCCTATTCTCCTCGTTTGAAGTTCATACCGTCCACCTCTTCCGCCCCATGTATTGCAGTAATCTACCGCTCCCCTGGACCCTTTTCAGAGCACTTCTCAGCCTGGTTCCCTCACTTTCTCTCCTGACATTCCATCTCTTATCCTTGGAGATTTTAACATTCCCACTGACTCCCTGACCAACCCCCTCACCTCATCCCTGAGCCTCACACAGTGGTCCGACTTTGCCACCCACAAAGCTGGCAACACCCTGGATCTTATTTTTTCCAACCTCTCCAAACACACCTCTCCCCCTTTCCGATCGCCTCTTTTCTTTGAACCTTCTCCTGCCACCTACCCAGCCTCCCGCTTCCACCTCCACTCCTCTTCTACCCCGGAGACACCTTGGTGCCCGAGTCCTAAGCTACACTACTATCCATCCCCTTCTGCCAATCTCTACCTCCAACTGCACTGACCAAGCCACTGATATCTACAACTCCACCCTTTCCTCATCACTTGCTCCTACTTCTCTGTGCTAAACGCAGGCCAAACTGTCAACCGTGGCACTCCAAATACACTAGATAATGAAGGCTCGTACGCCATTACAAATTCATACAACAATCTGTTAATAGGCCCCACGTCCACCCAACCTTCCACGGATCTCGCCGCTGTGTGGTTTGCTGACTACTTCACTGATAAGAGATTTCTAGTCTTAGTTTAGCAATTTTAACCTCATTCACTCCATCACTCTCTGCCCCCTCTTCTAGGTCTTCCTTTTTGCTCGTCTCGGCCCTTCTGATGACCCTCGCGCCTTACCCGGTCAGTCTTGCCAGTTGTTGTCCCCGCTCTGACTCACATTTTCAACCTCTCACTCTCCTTCCGTTCTGCTTTCAAACGTGCTCGGATCGCCCCCGCCCTAAAGAATCCATCTCTTAAGGTCCCACCTCCCTCTCAAAACTACCGCCCCATCTCTCTGCTCCCCTTTGCCTCCAAAACCCTAGAATGCCTGGTCTATAACCAGCTCACCGGTTATCTCACTACTCTCTACTTGATCCGCACCAGTCCAGTTGTCGCTCCCAGCACTCCACTGAAACTGCTGTGACCAATGATCTAGTTGTTGCCAAAACCAAAGGTCACTTCTCCCTCTATCTTTCTGTCGCATTTGACACTGTTGACCACCCTCTCCTGCTCCTCACGCTGCGTCACCTTGGCCTCAGTGACTCCACTCTCTCCTGGTTCTCTTCCTACCTCGCTCTTCGCTCCTTCAGTGTCTCCTTCGCTGGCGCCTCTCAGTTGGGGTAACCTCAAGGCTCTGTTCTGGGTTCCCTACTCTTCTCGATCTATACCACCTCTCTTGGCAACCTCATCTCTATGCCGATGACACCCAACTCTACCTTTTTGCTCCCGATCGCTCTACTTCCGTGCTGGACAGTGTTACTGCCTGTCAGCTGTCCCCAACTGGATGACTTCCAGTTTCCTAAAGCTTAACCTCTCTAAAACGTAACTTCTCGTCTTCCCTCCCTCGAAGGCTAGGGTCAGACGAGCACACTAGGTGTGCCCGTATGGACGTGCCTTCCAACGTCCGTCGCAGCTTTGTGATGCTGCGACGGACCTGGCCACATGCTGTTGCGCGTGCACAAATTGCACGTGCAACAGCTTCCGTGCAGCAGCACCTCTCAGTCAAAGCGCTAGGACGCGCGTTGGAGCTACAAAGCAGGATCCTCCATAGGAGGATCGAGCCTTGCAGCGCTGAGCACACTAACTGCACTAAGCGAGGTGGCCAGACAGGCGTAGAGTGGAAGGCACGTCCACTCTCACAGACGTTCCTTCCGCTCTTCAACAATGCTCGTCTGACCCCGGCCTTAAACTAACATTCCTGCACCCATTTCCCTTCAGGTGAATGGTGCCAATATTACTTCTACCTCTCCGGCCCGGTCCCTCGGTGTCCTCCTAAACACTGATCTCTCCTTTACTCCTCACATTTCAGTCACTAACAAAATCCTGCTACTTCCACCTAAAAAACCCCCCAAAAAAACATTGGACGCATCCGTTCCTTTCAAGACTCTGCTAAAATGCTCATCCAAGCACTTATTGATTACTGTATCCTCCTTTCTGGCCTTAGATCCCAGATTCTCCCTCTGCAGTCTGTTATGAATGCCTGTGCCAGGCTCACCCACCCCACCTCGCCCCTTTGTTAATCTCTACACTGGCTCCCTGTCTCCTATAGAATCCATTTAAAAATACTGGTGCTCACATACAAAGCGCTCCATAACTGCGCCCCTGCCTACATCTCCTCCCTTATTAACAGGTACATCCAATCCCGACCACTTCGTTAATCAGCTTCACATACCCACACCCAACTCCCACCTTCAAGACTTCTCCCGAGCTGACCCCTTTTTATGGTACTCCCTCCCCCACAACAACAGACTCTCCCCGTCTCTCCAATCCTTCAAGAAGTCTCTGAAAACATTACTTTAGAGAAGCATATCGGCTCACTCCCTAATCTCCCTCCGTTCATTTTGTGCTGCATCTTCCCACATAGCCCACATGCACTCCTATTTCACATTCTCTATTCCCCCTCACCTAGTGTGTCACTCCTATCCTCTTAGATTAGAAACTCTTGAGCAGGGTCCTCTCACCTACTGTACTGTGTGTTTATTTGTTGTTCTACCAGCCAAGAAACCCTGATTTTTTATTTTTTTTTTAAAAACCATAACAGTAACAAATCCATTCAAAAATCATTTACCTCTGATCCTGAAATGAAGGGGATGGAATGATCCGCTGCCTCCAGTTGTGTTTGAAGAAAACTACAGTTTCCATGGTCTTTCCGGTGAACTAGTACAATCTGTTTACCTGAGCTCGTCCCTGTGGAGCCCCATGGACAATCCCAGCATTGATACTGTAGTCCGTATCATTTAGCATCTCCATTCTGATACGTGTCCAGATGCTAACCTGGCAACATGCTGGTGGTAGAGCTGCAAACGGAGTTTCTACAGGTTATCGGGACGCACAGATGTTACTTTAATAATCATAATAGGGGCAGGGAAGTCTTAAAACACATATGTGAATATTATGACTCTACAAAAAAGCGGTTTCGCTCACTATTGCCTCCCTGGGCAGCTGTGTAAACCAGGAGTATCCAGCCCACTTCATGCATAAAAACATAAGAGAAAAGGCTATCCTTTGCGTTTATTTCTCTGGCTCCATGCTAAACAAAACAGAACAGAGGTTTTAGTTTAGGCTAGCGTCAGACGAACGCAGTCATCACATCCGTGTCACCACACAGTTTAACGTCCATCGTAGCATTGGATTTGTGATGGTGGCAATGGACGCCATTTAGGCCTCGACGTAAAAGTGCTACGATGGACGCCCAGAGTGCGCTGCGTCCGCGTAGCGGCTTGTGTGCATGATGACGCGACATCAGACCCAGCGCATTTGCGACGTCCATCACGTTGACGCTCAGAAGTTTTTTTTGGTCTGGCTGACTGTACCTGTCAATTAATTTTGATTCCCATATTTCTCTTTTTTTACTGCATCTGTCAAAAAAATGGACCGTGTGGTGTCTACAGCATAGTACGTCCGTCTATCCGTTATGCACGCAGAGTGCGCTCAGACTGCGTTCGTCTGACAGCCTAATTGAATGGCCATTGAAGCGTTAAGCCCATGTGCCACATCATGGCAACCTCTTTCAAGGTGGGTCCTAACCTAATGAAACCAAAAGTTGCTTTACAAGCAACCACATGTCTGACAGAAAGGTGAATTTATATTTATACCCACACCAAAACATTTCCACTTTGGGATTGAAAGAGAGAACACAGAAAGGGACAGCAGCAAAAATGACCTGGCTGGAGTTACAACAAAATATACAAATCTTCACAAAAAGCTGTTTCGGGTAGGAAACCGTGCGCAAAACTGCTTTTTGTGTATCTTTGCATATTTTGTTGTATTCCCAGCCAGGTAATTTTTTTGCTGCTGTCCGTTTCCGTGTTTTCTTTTTCAATCCCAAAGTGGAAAGGTTTTGGTGAGGGTATAAATATAAACCCACCTTTCTGTCTCTTAGCTGAGAAGCAACCACAGGTCCCCCTGCTGCTTGCAGCCCTCCAAAAATACGTACAGTTTTGACTAGAATTGTCCGTAATAGATTTTTACCCTCCTAACATAAACAAATCCCTTTAAAAGTAAAATATCCCATTCCCAAAATCACACGACAGACACCTGGGCTACAGATATGCATTGGCCAACACACCGATACCTTTTTCTTACAAAAGACATGCAGGATATTTAGCTGCACAGGACATTTTATTTTAAAATTATAGAATAAATCAAACATTACTTCAAGAAAATGTGGCATTAAGCAAATTTTCTTCTGGCGGCATAGTCACTGTAGCTTTACACAAATGACAAATCGTCTGCACCCGTAGCAAAATATCCATTGTGTACATCGTGAAGCATGGATGAGGCCTTCTATGCAGAAACCATAAAACACCCCAATCACTCGGATGTAGTTATAATGTCCTGTCCTTGTGACATACAAGATTTGACGTTAAAATTCTTTCTAAAGATCAATACGGCTTAGCACAAGGTCTCCGTTAACAAAAGAATACCAGAAATGTTCATTTCAGCCAAACAGCTTCCAACACCCAGAGAAAATTAAATATATGTATAGCTACACCTTCCATTTACACAGTCGACTTTCAATGTTATACAAGAAAGAACTGGGAGGAGGAGAGCTACTCCTGAGCATATGGAAAGGTGACAGCAATTCCCCATTCTGGTAGATCATAAAATAGAGTCAAGATGGAAACTTGTGAGAAAAAAAAAAAAAAAGGGTATGAAACCACACATAGAAAAATTGGTATATGGGGCCAGAGCTATTCTCCCTAACGAAACAAACCTCCCCATGAACACAAGATACCATGATCTGTATCATAGAACTCCAAGAGCAGTTCCACTGTGCCCCATCATGTGATGCAATGAAGGGGAGCATTTATTTTTCTCTGTAGTACAGCAGATAGCACTTTAGAGGGTCAGGCAGTGGAAGACTTAGGATCCCCTGTCGCAGGAAGTTGACCTGAGGCTCTACTTTGGTTGTACTCACTGCTCCCCCTTCTTCCTCCCTTTGATCGTCATCACCACAGTTATTGTTGTCATCGAATGGGCTTGGGATGCGGCTGGCAATCACTTCCTTGTCCAAGAAAATAATGGTTTCCATCCGACGTCTACGCAGTCTTTTGCGCTTGTAGCGTGGTGTGTTTCTGTGTACACCACTCTTGACCCCTCTGAAGGCTGGTTCCTGGCTCATCTTTTTAATGCGACTCCTGATGGCGATGCGAGAGAGATCCTGGAGAGTGCGCACGTCAAGTGGAGCTGAAACAAACAAAAAGCAAACCTTTAAGACTACAGTGAAGTGCCGGGACTAAAGACTTTGAACATATCACACGTCTCTCCCGGGGCTGCCATCCTGGTGGAAAGACCTGAATGGCAAATCAAAGCATATGTTCGGTTACCTGCCATATGGCGGCAAGAAAGCCAAACAGAGGGGTCACCAGCTCTGACATCCAAATTGAAAATGAGCAGTGTGAGGTGTCATTCAGGATGTGGTCCCAGCTTGTGGTTCTCTTTCCTAGCACAGACACTAGCAGGAGATGAATTTGTGGATTTGACGGAGGTGGCAGAGATGTCAAAAGCACAACCAATGGAAACGTTTATGTTCCTGTGGATTTTGTAGTTGATGACACTACTTAAAAATTACAGAAACCTGATATCTTTGGGACTAAGAAACAGGAGTTGCCCCAATCCCTTCTTAAAACAGGATCCAATGAGTCTGCACTTATTCTAAAGCAAACCAGGGAAATTAAAACACTGGGCCTTCCCCTGCATACTTGGGTGTCAGCTATGAAATCTGGTAAGTTTGCCATATATTGATTTTACGGAGAGTACATGGGGAGGAGTTATAGGCAGGTACTCAAAGCGAGGAAGGTAGAGCTCTTCCAGAGAAACATCCAGTCAACCCTATCAAAATCTGCATCCAGAGAGAAGCATGAGAGGTTGTGCAAGGGTTTAGAAATAGCTTTAAAATAAATTTACTAATATGGATTTACTTCTGCCAGGCAAAAAAATACGTTTGAAAGATGAACACAAATCTACACATCGAGGTCTTTGCCAATGGTGTAGTGAACAGGTTAAAGGGATACTCTAAGCAACATGACCACCTAAGCTATTTTAGGTGGTCATGATGCCCGGAGTATCCTGCCCTTTGTCCCCCCTCCCTCCGCTCAGCCGATCTGCAGAAAAGGCTGAAAACAGCTGAGAGAGGCGGAGGACTTTACTCCGCCCTCCCAGCTGTCAGTCAGCAGAGCGGGAATCATATTTCCCGCTTCTGCCGACTTTTGCCGAGTAGGAGACGTCATCGCGCTTTCAGCGCGATGACGTCTCCTACTCCCCGCAGAAGCTGGCGGCTCCCTCTTCGGGTTAGTGTTGCGCGCATCCTCTTGCGTGCAACACTAATCCTCAGAGGGAGCCGGTAGGAAGCCTGCCGATTGGCTGGCTTATGTGAGAGGCGCGCATGCGCGCTTCTCACGTAAACCAGAAGCCAAGACGCAGCAAGAAGAAGGACGGGAGCGGAAGAGGAGGGAGGGGAGTATAAAAAAAAAAAAAATGCCGCTGGAAACAAGAGGATTTTAAGGTAAGTATTGCAGTTACAAGAAAGAAAAAAAAAAAGAAGGTTTTATTAAGGGAATAGGGATAGGTTAGGAAAAAAAAACGGGGTGTGATTTTTTTTGTTGGAGTGTTCCTTTAAGGGCAATATAAAAAAAGTGACAATGCTGTATTTTGGGCGCCACCTAGTGGTTCCTTAAAATATTAAAAGAAACCGGGTTATTCAGAAAGAGGTGAAAACCTTGAGAATGACTGGAGAATTATTTTCTAGGTCAAAATAGTCAAACCAGAAAAATTCTCCCATTTATCTCACTTTCCAAATTGTTCATTCTCCTGGCAATTCTCAAGGTTTTGACCCCTCTCTGAATAGCACTGATTGTACTTAAAATTCCTCTTGGGGGGGGCGTGGCCTGACCGCGGAATATGGCGGCTGCGTGATCGCTCGGCTCCGGCACAGGGAGCTCCATCCACGCATATCCACCCAGCGAATTGACCCTCAAACAGTTTTTTCTGTGTGGGGAACGAGAGGGAGGGTGAGATGGCATCACAGAAGGGCACAAAGAAGTCAGCGAAAACCGAATTTTTCACGCCTCGGACCCCTAAGCGCAAGGAGGAGATGGCCGCGCAAGATGGCGGCGGATCTCCGCGGTCCTCTCCACGTGCAGATCACGACTCAGATACTCGGTCAGTAAACTTGGAGGCTGTGCTCCATCGAATGTCGGAGATGCTTGGTGAACTTTCAGATAAATTAACAGCTCGTTTAGACGGGGTCTCTGCAGAGATTCGGAGGGACATAAAAGATATCGGGGATAGAACAGACAAACTGGAAGGGAAGATGGCGGAATATGCAGGGGCACATAATGCTATGGAGGAGAGAGTGGAGGGTCTGGAAGGAAAATTACAGGACGCCTTGACTAAAATAGCGGACCTCGAAGACAGGTCGCGTAGACATAATTTAAAAGTGAGGGGAGTACCGGACTCTGTTGCTCAATCTGAGCTCACTACCTATGTGACTGATCTTTTTCAAACACTTCTTCCAAATGCAACTCCGGACTCACTGCTGTTTGACCGGATACACCGTTTGCCAAAGCCACCCTCAGCTCCGTCTAAAGCACCTAGAGACGTATTGCTCCGTCTACATTATTTCAAGCCGCGTGAGGACCTATTGAAAGCCTTGAGGGATCCTTCCTCGCTCGCGCCGGAGTATGCTCATATTTCCGTCTACCCAGACTTGTCTAGAGCGACCCTCCAGTATCGAAGAGCATTAAAGGACGTCACAACGGTGCTGAGAGATCGGGGAATTAACTATCGATGGGGCTTCCCGGTCAAGTTGCTGATCTTCCGCAACGGTACTACGCACGTCGTGTCTACGATGGAAGCCGGAATGACACTGCTCGGCGAATGGGGCCTAGTGCCACAAAAGTCTCCGGTCCGACTGCGTACAGCGTCTAGAAAGCTAGACCCGGAATGGCGTGTTAAGGGCCAGATTTCTTCTTGAGGTGACTTTCAGCTGGATATTTCCTGGCTCGTCCCGTTTTCTCACACTCTCTTTATATGACGCTTATTTTTTCCTTTTTTTTTTTTTTGTGTCTGGTGTGTACACCTGGAGGCCAAACTGATGGAGATGGTCGGTTCCCTGGAGCTGGTCGGACGGTCCCAGGCCTATACCCCCTGTCTCCCTCCTCGGCTGAGGAGTATGGGAAGCAGTCCCGACTCGAGGGGCTTCCCACAGGAGTTTTACCCGCATGGGTTTGTATATAGTTTTTCGTCCAAGAGTTATTTGGACTTTGGTTTGACATGTTTCAATTTTTTTTCCTTTGCCTCTCCCTTTTTTTTTTTAAATGTCTTCCGGTCTGCCGACAGCTTTGAAATTCTGCAGGTTGTTTTATTGAAACTGTTTTATGAAAATTGTCTCTTACAACGTTAAGGGGTTGAATACCCCATATAAAAGGCACGTGTTGTACGCTGATCTCAAGAAATGGGGGGCAGAGATAGTGTGCCTCCAGGAGACACATTTTAAGAGGTTGGTCCACCCGAATTTGGATCCTCGTACCTACCCGACTCAATATCATGCTACAGGTCCGGCGAAAGCACGGGGAGTCTCGGTCTTGGTAAGCCACCGGGTGGCTTTTCAATTACATCGAAAACTATCAGACCCTCAGGGACGATATTTGATAATAGTGTGTTCAGTAAACCATGAGCTTTTCACGATAGTTAATCTTTACTCTCCAAATGTCCTTTGTGTCCAGCGTGTTGGCTAAGGCTCAAAAGGTCTTATCGGGTACGCTGCTGGTGTGCGGGGATTTTAACTGTAATATGGATCCCAAGATGGATGTTCGCTCGGTTAAGACCCCATCTCCATCTGCTAGGCAGATTCGCCAAGGTACCAAATTTTTTGATTTACTGCAGTCCTACGGGTTGTATGATGTTTGGAGAGTATTTCACCCCGGGGAACGGGATTTCTCTTTCCACTCTATGGTACACAATTCATACACTAGGATAGACTATATCTTTATGCCTGGTGACACCCTGCCTAGGGTTCTAGATTGCTCCCTTTCAGATATAACTTGGTCGGATCATGCCCCTCTTCTTCTTACTCTTCATGACAGTTATCGGTACACGAATCGTCCACCTTGGAAGTTAAATGAATCCTTATTGTCCGACCCTGCGATCGAGAAAGATCTTGAACAAATTATGACAGAATATTTCGATTTGAACGCCACTCCAGACATGTCAGCCGACATATTATGGTTGGCACACAAGGCAGTACTTAGGGGGGCATGTATTAAATGGGCATCCCACTTAAATAAGACTAGACGCACTGACAGGGTGCAACTTTTAACTCAGATACAACATTTGTCGCGCGTAAATAAATTGGACCCCTCAGCCACTAACCTCGGTTTACTTTCGGCGGCACAGGCGCAGTTGACGGAACTGAATCAGAAACGACTACTTTTTTTTCAAAAACGCACGCAAGCTAAATATTATGCATTTAGTAACAAACCGGGACGTCTTTTGGCTAATTGTCTGCGCGTATCCCAACCTACGAAGAACATCTCGCATTTAGTTACGGGACCAGGGGGACAGAAGGTGTTTAAGCCTCAAGATATTAGTAACGAACTGGCGGCATATTATAGTAAATTATACAATCTCCAGACAGATGAACAGCTACAATCTCATCCCTCGGAACTTATAGATAAGTACCTTTCGTCTCTACATTTACCCTCTCTGTCTCCTTCGCAGTCCCAGGCTTTAGCCTCACCTATAACGCTACAGGACGTTCGGTTGGCTATCAATCAGTTACCACTTCACAAATCGCCGGGCCCGGACGGATTCTCGGACGGTTATTATAGAAAATTTGCTGGTATTCTGGCCCCGAGATTGCTGTCGGTATTTCATTCGGCGGCTGCTAACGGCGTTTTTCCGATTGAAATGCTGCGGACAGTTATTGTCCCGCTTCCTAAACAGGGCAAAACCCCAACGGTACCTGCCAACTTTAGACCGATATCGTTGCTGAATATCGATGTGAAGTTATACGCCAAAATACTGGCGGATAGGATAGCAGCTTTTTTGCCGGCATTAGTGTGTAATGATCAGGTTGGGTTCATTCGAGGTAGGCAAGGCCCACATAATACTAAAAAGATCATTGGGTTACAATCGGTTGCGCATCGCTCTGGACTCCCGTGCATTGTTATGGCCTTAGATGCAGAAAAGGCCTTCGACAGGGTGTGCTGGGCTTTTTTGCGGCGGGTTTTGGATAAATTTGGCTTTCCTGAGGCGGTGATAACTAACATTTTTGCACTTTATAATCATCCAACTGCGGCGGTGATACAAGCCGGTTTTTTGTCGGAACCGTTTGAAATCTTTAACGGGACAAGGCAGGGCTGCCCGTTGTCGCCCCTTCTATATGCCTTGGCGGTTGAACCATTAGCTCAACATATAAGACAAGATTCGTTGGTGTCGGGTATTGATATCGGGCCAGACAGTTTTAAAATAAGCCTTTTTGCAGACGATGTATTGTTGACCCTGACGAATCCCCTTACTTCTCTGCCCAGGCTACATTCGGTTTTGGCAGAATATAGTAAAGTTTCGTACCATAAGGTAAATGTATCTAAGTCGCAGATAATGCCCATCCACGTCCCTATCCCTGTACTGAAACTACTTAAAAATATCTACCCCTATGAATGGAGAACAGACTATATAAACTATTTGGGGGTTAAACTTACGGCTTCCCCTTTCCGTTTATATGACTATAATTATAAACCGTTTTTATCGAAATTGAGACAGATCTTCTACCAGTGGCGGCATGCAAAGACGTCATGGGTGGGCCGCGTTTCCTCCATTAAAATGACAATATTACCCAAGCTTTTATACCTGTTCCGCACCCTTCCATTGCCTCTACCCACATCCTATCTGGAGGAGATACAGTCCTACTTCCTGACTTATGTATGGCGGAGGGGACGTCCCAGAGTGCCGGCTAAGCTGTTATATTTGTCACGTTGTAATGGGGGTATGGCTATGCCGAACGTTACTCTTTATTATAACGCAACATTATTGGCCTCCATGGGAGAGTTTTTCCTGCAGTCGTCGACTCCTCGGTGGACTTCTGTAGAACAGACTTGTGTGGGGACACATCTGGTTACCTCTCTGATCTGGCTTACTCCTAAACAGAGGCCAGAGCTACCTTACATGCTACCCTCTACTGCTTTATATCTCAAGACATGGGATAGATATCGTAGTCGGTTACTGAATAACCCTTTCCCGTCTTTAGCGACTCCTACGGACGTATTGAGGTATTGGATAGACGGGTTTCCGTGTTCCAGATGGGTGGGGAAGGGAGTTACCCATCTCTGGCATCTAGTGTTGGGAGACTCGCTAGCGTCATTTGCAAATTTGTCTGGACGATACGGGTTGCCAGACACTTTTGTGTTTTCTTATCGCCAATTGCATTCTTTGTGGAAAACTACGAACTTGCCGAACATCCTCGTTGGTTCTAAAGTTATCTTAACGGGGTTTGAAAGTTTCGTACTGAACCCGGAGGCATCGACTAGACTGGTATCACTGTGTTATGCTGCATTGAATGCGCTTATTCCAAACTATAAATGGAATTTCCAAAAGGCGTGGGAGAAGGAGATATGGCATAAGGCGGATAAGGGGGCATATAGCTGTACGTCTTTGCGAGAAGTGAGACGGAAAGTGATGTATAGATGGTATTTGGTTCCCCCCCGGGAGAAACACATAACAGGGGCGTCCTCTACTTGCTGGAGGTGTCTCTCGGAAGTGGGCACTATGTTACATGTGTGGTGGGCATGCAAGGATCTTCAGACGCTCTGGCAGGACACGGCGGAATTAGTGACCGGGGCGGTGGGTGATCAGATCCCCGTCACTCCGGAGGGTTACCTTTTGGGTGCTCTGTCGTCGGAACTCTCGGTGGCGCAACGTAAAATGTTTAATGTTATTATCAGCGTAGTTTTGTTACTGGTGGCAAGACATTGGAAAAAGACGGCAGTCCCTAGCATTGTTGAGGTCCGAAAGATGATTACATCTATGAGGGAATATGAATTACAGGTTCAGGTGACGAGTGGCCTTCCTCCACCACAGAAGGATCATTGGCTGTTCTGGGACCTTTTGGGGTCATCATAACCCTCTCATGCGCGTGCAGGTTATAATCAGCGATTGTTGCATGGTTTTGTTCCAATACTGGTATTGGATAGTTCTAGATTTTTGGTCTGTGTATTACCTACTGTTGGCAGAGACTATTATTATTGCTCTCACTGTGTGTGTTTTTTTTTTTTTTTCTTCTTCTCTCTTATTATTATTTAATGTTTTTGTATTATCCCCCTTTTATGTTACGAAATGTCTTACCCCCCCTTATTTTTTCCTTTTTGTATCCCGATGTTTATATTGCTCTGAAAATAAAAAAATTTTGAATTTCAAAAATTCCTCTTGGTATAAGGAATGTACAGAATCAGCGGCTGTCCTCTCCAACTCGGTAAGTATATCCCAGAACAACCAAAAAACAGAAGTCTTGAAGTAAGTGTGGTGAGGTCAGTGTGGTGAGGTCAGTGTGGTGAGGTCAGTGTGGTGAGGTCAGTGTGGTGAGGTCAGTGTGGTGAGGTCAGTGTGGTGAGGTCAGTGTGGTGAGGTCAGTGTGGTGAGGTCAGTGTGGTGAGGTCAGTGTGGTGAGGTCAGTGTGGTGAGGTCAGTGTGGTGAGGTCAGTGTGGGGAGGTCAGTGTGGGGAGGTCAGTGTGGGGAGGTCAGTGTGGGGAGGTCAGTGTGGGGAGGTCAGTGTGGGGAGGTCAGTGTGGGGAGGTCAGTGTGGTGAGGTCAGTGTGGTGAGGTCAGGATGTATCACTCGGTTTTAATTATTTTATGCCAATAAATGATCGGATTTACTTCTAATTTGGTCCCACTTTTTGCTGCCTGTGGATTGGAGGAACCTGGGAAAGTATCCGATAACAGAAGGGTGATCCAGCTCTTAAAAATTAAAAAAATAACCGCTGGCTGCCTAAACTACATCTGGTGCCGGGTTATGGGCCCCTAAAAACGGGAGCGTGAATCTGTTTTTTGATTTTATAATATACCATCACAGGTTACACTATGTCAGTATATCTTTCACTCGAGGCAACGATTGAATAGCGAGAATACCAAACTGACACTCTGTAAGAATCCAGAAGGAAGCGCAGACCTCACCACACTTTAAGGGCAATATAAGAAACATATTTACAGCATTTTGTGAGGGCTTTGACCTCTTTGGAGATTACCTCTATGGTGGCGTCCAACATTCAACAGTAAGAAAGTTATTGAGAAGTATTACAATTACAAGTGTTTATAAAAAACATCAACAAGTTCCATAGAGCTGTACAATGGGTGAGACATAAGAACCCTGCTCGAGAGCTTACAATCATACATTAGGAAGGGGGGGGGGGCCTGAAACGTCTTAACATTTCAGCAAGAAGCAGCAAGATCATTGGGGCCTGGAACTTCAGAGCATTTTGGGTGCTTCAGGATTGGAAAAACCTACTCCACTGAGACCTTATCGATGGAGACGAGGTCAGAGTAGAGGGGAAAGGGGATCGAGTTTCACAATTTCCATTACATACAGAAAAGGTCCAGGCATGTTAACGTCAAGCCCAGCTTATTAGGACAATGCAAAGAAGTGTTGGGTCACGCCAAGCCTTTTTCTTTTAAGTCTCCTACAATGGTGTGCCCTGGACATCATTAAAAGGGAGGTGGCTGTGCCTGATGGCACCGCAAAATAGTCGAGGATGAAACACCTGGCCAACAAACCTTCTCCATCTTACATGTTTGGGAATTGGGCCATGTAGATCAGAACATATAACACTCACGCAGTTTAAGGCTCTTTGTTTTCCCAGCGTCTACTTTTCCAGGCTGGATAAGCGGAGCGAAAGACACTGCCAAGATTTTCTTAGTGTCCCAGGTGGAAGGACTGGTCCGAGTGATCTTTGTGAGCTGAACAGACAAGAGGTAAATTATAAAAACATGTCCACGTGATGAGCCTCACTTGAAATAGGCATGGAATAAAAACACAGAAGAGACCATTTAAAAGGAGGTTCATTAGAAAAAAGTAGTGGCAATGGTATGGAGGTGAACAGAACAGGTGGAATAAATGAAGATTAAGGACCTGTGGTGCTCTTAAAATATCATGATGCCTTCAAGTCACCACCTCAAAGTAGCTCTTTTTACATTGGGACATGGGATGCTAGGCATTATTTGGTATGGAGTAATGGGATCTATACTGAACCTTTACAGAGATAGGGCCCTATTACATTTTTCACGCAAAAACACAGTAAAAGCGTGAATTTTTGCGCAAAGCTTTAAACGTTAACGCGCATAAAATCAACGCATTACAATCCTCGTACATTTTTTCATCCGTCAAAAAACCCCCAAAAAAACGGACGCGCAAAAACACGCGCAGTGACGTTGCCCGCAGAAATCAGTGTGCAGTTTTTTTCACGCGATTCAGCCAATCAGAATTAAGAGCCACAATTGTCTCACGTTAAGGTTTTGCGCCTGTCAAAGTCAATCTGCGCACATATGCTGCATCAATAAAAAAAAAAAAAAAAAAAAACACACACACACAACTTCTCTAATTTATTAGTTTGGTATGTGTAGAATGTGTAACTATACTTTGCTGCGTATTTTTTTTTGGGCTGGTGTATTCGGTTTCGGACAGGTTGATAGAATTTGCCATTAACACCAGCTTTTAGGTGTTGCTAAAATTATGCGCGCAAAGGCTGTGCGTTTCAAACTGCGCATAGATTGTAATACCATCCGTGTACCAGCGCACAAACGCATTTGCGCTCACAATGTTAAGTATAGGACGCGCGAAGTACAGTAAGGTTGCGCAGCGTTCGCGCAGGTTCACCTGTGGTAGACGTATACGCGCGTTTGTTGCACTGAGATTGTAACAAAGCGTCGTTCGTTTACGACGTTAATGCGTTTTTGCGCGGGCACAAACGTATGCGCGAAGAATGTAATAGGGCCCCAAGTGTTTTAATCACAACATAAAGCACCGAGCAAAATGCTGCAATGAACCCAAAATGTCTTAACGGCGAATTATACCAAGTTTGTTATAAGAGCAGCAATGTTGGTTAAAGTGAGCCGGATGCATAACACAAGGATTGCAGGACCAAGGTCTTTTAGCACAGTAAAACACGGAAACATGGCGGCTTTAACGTCAATGTGTCGACTACCTTCTCTTCTATCGGCATGACGAGAATGCCTCCAACTTTCAGAAGGTTCTTCATGTACTCTTCGTGTTCTTTCTGTACCCCAGCACCACAATACACCCTGTCATAGGGCGACGAGTCCAGAGAAATGTCTAAACAGTTTCCGATTACAAAACAGGGTTCGCAGAAATCAAACCTGGGAGACAAAAAAAAAATCCCACACGTATTAAAAAGGTTAGCTCTGCACAGTGCCGAGAATACATTGAGATTTTTTAATTTGCACAGTTTACACTATGATTCCCATCAGCTTGTGTTTTGGTGAATCTTTTTCCCTGGTTGCACATAGGGTGGAGATTATTCATCCAAGTGGCGAAAGTGTGGATTTGCCATTCTGCCCTAAAGGTTACAAGGCACGATGGCATTAAATCTGCAGAAACTGAAAGTCTGATTTCTAGACAGTGGTTTTCAGTAGTTGACATAAAAGGGGTTAATTTTCTATTCAGGGGATGTAACCATTGCGTTAGTCCACATCAGGACTGAAATACTGCACAATTTTCAGTGTTTAGGGAGAATGCTCTGAGAAAAATACAAAAAAAAAAAAAAAAAAGGAAAAAGAAGAGAAAGACATCAAGATAAAATTAGAGAGAACGCAAGGAAAAGCAGAGCGAGAGAGCACGCTCAAGAGACAGCACAAGAAAGAGTGAGCGCGTCAGTGAATGAAAACCATGAAAGAGCACAAGGGAGCGCGTCAGTGAATGAGTCTGTCAGAGTGTGTCTTTCTCGCAGAGATGCCAATATTCAGTTCCCGCAGTCGGAGGTCCTGATCGTGCACAGGGTTACAAGTGCACAGCTTGCGCTAGTTTATGTAAAGCTTGGTGGGCGGTAGGAGGCGGAGACTATACAGGAAGTGGGAGCTGAAGAAACACCCCTAGCTGCGGGGTGTGGCCAGAGAAGATGAAATGACAAGAAAATAAACATTAAAACTTAAAATTGATTTATTCTAGTTTGATTATTATTATTATTATTATTAGGTATAAAAATGTTTAAATGTCAATTTAGATTTTTCTTCTTCTAGACATGCATATCCCTTTAAATGACCCAGCACAAGCTGTGCATGTAAAACCCTGCATACAGTGAGGATTTTTTTTTTAACAAAAAGACATTGGGAAAGATCAAACTCATTAACTGTGAACACAAGCGCAAGCCTAACTCACAAAGTCACCCTCACTAACATTTACTCATTCCAACTCGCTTACTCACTTAGAATTGCTCACACTTGCTAATTTAGGCTAGGGTCAGACTAACGCATATTTCGCGTCGTCTGTGAAAAAGTGCGTTCGAACGAATGGACGTATTTTTTCACGGAATACGAGATAGCAGTCATGCGTTGCGCATTTTCGTCCGTGATTTTTTTTACGGATCGTCAATAAAACACTTTTTGCGTCTGGACGTTATGTTGGCCGGACATTAGCAGCGTCTGACGTCTCCTAATCACGCACACACGCCGCTAGCGGACACAGCATACTCTGTACGTCAATACTAGCGGTTTGACGTTCTTGAAAAAATGCGTTCGTTTGCCACTTGCGTTGCACAGACGGGCGTTCGTGCGGCCATCCTTCGTATGTTGCCCGACATTGGACGTCATTTGCTGCTAGCACGGCCGTGATTAGGTGCGGCTAAACAAACATTAAAACTGCGTTCATCTGACCCCAGCCTTAATATAACACTCACTCACAAATCACGTGTTTGTTTTTTTTTTAAAAAAACTTTTATACAAAAACTTGTCAAGCCAATAAAGTTTGAAGACAGACTTTAACCTTTCTAGTCATGGGTTCTATAGCAGTCTAAAGATTTACCTATATAAATAATCTTTACAGCCCCCCCCCCCATTTATGATTCCTTTAGTCCAATAAACATTCAGATGACAGCATGAAACCTACAGCTCCCATTGTAAACTCAGTGTACCAGTAGGATCTTACTTGTCAAAGCTGTTGCTTGTTCTCACAAACTGATCGAGTTTCTGCTTTGCATATTCAATCACATCAGCGTGAAGCTCCACTCCATGGTTTATGCCAAAGGGCCCTGTTCATGAAAAGAAATGTATGTCAGGCATGCCAGTTTGGAGAAGTACATTTCAGACAGTATAGGACAGCCACAATACAATTTTTTTGCGCTTGAAAAGAAGATTTCAGAAAATATTCACTCAGCCTAGAACGCACTGTTGCCTAGAGGGGGGGGGGGGGGACAGTCGGCCCCAACCCAGGTTCTATTATTGTACCCGTTCCTCATGGTGTGGCTCGCAAAGCCGACATTGCCAGCTAGCGGCGAAGAAGGTGGGTGTCTTATCGCGATGTGCACACCAAATGACGTGTGGGCGTGAAGGAAAAAAAAAAAAGCAGACAAAAGAAAAGGACACAGACCAATCCCGGACGGGCCTGACCAATGGAGGTAGGTGTGTGTGTGTTTGTTCCTCCCCACATTTCAACAGTTAACTTTTTTTGTTGGGGGGGGGGGGTGCACAAGTAGCTGGTCTTGGCTAGGGCACAAAATAGTCTAGCACTGGCCCTGAAGGGTGAGAAGATATTATTCAGGTCGGTGAAAAGAAAAATTACACCACATCATGCCTGCAGGAGAACTGTGCAAAATAATCCTTGCCAAAATGGGGGTTAATTCAGCAGCAAAAGACATGGAAACCAACAATTCATACAATCACTGCTCCAAATATATAGGATTATAAACATTAAAATTCCAAAACCTTTAAAAGAGAAAACTCTTGCATTAAACAGTTTAGGATGAAAATCTTGACACAGGTCGATTCCATGTTGTGGCACAGATCGGGTCCTTGAATTAAATATATCCCCCAAATAAAATAGTACACCCCCTTATTTTTAAAGTTCGTTTTTTTTCTCCTCTTTCCTTCCAGGATTCCACACCTAATAGCAAGGATATTTTTAGGAGAACTCTAAAAGATTGACGTTTCTAGTCCCCCGCCCCATACCAAAACGAGGAAGCTGTAGGTTATACTTTTAGTTGAAAAGCGTCTTGTATTTAGGTTTTATCCCGTTGAGCTGATAACACACGATTTGGTGCTCAGATTTACAAATTTTACATATGTACTGCACCATGTGTTGGATTGTTTTTATGGGTTTGCTGCTTGGGCACAGAAAGTGAAATTGTACATGGAATAGACACTATGGCAAGCGTATTAAAACATTTTATTCTTGCATGTAGTGATTTACTTAAAAAAGTGGTATCGGTGCATCCCTATTAAGACCGACTACCGATACTTTTTAAAAGTACTCACCGATACCGAGTACCGATACCTTTTTTTTTAAATGTCATGTGACGCTTTCCAATAAGAACAGACCATATAAAAATGCCCCCAGATAGATATATATATATAAATATACACCCACACAGTTGTGTTCAAAATTATTCAACCCCCACTGAAATTGAGTGTTTTGGCCAGTTTGACATTGATTTTGATCATTCAGTCATCTTGCTTACAATTAAATAAAAGAGGCACGTGTAGGTCAGACAAATATAGCATAACATTTATAATGAAATAACCACAAATGTCTTTTCTGTGCTCACATCATTATCAGTTTTATTCAATCTCCAAGTGACATTCAATCTTAGTCTTGAATCTTAATCTGCATCACATTGTCATCCAATATCTCCTGGTACTGAAGAGAATTCATGGTACCTTGCACACGCTGAAGCTTCCCTGTACCTGCAGAAGCAAAACAGCCCCAAAGCATGATTGACCCCCCCCGCCATGCATCACAGTAGGCAAGGTGTTCTTTTCTTCATAGGCCTTGTTCTTCCTCCTCCAAACATAGCGTTGATCCATGGGCCCAAACAGTTCTAATTTTGTTTCATCAGTCCACAGAACACTATCCCAAAACTTCTGTGGTTTGTCCACATGACTTTTGGCATACTGCAGTCGACTCTTCTTATTCTTTGGAGACAGCAAGGGGGTGCGCCTGGGAGTTCTGGCATGGAGGCCTTCATTACGCAGTGTGCGCCGTATTGTCTGAGCTGAAACTTCAGTACCCACATCTGACAAATCTTTTCTCAGTTCCTCAGCAGTCACACGGGGACTTTTCTCCACTCTACGCTTCAGGTAGCGCACAGCAGTCAAAGTCAGCATCTTCTTTCTGCCACGACCAGGTAGCGTTTCAACAGTGCCCTTTGCCTTGAATTTGCGAATGATGCTTCCTATGGTCTCTCTTGGTAGGTTTAACATCTTTGCAATCTTCTTATAGATCATTGCCCTTCCTGTGAAGAGTAATCACCTCTTCTCTTGTCTTCCTGGACCATTCTCTTGACTTCACCACGTTTGTAACCACACCAGTAAATGAGCCGAGTATCAGTCATTTTAAAGCTGCCTAATTGGTGCTTATTATGCTTTATTGCTGCTCCGTGTCATCCACAGGTGTTTTCAATACCTGATTGAAAACACTTGAATGAACCTCTGTTCTTCAGAGTGGTAGTCTTTAAGGGGTTGAATAATTGTGTCAATGAAGAATTCACAAAAGAAACATTTACTACTGTATTACAAAACCAATTGATGTCATTTTAGTTGCATATGGTTCTTTAAAAAGTCCTTGTAGGATTTCATTCTGAATACAATTACAAATGTACACTAAATTCCCTAAAACCCTTTACAGCATTGAGGGTTGAATAATTTTGAACACAACTGTAAATGTAAATATATATATATATATATTCATACTGCCCCAGCTCACACATGGATATGCCCCAGCTCACACATGGATATGCCCCAGCTCACACATGGATATGCCCCAGCTCACACATGGATATGCCCCAGCTCACACATGGATATGCCCCAGCTCACACATGGATTTGCCCCAGCAGCTCATGGATTCCTCCCCCCCCCCCCCCCACGACGATACTTACCTTCCGGAGCGACGCCGGGAATGTCTCCGCGCGTGCGCTCGTTGGAAGGACCCCAGCCGCGACCACGTGGGACCATGTGATCACGGCTGGGGTCCTTCCAACGAGCGCACGTGCGGAAACTTTCCCGGCGTCGCTCAGAAGGTAAGTATCATCACGGAGAGCAGCTGCAGGGCCTGTCCGAATGCTCTATCAGCATTCAGACAGGCCCTGCAGCTGCTCACTGTGTTCATACTTACCTTCCTGGGCGACGCCGGGAAAGCTTCCGCGCGTGCGCTCGTTGGAAGGACCCCAGCCGCATTTTGCCTTCTTTTGTTGATCCAAAAGAAGGCAAAAAACCCAGTCTGAAATATGCAACATACTGGGAAAAAATTCCTTCTTGACCCCAGAATGGCAGTCAGATTTCTCCTTGGATCAAGAAGCTTTTACCCACATATTAAATATTATAACCCTTAAAATTCTGTGTTACATTGTAGCACAAAGCAGCAGAATGAGTTACACAATGTAGTAAGTTCATTAAGGTGCGTTTGCGGGGCAGCTGCATACACTACATCTCCGTATTCAATAGCCGGTATAAGCATTTGTTGTACAATCTGCTTTCTTACCGCGGGGCTCAGGCAGGATTTGTTTCTGTACAGGGCACCTAGTTTAGATGAGCGTTTTTCGATGTGAGGGCCAAAGGATTTGGGTCTAACCACATAACTAGATATTTGAGAGAAGTGACTGGTCAGCGTGCCATTTGAATTTGTCCTGACACGTAGATGGATATTCTAGTCTATAGGGTATATTTGTTAAAAAAAAAATTAAAAAAAGGGAACTCGTTACATGATTTTTATTGAAAATCCAAAAAATAAAATTTGTTATTGCAGCAGCATTGTTCACATTATAATTGAAATGGGAACAATATTGCTGCATTTATATATATAAATATAATAAAAAAAAAAAATAAAAAAAAACAGATGACGAAGGGGACCCAGAGGTGGAGCTGCCATCAAAGATGGCGGCCCCCACTGGAATTAAGCCGCGAATCACCTCAGGGGTTAAGTCAGCCATCTCTTGAAAGGGGAGACTCTCCCCTTTTCAGCAGTGCCTGGCTTTATCCTGTACCTCCTCTCGATCGGGAGAGAGAGGGGATCCCCCTCCTTTTAGGCGATCTTTCCGGATGGCTGCCTGAAAATGACATCATCGCGTCCACTGCGATGAGGGGTCCCAAAAGCAGCGTCTGACTTCCAGGAAGTCAGAACACCGTGGGACCCGGGAGGAGAGAGGGGAGTATCTCGGGAGCTCCCGGGTAGCGTGTGGGGACCATCCTCCGCATACAGCGTGAGACTCCCTTGACGTCCCCCACACGTCTTCCGCAGGGAAGGGAGGGGGGAGGGGTTAAAAAAATAAAATCAAGTGTATGAAAATAAAGTTATATAAAAATGTCTGTTAGAGAAAAGAAAAAAAAAAAGCCAAAAAATACATTTTGCAGCAAATTCAAAGAATAAATATTTAATAGAAACATTTATTTTTTTTATACAATGAAACCTATGGAATTCTTTAAAAATGTAAATTGTGGAGTGCCACACCAACAAAGTCCACACACCCATCGCCGTGTACCCAATTGGTGGTTTCCCTAAAACCAAGAAAATCAGTGGAAAAGGTACAGCACACCAAGGGTTCTGGAATACACACTTATTTTGATGGCTATTGCAGATAAATCTTTCCCAACGTTTTCAGCGTTCTATATAAAACAAAAGATATTATCGTGCAATATGTACATACAGAGGAGATTATGATTATGATATATATATATATATATATATACATACACACACACACACACAATGTTCTTGAACCCAGGACATACTTGAAAACGAGATAAATCTCAATGTATCCTTCCTGGTAAAATACTTTGCAAATAAATAAAATATTCTGTGCACTCACATATAGAGATGTAAAATTTCCGGAAATTTTGAAGCCATGGAAAAAAAAAAAGTTTTTTTCCAGAAAAATTGGAGATATGCACCATTGTAGGTTTACAAATTAAAATTAATTTTGTTTCACTTGAAATAAAAATACAGTTTTAGTAACTTGAATTTGCTTTTTATAAATGTTATCTTTTATTGCAAATGGAATAACAAGCAAGGACTGTATGCGATAGGATGAGAAGTAGTAACAACTATGAGAAGAAGTAACCAGCCGTTTCCTGAAGAGCAACAAACAAACAAAAAAAAAAAAAAAAAAACAGAAATATATATTTCTATATCAAATTTGCCCCTTAGCACCAATAGCAAAAGAAAGTAACTGCATTATTTGTGCCTGTAAGATATGGATACATCAATGCTTAAGCTCCATGTTGAGGTTTAACTTGCAAGCGGTGCCATTAAAAAAATATTAAGATTTTTTTTTTTTTTTTAAAAAATGAGAAAAGGAAACAAAAAAGACAATGTATACAATTTAATCTCATTTTTCTGATCTATCATTTTCTGTTTCTCTTTCCTCTCAATATTTGTCATTTTTCTCATTGACTTCTAAAAACGTAAGGTTTGCATGGATTGAAACAAGCGTTTCTCCCCTTTCACGGGTTAGTCTGTTTCTTGATTTGGTTTGAATATTACCAAACATAGAGCAGATTCTTTCACAGCAGCAGCAGAAGATGCAGAATCTGCAGGAAGCGAGATGCAAGAGGTGTCAGAGGTCGTATTGTGCAGAGACCTTGCCATCATGTTGCAGGAGGGATATGATTTGCGGAATCCCAGACAGTGCTGGGGAGAACATTAACAGGGATCAAATTTAACCTCTTACCTGTCAATTAAGCCCTGAGAAGACAGGAACTATCATCAACTTTATCACAACAACCACTGTAGGAGGTACAAGATGGAGCTCCTAATCATGCTAAACTGAAGCCTTTTTCCTGCATCGCCCCCAGAGGCTGAAATGTATATTTTTGTTGTCTGAGTATTGCATTGAGACGTGTTACTTGAATTGTATTCCAGGATTTGCTCGTCTTCAGCCGAGAGAACTTGTAATGATTTAAAGCTGGGGTCAGACGAACGTAGTAATCACGTCCGTGGTAGAGAATCATGAACAATGAAGCCCCACACACGAAGTACGTCCACACTGAAGTGCGGACGCAGCAAACGGACGCAAGTTAGCAAGAACGTAAAACCGCTAGAACGGACGTGCGGAGCGTCCGCAACGTCTGCATAGCTTTGTGTGTGAGTTTCCATTGTCAGATGGACTGCATGCGTCCAGCATTTTGATGAACAAAATGTTTTTCATATTAATTTATTTTCCCTTCTACATCAGTAAAAAAAAAAAAAAAAAAAAAAAAAAAAGGCAGTCACAAAAACGGACTGTGTGGCCACTACCGCATCTTCCGTCAGAACGTGCGTCCGTACTGCATGGACGCACAGTCCGTACAAAATGCATTCGTCTGACCCTAGCCTAAAAAAATCATTAATGTCTCAGAAGTCTTTCATTAAGGTCCTAATGTTATGATATGTCTAATATAGATTTAATAACCTATTATATATCATTGTAAAAGAACATAACACACTTTTTCTTTTATTAAATTTAAAAAAAGTCCCCCCCCCCCCCCGGTTTTTATCCAGGCCTTCCCATCTCTAATCACATAGCAAGAACCTAAACTGGCTCTGGGTGGAGTTGCCTTTAGGTATTATTCCATTTTCTCAGGTACCCAACGACCTTCAGCTCTTCCACTCTGATATTCTCTAAGAAAAATAGAACAAGGATTGTTCCCTGCTTAGGCTGGGGTCAGACGAGCGCACATGATGCACTTTATAAATGGATGAGATTGTGGTTACATTGTATCAGTTAGCTTTGGACGATACTGAGAAAAAGAAAACAAAAAAGCTGTATGCAGGGGTTTCTCTACGTCCGTGTAGATTTTTCACGTCAATGCCATTTTGGCATCCATTGCAACATGCGTTGCCCATGCGTGACAAAGTGCGCACATGCTTCGTGTGTTCTCTATTGACTCCTTTGAAAAGCTACGAAGGACAGCAAACAGTGCGGTCAGACGGACGCAAAAAGTGCGCTCGTCTGACCCCAGCCTTAAGCAAGACCTTTGCTCTGAAGAGCTGTCACAGTGGTCAAGGACAGCCAGCAAGGGTAAACCGTCTAGGCAAAAATGGGTCTGTTTACCCCCCCCCCCCCAGAAATGGACACAAGGTGTAATGTTGAACATTTTCAGCCAAAGAACCATTCTGTGCATCAATGAGAAAAAGTAAAGGATATTTCTGATGTATCTGGATAATGGATGTTGATCCATCCAGTGCATTTTTACAATTTTTTTGGTGTGACCGACGTAGGATTTGGGTAAGGCAGGCTTATGTCAAATACCCAAATTTTTTAAAAACATCCCAAGCAGAAAAGAACCACATGCAAAAAAAGTCTACAAAAAACGTACCCAATATGAGTCCCACCAAGGTGCTGAGATAGCCTGTTCCGCTGCCCAGATTTAGGAATGAGAGCCCAGGATGCAGATCGAGAGCTTCCATGACCTCAGAGTATATACAGGGTGCCGACAGGTGGAGGTTCCCATGCTTCCACGCCAGGTCTTTGTAGGCATTGTCCTTATACTCATCCAAGTAATAATCTGCACGGTCAATGGCACGAAAGGCCTGTTCCACCGCATTCGATCGAATGTACTGTGCCTCCTTCAAATTATCAATCAGTTCATCATTGTCTTCTCCAGCACTCACAGCTCCCCCCATCACGACGAACCATTCAATCCACCTACCACAAAAAAAAAAAAAAAAAGTCATCACACAATGATTTTGCGGCTATAATTTCTTGCTGCCGACACCTGGAAAAAGAACCCACATCAGTGGTGTGGAAATTATATCGCCAGACGCCCGGGACATGAATGTTCAGGCGTCGGACAAGTAAATATTTTTGAGATGCAGTTCGGCAGGCAAGAAGCCGGCCGGACTGCTCCCGGCACACGAGCGCAGAGAGGGAAAGGAACGCCCGCTCTCACGGACGTTCCCTGCACATGGGGGTGAAGCCTTCTCCCCTAAGAAAGAGTGGATTACAAGGCAAAGCATCCACCAGGAGAAGATGATGCTGCCGTCTAAACAGAAGTATCCCAACTTTATATTGAAGCATATTACTGCAGTGTTAGTAGCTTTTGGTCACCATATGCCCTAATATCAATTTTAACACAGGTCCATGCCTACATTACCCAGTAGGTATATGACACACTGTGAGGGTGTCCATGCCCACATTTCCCCGTAGGTATGCAATACGCACTCAGGGTGTCCATCGTCACATTACCCAATACATATGCAATACGCTCTCAGGGTGTCCATGCCCACCTTACCCAGTAGGTATGTAACACACTGTGAGGGTGTCCATGCCCAGTGCCAACATTACCCAGTAGGTATATGACACACTGTGAGGGTGTCCATGCCCACATTTCCCCATAGGTATGTAACACGTGCTCAGGGTGTCCATGCAACTTACCCAGTAGGTATATAACACGCTGTGAGGGTGTCCATGCCCACATTACCAAACAGGTATGCAATACGCGCTCAGGGTGTCCATGCCCACATTACCCAATAGGTATGCAATACGCGCTCAGGGTGTCCATCGCCACATTACCCAATACGCTCTCAGGGTGTCCATGCCCACCTTACCCAGTAGGTATGTAACATGCTCAGGGTGTCCATGCCCACCTTACCCAATATGTATATAAAGCACTGTCAGGGTGCCAGCATCCACAATATGTATATGAACACGCTGGCAGTAGTGTTGCCACGTCACCTGTGTTTTCCTGGACACATCACAATTTCAAGGAGAGGCGCACTGGGAAAAGTGCTGCCCTACAACATGTATAATGTATATGGCACAGGAAGGAATACAAGGCAGGTCACCTGGGATTCCTTTTTAATTTCTTACCTGCAGCATATGTATTGTACATAGTGTGGGGTTGCATTTTTCATGCACTGCCCATCAGCATGAATAAATGTGAGTCAAGCATGGAGGCTCTGCCAACCCTAGCTGTCAGGGTGTCCGTACCCAGTATGTATATAACGCGCTGTCAGGGTGTATGTGACTGCAGATCCAGCCGTGTAAAGTACAGTGTCAGACTGTGATCACGGAATACAGATCACAGTCATGATGGCTTTTCCCAATGCCCAGGCTACTCCGAGTGTATAGAACTCGCAGCCAGGAAGGCTGTGCACAGAGCACCCATTGTGTATAGAACTCCCCGTAAGGGGCTCTGTGCCCGCACTACCCGGGATGTATAGAACACGCCTGGAGTATCAGTGCCCGCAGTACCCGGGTGTATAAAGCTCCTGAGGGTCTCTGCGTCCGCATTACCAAGGGTGTATAGAACTCGCCGTCGAGGTCTCGGCTCCCAGTGTACAGTAAACATTCAGCAGCTGACGCTAAGTGACGTTCTCGGATAGGGAGCTGTATCTCCTTATAGTTCCCTCCTGCGGCCCGTAGCCACGCCCTCTCTGTTGCTGAGAGTCCTCTGAGTACACGAATACAATTCAGAAAAGCTTTATTGACACTGAACACAAGGCGGAGGAGTTGTTTGTGAACACACACACTGAACGCGCTACAGTAATTTAGGCTGAAGCTCCATTGACTTCCTAAGGGACCGGAGCCAATTCGCTTGCTGCCACAATCCCATGCTCAGCGCTGAAATGCAACACAGCGTTCAGCTGCGATTTGCAAAAATAAACACGTGCAGCTGCTTAGGGGCCGAACTACCTCTGGGTGGACGCTAGTTGGCGCTGCAGGCAAACGCTATGGAAACCCTCTGTTTACCTTTTTGATGTGTATATTAGATAGTACGGCAGGTGGCACTGCGGTGAGAATCTATGGCTTTGGCAGACTGGACGGCAGGTGGCGCTGTAGGAAGCTGTGGACGCTATTTTATTTTTCTGCTTCCTTTTCTCTCTTACTCGTAGGGCAGTATTACTGTCCCCTAAAACGGGCAGTCTTATTAGTAGTTTTGAAGTGGAAATAGGCTGGAAGACGGCCGCCATTGTACACAGGCGGCCATCTTGTTCAGAATATTGGTTCACTTGTATATAACTAGACAGGTTTGTAGCTGAGACTAGAATGAGGTATACGTAGAAATTTAGGAATGCGTTTAGATTAGCAGAAAAGCAATTAAAGCCTTATGAAAGATCTTTGCTGTTTCTGGCATGGAGAAGTAGATATTCCAAGGTCGTTGGGCCCGTGAAAAGACGAAGGAGTATAGAAGACCGGGCCCCAGGCCATCTGAATAAACATAGCCGATAGGGAGGGAGGCACTGCCTGGAGAAAGACAGCACAAACAAATCACAGACTGTCAAACTAACGAGAAGTGTATCAATTTATAGTTATATGTGGAATGTTCTTTGTGTTCGAATTAATGATGGGAGGTATTAACCCACGTGGGGTGGAATAGAGTGTCATAGGGAGGTGGGCTAATGGGGATGTACCTAATTATGTTTGGGGCATAAAACCTCATGTCTCTGTGTAATCGGGGCTCACTCTAAGCGATTCAATCCTGTGTGAGCACTTGTGTGACGACACAATAAACTCTTGCCTTTCCTGAAGAGACTCGTGTTTGGACAATCCTTGCTTGTGTCTGGTCCGGCGCCGTTAATGAAGTGAACCTGTCTGACTCCGGCTACATTTTCTGGGGTCTCGATAGCCGGGATAACGGGCCTTTTGCCAAGACACAGGCAACGGCTGCTGAACACAGTGCGGCGCTTGACTGCAGCAGTGCCAGAATCCCGATGGTTGGGGGCGTCCGTTGAAGGTGAGCTGACATCTGCAGGCGCCAAGCAGGATTTCCTGTACAGTGGACCTCATCTCGTCCCAAACAGACCCCCCTGACCCGGGAAAACTGGGACACCAACGAGTCTGAGGAAACAGCAAGCAGCGCCGGCGATAGGTAACGTGTCTTCTATGTTTTGTATGTCTAAAGGAAATACCGGTATCTAAGGGAAACGTCCGACTGCGATAGACGGATAAGAGGATGCGATGGCCACCATCCTATTGGCATATCTTTCCCGCCGCTGGTAGCGCTGACATTGCTAAGGAGCCAGAGTGGCTAGCGGGCGTCTGGATTCGGGGGAATTGAATGCCAATCAAAGGGTAGTTCTGTATGAGAGGGAGAAGGTAGCTGCGTGGAGTTGCATAGTTCAGTGTTTGTAAATAGAGCTTCGCCACGTGGGTAAAAGGGAAAGGAGGAGGGATTTTCTGTGACTGGGCTAAGAGCCTGAGTCAGTGCCTAGTGTGTACGCCGTATAGTGAAAAGGGCTTATAGTAAAGCCAGCGATAGCTACAGAGATAGACAAGGAACGAGGTGCACATAGCCACAAGCAGTCAAGAGTTAGAGTTCAAATTACGGGGTATAAGGAGCCACTAAGGAGGGAATACGCCCTCGGCTAATGGAAAGAGTTGAAGTGATATATGTTCTGTATTGTGCTGAAAGTATCTGATACGGAATGTGTTGTGAATGAATTGACTTGAGTGCTGTGAGTGAACGTGCGCCTACTCGCTCCACGAGGAAGCAAATACGAGATTTGACCCAGATAATTACGGTTTCGGCTCAGGCGACTGCAGTCGGCTACTGAAGGGGGAAGCGTATGTGGATGCGGATAAATTGTTGACTGAAGTATCAGACTGTAGATTTTAACTGTTGTTGAAATAAGATATTTGTATCGCAAAAAGTATTGTTTTTAGGAGTGACAATGGGTAACGGGTCATCTAAGCCCAAGAAGGTAAAGGAGGGTGAGATGCCCCTAGAATATATGGTGCGGAATTTCGAAGCATTATATAAAAACGTATGATTATGGTGTAGAATTGACAAAAGAGAAATTAAAAGTAATGTGTACAGTTGTGTGGCCGTTATTAGTCCCAGGATGGCCAGAGCAGGGGTCAATGGACCCGGAGTTAGTACAGAAGGTACATTCCCAAGTTACAGAGCAGTATGGACATCCTGAACAATACCCGTATATAGATATATGGAGATATTGCATTAAAAACCAGAGTCATTTTATAATGATAGCGGGGAGGAATAAGAAACAGGACCCCCAAAATAAGGGAGATAGAGAGGCTCCACCAGAAAAGATTGAGATGCCCGATGGGAGCATATATAAATTAATTAATATTTCACGGAGTGAGATAGTTGCGGTGCTTATAGTTTATATGTGTGGTTCAGACTGATTTTGTCCGATTGTGCTTTTAATTGATCATTAAACTGTTCAATTAAAAGTTGAGATTGAGCGTCGTCCCTGGTGTAATAGGCCCCCTCCTTTTTCTGACAGACTGTTTGCAAGAGAGAGGAGGAGGAGGGAGCAGTTTGTTTTTCTTTGCTCTCTGAAAGGTGGAAAAAATAACCCTTTGTGTACTTGTGCAGCGTACTATGTTTAGCTAATTTTAGTGTGTGTTACAATAGAATATTTGTCTGAAGTCGGTTGAGTGCAAGATATATGTTTATATTTTGTGTTGATATTATTCCGAAAGTTTAAGTTTAATAAGTATGTAATAGTATACAATATTGCCTACTAAAATATAAAAATTTATTAACAAACTAAATTGAAATATATGAAACGGTTAGAAAAATTAATTCGAGAAATAATTAAAGTAATTTTTCTTTACTGTTTTTACAAGGTATGTTTTTGTTTGATTTTTGATGGAATGATTTATTTTTATTGTTTTTTTTCGATGTAGTATTAAGAGTCTGTTTTGGGCTATGGGAAAATATTTCTGAGAATATTATTTACACAATGTGTATATGTATATGCCGAATGTCCCATCCAGCTCCTGGGGCGGGATATTTTTTGCAAATTGCAAGCCCAATTATGTTTTTTTTTTTTTTTCCCGGGGGTCACGTTCAATTAAACCTGCCGGAGGGTGGCAGTTTTGTTCGGTAGTATAATCCAGCCAGCCCGCACAACCCCCAATCTGTGAAAATCGCAGTAGTTATGCCGAGGGAAGAAGAATGGCGCACGGCACCTACTCTGTCTGCCACGCTGGATCCGCACGCACTACTCCTTGGAATTTCTGAGGTGGGGGCGGAGGACAACCCGCCCAGATTAGTTGAATTAAAGTCCGGCGCAATACCGGTGGCTCTAAGACAATATTATATCCCAAAGAAAGCCAAGCAGAATATACAAATATATTTGCAGAGATTTAAAGACTACGGTATATTGAAATTCTGTGTGTCACCGTGGAACACACCATTGTTCCAGCAAGACAACTTTTTATTTTTTTTTATTTTTTTTATTTCTCAGTGGGAGGTATCTACAATGGATGCGCGCTCAGCCAGGACCTTTTGTCCTTCCACGCTACAGTATGTTGATTAATTACACTGGTTTCCCCCACAGAAAAAGACTGTTTATCTGTCACAAAACTTTTGCTACATCTGCTAAGCCAAACAGGTTACAGAGTGTCTAAAAAAAAGAAAGCACAAATATGTAAACAGAGTGTAAAATACCTGGGATTCCAGTTAACAGGTACCAAACGTGCACTAGGGGCAGAAAGGAAAGAAGCAATGTGCCGCATACCCCAACTAAAGACCAGGAGACAAGTCCGTGAATTCCTGGGAGCTGCAGGCTTCTGCCGCCTGTGGATCCCCAACTTCGCAGAAATTGCCAAGCCGCTTCATCAAGCAACCAAGGAAAGAGAATTAGACCCCTTTCATTGGGAAGAAGAGCAAACCGCAGCGTTTCTGAAATTAAAGACTCTGCTGATGGAAGCTCCTGCGCTGGGTCTGCCAGATCATAGCAAGCCTTTCCAGCTGTTCGTACATGAATATAACCAAACAGCAACAGGAGTATTGGTCCAGACCTTTGGCTCGTGGCTGAGGCCTGTGGCCTACCTCTCCAAGCAACTCGACCCTGTGGTCTGCGGCCTACCCCCATGCCTGAAAGCAGTGGCTGCCACCGCAATGCTGATAGCAGAAGCAGACAAGCTGACCCTTGGACAAGTTCTTTATGTCAAGGTGCCCCATGCTGTCAAGGCTCTGCTGGATGTCAAAGGAGGTTACTGGTTTAGCAACAGCCGGATGACGAAGTACCAAGCCATGATGTGTGAAAATCCACGGGTTCATTTGGACCTCATCGCTACTTTAAACCCTGCTACTTTACTGCCTGACTGTGAAGAGGATCCAAATTATGAATGCCTCCAAGTCATGGAAGAAGTGTTCAGTAGCAGGCCAGATTTGAAAGACGTACCCCTAGACAAATACGATCTACAGCTATATGGATGATGGGAAGAAAGTCTCCGGCTATGCAGTAGTCTCAACAGAAGAAGTTATCAAAGCAAAGCCACTGCCAGGCCATACATCGGCACAACTAGCTGAAATAACAGCTTTAACCAGAGCCCTTGAAATTTCTGAAGGCAAAAGAGTAAATATCTATATAGATTCCAAATACGCCTTTATGACAGTCTATGCACATGGCGCACTCGACAAAGAAAGAGGCCTACTCACGTCTTCAGGACAATAAATTAAATATGCTGCAGAAATCACGGCCCTCCTGGAAGCAGTGTGGAAACCAAGTGCTGTCAGCATCATGCACTGTCGTGGCCATCAAAAAGGCCGTGATGAAATTCCAAAAGGTAACAGACGCGCGGACCAACCCGCAAAAGCAGCTGCAAAACCGCCACCACCAACAGAAGCAGAAGCTCAAGCTAAAGTACTGATGTGCAAGCAAGAGCCTCAATCTTCCATGCCAAATTACGAGTTCTATATGAATTTAAAAAAAAAATTTGAACCCCACGGCGAGTTCATTGAAATAATATTGAACAAATGGCAAGATGATTATGAACTGTTAGAACTCAATTATGATTATATCCAATGGTTTTTTCCAACTCGAACACAAGGCCGAAATTTCTACTCTACTCCCCTAAATCCGCAAGAGACATGTCTAATGGTTAACACCTCAGAAGTTCAGCAAAGACTGCGCAGAGTCTGCAAGATGAGGCTGAAATTCTTCGGCGTAAAAATAGTGGGGGAGGAGGAAGACAAAGAAATAACTGAAGTTGAACGAGCAGAAAATTGAAATTTCGCGTCACGTTTTGAAAATTTGACAATCAATTCTCACAATAATCTACGAATCACACGAATACTGCACAGTCTAGGAGAATTTATCTGGGGAAATTATGGAGAATTGGCACGATACAAACCAAAACCAGTGTGGCTGCACTCCTACCGGCGCCACTGAGCGAATGGACATCTGTGTACTCAGAGAGAAAAGAAGTGGCTGACAGACGAACCCGGAGGGTATGGAGAAGATGGATGGTTCCAGATGGAGAACGGACTAATAGTCCTACCAGCAACACTGGCTCCTGAAATCGTAAGAGCACTTCACGCAAGTACCCATGGAGGAAGAGAAATTATGGAGCAACAGTTGGAGCCACATTTCTACGTACCAGGATTGTCAGCAATCTGCAAAGCAACAGCTCAGCAGTGTGTAACATGTGCCAAGAACAACCCGAGAACAGGCCCCAAAGTTCGGGAAAAGTTGAAAGAATGAACCGTACCCTAAAGACTTTGATGTCCAAACTGTGCCAAGAGACGTCACTAGGCTGGTTGGACTTACTGCGATAGTCCTTTTGCACATTAGGTGCAGACCAACCCCCAATTGAAGCTACGTCCATACGAACTTATGTTTGGACAGCCAACCCCTCTGATTAATGGACTAAGGGGGGACCTTCGGGCATTGGGAGAAATTAAACTAAATGATCAGGTAGTAATGCTGGGTAAATCAATGCAGAAGTTAAATATTTGGGTGGGGGATAATATACCGTATTCTCTGTATCCTTCACTGTATAAGTATTGTCCGGGTGACTCAGTATGGGTAAAAGAGTGGAAAAATGATCCACTAGGTCCAAAATGGAGAGGTTTTTATTTTGTCCTGTTATCAACCCCTATAGCAGTAAAGGTTGCCGAGGTGGTCCCGTGGATATATCACTCCAGGGTAAAAGCAGCCGCAGCCAGTCCTGAACCAACATGGAAGGTTGTTACCAACGAGACCAACCCACTGAGGCTGAAGCTGACAAAGACCACAGCCATGAGCACCTAAATGATTCTAACCCAGATAATACAGAGGATCAACAAGTGGGTGTTTTGATGGCACAGGTCCTGACCACCCGCCAACGGGGGATACCCACAGGGTGTTTTTTAGGGGCCCGGCCCCCACCCTTGATTATCCAGAAATGTTCTTTACTTTTGAAATTCCAGTGGGGAGGGATTGGGTTTATGTGACTGTAAAAAGAATTGCCCAAGGAATTCTGACACTCGGGGCATTTGTGGTGCTGATTTTATATTTTGCTAATTTGGTTTATGGACTCTCGCGTGGAGTATGCTCTAATTGTACGGGCAATGTGGGGAAAGTGGATATTTCCCATATCTGGAATGGTACGCACCCGGTGATGGAGAACCGTACCATGTGGAGACAAAAACGAGAGGCGCTATCTGGAACCAACCCAAGAGGACACTTACTTGTGCAATTCAAATATGACTATGCTAAAAAGTCTGGGCAAACTGTATGCTGGGTGTGTAGTAGACTGCACCCAGAGACAATTCATATACCATTTGCCTCTGTTCCAATGAATTTGAGTATGTTTGTATCAGGGAAAAGACAGAATCAGTCAGTCCCGGGTACCCTATAATAGGACCAGTGTATCCACCAGAATGGTGTTTTCAACTAGGACCAGATAAAGAAACAAATAACGAGGGGGTTATGTAACTCAAGTCAGGTTCAACTGGACATTATATATTTACATATTCAAAACAGGACAAAAGGCGATTTATTTATACATACGATGCAGGCAACTCACTAGAGACCAAGAGGCGGTGATTGGGAATGTGACCAATGGAGGCAGGGTGCAGTGGATATGATGAGACGGCTGAGACATTTTGCGATAGAGATATCAAAGGAACACTACATTTATTGCTATTTATAGTGAAAGGAGGATACCAGGTGTGCTGTGAAAGGGTGTGTTACACATAGGTACCACCAACAATAACGGGAATGTGTTATTTGGCTAAGCTGGTCCCAATCCAGAAACTAAGGGGAGAAGAGACACAAACACAGACACAGAACTACACCCTAGGTACCCACTGGTGTTTGAAAGACCGAAGAGAGAATTGTTTGCGAAGATGGATCGAATATGGACATGGTTGCCAGTATGGACTGGATGGGGAGGAGAGATGATGAGGAGATTGAATAGCTATGTCAATCTGATGGATGAGATTCTGAATAGGACCAGTATGGATATCCAGCTGTTGAATCTGGAAATGCGTGAGTTATGAAAGGTGCAAATGATATATGAAATGGCGCTTGAGCAGATCAGTGCGGCCTTGAATGGATTGTGTGAAATGACAATGCACTATGAATGTTGCACCTTCATCAGAAACACTACACACGAAGTCCCAGACTATTACCAGGTAATTCAAGATCATCAGGAGAAGGTAGCACAGTTGCAGGGCACAGCCAGGAGGATTGCTGCCGAAGGCTGGAATCCGCCGGGGGTTTGGGGCAATGGGAGAATGGTTTGGTTCCATCTTGAGATTCATCTCAAAGATTGGATCCATGATACTCATGATAGTGGTGATCTTGATCATAGGGATACTGATATACCGCATAGGGCTATGCATATGGCCACTGTGCAAGTCAGCACTGATAATTCCACAGGGTATGTTCCCAGTGAAAGAAACCCCCCCTTTTTCAGTAGTTTCAGAATAGTGGAGTATAATGGCTACAAGTGCCAGGAAAAGATCCTGACACTTGAGCCAAGGGGGGAATGAAGTGGAAATAGGCTGGAAGACGGCCGCCATTGTACACAGGCGGCCATCTTGTTCAGAATATTGGTTCACTTGTATATAACTAGACAGGTTTGTAGCTGAGACTAGAATGAGGTATACGTAGAAATTTAGGAATGCGTTTAGATTAGCAGAAAAGCAATTAAAGCCTTATGAAAGATCTTTGCTGTTTCTGGCATGGAGAAGTAGATATTCCAAGGTCGTTGGGCCCGTGAAAAGACGAAGGAGTATAGAAGACCGGGCCCCAGGCCATCTGAATAAACATAGCCGATAGGGAGGGAGGCACTGCCTGGAGAAAGACAGCACAAACAAATCACAGACTGTCAAACTAACGAGAAGTGTATCAATTTATAGTTATATGTGGAATGTTCTTTGTGTTCGAATTAATGATGGGAGGTATTAACCCACGTGGGGTGGAATAGAGTGTCATAGGGAGGTGGGCTAATGGGGATGTACCTAATTATGTATTTGGGGCATAAAACCTCATGTCTCTGTGTAATCGGGGCTCACTCTAAGCGATTCAATCCTGTGTGAGCACTTGTGTGACGACACAATAAACTCTTGCCTTTCCTGAAGAGACTCGTGTTTGGACAATCCTTGCTTGTGTCTGGTCCGGCGCCGTTAATGAAGTGAACCTGTCTGACTCCGGCTACAGTTTAACCTGCGCCTGCAGCTTTGCTTTGTAGTGTAGGATCCGAATTATTGCTCAGGACATGATCACTTTACATATGGAAGTTGCACAGTGCCTGCGCAGAACGATGGATCAGAGATGTGTGTGCATGCTCCTACACTAAGTACAGGGGACGTTAATTACGTTGAAGTTCGCACAGGGAGCCGCTACACTTTTATTTTTGAGAAAGTATTTTACCAGGAAGAATACATTGAGATTTCTCTTGTTTTCAAGTATGTCCTGGGTGGCGGGTATGTACCGTTAGGTGTCTTGTCCAAGGACACTTACTGGAGAGGTGCTCTTGCCGGGATCAAACCTGTCTCCACAGTTATAGCCGCAAGCCTAATTTGCAGCAAGAGTGGAATAGCGATTCCCGCGATACGATAACTACAGTTTGCTTTATGTGTAATTAGGAACAAGAAAAATTTAGTGACCACTCCCAATAATAAAATAATACGTATCTGCTAGGCTTCGTACAACAGCACTGTCCCCTCAATGCCAACAGGATGTATAAAGGAAAGAGAATTGTGAAGCATAATCTGCAAGACAAATCAATACACACATAGTGCAGACTGCAGATACAACATTTAATCAATTATGCCCCCGCTGGATTGGCACTCACAAGATAAACAACTTAATCAGGATATGATATCCCTGATGAAGTCTTGCGTGTAGCAGAGACGAAACGCGTTGGATGGTGTTCCAACTTTTTTATTCATGTTATTTTAATTAAATTGTTTTTTTATTGGAGCCACTGCTGGTCTGATTTTCTTTCATTGAGCCTGATTCCTGTTCCACTGACTGACCAAACAAGCCTGGAGGAATTCTTTGGCGTTATTCTGATGGTCCGGAGTTCAGGAGGCAACACAATTTATCAGGAGAGGGTAACCAAGTACCTGCTATGTGCCTGATTAAGTTATTTATCCCTTGAGTGCCAATCCAACGGGGGCATAATTGATTAAATGTTGTATCTGCAGTCTGCACTATGTGTGTATTGATTTGTCTTGCAGATTATGCTTCACAATTCTCTTTCCTTTATACATGCTTTATGTGTAATGTCACCTCTAGTTATCGACATCTATGGAATCGGGCCCTATGTGTGTGTTTTCTAGCTAATGAACCAGTGAATGCAGCAATATGTGAGTTACGCAGACATGTTTTTATTTTGCATTGCTTTAACTTGTTTCGATAATGAACATTCATTTGCAATTTGAGTGTTTTCCCCTTTTAGTGTGGAGAAAATACACCTCTGCTTCTGTTTTTTGTTGCATTTTCCCAGTCTTGAATTTGCTATCACCTAGTGTGAGCATAAGTGCCATCGCTAAAGAAAAAATGTAGGGGGGAGGGGCAGTACCAGCGGCCATCACGAGCAGCTGCATGTGGGCAAAGCTCCATTAGCAGGCACCACAATTCTCAATCCTACGGCAGCCAATTGCCCCCTTCCTATCCGTACTCACCGCTACATTGCACACCCTGGGCAGTTACATGGCTCCTCCCAAGCTGCAACGAGCGGTGGAACTGGCCTGATTGGCAAACAAAGATAAAGGCCGCAAGGCTCAAGGTGGCGGCTCCCGGAGCCTGGACTCGTTTGCTTCTGTGGAGACTGAGGAAGGTGACTTTTCACCTCTGCCAGATGATGTGTCGGCTACAAGCAAGTCTGACAGGAATTGTGAGGTGCCCTTCTTAATTATTTGAAGAGGATGCCTCTCCGGACATTTCCCCACCTTACTTTGGCAGGTCCACAAAGCTTGTATTGTATTCTGATTAAGTGGGGTTCCAGACTAAAGCTAGTCAGCAACTGAAACTGGAGTTGTTACTGGATATTGACTGGGCCTCTTCCCGACATAAAATTACCCCTTCCCCACAATTAGCAGACCGCCTGGCAATGCTTATGTCCCAAAAAAGAATACGTGTGGAAAGCTTGCGAGCTTATTGCGAGATTCTACTTATATGGCAATAAAACTATCAGGCTTCTGGCTAATGAATTTAGGGTCCATTCCCAGCGTTCAAAGATTAGTAGGATCCAGACTAAAGCCGGCAGTTTTGTCTTCCACCCCAGCAGATTGACGACCACTTTGATGCTTACTATCTTCTCAACAGTATAACCTTAATTTAGACTCTGCCACCCACAACCCTGTCTACTGGGCATTTTTCAGTATTTGTCCTCTTTTAATCTTCCATAATTATCTCTGGACCACCACGACTCCCTGACTGCCCTGATCACTGCTTTAAAACTCTCTGAGGTATTATCTTTGTAATGACCTGTATAACTTGCGGGCTCATTTTGTAATGGCTCCATCATTCTGTCACGACCGTGGTAGAGGGGAAAAGGGTATGAGCCCAATGTGCAGTCATATAGACGAGCTGAGCCACGTAGATAGGTACAAAGGGGAATTATTATAAACAGCAGTATGGATGGTGAGGAACGGGGCAGGAATGGAACTGATTGAGGCTGTACGGTCAGAGGGGGAAACAGGACATAGGGAAACACAGCACAAAACTTACTGGAGACATGAGACAGGAAAAAGGCTGACAGGAGACTTGAAGCAGGGGCACAGGAGACTTGAGGCAGGGGCACTGGAGATTTGAGGCAAGGGCACTGGAGATTTGAGGCAGGGGAATTAGAAGGCAGCAGTCCAGGCAATGGGTTGTGGCAGGTGGCTGGCAAACATAGTCAAAAGTCCAAACAAGGAGGCGTGGCTGTGGATGGGAGAAGATGTCCTTTGGCAGAGCTCTTCTTCATCTCCTCAAGTTGGGGGGTTTTGTGGAGATTTTCCCAGTAATTTTCCTTAACTGCGATTCCTACATAGCTGACCACTGTGTTATCATAGTTCGGAGCCTGTTCTGTCCCCCCTCCGGACCAGAGACTCTCGTTTCAGCCGCGGTTTCATGGCTGGATGGCCCTGACGGTGGCCATTTTGCAGCTTACTAGCAGACTTCTGGCAGATCCTTCCTTTGCTGCTCCTCGGTCTCCCTGAAGAGATTCATCCCCAAGTGGACCCAAGATGCGGGATGCAGAGATGTTGGATCCGCATCTCTTGCCTGCCAAGCCGGTTTGTATGCCGGGAGGATCGCTTGGGCTGTTGGCAGGGTGATTCCCCTTCCCTTCTGAGGACACAGAAGCTGCATTGTCAGGCATGAGTACCTGCCTGATGTTGGGCTAAGCTGACTGTGTGCCCCCACTGATGGAGGAGGATGAGCGTCCGCTCATGAAGGGAGAGCTTTGCTGTTGGATGGCCACTATGTGATCCTGCTGGGGCACGAGGGTTCCTCCAGACAGTGCGTCTGGCGGTGCTGTGCTTCCGGTTGGTGTGACTGACTGCTCGCCTGCGGCTGTAGATGGGAAACTGTCCCAGGAGTGGAGACCAGGACAGTTTGCTGCAGCCAGACCCTGTGCCTGGAGATGACCCTGTGCCTGGTTTGGGGTTGATGATGGGCCCTTGTCCCCCTTATGGGTGGGCGGGAGCTCTGGAAGGGACTTCGGACACCGGCTATGGCTGTTACCTCACTGTTCTGGTGGCTCGCCAGAGGTGAAGATGGCCGATGTGCAGATGGAGGATGCCTCCTTGCCGGATGTACTAGGCGACCTGCACCCCATGGTGATCAGAGAGGACCAAGCACCCGATCCTGACTCGCTCCCGCTAACAAGGGGGATGCTGGGAAGATTCCTGGAGGAGTTATGGGAGGTGTGGCGGTCCGCTGTACGTGAGGCTGGCTGGGTCGGTGGAGCAGATGCGGCCACGGTGGTTACTAGTAGGCCGGCGGCAGTGACGGAGGGGGGGCGGCCCTGCAGAGTTCTGGAGGCACCGAACAGACGTGACACTTGCGGGCAGAGTGGATTCTTCTTTTCATTGGCTGCCTTTCCTGGAGAATCGCGCCCGCACCTGCTGCAGATCCTACCTGGAGCCCATACTGTTGGGACTGGCAGTTGTCCGGGACCTGCTGCCTCGCGGCTTGGGGCGCTACACTCTGACTGATGCGTTCCGTCTGGGCACAGTGGCGGCTTGCTGCCGGATCTCTCTGGTGACCGCTGGCTACACCTGGCTGTAGATTCGCTGTCTAGGGGTCTTCCTGGCTTGCTCTGCTTTACTGTGGCAAAGGTTTCCCTACCTGGCTCTCTGTTTGACCCACGATGCCTCCCCTTCGCAGCACTACGGGCCCCGGTTCCCCCCTGTATCCCTGGACACTGGTTGATGCTCCTCTGCCCCCCCTCCTTTCTCCCTATTTTCACTTTAATCCCCTGACCCCCTCCACTGTCAATCCGCTGAGAATTTTCTTGCCCTCCACTTTTTCTTACATGTTTTTGAATAATGCTATGAGTGGACGATTTGTTTTTTGGACATTGCTGCAGACCCCCCCCCCTTTTCATTTTACTTTTTTTTATTGTTTTATGCTTAGTTTTGTTGCCTGTTGATGAACTTTTTTAAATTTGTTTTCTGTCCCCTTCCCCTTGCCCACCGGGTTTTCCCACTTTTTTTTATAATTTTTTTTATGTGTCCCCTGGTGTAGGCCCTGTGGATCTGGGCTTGTTTTATTGGCTGTTGGGGCCCAGGGTTTCATTATTCCCTCTTTTTTCTTCACTCCATTCGTCTGCGGTGTCGGCTTTTTCCGGCGGCTGCTCTGCGCTGTGATCGGCGGCTGCTCAGGTTTCTCCGGCGTGTTCGGCGGGGTTAATGCAGATGTTTTTGCGGGTTTCGGTTTGTGTTTGCCAGGTTTTGCGGTGAGTGTTCGGCGGGTTTGTGGCAGCTTTTCCCTGCACTACGACGGCCCTGTGGTGCTTGCTGAATACACCGCAGGATTGCCAAATCACACCGAATTGAAGAGAACGAAAAGTCACCGAACGTGCGGTGACTTTTCGATTCTCTTTGAAAAACCCTGCTAGGCGAGTCGCTCGGGCAGATACCATGGCCCTGTCCGCCTGTTTCGGCCCTAGGTCACCCGGCCCAGTGGTCACTTCCGTGGCCTCGGGCTCCCCTTTTTTGGGCACCGAAGTGGGCCCGGGATACCACTTTCCTTATTGCATTTCCCCACTTCCTTTCCCTTTATTTTTCTTTTGATTTTTCGGTCCACTTCTGTACCTGGACCATCCTCTGATGACCTGTAGCAGTCATTCTGGCCTCCACTGCACAGGCTGACAAGGCTGTTTATCTGTCCCCACCCCCTTTTTTCTCTTCTCCCCCTTGCTGTTCCTTTTATTTTTCACCTTTGATGTCTCTTGTTGTAGTTTGCATGGCTGTACTATTTTGTTTACCTATTGACTGATGTGCTACTGTATATATTTCTGTGATTGCATTTACTTGGCCCTGCGAGGTCATTTCTATTTGACTGTTTTTTCAAAATAAAAAACCTTGACTCCAAAAAGGATTAAATAACTCATAAAAACAAAATAAGAAACAGCCCAAAATATGAAATAACTCATAAAAACAAAATACGAAGTGATCCGAAATAACGTCCGTCCGAAAATTCAAATCGCCCGAAAATACGCAATTACCGTATATACTCGGGTATAAACCGACCCGTGTATAAGCCGACCCCCCTACTTTTTCCCAAAAAACCTGTGAAAACTTATTGACTCGCGTATAAGCCTAAGTGGGATATTGCCCCAGCTCACACATGGATATTGCCCCAGCTCACACATGGATATTGCCCCAGCTCACACATGGAATTGCCCCAGCTCACTGCCCCAGCTCATGGATATGCCCCAGCTCATGGATATGCCCCAGCTCATGGATTTGCCCCAGCTCATGGATATGCCCCAGCTCATGGATTTGCCCCAGCTCATGGATTTGCCCCAACTCATGGATTTGCCCCAGCTCATGGATTTGCCCCAGCTCATGGATACTGCCCCAGCTCATGGATTTGCCCCAGCTCATGGATACTGCCCCAGCTCATGGATTTGCCCCAGCTCATGGATATGCCCCAGCTCATGGATTTGCCCCAACTCATGGATTGCCCTAGCTCATGGATTTGCCCCAGCTCATGGATTTGCCCCAGCTCATGGATATGCCCCAGCTCATGGATTTGCCCCAGCTCATGGATATGCCCCAGCTCATGGATTTGCCCCAGCTCATGGATATGCCCCAGCTCATGGATTTGCCCCAGCTCATGGATTTGCCCCAGCTCATGGATATGCCCCAGCTCTCACCTGGATATTGCCCCAGCGGCAGCCAGCTCTCACATGGATACTTGCCCCAGCTCCGGATCCAGCAGGGGTTGAGGGGGCCCAGATGCCGGGCAGCGGGAGTGCCTGCCCGGTCCTGAACAGCGTGAGTCCGTCCGTGTTGAAGGGGATGCGGCTGCGTGCGTACGCAGGTCACGCGGTCCGGCCAGTCAGGTGGTACAGAGACTCAGTACCATTGGATTAGCCGGACCACGTGACCGGCTGCGCCTGCACGCAGCCGCATCCCCTTCAACACAGACGGACTCACGCTGTTCAGGACCTTGACTCGCGTATAAGCCGAATCGCGTTTTTTTGACTCAAAATCTGAGTCAAAAAACTCGGCTTATACGCGAGTATATACGGTAACTCATAAAAACGAAATACGAATCAACCCGAAAATCAAAATAGCTCATAAAAACTAAATACGAAGCGATCCGAAATACAAAATACCGGCCGTCCGAAAATACGAATCGCAGTAACACAACGAACAAACCGGAACAAAACAAAAATGGGACGAAATGATCTGAAACGAAACAAAAATGTTGTCCGTGCACATGTCTATTTTCTCTTGTATCATTAGTAAAGATAATATTTTACCTTATAGGTGTGAGTTTACCCTTTTTGTGATCTTTTGTGTTGTAAATTCCCCCCCCCCCACAGTATCTTTACATCACCTGGTCCTCACTCTGTGGTGTTGGCCATATAATAGAAACATAGAAAAATGTCGGCAGATAAAAGAACCTTTCGGCCCATCTAGTCTGCCTAATTACATGGATACTTTACCTGGATTTATCTTTTGTTTAGGATAGCCTTATGCCTATCCCATGCCTGCTTAAATTCAATCACTGTTTTGGCCTCTACCACTTCAACTGGAAGGCTGTTCCATGTATCCACCACCCTCTCAGTAAAATAATGCTTCCTGATGTTACTTTTAAACCTTTGCCCCTCTAATCTAAGACTATGTCCTCTTGTTTTGCTACTTTGTTTCCTTTTAAATATACTCCCTTCCTCTACCTTGTGGATTCCCTTACGTATTTAAATGTTTCTCTCATATCTCCTCTGTCTCGTCTTTTTTCCAAGCTGTACATGTTAAGATCATTAAGCCTTTCCTGGTAACTTTTCTCCTTCAAGCCGTACACCATTTTAGTAGCCCTTCTCTGAACTCTCTCTAAGATGTCTTTATCCTTCTGGAGATACGGTCTCCAGTCTGCACACAGTACTCCAAGTGAGGTCTCACCAGTGCTCTGTACAGTGGCATGAGCACTTCCCTTTTCCTACTGCTAATACCTCTCCCTACACAACCAAGCATTCTGCCAGCATTTCCTGCTGCTCTATTACATTGACTACTTACCCTTAGATCCTCTGAAATAATAACCCCTAAATCCCACCCTCAGATGTTGAGGTTAGGACTGTATCAAATATTCTATATTTAGCCCTTGGGTTTTATAATGGAGCCTATTGGTGGATCACTGACTCAAATCATTGTATTGTGTGGGATGTATGCAAAAGGACATCACCAGGGGGAAAATTAGAAGTCTTTAAGCTCCCTGTCCTATCTCGTTCGGCTGCCGGCTCTTATCTCAAGTTGCCTGGACATCACAATAGCCAGCTTCAGCCATATATAAACATAAATTTTTCCACTTGCTGTTAAATACCGTAAAAAAAAATACAGGAAAATGCTTAAAATTTCCTAAAAAATCTATAAATAAAGAGACTCTCTTACTGCAGAATATTATAATGAATGGTTTATTAGATATTAAATTAAAACAGGAATATTTTTAACATTGAAGCCTATGGGATTCTCCTGAATAAACCTGTCGAATGAAACCACCGAATGGCAGGGCATTAGGGGAACCTTTCACTGCTGGTTTGTGTTCTCTGAATAGCTGAAGCAGTGCTTTTTTATGGGGATTTCACTGCCCTTGAACAGGCACCGTATGTGCAGGCAATTCGCCAGGATTTGGCGAATTGCCTACTCTCCGGATAGCCGAATGGCTGGAGAAAGGTAACCGAACGCTGATTTTCAGCGTTCGGTTACCTTTCTTCAGCCATTCGGATCTCTTTAGGGTCAGTTCATACTTAACCAGAATTATAGGACAATAACCTTTACTATTTAACTCACAATTATGTGGGATTCAATTGTTGTCCCATGGTTTCTTGCCCATCCATAATCATACGGGATGATAATGTGCCTTTCAAAATGTCAATCACTTATCAGTCACGCATCGCCCAGGACCAACACTGGTCAAAAAGGGTAAAAACTGTGTCCATGGGCCAAAAATTGCAATTTTTTTGTATAGATTTAAATATCGATAGACTCTTTATAGCAGAATGTATCACAAATGTATAATTATCTCCTACAAATAATGCTCCCTCTTTTCTTACATATATTTTTTTTCTGTCTATGCTATACATTACTTTTTAAAATATTTAAATGACATAATCAAGCAGAAAACATTTTAATTTAATATGTGTATACAAACAATAAAGTTCTTTTGTAATGAATATATTTAAGAGGGGTTGAAAAGTTTAATTTGGAAACTAACATTGGGCCGTCTCTCCCCCCCCTGATATGTTGTTGTTTGGTCATCCCGGGGGGCAATTTGTTAAAAAAAACTGCAGACCAAAAGTTGAGGCTTGCCGACACTTGTTCCTGTGCTATATTGAACATCGGAGTGTAGCGATGTGTTAAAGTTTACTGTGGCAGTACCCATTTTTGGCCACAAGATGGAGACTATCACGATTAAAGACCCTGGACACTTGAACTACATGTCCATGCATGCTTTGCGAAGAAACAGGAAGTGGGTGGGTTTGTGGAGAGCTGTACATCCTGCACCTCGTGGAGAACAGGCAGAGCGCGCCAGGGAGTCAAGGAGAGCGGATGCACAAAGTAAAGAGAGAGACCAAAGATAGGCCGGAGCGCAGACAGAGTGGATCGGGCTTCAGGATTGGCTCACTCAGCTTGCGGGACACAGACCTCACCCTCTATGCTATTCAAGTGCAGCTGAAGGAGAGAAGACCCCAGGAGTGAGGAGTACCGCGGTCGATCGAAGCGGGGAGCAGGCGGTAAGCTGGATGAGTCGGGGCTGACAGACAGAGGGCCAGACAACAGATCCGGTGGTCGGCATCCCCGGCAACATCGAGCGGAGAGGCGTCCTGGGCCAGCCGAATCTCAAGCTTGCGCTGGATGGGTGAGAGGCCCCAAGGCCGTGTTTAAATAAGAGCATACGCTGCTGTTTCCTTCTAAAACCCACAGGCCCCAACTGACTAGTCGAAGACATTCTAAAGTAAACTCACTGGCCAGTTGAGAAGTACCCGGGTACCCTACACACACAAATACAGATCACCTCATGTTCTGGGATTTAACCTGTGCAGGACTCATTTTCCTTTTTCGAACCGGACAAGGGGGCAAAGTTAAAGCTACATTCCGAACATTTTTCCTTTTTTGTTCCCGCTGCGCGTTCACCGTGATACGAGAACTGTGTATTTTATTGTGTCTCGCTACGGGGTTTTTCCTCGAATTTCGTATCTTTTAATTTTCTGCTCGGTCGGGGTTTTTTTCCGAAAATACGAAATCCTCGTGTTTTCGTTTCTTTTACCGCTACGCGTTTATCGTGTTACGAAAGTACTGTAAATCTTCCTGCATATACCGTGTCTTAAGAGCTGCAAACCTTTTAGTAAACCTTTTAAATTGTAAAACTGTCCAGCGTGTTGGAGTATATTTATTCCCTAGTGCGGGGAGACTGACCCGTGGTTCATTTTCAGCGGCTCCTCCGGGAGTGAGCGCTACACGTGGGGGCTCGTTTCCGGGATTCAGTCTCTGGAAAACCGCATCTAAAGGGTTAAATATGGATCCAGACACTGCTGCCGAATGGTGTGGGGAGCACAGTAGTCAGTTAGCATGTTGCATAGTCATGGATATTCCCGCAGACACTTGGGCCGAAGATCAGATTCGCCAGGCCGTGGCCACGCTAGCACCAGATCATCGGGGGTTAATCCTGGACATAAGAGAAAAACCCAGATACCTCTCACACGCATGTTCTTCTAATGGAGAAGGAGAAAAGGTATTCCAGCATGTTTCAGGGCAGCGAGCGTGAAGCTGACCGGTGAGGTGGAAGTCCAACTGATACAGCCAAGTACGCCACGTGGTGATCACGAGAATGTTCCCGATGTGTACCCCAACTACAGGGTTCCCTCCTGCTACATTTCACCACTATGGGGAAACTGGTGAAACACTAGCGAAAAACTCTACTGCGTCTCCAAATTTACGAATATCGTGGGCAAGGTTACGGTTTATTTGTAATTCACAAGTTCTCTCACACCTATCAAAAGGAAGGAGAAGAATTGTCCACATATGTCTGGCGGCTGGATAAAATCATCCATCAGGTCATTCTTAAAAGAGGCATGGAGCCGAGTCGTGCAAGCAAAGCGTTGCTGGATCAAGTTTTCAAAGGTGCACTCCCACTGGATCCCATAATGTTGAAGTTTCAGACTAGATACCAGAACACAAGGCTGACCTATTCCAAACTAATCAAAGCTATCCGAGAAAAGAGGCCTTGATTCAGGCTAAAAAAGGTTGCAAATGCTTCGCACACAGTTTTCACGCAGAAGTAGGAACTCTCTCGGTAGCCGATGCAGCAAACATACAGACTGAAGTGCTGGCCTTAAAAACTCAGATGTTGCAAATGATGGAGTTAATGACGTCACGGTTGGCTGAGGACCCCAGAACTGAAGGGGTTGCTGTAGCCTCGAACAGGGGGTCTCCAAGGGAACTGCAAGAAGGAAATATGCCCACACTCCCGAGGAAGAAATGTTTTGGCTGCGGGGAAATCGGCCATTTCAGGGCTCAGTGCCCACAAGGGAGGGTTGAAAAGAAACCGGTCGAAGAACTTCTAAAAGCTGTGGAGAAACTGTTGTCCGCCCTGCAGGCGGGAAACTCCAGAGGGTCCTGGTAAGGGAGCAAACCAGGGGCCCGAAGATTGAAACCCGCTCCAAAAATCAAGCCAGGACTAAGAGGGCGAGAGGGCCCAAAGCCGACCAACTGCTGAGCCTGCCAGGACTGAAAGAGTCATTCCTTTAGCATCCGGACCTACGTCATGGGAGGCAATGCACACCCAAAACCTACACGGGCCAAGAAAAAGGCCAGGGTACAGCAAACTGGGTCTAAGCGTCCAGATACCGCCACCAAGTTTCCTGACCAACTGATAGGTCCTTCTCCTATTGTGCCAATCCGAGTGGAGGGAGTCTACACTAAAGCTCTGTTAGATTCAGGGGCTCAAGTGACATTGATCTACAAAGACTTCTATGAGAAACACTTAAAGCACATTCCTCTGCAAGAATTGAAGGATTTGGAAATATGGGGTATCGGCACTGAGAAACTCCCTTATGACGGGTACCTGCAAGTGAAGTTGGAGATCGGATCTGAAGTCATCGGCAGTCTGGGGGTTGTGATGCATTGGCCATTGTGTGTCCTCGACCCCCAGGCGCGAAACAGAAGCTCCCTGATAGTGGGGACGAATACTGACCTAGTGCGGCGTCTCCTGACACCTATTGTAGTGGAAGAAGGGTCAACTCAAGGAGTTGCACCCCATGTTACGACCGGTCTATCAGAGGATGGTTGAAGAACGGAAAGCACCTGCTGAGGTGGGAAGACTGTGGAGACTGGGTGGGACAGAGAAGGTTCTGCAAGCAGGAGAAGTAGCGAGCTTCCGGGTTTCAGTCAAGTTGAACGGATCGCAACCAGGCCCCTATGTGGTGCTGGGAACCGATGTCAGTCATGGAGTGAAATCGGAGTCGAAGTAATTCCTGAAATAATCTCCACAAAAGCCTTGAAGAGAACACGAGGAAGAGTCTCGGTCAGTGTGTGCAATGTGACAGATTCTCCAGTAGTCCTTAAAGCACGAATGCCTATCGGGCAAGTAGAGTCTGCTACACCCCTCTCCACTGATTTAGGAGGGGGAGTGGATAAAGAGATTCAGATGAAAGATTCTACCCTAAAGACGCCCCCATTTCACCTGAGTGGAAGAAACGTCTTCAGTCTCAAGTTCTAAAGTGGAAAGAATTATTCTCGAAAGATGAGTTCGATGTGGGCCTGGCTAAGAGTACGGAACACCGCATTCGGTTGCAAGAAGACAAGCCGTTTCGTGAAAGGTCAAGGCGAGTTCCGCTGGAGACTTGGATGATCTGCGAGAACAGCTAAATGAGTTGCAGAGAACCAATGTGATTCAAGAGTCCAGGAGCCCATATGCATCTCCAATAGTGCTGGTCCGGAAGAAGAATGGTTCTGTCCGCTTGTGCATAGACTATCGCACCCTGAACCGAAGAACCATCCCCGACCAATACGCCACTCCTCGGATTGAAGATGCCTTACAGTGTTTGTCTGGAGCAAAGTGGTTCAGTGTACTAGACCTTCGAAGCGGATATCATCAGATACCGATGCACCCTGAAGACAAAGAGAAAACTGCGTTCATTTGTCCACTGGGGTTCTTTGAGTTCAATAGAATGCCTCAAGGTCTGACGGGAGCTCCAGCCACGTTTCAACGGTTGATGGAGAAGACAGTCGGGGATATGAATCTAATCGAAGTGTTAGTGTACCTGGATGACATAATTGTTGTTCGGGAAGACTCTGGAGAGCATGAGCAACGTTTGGAGAAGGTCTTGAAGAGGCTCCATGAAGAGGGGTTGAAATTGTCTCTGGAGAAATGCCAGTTCTGTTTACCCTCAGTCACATATCTGGGACACGTAGTCTCGGCAGAAGGTGTTTCGACAGATCCTCGAAAGTTGGAGGCCGTAGCTTCTTGGCCTAGACCTCGAAACGTCACTGAACTTAGATCTTTCTTGGGATTCTGCTCATACTATCGAAGATTTGTGGAGGATTTGCAAAGATAGCTCAGCCGCTGAACAAACTCCTACAGAAAGAAACCACCGAAGAAGGCTGTAAGGTCTCTGACCGAAACCCCTCCGCTCCAGGACCAAGGAAAGCTAAAGAGTCCATACAAGGTGAATGGACTAGTCAATGTGAAGGTGCGTTTGTGAAGCTGAAAAGAGAATCTAACCCGAGCTCCTGTTCTGGCCTATGCGGACCCTCACAAGCCGTATGAACTACATGTGGATGCCAGCCGAGAAGGTTGGGAGGAGTCCTATTCAGGAGTATGATGGATTGCTGAGGCCTGTGGCGTATGTGAGCCGGAGCCTTGCGCCTTCTGAGAAGAACTATCCTACTCACAAACTGGAGTTCCTAGCCTTGAAGGGCAGTGGTGGACAAGTTGAAAGACTATCTGTATGGAGCTGAGTTCGTGATCAAGACGGATAATAATCCTCTCACCTATATTCTTACTACTGCGAAACTGGACGCAACGGGACATCGGTGGTTGGCCGCTCTGTCAGGGTTTCGGTTCAGCCTGAAGTATCGCCCTGGGGTGAACAATCGAGATGCTGATGCTCTGTCGAGAAGACCCTACACTACAGAATGGACTCAGGTAACTCCAGACGGGGTGCAAGCTTTGTGTCAAGGAACAGAACGCCGGGTCAAGGGAGGAGTTGAAGCGGAGGCCATAGGAGTCATGGCCGCGGCTGTTCCTGAGTTCTACTGTAACCCTACGCAATTGAGGGATGAAAATCTACCTACCTTTTCCAAGCAGGATTTGAAAGCGGATCAAGCTAGAGACCCTTTGATTGCATTGACCATAAAGGCCCTGACTACAAACCAGCGAGAGATTCTGTTAACCAATTCCCCGGATGGAGCCAGATTGGTTTACAAAGAGTGGGAGCGGTTGAAGATGTTGGATGGGGTGGTCTACCGAAGGGGCCCCTCGACCAATTCCGAAGAGATTCAACAGTTATTTCTCCCCACTAAACACAGGGAGAGGGTGTTGCGATCATTACATGATGAGCATGGACATTTGGGTGCGGAGAGAACTTTTAAGTTGGTGCGAGATAGGTTTTATTGGCCTTGCATGAGGGCTGAAGTTGAGAGTTATTGCCATTCCTGTCTGAGGTGCATTCAGAGGAAAACTCTACCAACCCGAGCTGCTCCGATGAGCCATCTACAGAGTCAGGGACCCATGGATTTGGTGTGCATTGACTTCCTGTGCTTAGAGCCGGATGCTAGTGGGCAAGGGAACATTCTGATAGTGACTGATCACTTTACCCGTTATGCCCAAGCTTTTTCTACCAAAGACCAACGCGCTCCGACAGTGGCGAAGGTGCTGATGGAAAAGTTCTTTGTTCATTACGGCCTGCCAAGAAGAATACACTCTGATCAGGGAAGAGACTTTGAAAGTAGATTGGTCGGGCAATTGTTGGAGTTGTTGGGAATTCAAAAGACTCGAACTACGCCATACCACCCTCAAGGTGATGCTCAGCCTGAAAGGTTTAATCGCACGCTGCTAAATATGCTGGGGACCTTGTCTAATGTGGAGAAGCAGAGTTGGAGTCGTCACATAGCTACTCTGGTGCATGCATATAACAGTACGGAGAGTGATGCCACTGGATATTCACCGTACCGTCTTATGTTTGGAAGAGAAGCTCGACTGCCGGTTGATTTGGCATTTGGGTTATCTCTAGACCAGACGTCGGTAGCTTCTCATAAAAACTATGTGGATAGACTTCGGAAGAATCTGGCTTCTGCGTTTGAACAGGCTCGTTTGACGTCAGGTAACAGGGAGCAAAGGAACAAGAAGAACTATGATCTGAAAGTTCGAATACAAGATCTACAACCCGGTGATAGGGTCCTGTTGAAGAATTTGGGTGCTGCTGCAAGACACAAGTTGGCGGATAGATGGAGTTCCCAGGTTTACATTGTCTGCAAGCAACTGCCGGGTCTGCCGGTGTATCAAATCCGCCCAGATGGAAAGGCTGGGCCTCTTAAGAACTGGCACCGAAATCATTTGTTACCTTTGAGAGAGGCTGTGAGGATACCAGTTGGGGACGAACTCCCTCCGCCGAATCTGCCTGTTCCACGTTTACCTCCTGTACTCGGTCTCAACAGACTCGGGTAGTTGACCCTCCGCCGAATCCGCCTGTTCCATGTTTACCTCCTGTTACTCGGTCTCAACAGACTCGGGCTGTCGAAGAGAGCGAAAGGGACAGTGAGGAAGAAAGTTTCTGTCTGGACTGGATAAGTTCACCGGAGCCTGAAGAGATTACCTCAGTTCCGGAACGATGGGAGAGTAATTTGAGGCCTGAGGCTCCTGAATTCTTGTTGGAAGTCCCTGAGACTGTTGATATCTCTGAGCCGCTTGAATTTCAGTGGGAAGCCCCTGAGGCTGTGGGGATCCCGGTAGCTCCGGAAGCTTATTCAGGTGATTACGGTTCTATGCCTTCACTGGAGGGATCATACTCTGAAGAAACGTCTGCTCCAGTGATAGAAAGAGAAATTGAGCCAACGCCCATAGTACTTCCACCTGAAGAGGAACGGAGGGAGCCTGAACAAAAACGCTCCATTCGGCCGCCCCAGCGTCTTACCTATGACTCACCCGGACATAGCACTGAAGAGGCCATCACCACTGTGCAGAGATTGCCCGAAGTGTCTGCTTTGTTAGCTGAGGTAGCCCAGAACATGAATCAGCTTGAGAAAGTGTTTCTAACCCACTGCATGTATGCTGTATAAACTGTGTGCAAATTGTAAAAAGATAATGTAACTGTTGTACCTCCTTGGAGAGACCCAAGAGTTCTAGGAGGGGGAGAGTGTAGCGATGTGTTAAAGTTTACTGTGGCAGTACCCATTTTTGGCCACAAGATGGAGACTATCACGATTAAAGACCCTGGACACTTGAACTACATGTCCATGCATGCTTTGCGAAGAAACAGGAAGTGGGTGGGTTTGTGGAGAGCTGTACATCCTGCACCTCGTGGAGAACAGGCAGAGCGCGCCAGGGAGTCAAGGAGAGCGGATGCACAAAGTAAAGAGAGAGACCAAAGATAGGCCGGAGCGCAGACAGAGTGGATCGGGCTTCAGGATTGGCTCACTCAGCTTGCGGGACACAGACCTCACCCTCTATGCTATTCAAGTGCAGCTGAAGGAGAGAAGACCCCAGGAGTGAGGAGTACCGCGGTCGATCGAAGCGGGGAGCAGGCGGTAAGCTGGATGAGTCGGGGCTGACAGACAGAGGGCCAGACAACAGATCCGGTGGTCGGCATCCCCCGGCAACATCGAGCGGAGAGGCGTCCTGGGCCAGCCGAATCTCAAGCTTGCGCTGGATGGGTGAGAGGCCCCAAGGCCGTGTTTAAATAAGAGCGTACGCTGCTGTTTCCTTCTAAAACCCACAGGGCCCCAACTGACTAGTCGAAGACATCGCTAAAGTAAACTCACTGGCCAGTTGAGAAGTACCCGGGTACCCTACACACACAAATACATATCACCTCATGTTCTGGGATTTAACCTGTGCAGGACTCATTTTCCTTTTTCGAACCGGGACAAGGGGGCAAAGTTAAAGCTACATTCCGAACATTTTTCCTTTTTTTGTTCCCGCTGCGCGTTCACCGTGATACGAGAACTGTGTATTTTATTGTGTCTCGCTACGGGGTTTTTCCTCGAATTTCGTATCTTTTAATTTTCTGCTCGGTCGGGGTTTTTTTCCGAAAATACGAAGTCCTCGTGTTTTCGTTTCTTTTACCGCTACGCGTTTATCGTGTTACGAAAGTACTGTAAATCTTCCTGCATATACCGTGTCTTAAGAGCTGCAAACCTTTTAGTAAACCTTTTAAATTGTAAAACTGTCCAGCGTGTTGGAGTATATTTATTCCCTAGTGCGGGGAGACTGACCCGTGGTTCATTTTCAGCGGCTCCTCCGGGAGTGAGCGCTACAGGAGTATGAATGTTTTTCATCTTTTTAGGAGAAATCTGTTCCCATGAAAATATATCCCCAATTCCCATATGTCACCTTTCTGTAGCGCAGTGAATACATTAACACCAACGTCTTCCTGAAAAAAAAAGAAGCACGAAAAATATTTTTTTTTGTCTGCTTTTCTTATTCCATCCCAAGATGTTGATCCGCTAGCCTAAACTCCTGTCTTTCTATTTAAATTTTTTTTTATTTACAGGGTTATCCAAAGAGATCTGAATGGCTGGAGAAAGATAACTGAACGCTGAAAATCGGCGTTCGGTTACCTTTCTTGGCCATTCGGCTATCCAGAGAGCAGGCAATTCGCCAAATCCTGGCGAATTGCCTGAACATACGGTGCCTGTTCGAGGACAGTGAAATCCCCATGAAAAAGCACTGCTTCGTCTATTCAGAGAGCACAAACCAGCAGTGAAAGGTTCCCTAAATGCCCTGTCATTCGGTGGTTTAATTTGGCAAGGTTTATTCAGGCGAATCCCTTAGGCTTCAATGTTAAAAATATTCCCGTTTTAATCCAATATTTAATAAACCGTTGATTATAATATTCTGCAGTAAAGAGTCTCTTTATTTATAGAATTTTTTTAGGATATTTTAAGCATTTTTTGGGATTATTTTTTTTTGAAAAAAAAATCCTTTTTTTTTTAAACTTTACTTATTTTTTCTGTAACAGCCCTTTTTATTATCATTCCTTGGACCTCATATGTAAATTTCAGACATTTTCGCTCAGTAGTTTCTTTGCAAACAGCGTTTCACTTTTCAAACATTCAAGCAAACTGTTTTACTAATTTATTCACTGCATTCGTCTGTGGTGTCGGCTTTTTCCGGCAGCTGCGCTGCGTGTGATCGGCTCCTGCTCGGGTTTTTCCAGATGTTTTTGCGGGTTTCAGTGTGCGTTCGCCGTCGTTTTGCAGTGAGTTTTCGGCAGGTTTGCAGCGACCTTTCCCTATACAACGACGGCCCTGTGATGCTTGCTGAATACACTGCAGGGTCGCCGAAATGGGATCGCCAAATCAAACCGAATTGAAGAGAACGAAAAGTCACCGACCGTACGGTGGCTTTTCGATTCTCTTTGAATAACCCTGTTAGTTTGCAGTTTTTGTTTTGCCTTGCACGTCAAACACAAAACAGGCTGAACCCTCAGGACAAGTCGGATCAAATTTGCATACATTTGTATAATTGATTTTCTTTGGGTTTTTTTCTTGAATTTACTTTTGGAAAATATGATTTTTTTTTGCTGGCGATTGCACGTTCATTTCTCATTTTTCTGAGAAATTAGATTTTTATTCTCTAGCACTATTAAATGTTACTATGAATAATCAAATGAATTGGGAAAAGCCAAAAACGAATACACACTAGCATTATGATGTATAAATTGAGGGGAATTCAATATATTTTGGTTGGCAAACTAAAGCATAAATCCCATCCTTATGAAAAAAGACAAAGTCCCACATGCACTAAATATGTGCTTTTTGTTTCGTTCTGAACCGCAATTCGAACGACGAAATTTACCATTTTGTATTTCGGAAGCAAAATAACGAATCGGTTCTGTCCGAAAAGGAATGAAAACAAAACTTAACTGAATCAAGTCATTATTTTTTTACGGATGTGTTCAGCACCACAGGCCATGGACAGCGCCATGGTGCCGGTCAGTGCGATTCGGCGGCAGTGAAATTCCCCATAGAGAAGTAATCGTTAATATATTCAGATAACGCCGAACAGCAGAGAAATGTCATTGAAATGACATCGCCCTGATTTTTGCTGGTTCGTTCGACAGGTCTAGACAGGCAAATCCTATAGGTTTCGATGAAAATATTTGTTTTTGGATAGAAAACTGGCTAAAAGGGTAGAGCTATTGGCATGACAATTTAATTTACATTTTAAAACTTCTTTCACTCTCATCCCACAACTATGGACCAATTACACACGTGAGAATTGCTGACAGCTATCACTGCAGGATAGCAGCCTTTTTTCTTTCTCTCTATACCAGTATTTACTGGCGTTTGTGTGTCATAGGGACCTGTATATTAGGGCTGTTATAGGACCATCCTAAGGATCCTAAAGTTTAATAACTCTGAGGAGGTGCATTCACTCTGCACTCTCCTCCTTACTCTACATACAGGCTTTCCCTCTCTATTAGGGATGAGCCGAACACTCCCTGAGTTCGGTTCGAGCTCGAACACGAACATCCCATTTGTTCGGGACTGAACCCGAACCCGAACCCCCATGCAAGTCAATGGGGCTGAAAATTCGGTTTTTTAGAGTGCCCTCCAAGAGGGCATATATGCTACATATTTGCCATAAAAGGTGTATGGGGGTCCGGGTAGTGCCCTGGGGGACAGGAAACAAGGACAAAAAGTAAAAAAAAAAAAAAGTTTTTAAAGGGACAGTGAGTTTTCCATGAAATAAGGGTTAAAAATAAAAACGAAAAATTCCTTCAAATATCGTGCCTAGGAGGTCCCCATAACCTGCCCGTGAAGTGGCGGATTTCTAGGATGTATAGAAACACTGAAAAGCAAAAAAATGACGTTTCATATGACAGTAAATGCTTTTCCTTTAATCTATCCATAAACAACTGCTTGGGGCGGCAGCCTGTATGAAAAGACATTTTAGGACGCGCAGAAAAAGTTTAGTGTTTTTTTTGGCTAAATTATTGTGAAACTTATGCAGGCTTTGGATGAAAGTAACAATAGGTGCTTTATAATTGGGCTTTTAGCAGTGCCGTCACACCGTAACCCCTCTGAGGATATGAATCTGATACAGGCGTCAATGGCAGTGCACCCAGATATTGTGCCTTTAGTGCCAGGCATGCAAGTACTATCATACAGTAACCCCTCTGTGGTATTGTGGAAGAGTGCAGGGGTGGACCATGTGGTCCTATATTTTTTTTTATCTGTTAATGGGCATCAGTGCACCCAGATATTGTGCCTTTAATGCCAGGCCATCAAGTATCATCATACAGTAACCCCTCTGTAGTATTGTGGAAGAGTTCAGGGGTGGACCATGTGGTTGGTCCTATATTGAATTTTTTTTTTTATCTGATAATGGGCGTCAGTGCACCCAGATATTGTGCCTTTAATGCCAGGCCATCAAGTATCATCATACAGTAACCCTCTGTGTTATGGTGGAAGAGTGCAGGGGTGGACCATGCGGTCCTATATTGAAAAGTTTTTTATCCGGTGGTAATTGGCGTCAGTGCACCCAGATATTGTGCCTTTAATGCCAGGCCATCAAGTATCATCATACAGTAAGGCTGGGGTCAGACGAACGCAGTGTTAACGTCCGTGTTGCCCGTACATAAGTTCGTCCGTGATTGTGTTAAATGGAGCCCCACACACGAAGTACGTCCGCACAGAAGTGCGGGGGCTGACGGACGCTGCAAACGGACGCAGGTTAGGCAAGAACGTAATACTGCTAGAACGGACGTGCAGAGTGCGCCACGTCCACAACATCCGCATAGCTTTGTGTGTGAGTGATGCAACAAGGTCAGACGGACTGCATTTATACATCCAGCATTTTTGTCAGACAGAATGTTCTTTCATTGTAATTTATTTTCCCTGCTACATCAGTCAAAAAATACGTCAGTGAAAAAAACCGACTGTGTGTGGCCACTACCTTGTCGTCAGTCAGTAAGTACGTCCGTACTGCACGGACGCACAGTCCGTAGAAAATGCGCTCATCTGACCCTAGCCTAACCCCTCTGTGGTATTGTGGAAGAGTGCAGGGGTGGACCATGTGGTCCTATATTGAAAAGTTTTTGATCTGGTAATGGGCGTCAGTGCACCCAGATATTGTGCCTTTGGTGCCAGGCCAGCAAGTATCATCATACAGTAACCCCTCTGTGGTATTGTGGAAGAGTGCAGGGTTGGACCTGCTGTTCAAAAAATTAAAATGATATAAATCTGGCACAGGCGTCAGTGCAGCCAAATATTGGGCCTTTCATGGCAGCAAGTGCATTCACACCGTAACCCTTTTGTGGTATTGTGGAAGAGTTCAGTGCTGGAGGTTTTGTGCATGCAGAAGACATACCCGATCTATTCCGTTACTTCGGCATCAGGGGATTGATAGCTGCTGATCCAGGACTGATTCATTTTTATAAATGTCAGCCGGTCTACAGAGTCGGTGGACAGACGCACTCTTTTGTCTGTGACAAAACCTCCAGCGGCACTGAACGTCCTTTCGGAAAGCACGCTAGATGAAGGGCAACCTAGTAGCTGCATAGCATATTGGCTAAGTTCTGGCCAGTGATCCAATCTCAACACCCAGTAAGCCAGTGGATCATCTGCTGGAAAGGTATCCAGGTCTGCCTTGCCCCTAGTAGTCCTGCACCATATGGTGAAGATGCTGGCAATGGGTGCCTACATTTGACGTCCCTGGGCATCGAGGACTAAAAAAATTAAAAAATGCATCAGTCAAGCGGCCCTGGCCTTCACCACTATTCCTCTGATCACCTGCAGCCTCAGAAGCACGTGTGTCATCACTTGGTAATCTAACAGTGCCTGGAAAGGTGTTACACAAGTTTCGCTTTAGAGCGTACTCAAGTTTTGTCATCCTGTGCTCCCTCTGTGCGGGCAGGATGAGCTCTGCAACTTTCCCCTTGTAACGTGGATCAAGAAGGGTTGCCATCCAGTAATGATCCCTCTCCTTGATAGCACGAATCCTGGGGTCCTTTAGCAGGCTTTGCATCATTAGGGAGCCCATGCAGCGTAGGTTGGAGGTGGCATTAGCTGCCGAGTCTTCCTGGTCAATGCGGATGACCGTATCGTGCACTTCCTCCTCCCAGCCACGCACAAGCCCTTCTGTTTCTGGGCACACAAAACCCTGCCTTGAGGAATCCCCACCTTCAATGCCCCCACTACTTAAATATTCCTCCTCCTCCTCATCCTCCTCCTGTCTGATCTGAGTAGGACCCGCTAGAATGCTGTCTGCGGAAAGACTGGGGCCTTGAGAGCTAGGGAAGGCCTCCTCTTCCTCCCGCTGCTCTGCCTCTAGAGCCACATCTATAATTCCCTGCAGAGTGTGCTCCAGCAGGAACACTAAAGGAATTGTGTCACTGATGCATGCACTGTCCCTGCTCACCATCCTCGTTGCCTCCTCAAATGGTGACAGTACAGTGCATGCATCCTTGATCATCAGCCACTGCGGGGGGGAAAAAAGACCAAGTTGACCTGAACCTGTCCTTGTGCCATACTCACACAGGTACTCGTTGATGGCCCTCTGCTGCTTGTGCAGACGCTGCAGCATTGCTAATGTCGAATTCCACCTGGAGGGCATGTCACAGATCGGACGGTTTGTGGGAAGGTAGAATTCTCTTTGAATTTCTGCCAGGCGAACGCTTGCTGGGAATGACCGTCTGAAGTGGCTGCAGACTTTTCTGGCCTGGATGAGAAGCTCTGGCAGCCCTGGGTACTTGGTTAGGAAACGCTGTACCACCAGATTTAGGACGTGTGCTAGGCATGGTACATGCGTCAATTTACCCTTGTGTAGGGCGGAGAGAAGGTTGCTGCCATTATCGCAGACGATCATTCCCAGCTCAAGCTGGCGTGGTGTAAACCATCTCTGCACCTGCCCCTGCAGAGCTGACAAAATTTCTGACCCGGTGTGGCTCCTGTCCCCTAAACAAACCAGCTCAAGCACAGTATGGCATCTTTTTGCTTGAGCCATTGCATAGACCCTGTCAGGCGTGGGTTTAACTGCCACTTCGCCAGAGACAGAGAAGAAGGAGGAGGAGGAAGAGGTGGTGGTGGTGGGGCAGACAGACCTCATACAAGCAGCTTTCTGGAGGCGTGGTGGATGAACAAGCTCCAGCACAGAGCCCTGTCTTGGATCCCTCCCAGCTGCAATCAGAGTTACCCAGTGTGCCGTGAAGGAAATGTAACGACCCTGTCCATACTTGCTGGACCACGTGTCTAAAGTGACATGCACCTTGCTGCTGACTGCCTTTCCCAATGACTGGATACCATTGTCTTCCACGTGCTGGTATAGTGCTAGAATGGCCTTGCGTGGAAAGTAATGGCGTTTTGGAACCTGCCACTGTGGTACAGCGCATTCAGCAAATTCACGGAAGGGAGCAGGGTCCACCAGCTGGAAAGGCAGCAGCTGCAATGCGAGTAATTTTGCTAAGCTGGCATTTAGACGCTGTGCTTGGAGATGGTTGGGACTATATTTTTTCTTTCGCTGCAGCAGCTGCGGCAACGTAATCTGACTGCGTAAATCTTCAGCTACTGGGATGATGTCACATTGTGAGGAAGGACCTGCTGGTACATCCATTACTGTAGCATCATCCCTGTCGGTGGAGGTTGTAGGCAATTGCATGGCAGGACATACAGTGTGGGTAGAGACAGATGAGAAGGAGGAGGAAAGTTTTGCCCCAACGGGATGTGTGGCACTTGTTCATATGTCGCCTCAAGCACGTGGTACCCAAGCGTCCGGTGTTTATCCCACGCTTCAACCTCCTCTGACATAGATTACAAATAGCAACGGTGGGGTCTGCTGCACATTTCTTAAAGAACTCCCAGACAGCAGAGTTCCTGCATGTGTTCTTTGAGACAACAGTGCTCTGCACTGGAGCAGCTCTGACATGTGATGCCTTGGACTGGCTAGTGCTACGGTTGGTCACAGAGGATGTTGTGCCTCGTGTTTGCTGTGCCTCCTCCTCCTCCTCCCCCTCCTCACTTGATTCCTCAGTTCGATCTGGCACCCAGGTGGAGTCAGTGACCTCATCATCAATGTCATCTTCACCCCCTATCTCCTCGTCACTGGAGCCAACTTGGCAGTATGCTGCAGCTGCTGGGGCAACATGAGTGCCAGTTATTTGTGTGTCATCACTGGCACCCCCTTCCTCTAGGTTGATTATACTCCCTTGCTCAACCTCAGAGATTGAATCAGAGCACTGTACTTGCTGCGCATCCTCAAGCAGCATGTCACTCTCATTGTAGTCAAACAATTCAGCTGACTCCTCCGTGTGTGATAGCGAGGCTACGGCAGGAGTAGCTGTGGACATGGAGGCTGCATTAGATGCTTTGGCATCTGAGGTGGACTGTAAAGCACTAGAAGCCTGGCTGGCAGAGGACCTGGTTAGCCAATCCACCAAATCCTCTGTATGTTGCTGCTGCTTAAGAAGACGGCCAGCACCAGTTAGAAAGGACAAGCGTGCCCCTGCAGAGGATGCACCACGTCCACTAGGGATGTGCGTTTCGGGTTTCGGAATTTCGGAATTTTCACGAAATTTCCCGATTCGTGTTTTCGGATGCGGCCGAATTTCCGAAAATTTTTAGATCTGAAAATGGCAGATCCGAAAAGTTTTCCGAGCCGAAACGAAATATTTTCGGAATTTTCGAATGGACTTGAAATGTGTCAAATCGAAATTTATTGCTTTGAAACGAGGAGAACAGACGTTCCGGAAAAACGAAAATTTACGAAATTACGAAAAGTCGATACAAAAACGAGCAAAGTGACACGAAAATACGAAAAATGGTTGATAGTCCGAAAACATGTACAGTTCCGAAAAATGAAAATTTCCGAAATTACGAAAAGTCGATACAAAAACGAGCAAAGTGACGCGAAAATACGAAAAATGGTCGATATTCCGAAAAAAAATGTACACGAAAAAACGAGTCGAGCCGAACCGAATCGAAACAGAAATCGTCGAAACGAGCCGAATCGAAAAGTTTAAAAATCCTAAAAATCGAACCGAATCGAACCAAAAAAAAATCAGTGCACAAGCCTAACGTCCACCACGACCAGAGGCACAGCCTCCCGACACAGGGGCTGCTTGCCCTCTTATCTGTGTCTGGGAGTGTCTGCCAGTCCTTTTTGTTCTTTCAGACATGGTGAGTGATATATAGATTAATATATACAGAACTCTGATTCAACTCTGGTATAAAGATTTAAATAACTCTGGTATAACTCAGTGAGACACACTGATAGCTGGCAGCCAGTGACAAGAGACAGATCACCTTAATTCACAAGTGTTTTAAAGAAATTAGTGAGCCCCAAAATACAGCGTGGTACTTTTTGTATGACGAGACACAGATCACCTTAATTCACAAGTGTTTTAAAGAAATTAGTGAGCCCCAAAAAAAATTGCTGGCTGTGTGACGAAACACAGAAGATCACCTTAATTCCCAAGTGTTTTAAAGAAATTAGCCCCAAAAAAAATTGCTGGCTGTGTGACGAGACACAGAAGATCACCTTAATTCCCAAGTGTTTTAAAGAAATTAGTGAGCCCCAAAATGCAGCGTGGTACTTTTTGTATGACGAGACACAGATCACCTTAATTCACAAGTGTTTTAAAGAAATTAGTGAGCCCCAAAAAAATTGCTGGCTGTGAGACGAGACACAGAAGATCACCTTAATTCCCAAGTGTTTTAAAGAAATTAGCCCCAAAAAAAATTGCTGGCTGTGTGACGAGACACAGAAGATCACCTTAATTCCCAAGTGTTTTAAAGAAATTAGTGAGCCCCAAAATACAGCGTGGTACTTTTTGTATGACGAGACACAGATCACCTTAATTCACAAGTGTTTTAAAGAAATTAGTGAGCCCCAAAATACAGCGTGGTACTTTTTGTATGACGAGACAGAGAAGATCACCTTAATTCCCAAGTGTTTTAAAGAAATTAGTGAGCCCCAAAAAAAATTGCTGGCTGTGTGACGAGACACAGAAGATCACCTTAATTCCCAAGTGTTTTAAAGAAATTAGTGAGCCCCAAAAAAAATTGCTGGCTGTGTGACGAGACACAGAAGATCACCTTAATTCCCAAGTGTTTTAAAGAAATTAGTGAGCCCCAAAAAGATTTGCTGGCACAGTGACAAGACCCAGAAAATCACCTCAATTCACAAATGTTTTAAATAAAGTTGTAAACCCCAAAAAAATTGCTGGCACAGTGACAAGACACACATCACTTAAGTTCAATGATATTTGGTATAAATGAGACCCAAAAAGACTTGCTGGCACAGTGTGACAAGACCCAGAAAATCACCTCAATACACAAATGGTTTAAATAAAGTTGCAAAATTTGCCCAATCAGGACTGAGCGGTGATTGGCATAGTGTTCAACCAGTCTTGCACCAGACCTGTGGTCAGGTGCAAGGCTGTAGCCAATTACGAGCTTCAGGCAGTGGGAAAATGCATTGTGGTCCATTGTGGTCGAACATGCGGCGAACACCCGGAAATGTTCGGGGTTCGTGATCTGCTCGAACAGGCTAAGTTCGGGTCGAACCCCGAACCGTCCGAACTCGAACAGCTCATCCCTACTCTCTATCCATTTTAAGGGAAGAGCGTTTATTCCTGTTAGGGATGAGCCGAACACCCCCGTGTTCGGTTCAAACTTGAACAATTTCAAAAGTTCGAGTTCGAACACGAACCGAACTCAATGCAAGTCAATGGGACTCAAAAGTTAGATATTTAGAGTGTGCCCTGCAAGAGGGCATATATGCAAGATATTTGCCATAAAAGGTGTATGGGGGTCCGGGTAGTGCCCTGGGGGACAGGAAACAAGGACAAAAAGTAAAAAAAAAAAACGTTTTTAAAGGAACAGTGAGTTTTCCATGAAATAAGGGTTAAGAATAAAAACGAAAAATTCCTTCAAATATCGTGCCTAGGAGGTCCCCATAACCTGCCCGTGAAGTGGCGGATTTGTAGGATGTATAGAAAATTTAAAATAAAAAAAATGACGTTTCAAATGACGGTAAACGGTTTTCCTTTAATCTATTCATAAACAACTGCTTGGGGCGGCAGTCTGTATTAAAAGAGGAGACCTTTTAGGACAAGCAGAACAAGTTTAGTGATTTTTTGGCAAAATTATGGTGAAACTTATGCAGGCTTTGGATGAAAGTAACAATAGGTGCTTTAAAATTGGGCCTTTAGCGTCTACAACAGTGCCGTCACACCGTAACCCCTCTGTGGTATTGTGGAAAAGTGCAGGGTCAAATATTAAAATGATATGAATCTGGTACAGGTGTCAGTGCACTCAAATATTTTGCCTTTGGTGGCAGCAAGTGCGTTCACACCAGTGACGTGCGGTGAGGTCAGTGGCTGGTGAGGCACTGGCTAGTATCAGAGCCAGATATACACAGGGTTACGCAGTCGCAATTTACGCATTTTATTATCGTCATATAGGAGAATAGAGTTTCACTATTTATAAAGTTCCCATCTTTTTTTTTTTTTTTTTTTACAGCTAAATTGTTTCAATCCCCACCAGGAGGAGGTATGATCCTTGCACGCAGCACCCTATCCTTTCCCTCCGATCCTTAGAAGTGATCGGTCTATAATATATCTCCCTACGAATAGATAACTCGCAGCAATGTAAGGTCAAGGTACAGTGCCAATATGTCAGAAACCAGAATCGTCAGAACCAGAATAGTCAGAAGCCGTTTGCCAATATGTCAGAACCAGAATAGTCAGAAGCCATTTGCCAAATAAGTCAGAACCAGAAATACCACAATACAACAGAGCAGCTCTAAAGGGATGTTTAACCACGTTAGGGCAATGTGAGAATGCATTGCCTTTGTTTTTAAACCCGGCGGGTCCGCGTCATCATGCCGGGCTCCGCCCCAGGCGTCTCACGTGACCGCCTGGATCCCCTCTTCACTCGGCGCCTGGACAGCGAGCAGCGAGGACGATGCTGCCGGGCGCCATGGGGCCACGGCGGGGCACGCATCATAAATGCATGCACTTACAATACTGACTAATAGAGGGCGCTATTACACACATGCTGATTGCTCAGCTCTGCCTGCCCCCCCACAACTGACGAGGACAGTCACATGACTGTCCTGCGTCAATCAATCCATGAGGAGCTCCATAGGGGGCGTTTTTAAAAAAAACTTGCTTGAGACCAATGGAGCTTTCCCATTGGCTCAAGCTTTCAATTGCTCCCATTGCTTCTGGAGGCACAAAAGAGTGTAGTACCAGTTTGAGCTTCGCAATTAGTGTAGCATTCAGCTGTGTAAATTGCAAATTGCGTAGGCTAGGCAGGCTCAGTGCTGCCCCTGCTGTCTGTGTAGTGAAACACACACACAGCAACTGAAAGTGCAGGAGAAAAAAAGCGGAGGACAGAGAGAAGAAGCAAGCACAGCGAGGGAGCATGGAGCAGGTGAGTATGAGAACTTTTTTCAATAAATAATATTTAATTTACAGTTTAAATATACACATCACACATGTCATTACAGCACAATGACCACATTAATTTACTGGAATGGCAGGGGAGGCTCCTGCCACCCCTGACTGCACGTCCCTGCTTCACACCATAACCCCTCTGTGGTATTGTGGAAGAGTGCAGTGGTGGACCCTGCGGTCCAATATTAAAATGATATGAATCTGGTATAGGTGTCAGTGGCGGTGCACCCAAATATTGTGCCTTTGGTGGCAGCAAGTGCCTTCACACCGTAACCCTTTTGTGGTATTGTGGAAGAGTGCAGGGTTGGACCCTGAGGTCCAAAAAATGTAAATGATATAAATCTGGTAATATAGGCGTCAGTGTCAGTGCACCCAAATATTGTGCCTTTGGTGGCAGCAAGTGCCTTCACACTGTAACCCTTTTGTGGTATTGTGGAAGAGTGCAGGGTTGGACCCTGCGGTCCAAAAAATTAAAATGATATAAATCTGATAATCTAGGCGTCAGTGTCAGTGCACCCAAATATTGTGCCTTTGGTGGCAGCAAGTGCCTTCACACCGTAACCCTTTTGTGGTGTTGTGGAAGAGTGCAGGGTTGGACCCTGTGGTCCAAAAAATTAAAATGATATAAATCTGGTAATATAGGCATCAGTGTCAATGCACCCAATTATTGTGCCTTTGGTGGCAGCAAGTGCCTTCACACCGTAACCAGTGAGAACACAAAGATTACAACAATTCCCAGATATTTTGTAGAAATGAGACTCCCACAATTGCTGCTGGCAGTGAGAACAGAAAGATTACAACAATTCCCAGATATTTTGTAGAAATGAGACCCCCACAATAGCTGCTGGCAGTGAGAACACACAGATTACAACAATTCCCAGATATTTTGTAGAAATGAGACCCCCAAAATAGTTGGTGGCAGTGAGAACACAAAGATTAGAATAATTCCCAGATATTTTGGAGAAATTAGACCCCCCCCCCATTAGCTGCTGGGAGACTGGAAGTGAGAACACACACTAACACAACAATCTCCTCTCAAAAAACATGTGCTGAAGGCTGTGTGAAGTCTTATAAAGTGTGCTGCGGGATTTATTTGGGCAAAATTTGCCCAATCAGGACTCTGAGCTGTAATTGGCATAGTCTTGCACCTAAAAAAGGGGAAAAGTCGGTGTTCGGCGTGTCCGCGTACGCGGTATGGGGGAAATATCTAATGGTAAAAGGAAGTAGGCATACAATAATTGTGAGAAGAAATAACATACAGTATAAATTGCTGTGTAGGATGACTCAAAGTTCGTCAAAATGTTCCTAAAAAAGGAAAAAGAGTATAATAGTGAAGTCCAGTCATTAAAAAAGGAAATGAAAAGGGGGGAGATGGATCCACTCACACTTTCCAGAGCCTCGTTAGGCTCGATCACCTCGCCTGTGGGTGTTTACGTGGCTCACCCAGTAGCTCTCAGGGGTAGACCCGTCTCACAGCCTTGGTGTCCTTTCAGGATCCTGAGTCGTCCACAGGTTCTCCAATACTTGGGTGCCAATGGTTCTCAACAGCTGACTTATCTCAGGCCTTGGCATTCCTTTGGGGTCCTGGGTGTTCACAGGTCGTGACTTATCATAATTTGTAGAAACCTACAAAACTCAACGAGTGAAGGAAAAATTCTGTCCTATTATTTAAACGTTTATTTAAACATAAAATAAAGGACAGAAACAATAAAATAACAGGTATCAAACCGCGTTTCACCCTTTAGGGCTTCATCAGTTGTTAACAAAAATAAAATAAAATAAAAACAAATAAAATGAAAAATACAATAATATAGGTGCGCTCCCCCTATTAGGGTTAGTATTTATAACCCAGTGTGAAAGGCATCTGGTCTTTCCAGATAGCTGATTGTCACCACTCATTTCAGGTGGGTGGGAGCAGGTGCGGCTATCAGTGAATCCATCTGTGTGTGTGGAAACCCATTTCCGTGATCTACAGTGGAACGCATTAATTCTACCAACATCCGTTTCCGCGTTCCATCCTGGAACGCATGCGTTTACGCCCACTCTTCCAGTCATATGGTGTCGTCATCAATTTCCTTCGGGGCGCCACATCCATACTACGCCGGACGCTCCGCCTCCCCATAACGGAGCAGGGAGGAGACCCCGACCGTGGGGATGCTTGTGTGGGAAAAAAAGAGAAAAAATAAAAGCGCAACCGGTACCAAGGGGTCGCGCCAACAAACCACTACACACACATCTGGAATCAAACAAATCAAGCATATAACACTGCAAAAAACATGGGGACCGCCAGGGCTCCAAAAAGCTTGGCTACAAAAGCCAAACCTAAAACCAAGAGAATCCTAGTGACCCTCTAGAGAACCAATTGATAAAAACCTTGAAGTCTGGAGATAAAGGGGAAAAAAATAACCACATATAATACCTAAATAGGCCAAAGGCACAAAGATTCTAGAGACCCTAAATGGGCAATGAATGGCTCTAAAAGTGTCACAATATATATAGAGGACGCACGTAAGAGTGCTAATGGAATGTACAAAAATCGCACGTAAAAGACGTAAAAAAATGAATAAAATGTACAAAATTCGTACATAAAATGCACATAAATTGGCACATAAGGTGTGCCCATAAAATCTTCAGTATCAAAGTGAGGAAGGCTACCTATACAGATCGGAACAAACATCATTTTAACGTAAAAAGTGACACAGCTCAAAGTCTTGGTTGAGGCCTTTGGGGACAAGGGAGTCTAACATAAAAATATACCTCATCTCTACTTGACTGATTCTTTTAATAAAATCCTCACCTCGCCAATTTGGTGTCACTACCTGTAATAGCAAAAATTGGAGATTTAATGGGGAACAATTATGTGAATCTTTAAAGTGGGTTGATACTGTATGCTTATCGAAGCCTTTTCGAATATTCCTAATATGTTCCATTATTCTAATCTTAACTGGTCTTGTAGTTCTCCCAACATAATATAGACCACATGGGCAGATAAGTAAATATATAACATTTTTGGAGTTACATGACGTGACTCCCCTCATTTTATATTGTTTTTTCGTCTTATGGTCTGTAAATTGTTTTATGGTGGTTTCCAAACCCTGGCTTCAAAGTGTCCCTAAAAGTCAGTTAATGAGACTCAGACGAAATTGTACAGAGGAGAAGATTTTTTTAGAACAGGCGGATAAGCTGGAAGGGGACCTATTAAATAAAGGATATAAAAAAGAAGATCTGGATATAGTTATGGACAATATTAGACAAATCCCGATGACTTCACTTTATCAGAAAAAAGAAGAAAACCATGGGAAATATAAGGACAATGTTTCATTTATATATGACTATAATAGTCAGACACGTGAAGTTAATGGAATTATAAAGAGATGCTGGCCAATCCTCTTAGGGGACCCCTTTTTAAAGGACATGATAGGGGAACGACCCATTATCATCAATAGAGGAGCACCCAATATAAAGAAAAAAATAACACATAGCTGTACGAACGAGGTTAAGACTAACCACCATTTTGGATTAAGTGAAGGTTTCTACAGATGTGGAACATGTCTTGCATGTAAAAATACGGGTTTAAAAAAACCACCATAAAACAATTTACAGACCATAAGACGAAAAAACAATATAAAATGAGGGGAGTCACGTCATGTAACTCCAAAAATGTTATATATTTACTTATCTGCCCATGTGGTCTATATTATGTTGGGAGAACTACAAGACCAGTTAAGATTAGAATAATGGAACATATTAGAAATATTCTAAAAGGCTTCGATAAGCATACAGTATCAACCCACTTTAAAGATTCACATAATTGTTCCCCATTAAATCTCCAATTTTTGGTATTACAGGTAGTGACACCAAATTGGCGAGGTGAGGATTTTATTAAAAGAATCAGTCAAGTAGAGATGAGGTATATTTTTATGTTAGACTCCCTTGTCCCCAAAGGCCTCAACCAAGACTTTGAGCTGTGTCACTTTTTACGTTAAAATGATGTTTGTTCCGATCTGTATAGGTAGCCTTCCTCACTTTGATACTGAAGATTTTATGGGCACACCTTATGTGCCAATTTATGTGCATTTTATGTACGAATTTTGTACATTTTATTCATTTTTTTACGTCTTTTACGTGCGATTTTTGTACATTCCATTAGCACTCTTACGTGCGTCCTCTATATATATTGTGACACTTTTAGAGCCATTCATTGCCCATTTAGGGTCTCTAGAATCTTTGTGCCTTTGGCCTATTTAGGTATTATATGTGGTTATTTTTTTCCCCTTTATCTCCAGACTTCAAGGTTTTTATCAATTGGTTCTCTAGAGGGTCACTAGGATTCTCTTGGTTTTAGGTTTGGCTTTTGTAGCCAAGCTTTTTGGAGCCCTGGCGGTCCCCATGTTTTTTGCAGTGTTATATGCTTGATTTGTTTGATTCCAGATGTGTGTGTAGTGGTTTGTTGGCGCGACCCCTTGGTACCGGTTGCGCTTTTATTTTTTCTCTTTTTTTCCCACACAAGCATCCCCACGGTCGGGGTCTCCTCCCTGCTCCGTTATGGGGAGGCGGAGCGTCCGGCGTAGTATGGATGTGGCGCCCCGAAGGAAATTGATGACGACACCATATGACTGGAAGAGTGGGCGTAAACGCATGCGTTCCAGGATGGAACGCGGAAACGGATGTTGGTAGAATTAATGCGTTCCACTGTAGATCACGGAAATGGGTTTCCACACACACAGATGGATTCACTGATAGCCGCACCTGCTCCCACCCACTTGAAATGAGTGGTGACAATCAGCTATCTGGAAAGACCAGATGCCTTTCACACTGGGTTATAAATACTAACCCTAATAGGGGGAGCGCACCTATATTATTGTATTTTTCATTTTATTGTGTTTTTATTTTATTTTTATTTTTGTTAACAACTGATGAAGCCCTAAAGGGTGAAACGCGTTTTGATACCTGTTATTTTATTGTTTCTGTCCTTTATTTTATGTTTAAATAAACGTTTAAATAATAGGACAGAATTTTTCCTTCACTCGTTGAGTTTTGTAGGTTTCTACAAATTATGATAAGTCATGACCTGTGAACACCCAGGACCCCAAAGGAATGCCAAGGCCTGAGATAAGTCAGCTGTTGAGAACCATTGGCACCCAAGTATTGGAGAACCTGTGGACGACTCAGGATCCTGAAAGGACACCAAGGCTGTGAGACGGGTCTACCCCTGAGAGCTACTGGGTGAGCCACATAAACACCCACAGGCGAGGTGATCGAGCCTAACGAGGCTCTGGAAAGTGTGAGTGGATCCATCTCCCCCCCTTTTCATTTCCTTTTAATGACTGGACTTCACTATTATACTCTTTTTCCTTTTTTAGGAACATTTTGACGAATTTTGAGTCATCCTACACAGCAATTTATACTGTATGTTATTTCTTCTCACAATTATTGTATGCCTACTTCCTTTTACCATTAGATATTTCCCCCATACCGCGTACGCGGACACGCCGAACACCGACTTTTCCCCTTTTTTTGTTCATTTGGTGCGGATTGGGACCGCACTTGTGGTGCCTTGGGCGACGGGGATATATTTTATATTTCTCATTTTTGCTCTAAGTGTTCGTTCTCCACATTTCTTTGTTACAGTCTTGCACCTGTCTTGCACCTAAACTGTGGTCAGGTGCAAGCTGTAGCCAATTACAAGCTTCAGGCCAGTGGAAAAAGTGCATTGTGGTCCATTGTGGTGCATTGTGGGCGAACATGCTTCGAACACGCGGAAATGTTCGAAGTTCGCGAACATACGAACTGGCGATGTTCGAATTGAACTCCAAACACATCGAACCGAACAGCTCATCCCTAATTCCTGTCTATTCAAGTACGTTTATATTAGGGATTAACTGGTTGGGACCACGTCAAGGATCCCAGGGCATAGTATTTGACTAGGAATTCGCTCAGAGTTTCTATTTCTATGTTTTATTTAATCCATGTTTGGTGACTCTGTGTATTTATATTTTTTTGAATAGTAAAAGTTACGTTTTTATCCAGCAGATCCTGTGTCTGTAGCAACACACTGTTTTCTTCCCTTGCATACACTAAACGATAGGGTACAGAGAGTGGTCATAAATGGTACATTTTCAAGATGGACCTCAGTGGTAAGACCTCAGGGGTCTGTTATAGGACCAATTCTATTCAATTTATTTATAAATGACCTTGAGATAGGCATTGAAAGTCATGTATCAGTGTTTGCAGATGACACAAAACTAGGAAAAGTAATTCAATGTGAGCAGGATGTTACTTCGCTGCAGAGGTATTTAGATAGATTGGGGGACTGGGCACTTAAATGGCAGATGAAATTTAATGTAGGTAAATGCAAAGTTATGCAATTTGGAGTGAAGAACACACAAGCAACTTATACCCTAAATGGTACTGAGTTAGGGAAATCCAAGCAGGAGAAGGATTTGGGAATAATCATAGACTTCAAACTAAGTAACAATGTGCAATGTCAAACAGCAGCCGCCAAGGCCAGCAAGGTATTTACATGCATTGAAAGGGGAATTCACTTTCGGGATGAAAACCTAATTTTGCCTCTGTATAAATCAATTGTCAGACCGCACCTTGAATATGCCGTGCAATTTTGGGCACCTGTCTTAAGAAAGGATATTATAGCGCTAGAAAAGGTGCAGAGACGGGCGACTAAATTATTAAGGGGAATGGAAGATTTAAGTTACGAGGAAAGACTAACAAGCTTAAACCTGTTTAGTTTAGAGAAATGGCGCCTTAGAGGGGATCTGATAACCTTATATAAATATATACGGGCCACTATAAACCATTGTCTGGAAACCTATTCATTAACAGGACTATACACAGGACATGAGGTCACCCATTTAGACTGGAAGAAAGGAAATTCAGCCTAAAGCATAGGAAGGGTTATTTTACAGTGAGAACAATAAAGCTGTGGAATTCTCTGCCTGTTGAGGTGGTTGGGTCAGAGACTGCACAGACCTTTAAAAAATGACTGGATGACTTCCTGCAGACACAGAATATTAAGGGTCATAATATTTAATATGTGGGTAAAGCTACCTGATCCAAGGAGAAATCTGACTGTCATTCCGGGTCAAGAAGGAATTTTTCCCCAGTGTGTTGCATATTGGCGAACGCTTCAGACTGGGTTTTTTGCCTTCTTTTGGATCAACAGCAGTAGGTGATGTGTTAAAGGCTGAACCCGATGAACGCATGTCTTTTTTCAGCCTATGTAACTATGTAAAAAAAAAAATCCTAATTTTTATTAAATATTTATTCAACCGTTTATTCTTTTTATTTGCAGGAAAAAGTCTTTATTTATTGATTTTTTTTTTTTATTTTAGAATTTTTGAGTATTTTTTTGCTGAAATTTTTGGATTCCTAATTATTGTAAAATGACAAGGCATTTGCCGGATGCAGTGTTTTTTAATTTCCTTCTTGTCTGGCTGCGTTTGGCGGGTACTGTCCTTGGGGCTAAAACCTATTTCAGCACCACTGACAGTGGGGTCTTTTGCCCCGGAGCCCCGCGGCGCTACTGTCCTTGGTGCTGAAACCTATTTCAGCACCAAGGACAGGGGGATCTTTTGCTCTGGAGCCCCCAGGAGCTGCTGTCCTTGGTGCCGAAACATTTTTCAGCACCAAGAACAGGGGTATTAAGTAATTCATAAATCTGTTTCACATTCCGAAATGGCGAAAAAAATTAAATAACTATTAAAAACATAATAACAAATCGATCCAAAATATGAATTACTAATCTCTCTCGAATTAACAAATCGATCTGTAGTACGAAGCACAGTAACCTAACGAACGCACCGAAACAAACTAAAAAAGTAAAAAATCTATTGTCACGTTCGCTGTCCCGCTCACCCCTCACAACCGTGGTGGGAATCCTTTTGGACAGACTTCTAGACCCTCTGATCCTTGAATGGTCTGGACCACTAACCCTATCACTCCCAGCCAGGGAGACCAGACAGAACAACAATAATGAGTATAGTTTAGTCACAGCAGGTTTTGAGATCAAGTTATCGCTGACCCACAAAGGGTTAACTTCACTGATAAACGGAAAACAGTCAGGGAGAGGTTTAGGCAGTGTGCTCATACGCCAGGGGTTAACAGAAGCGTGGTCATACAAACGTTTTTGAGTTGGCAACATAGAGGGTTTTCGTACAGGCAGATTTGGCAACAAACAAGGTCCTCATACCTTTGCAACAGGGCAGATCGATGGATTATCTGAGTCAGCGCTATGCAGGGCAGACATATACTCTGTATCAATGTTATGCAAGATAGTTATATACTCTGGGTCAGCGTGGTTCAAATGCAACAAGCACTCTGAGTCTGCTTTAGGCACAACACACATACAGGCTTGGTCAGAAAGAGAATGGTCAGGAAGGCAGTCCGAGTCAGCAACAATCAGGGTCCTCATACAATCCGGCTCAGCAACAGAGCAAAAGAATCAGTGAATCAGTGAGAGAAAACACCAGGCGATGCGAGAACTAACTCCACGTCAGGGTGATGAGTCGACTCGCGCACCCTGCATTTAAGGCCAACGGCTCTGCGTCATCATGCTGCACCCCGCCCCTCCAGGCGCACGAACGGCTGGAACTTCTGGCACCCGGCCAGCCAATGATGTCGCCGAGTGCCCAGACCCCCCCCAGAAGGCCTGCAGGTGCCGAGGGTGTGACATCTATCCGAACCTAAACTAATTGTTCCGTTGTGCACATGTCTAAAACACACATGTGCACAGGTCCAGGAAAAGGATGGGGGGGATTTGTCCCTCACCATTCCACCAGTTCCTATGTCCATGGTGTAAATTATTGTTAAAATTTGATGTCAGGGTAGAACAGATAGCTCTCTGGCATCATGATGAAGGGCAGAGGCGTAACTAGAAACTTCAAGGCCCAGGTGCAGGAACCATGACGGCCCTCCCCACCCTAGGCAAAAACATATTTTTTTCCCCGTCCCATCAACATACATTGGTCCTCAATGCTGACTCCAGACAGTGTCCCGTTTTTCCAGGTTCACTATGACCTCTTCAGTCCATACTATTTTTAATGTAATGTGCACTATGTGTATCTCACAGAGCTCCACAGCAATAAATCTCACAGTAATGTGCAGTTTGTATGAGTGTCACAGAGCGTCACAGCAATAAATCTCACAGTAATGTGCGGTGTGTATGAGCGTATCACAGAGCTCCACAGCATTAAAACTCACCGTAATGTGCAGTGTGTATGAGTGTATCAAAGTGCTCCATAGCAATAAAACTCACAAATAAGAATAAAATTAATTAAAAAAAATAATTATATATATATATAAAATATAGGCCGGCCCAGGCAGGTGAGTGTGGGCCCCCAGGACTCAAGGGCCCGGGTGTGGTGGCACCCTCTGCACCACTGGTGGTTACGTCCCTGATGAAGGGTTTGCCTTGCTAATCTGATCCCGTTGTGACAAACCATATATGAGTAGTTAGAAATAATAAAATACCACTTTTATTGTGCAGTTTCTATTCACAATAATGCACCCATCGATGCAATTATCCAAGGATTGTTTTGTTCTCATAATGGACAACATAATTTCCCAAGAACAACAAAAGAAATTTACAGTGAACTCTGGCAATCCAGAGAAAGAAAATCCAATATCAGCAGGTGAAGGTCCAGCAAACAGCACTCAACAATGGTACTACCGGTATTCCTCCAGGAAAAGCATGAGCTGCAGCTAGTCTCCATTCAGCATTGTCCTACCGCTCTTTGTCTCTTTAAAATTACCAAAGGATATTCCATGCTGTGGCAGTCTCCATAGAGCTCCTATACAATCCACAGTGAAAACAACACTGGATACATTCGGCTGAAAAACCATTGGGGATTACCATACAATCTATGCTGAGTTACTTCAGAGAAACACTGGCAGAAACCCATTTAAACCTATGCTGAGAGCTATGCTAGGCATCCTCTACAAAACCTATGGTGGAAGGAACAGTGAACTATGGTGGCAGGCCCAAAAAAGTGAATTTGCCATACCTATGCCACTACACTGCCACCAGTGTCAAACTAAAATCTTTTTAGTTTGTGTACCTTTCCATAGAGTCCTGTACCAGATGTGATGGAGCCAAATAAACGGTATTAATGCCCATACACCATCATGTGCTCCTTAAATGGTTAGTATTGATTGCATATATGAATTAAAGATGATCATAAAACCTTCCACTTTTTTTGGATCCCCCCCATCAAACGTTATCTAAATGTAGCTGTATTCTTAAAATATTTTTTTTCTCAAACAATGTTTTAGGGTCTCTCTCTCTTTCTGGGGGTCTCCCTGTATCCCTCTATTTCGAACACAGGTCTCTGGTCATCTGGTTCCCAGGCAGAGCAGCGAACGGGATTGGGAAATGAATGAGACACACAGTCAAGCTACTATATGAATGTCATCCATTCAATTCAGTTTGTATTCATGAGCAGAGAAGTATTTATAGTCTTACATGCAATGTGGGTGTTGTTTACAACTTACAAGAATTTGCTCTACGGATAGAGTAGCATATACAGAGGGTGTAGGAACATCAAGTTCTTCTATATTTAGTGATAACAGCGGTTAACAATAGATGTCACTGTAATGTTATCTAGAACAGATTGCAGGAATTTGGCTAAAAGGATTAAAGAGCGCAGAAGCGGGGTAAATTTCAGTTCTAGAGATAAGTATTTTAAGGAAAAAACAGAATGATGTGGAATAACAGGAACTAGCAGGCACAGGGAGGGGTTGGGACAGATGGCCCGAGGAGGATGAGAAACTTAAACAAACAATGAATTACATATTTCAATTATTTATATTTTTGGGTAACTTATAAATTACTTTACAGAATATATGGAGTAAAATGCCCACCCACCTGTAAAATGAATAGATATAAATATGTAGTGAACATAAATAAAAGCTGTATCTGTTCTTTGCAGATCTGTATATAATATGTGGGAGGGGGCGTGGCTAGCTGTGGAAAGGAGAAGACCTGTCTGGCAGAGCTCCGCTTCGGATTCCCCTGAAAAAGGGATTTTTGAGCCAGATCTCTCTGCCGTTTTTGCCTGCTGAGGCCCCTCCGTGGCTGGCCACAGGATGTTTCTGTCCGGAGCCTGTTAAGTTCCCCCCCTCGAGACCTGAGACTCACGTCCTAGACTCTGCCGTTGTCAGAGGCTCTTTACCGGTGGACATCTTGCGGCCTAGTTCCCAGCGGATCCCTCGCTGATACTCCCCATCCTCCTTGACGACTACGTTCCTGGTGGGGAAATCAGAAGCGGGCTGAAGAGATGATGGGCCCACATCTCCAAGCCGGCACTGCTGACTGTGAGGAGGAGACGGTGGATGATTGTGCGGGAGGCCTGCAGAGCGGCTCGCCTTCTCCTTTTAGAGGGGGGGAGGCTGTGCTGCAGGGCCTAGACTCATGCATGGAAATGCTGTCAGGTGATGAAGACAGTCTACTTACCAGAGGTACATTGCGAAAAATGATGGAGGTGCTGCGGGCCTGCAGGATGCCGCAGCTGGAGGGTGCGATTGAGCCCAAGCTGTCACTGCTTCCTGGCTCTGTGGATGTCGAGCGTCTCTCCAAGGACGACACGAGCTGTGATGCTGGCCCTGAGGACGCGGTTGCGGAACCATCCCTGGACCCCCTGCCTGAGGGCGAGCTCTGTGGTCTGTGTGATGGTGACGTACTGGCGGTCTGCGGAGGCTGGGCGGCTACGAGATTCACTGACCTGGACGCGTTGTCTCCCCGGGGCCTACTACTCTTGGAGGCTTCTGGCCTACCGCATCATGTGATGTATGTCGGAGCTTCGCGGGAGCTACTGACAAGCCAGGGATGCGGGATTGCTGCCATTTGCCGGGCGATTACTTGGCGCACCCAAAGCGGAAAATGTGAAACTAATGGACCTATTGTTAGGGATGGGCCAAACACCCCCGTGTTCAGTTCGAACTCGAACACCCGAACGGCTGAAAAGTTCGAATTCGAACTCGAACGTAATGCAAGTCAATGGGGGTCGGACTTCCGAAAATGAAAGTGCCATCCAAGAGGGCATATGTGCAAGATAATGGCCATAAAAGGTGTATGGGGGTCTGGGTACTGCCCTAGGGGACAGGAAACAATGAAAAAAAAGTAAAAAAAAGGTTTTTAAGCCTTTCACTGCTGAGTGCTGAGTAATTTCAACGCTGTGCGCCGAGCTCATTTTTACCGCTTTTGCTCATGTTTAAACGCGATTTGAAGCCAAGGGAAATGTTTTATCACCAACAAGTGGGAAATGTTTGACCAACAATGAGTGGGAACTGTTTGACCAACAAAGAGTGGGAAATGTTTGACCAATAACGAGTGGAAATGTTTGACCAACATCGAGTGGGAAATGTTTGACCAACAATGAGTGGGAAATGTTTGACCAACAACGAGTGGGAAATGTTTGACCAACAACGAGTGGGAAATGTTTGACCAACAACGAGTGGGAAATGTTTGACCAACAACGAGTGGGAAATGTTTGACCAACAACAAGTGGGAAATGTTTGACCAACACACAGGACAGGGTATACCTGAAATAGGACGGTATACAAAGACGCATTCTAACACAAGCCCAAATCGATCAGTGTTAGAGTGGTCAGGGATAGCCAAAACGGTACACAAGGGGTATCTATCATATAAGCCAAAAATCAATCAGAGTTAGAGTGGTCAAGGAATAGCCAAGGACTGGTACACGGGGGTGGTTCTCATATAAGCCAGATAACAATGGAGACTGAAAAATCAACCAAGTAGTGAATCGCCAGGAGACACTCAGCACTGAGGGAAGCAAACTCCACGACAGGGCGATGATCCAGAGCACGCTGTCTGTATTTAAACCTGGCGGGCGCTTGTCATCATGCCGCGCTGCGCCACGCTTCCTGACCAGCCCTGCAAGCTCTGGAAGCTGACACAACTCCTGGCACCCGGCTTGTCGATGGTGCCACCGGGTGCCGGGCCCCCTCTGAGCCCCAGACGTGACACATACGCTCATATACACCACACATTACTGGGAGTTTTATTGCTGTGGAACTGTGCTATGTCCTTTTTTTGTTTTAGAAGGGGGCGAAAAGCTGTTACGGGTTGAGGAAGTTTACGGGGGGCTCCATTGTGAGGTTCAGTAAGGGGCCCCATCATTTCTGATGGCTGCCCTGTATGCATCCGGTACACGGGTCAGTGCACCCAAATATTGGGCCTTTGGTGCCAGCTAGTGCCTTCACACCGTAACCCCTCTGAGGTATTGTGGAAGAGTGCAGGGTTGGACCCTGCGGTCAAATATTGAAATGATATGCACCTGTCACATTCAAGTGCAGAAAAATTGTGTCTTAGTCGGTGGTGCACGACACCGAGAACCTAACAGGGTTATTCAAAGAGATCCGAATTGTGGCCGAAAGGTAACCGAACACTGAAATTCAGCGTACAGTTACCTTTCCTGGCCATTCGGCTATTCAGAGAGCAGGCAGTTTGCCAAATGCCTGTTCATTGCCTGATCGAGGGCAGTGAAATCTCCATAGAGAAGCAATGCTTCGTCTATTCAGAGAACAAAAACCAGCAGTGAAAAGTTGCCGAAATGCCCTGCTGTTTGGTGGGTTCATTCAGCAGGTTTATTCAGGAGAATCCCATAGGCTTCAATGTTAAAAATATTCCCGTTTTAATCCAATATCTAATAAACCGTTTATTATTATATTCTGCAGTCAAGAGTCTCTTTATTTTTAAATTTTTTAGGATATTTTACGCATTTTTTGGAATTTGTTTGAAAACTTTTTATTCCTCGAACGTTCCACGATCGTCCCGAAAAGTGATATGTGACATTTTGCTTTTGTTACCCATGATATGTTGCTGACACTATCTCAAAATAAAAATTTTGAATACAAAAAAAATAATATGTGGGAGGACGCTAAATAAGAAAGTGAAAAAAAAAACACAGGTAAATGTGCACATAATAAAAATGGCAAATTGTTTTGGTCCTTGATAGACTTGTGCAACGAATTTTTTTTCGGTTCGGTTTGTTCGTATTTTGTAAATTTTCGTTTCGGCTCGTTTCGGCCGATTTCCGTTTCGGTTCGGTTCGTTTTTCGTATCGACTTTTTTTTCGTGATTTCGGAAATTTTCATGTTTTTCGGAACATCTGTTCTCCTCGTTTCAAAGTGTCTATTCGTTTTTACGGAAACTAATGGTTTTTCGGATCCGATACTTCTGTCGATACGATAATTCTGTCAATACGATAATTCTGACGATATCAGATACATTGAGATTTCTCATGTTTTACAAGAAGGATACATTGAGATTTCTCATGTTTTACAAGAAGGATACATTGAGTTTTATCATGTTTTACAAGAAGGATACATTGAGATTTCTCTGGTTTCCCGGGAAGGATACATTGAGATTTCTCATGTTTTACAAGAAGGATACATTGAGTTTTATCATGTTTTACAAGAAGGATACATTGAGATTTCTCTGGTTTCCCGGGAAGGATACTGTGACGGAATGGGTGTTGTCCGCCTGCGGGTGTGCTCCTATCTGCTCCTCCCACTGCGCTCACCGCCGACCCGACTACCGAGTGGCACGGCACTCGGCGTCTCGAGCGGTCTGAGCTGACCCTGGGGAATTCCGGCGAGGTACAGGGAGGGACTTCTGGGAGTGATCAGCCCGACTACCGAGCGTCACGGCACTCGGCGTCTCGAGCGGCTGATTCACTTACCCTGGTGGAGATCGGATCGTCCGTTGAGCAAGCCGTTCGGATGGGAAACGTTTCGGATTTCCTTCGGAAGTGTAGCGCTTCGATATACCGATGCGCGGCAGACGCGCCGCGTCGAGGCTTCGGATCGGAGCGCGGAGTCGAAGTGGGGCCGCTCGTTCGATCGGTCGATGCGCGGAAGATACGCCTCTGTTCTGATTCGAGATTCAGACACAGGGTAGCGGGACCGTACCTCGTGGGTAATGTACCCTTGAGACCGCGAGGGATCTCAGAAGTACGCACGTCAAGAAAGGACACCAGGCGGAGCTGTATGCACCAGTTGAACTGACTTTTACTGGGAAATCACATATATTTATAAACAATCGTACAGAGTCAACACAATGGGAATCCCTGCCCGCCCCCAAAAGTCTCATTGGCCATTGCTTAAGTTAGTGTACCTGGGTCCCGATTCGTATTGGCCGATTCGAATCGGGGTGGTGCCGATTCGTAACCGGAAGTTACGAATCGGCCATTTTTCGTTTCGGTCAATCCGACCGGATGTTCCGAATCGACCATTTTACGATTGAACACTCCGACCGGATGCACGAGGCAATGGGAAATGGCGGCGAGCAAAGCATACAATAGGGTCTAACATACGTTTCACAATTATACATACAGGGGACACTTTATTACATCACACAATAGCAACCACATCTAATAAAATAAAACAAGATGTTCCTATGGTGCAACGGCACCTAAGAGTCCATAGTAACCCAAATGTCACAAAGAAACTGTCCCTGGCTGAAAGTCCTGGGCTTTGCTGCCGAGCCTCTTGGGGCATTCCGTGACACTCCTCTTCCTTCCCAAAGTTCGACGCACCCGGTTGGACCCCAACGGGTCATACCGGGGAAGTCGGTGCTCCCAGGTCCATAGTCTGTCGGAAGGAGGCGAGCCGTCGGTCGGGAGGGTAACACCCTCTGGAAAAACTGGCCCGGGTCCCCTGGGCACAAGTTGGGTGGTGGGCAGAGGCCAGCGGCACTCTGCCCCGTTGCCAGCTCTTCTGCTGGGGGGACGGGTATATCATGCGGGACACAGTTTACCTCCAGCCGGGGTAGGGTCGTTGGTTGCGAAGCCGGCAGCCCTTGGGAGTCCTCACCGCAACCTTCTGGGTGGACCGACAAAGGTGGGCCGAGGCCAGCGGCGCTCTGCCCTGTTGCCAGCGCTTCCGCTGGAGGGGTATATGCCGAAGGTGGGTCTCCCGGCGGGAGAATGGTTTCTTCCATCCCCAGGGCAATCAATAGTTGCGGGCAACCCAGCCCGGGGAAAACATCTGTCTGCTCCTCTTGGCAGACTGTGGAGAGTGGGCAGAGGCCAGAGGCGCTCTGCCCCGTCGCCAGCACTTCAGCTGGGTGGGGGTCTCCTTGCGGGAGGATGGCTTATTCCATCTCCAGAGAAATCAATAGTTGCGGGCAACCCAGCTCGGGGGGAGCATCTGTCTGCTCCTCTTGGCAAAATGTGGAGAATGGGCAGAGACCAGCGGCGCTCTGCCCCGTGGCCAGCTCTTCGGCTGGGTGGGGGTCTCCTTGCGGGAGGACGGCTTCTCCCATCTCCAGGAGGGTCAATGGTTGCGGGCAAACCCGCCCGGGGGAACATCTGTCTGCTCCTCTTGGCAGACTGTGAAAAGTGGGCAGAGGCCATCGGCGCTCTGCCCCGTCGCCAGCTCTTCTGCTGGGCCAGCGGACACGGTCACGTGTCTTCTGGCGGAGGCGGGAGGATAACTTCCTCTCTGGGCCACTCGGCCCCTTTACGCGGCCCATTCTGGTCGCTTGGCACCTGCCGGACCTCTTCCGACCTGGCCGGCTCATCTACTGTGGTCCCGGCGGGGACCCATGGGAGCGTCTCGCCTCCCATACTTCGGTGTCATTTGGACTGTCTGTTTCTTCGGCCAGACAGTCCCAGGTCATGGGGCTTAGGCCGGACTGCGGAGCGTCGTCCAGCAACCTTCTGTAGGCCTTCTCAAGCTCCCATTCGCACTCTGCCAGGAACTCCAGTTCCTCTAGCTCGAAGTCCTCGCTTCCATAGGAGAGTTCCTCTACCCGGCGTTCCAGTATTTCCTGCCACCGCCACTCCGACTCTTCTCCGAACCCGGGGTCATTGGCCATTCCCTCGTATAGCAGCCCTGTGCCACCGTAGTGGGGCCCTGCGGTGGAGGCGCCGTCGATGGTGCGGGGTAGCAGGGGGCCTATCAACCACTGGGACTCCCGGTAAGCGGCGTCCAGTGCAATCTCCTGCTGCACCAGGTGTTGAAGCTCTGCCTCCCACCCCTCTGGGGATCGGCCTTGCAGGAACGCTGCTCTGGCGCTGTACTGCACCTGGTAGATGGCAGCGTCCGAAGGAACATCGACACCATGGCAGTCCCTTTCATGGTACAGTGCCTCGTACCAAAGTTCTTGGCGAATCTCGTCCCGCCACTCAGGCCCAGTGGGCTCAACTGCGGACCCGTGATACCGATCCAGGCCCTCCTGCAGCCTTCTCGGAAATTCAGCCCTCGTGTCTGCGAGGGTGCTGGCACATGGGCACCACCCCTCGATGGGGAATGAGGCGTCCTCAGATGCAGCTCCAAGCGGGCTGTAAGTCTCCATCCAAGGGTCGTGGGGATGTGCGGTTTCCCCAATAAGAACTCCAGGCGAGCTGTAAGTCCAGAAAGGGGTATCGCTGGGGGGTGTAGATTCCTGGGATGAAGCTCCAGTCGAGTTGTAAACCTCGAACCAAGGTTCTACGGGGTAGGGTGCAGGGGCAGAATGTTCAGTACTTTTTGCACGGAGCGCTGCCATCCGCAGCTCGTGCTGACGGTCCTTCTGCTGCTCCTCATCCTCTTGGAGGTCCATCATTAGTTGTCTCACCGTGTCCTCGGAGGGGGTGAGGCTGAATCTCTCGAACATTGATCGAGCTTTCTGTCGGAGGTGCTCATTAGGGCCCGGAGTCAGGGTTGGGGTGCTTACCATTTGCTGGTCCATCCTGGTAAGCTCCTTCACCAGGGTTTTCTTGCTTTTGGAGCCCGGGGTTCCTCCCCGACTCTCCAACATGATCCATAGGGTGTCCCGGTCATAGTTACGGTACTCAGCCATGGTGAGGGTCTTCTTGGGGGGGCAGAGAGCGATCCCACCGCTGCCACCAGTGTGACGGAATGGGTGTTGTCCGCCTGCGGGTGTGCTCCTATCTGCTCCTCCCACTGCGCTCACCGCCGACCCGACTACCGAGTGGCACGGCACTCGGCGTCTCGAGCGGTCTGAGCTGACCCTGGGGAATTCCGGCGAGGTACAGGGAGGGACTTCTGGGAGTGATCAGCCCGACTACCGAGCGTCACGGCACTCGGCGTCTCGAGCGGCTGATTCACTTACCCTGGTGGAGATCGGATCGTCCGTTGAGCAAGCCGTTCGGATGGGAAACGTTTCGGATTTCCTTCGGAAGTGTAGCGCTTCGATATACCGATGCGCGGCAGACGCGCCGCGTCGAGGCTTCGGATCGGAGCGCGGAGTCGAAGCGGGGCCGCTCGTTCGATCGGTCGATGCGCGGAAGATACGCCTCTGTTCTGATTCGAGATTCAGACACAGGGTAGCGGGACCGTACCTCGTGGGTAATGTACCCTTGAGACCGCGAGGGATCTCAGAAGTACGCACGTCAAGAAAGGACACCAGGCGGAGCTGTATGCACCAGTTGAACTGACTTTTACTGGGAAATCACATATATTTATAAACAATCGTACAGAGTCAACACAATGGGAATCCCTGCCCGCCCCCAAAAGTCTCATTGGCCATTGCTTAAGTTAGTGTACCTGGGTCCCGATTCGTATTGGCCGATTCGAATCGGGGTGGTGCCTATTCGTAACCGGAAGTTACGATTCGGCCATTTTTCGTTTCGGTCAATCCGACCGGATGTTCCGAATCGACCATTTTACGATTGAACACTCCGACCGGATGCACGAGGCAATGGGAAATGGCGGCGAGCAAAGCATACAATAGGGTCTAACATACGTTTCACAATTATACATACAGGGGACACTTTATTACATCACACAATAGCAACCACATCTAATAAAATAAAACAAGATGTTCCTATGGTGCAACGGCACCTAAGAGTCCATAGTAACCCAAATGTCACAAAGAAACTGTCCCTGGCTGAGAGTCCTGGGCTTTGCTGCCGAGCCTCTTGGGGCATTCCGTGACAGATACATTGAGATTTCTCTGGTTTTACAAGAAGGATACATTGAGATTTCTCTGGTTTCCCAGGAAGGATACATTGAGATTTCTCTGGTTTTACAAGAAGGATACATTGAGATTTCTCTGGTTTTACAAGAAGGATACATTGAGATTTCTCTGGTTTCCCGGGAAGGATACATTGAGATTTCTCTGGTTTTACAAGAAGGATACATTGAGATTTCTCTGGTTTCCCAGGAAGGATACATTGAGATTTCTCTGGTTTTACAAGAAGGATACATTGAGATTTCTCTGGTTTTACAAGAAGGATACATTGAGATTTCTCTGGTTTCCCGGGAAGGATACATTGAGATTTCTCTGGTTTTACAAGAAGGATACATTGAGATTTCTCTGGTTTCCCGGGAAGGATACATTGAGATTTCTCTGGTTTTCCAGGAAGGATACATTGAGATGGGAATGATACAAAATTACAGAATCAGCGATATAACCGAAAAATACGATGTCCGAAATTACTGAAATGGAACCGAAATCAGGAATGGAGCCGAAATCACGAATGGAACGAAAATGAATTTCGATTTTACACATTTCTAGTCCATTCGAAAACTCCGAAAAGTTTTCGTTTCGGCTCTGAAATTTGTTCGGATCTGCCGTTTTCGGATCAGAAAATTTTCGGAAAATCGGCCGAATCCGAATGCACGAATCGGGAAATTTCGTGAAAATTCAGAAATCCCGAAACGCACATCCCTAGTCCTTGATGCATAGCCAGGCTAAAAAAAAAACAGATCACAACATGGCCAGTAAGCACAGTGATTGGGTTGTACAACATAACAGCTTGAGCTCTGTGGTTTTTTTTTCCTGTTCAATAACTGCCTCCTATACTTTGTATGGGAGATGCTAATGTGGCCCTAGCAGATGGAGAAAGAGCTATTCCATCCAGCTCATTCCCCATCTGCTCCTGACATTATTCTGAAAAGCATAACATTTTTCAGACCATGGTGTTAAGTGATTGCACTTCAGCGTAATCACATAACACACAAGCCTAAAACCACCCAAAAATTCCATCCTCCCCTCAGCAGAGGCTCCTCCTTCCACAGGCAGAGGTAGGGATTCCACCGGAAATCCCTTCGCCGCCCCGGCTGGAATTCCTTCGCGCAAGTCTCCATCTCCATGGAGTCCTATGAACTCCTCCTGGAGCAGGTAACATCATGTCACTTAGTGCTGCTTGTGTTATCCCCCTGCAGTTTGACAGAATTATGATTCGAGGTGCTGGCAAAGGGGCTCCATTGTAACACGGACATTAAAGGCAAGCCGCAAAAGGAAAACTGCAGGCGCAAACGTTTTCCCTTTGCGTCTTTAACGTCCAGGTTGTGAATGTGATCAGGCCCTTTGGTTCTTAAATGCGAGATGGAAACGAGGTGCACACAAGTTCATTGTGGATTCTGTGCAATTTGTCTTATGTCCAGTAGGTGTCTCCATTGCTCTAGGATACTAGAGTGACCCTAGGATGGCTCTTACACATTTAACCCTTTCACTGCTAAACCATTTCACCCCACTTGCTGAGCCCACTATTTTGGGCTCATCATGTTTAAAAGTGATTTGAAGTCACTTTTTAGTAAAGGACTCAGGCAAAATTGCGTATCCTTTTTTTCAGTGGACTAGGCAGTTTAAAATGTCATTACTATCAGGATTATTCAAAGTCAGCCGAGCTGGCCACAAAATTGCACCGAACAGTGAATTTCCCTGTATGGTGCAATTTCATGGCCATTCGGATATTCAAACATAAGTGAACTTCGGCGGCAGTGAAATCCCCATAGACAAGTAATGGTTAATCTATTCAGAGAACACCGAACAGCACCAAAATGTCGGTGAAATTCCCTGATTTTTGGTGGTTTCATTCTGCAGTTTAATCAAACGAATCCCATAGGTTTTAATGTAGAAAATATTCCCTGTTTTTATGAAATATTTATTCAACCATTTCTCCTTTTCATTTGCAGCAAAAAGTCTCTTCATTTATTTTTTAGGCATTTTCTGGGATTTTTGCTGCAAAATTTTTTATTCAGATTTTTTTTAAATGGTGTTTTTTTTTTTCTGGAACAGACCTTTTTAGTATTAGTCATAGGACCTTATATATTATTTCCAGGTATTTTCATGCAGTACTTTTTTTTCAAAATGCCTTTTAAAAGTTGCTGTTGTTGTTTTTTTTTTTATCCCGTTCGGCGGCTTGTCGGCTTTTTCCGGCGCCTGGTCGGCACTCTGTTCGGTGGGTCGTCGTTTTTTTTTCCGAATGTTTCAGCGGATCCATGGATGCATTCGGCAGTCCTTCAGTGGGTTTTTAGACCGAATTGACGGTTTTGCAGCGGTTTTTCCCGATTGATTCGTTCGCTGGACTTCGGGGACACTGTGATGAATGCTGAATTAAAAAAATGTAAAGTGGTCAGGATGAGTAGAGTGTCCCCTTTAAATGTAGATTTTTTCAAAGCTGGTTTTTCCCCTTCTGAAATTTTTCTAATAAAAATGGAGTATGTAAGCTTGTATTATTATTATTATTTTTATTTTTTTTAATGATAACCAAAGGGGTTCTTATCTTGACTAGGCTCTTTAGATTTTACTTTTCTGAAATGCTTGCATTTGTTGGCAATTTCCATTGGTGTTTTCTGAAAACCCCTTTTAAGTTTGTTAATGTGTTTACATATTTTCTATATAGCTGTCTCCTATTGAGAGACCGGGTTTGCTAACTCATCCTTTTTTTTAAAAAAAAAAAAACTACTAATAGAAATGAAAAGTGTGTTTCCTTTTAAAGGAACAGTCTACTGAAAAGTAAAATGTCCCTTTTTGCCCTTAAAGGGCAACTACCACCAAAAAATGAAATGTCCTTATTATGTTTATATTATGTTTCTGATATCTTACATGTGCTTTGTTTATCTCTTTTTTTATCTGTTTTATCTCATATCATATCTTCTCTCGAGTAGCCTGAAGAACAATACCTGCAGCCTTATCTAAACATTCCTTTCTCCACCTCATTAAACCGTTGAATACTGTAGATTAGATATACCACAGATGTAAAGAAAAAACTTTGGTAAATGTTGCCTCGTGGGAAAAATCAACAAAATAGTAGGGAGATAAAAAAAAAACAACAACTTTATTTTTGATATTTACATGCAATTACTACAAACAAAGGGGAAATGCGTTTTGTAATGGGGTTTTGTTTGTAATGCACAAGTAATCTAGTTACAGTTTATGTACATGGTAGTGTCCCTTTAACCCCTTAAGGATCAAGGGTCTTTTAAGTCAATGCATTTGTGACGTAAACATTACGTCACTGGTCCTTAAGGGTTTTAAATAATTGGGCAGAGGCTACTGACAGCCTTTGCCTAAATATTATAATTTTTCTTCATTTCGTACTTGAAAACGAGAGAAATCTCAATGTATCCTTCCTGGTAAAATCCTTTATAAATAAATAATTCTACTCACCTTTTGCCCCTCAACGCACGCAGCTCCTCCTCTTCGTCTCAGGGACTACGGACCCGGAAATCTTGTGAGATTGCACAGCAGGTGGTGGTTTGGGGCTAGAAACCCTTATTACTGTAATATATGGGGTTATTCACAAAATGCTGGTGTTGCAGCACTTACAGTACAAATGCCGGCATTTCACAAAATTAGAATCTAAAATGCAACAGTTGCATGGTGAGGCTCCTCCTGATGCTCTTCAAATTTTAGATTTTGTGAAATGCTGCTTTTGTCTGTCCTGCAACAACGGAAATCACTGAGGCTCCTTCACCTCCTGCGTAGGAAATACAAATTGCGCACCGCAACTTCCCCTTTATGAAAGGTACTTTGATTTTGCCATAGAGCTTTGCTTTAGTGTTGTTTTTTTCCCTGACTGTTATATCCATTAATGAGTCGCTAGTATCTAAACATAGTTACATAGGCTGAAAAAAAGACATGTGTCCATCGGGTTCAGCCTCTCGCACATCACCTACTGCTTTTGATCCAAAAGAAGGCAAAAAACCCAGTCTGAAGCTCTCGCCAATATGCAACACACTGGGGAAAAATTCCTTCTTGACCCCAGAATGGCGTCAGATTTCTCCTTGGATCAAGAAGCTTTTACCCACATAGTAAATATTATAACCCTTAATATTCTGTGTCTGCAGGAAGTCATCCAGTCGTTGTTTTAAAGTCTATACGGTCTCTGACCCAACCACCTCAACAGGCAGAGAATTCCACAGTTTTATTGTTCACTGTAAAATAACCCTTCCTATGCTTTAGGCTGAATTTCCTTTCATCCAGTGTTAAATGGGTGACCTTGTGTCCTGTGTATAGTCCTGTTAATGAATAGGTTTCCATACAATGCAATGTAACATCTTACGGTGATACGATGCATTGCCACTTTCTTTTTCATTGCGGGCGAATCCCGTCATGCCCTTACAGATACACTGCGAATCTCGTTTGTTATTTTACATTTGATACAAAACACATACAGTATGTTCGTCTTCAGCCCCTCAAACAAATGATTTCTATATACAAATAATAATGCATATAAAAAAAATTCCCCACCTGTTTGAGATCGGCTGTAAAATGAGCCGAATGAGTCCCCTCATTACTGGCAAAAAATCATGTAATATCGGACATGCGGCAGGTAGCAGTTATCATGCAGAGCGTGTGTATCCCAGCAGAGACATATTCAGCTAGAAAACATTCTGCATCCACCGTCCCAGTTTCCATGGTAACGTTGGATTTTTTTATGTAGAACAAACATCTTTTGTAAGTGATACATTTAATGTTTTCATTGCAGAGGCCCGGTGTGATGGATTGTGTGTGTACTGTGCGAACACATCGCCCTATATAATATGATCTGAGGAATTCTCTCTCCGTGGAATGTCTACTCATTGCATTTATTGGAGTTTTGTTTTGTTAATGTATTTGTAATTCTTCCACAAATATTTATTCTGTAATTTTGGTACCACTTTAGACAGGTGCATGCTATATGCTTGACCAATTCTGGGTTTAGGTCTTCATATATATTTTATATATCACCTTGGCAAAGTCAAGCAAGGAGAGCCTTACTGAGTAGTAATATTTGATTTTGGACGATATCAACAGGTTATCCTATCAAAGCCTAGGATTAAATAGAAATATACAGAATTTCAATGAGACACACCAATAGGTGGATTGTATGGTAGACGTTATGATAACATTTTCAAGCAGATCTACAGTATATTGAAAAGTGAGTTGACTTTTTTTGCATTTTGCACCGATCGTATGTTAAATTATATAGAAATTATGGAAAAAAGTAGATCCTTTAATAAGTATATCTGTGTTACTCAGTTTTGCAGTCGTTCTAGCAAGCTTTGCTCACTCCTCAATGAGATTCGGGATGCTGGTAAAACATTATAGGGGTAATTCACCGAGCACCGGTGTTGCAGGACAGATAAAACCAGCATTTCACAAAAAGAAGAGCATCAGGAGGCGCCTCACCATGCAACTGTTGCTTTTTAGATTCTAATTTTGTGAAATGCCAGCATTTGTAGGTGCTGCAACCAATGTTCCCTCTAATTTTTGGGGGCCGTGAGCGCACCAGATTTTTCATGAGCAACAATATTTTCGTCATGAGCGCTTATTGACTATGGTAACCAATAGTTGGTTTTTTAAAAGTAGCGCAATTGATCGTACGTGTAAGTGAAAACTGTTCAAAGCTAAAACGAAGCAACCAGATGATTTGATAAAACTTATATCTGAATGAATGTATATTTATATTTTCTAACTCATGTGAGAAAAGAAAAGGAAAAACTTCCATCAATTAAGGTACATGAGACTTCTACAAATATCAGTCCTATCATTTATAAGAGTCTGATAACCTATATTTACCTAGATTTGTTCACGTCTGTCACCACTGGGATTTTTCCCTGCTTTTTTAGACAGCTAAACCAGATTTCCCTGCTTTTTTAGACAGCTAAACCAGATTTCCCTGCTTTTTTAGACAGCTAAACCAGATTTCCCTGCTTTTTTAGACAGTTAAACCACTGGGATTTTTCCCTGCTTTTTTAGACAGCTAAACCAGATTTCCCTGCTTTTTTAGACAGTTAAACCACTGGGATTTTCCCCTGCTTTTTTAGACAGCTAAACCACTGAGATTTCCCTGCTTTTTTAGACAGCTAAACCATATTTCCCTGCTTTTTTAGACAGCTAAACCAGAGATTTCCCTGCTTTTTTAGACAGTTAAACCACTGGGATTTTTCCCTGCTTTTTTAGACAGCTAAACCAGATTTCCCTGCTTTTTTAGACAGCTAAACCAGATTTCCCTGCTTTTTTAGACAGCTAAACCAGATTTCCCTGCTTTTTTAGACAGCTAAACCAGAGATTTCCCTGCTTTTTTAGACAGCTAAACCAGAGATTTCCCTGCTTTTTTAGACAGCTAAACCAGAGATTTCCCTGCTTTTTTAGACAGCTAAACCACTGGGATTTTTCCCTGCTTTTTTAGACAGCTAAACCAGATTTCCCTGCTTTTTTAGACAGCTAAACCACTGAGATTTTTCCCTGCTTTTTTAGACAGCTAAGCCAGATTTCCCTGCTTTTTTAGACAGTTAAACCACTGGGATTTTCCCCTGCTTTTTTAGACAGCTAAACCACTGAGATTTCCCTGCTTTTTTAGACAGCTAAACCATATTTCCCTGCTTTTTTAGACAGCTAAACCAGAGATTTCCCTGCTTTTTTAGACAGTTAAACCACTGGGATTTTTCCCTGCTTTTTTAGACAGCTAAACCAGATTTCCCTGCTTTTTTAGACAGCTAAACCAGATTTCCCTGCTTTTTTAGACAGCTAAACCAGATTTCCCTGCTTTTTTAGACAGCTAAACCAGAGATTTCCCTGCTTTTTTAGACAGCTAAACCAGAGATTTCCCTGCTTTTTTAGACAGCTAAACCAGAGATTTCCCTGCTTTTTTAGACAGCTAAACCAGATTTCCCTGCTTTTTTAGACAGCTAAACCACTGAGATTTTTCCCTGCTTTTTTAGACAGCTAAGCCAGATTTCCCTGCTTTTTTAGACAGCTAAACCAGATTTCCCTGCTTTTTTAGACAGCTAAACCACTGAGATTTTTCCCTGCTTTTTTAGACAGCTAAACCAGATTTCCCTGCTTTTTTAGACAGCTAAACCAGATTTCCCTGCTTTTTTAGACAGCTAAACCACTGAGATTTTCCCCTGCTTTTTTAGACAGCTAAACCATATTTCCCTGCTTTTTTAGACAGCTAAACCAGAGATTTCCCTGCTTTTTTAGACAGTTAAACCACTGGATTTTTCCCTGCTTTTTTAGACAGCTAAGCCAGAGATTTCCCTGCAGCGTTAGAGAAGCACAGCCGCGGTGAGATGCTGACAGCGCGGAAGAACGGGCGCGCGCAGAGTATTTATGCTCTGCCCCCTGTACGTGCGTTCCAGCGTGACGTCATCATCGCGCCGGAACGCAGGTACGTGTTCAGCTGCGCGACGAAGAGCTCCCCCCAGAACTTCGCCGTCGCGCAGCGCCTACAGCCTGTAAGTTACAGGCGCCGGACAGAGCGCTCTGTAACTTACAGCCTGAGCAGGATGTTCCGGCGCCCCCTTTCTACGCGGGTCGGCCACCCCTGGTATAGAGCCTCGCGGGTTGGCCACCCCTGCACTAATTTGTGCGCGCATAAATACACGTTGTGCGCGCTGTCATTGCATTCCGTGCGCGGGCGCGCACGTTAGAGGGAATCCATTGGATTTGCCCCAGCTCACAAATGGATTTGCCCCCAGCTCATGGATTTGCCCCAGCTCTCACATGGATTTGCCCCAACTCATGGATTTGCCCCCAACTCATGGATTTGCCCCCAACTCATGGATTTGCCCAGCTCATGGATTTGCCCCCCAACTCATGGATTTGCCCCAACTCATGGATTTGCCCAGCTCATGGATTTGCCCCCCAACTCATGGATATTGCCCCCAACTCATGGATATTGCCCCCAGCTCATGGATTTGCCCCAACTCATGGATTTGCCCAGCTCATGGATTTGCCCCCCAACTCATGGATTTGCCCCCAACTCATGGATTTGCCCCCAACTCATGGATTTGCCCCCCAGCTCATGGATTTGCCCCCAACTCATGGATTTGCCCCCCAGCTCATGGATTTGCCCCCAACTCATGGATTTGCCCCCAACTCATGGATTTGCCCCCCAGCTCATGGATTTGCCCCCCAGCTCATGGATTTGCCCCAACTCATGGATTTGCCCAGCTCATGGATTTGCCCCCAACTCATGGATTTGCCCCAACTCATGGATTTGCCCCCCAGCTCGTGGATTTGCCCCCCAGCTCGTGGATTTGCCCCCCAGCTCTTGGATTTGCCGCCCAGCTCGTGGATTTAACCCCCCAGCTCGTGGATTTGCCCCCCAGCTCATGGATTTGCCCCCCAGCTCATGGATTTGCCCCCAACTCATGGATTTGCCCCCCAGCTCATGGATTTGCCCCCAGCTCGTGGATTTGCCCCCCAGCTCTTGGATTTGCCCCCCAGCTCGTGGATATGCCCAGCTCGTGGATTTAACCCCCCAGCTCGTGGATTTGCCCCCCAGCTCATGGATTTGGCCCCCAGCTCGTGGATTTGCCCCCCAGCTCGTGGATTTAACCCCCCAGCTCGTGGATTTGCCCCCCAGCTCGTGGATTTGCCCCCAGCTCGTGGATTTGCCCCCAGCTCGTGGATTTGCCCCCCAGCTCGTGGATTTGCCCCCCAGCTCGTGGATTTGCAGCCCAGCTCGTGGATTTGCCCCCAGCTCGTGGATTTGGCCCCCAGCTCGTGGATTTGCCCCCCAGCTCGTGGATTTGCCCCCCAGCTCGTGGATTTGCCCCCCAGCTCGTGGATTTGCCCCCAGCTCGTGGATTTGCCCCCCAGCTCGTGGATTTGCCCCCCAGCTCGTGGATTTGGCCCCCAGCTCGTGGATTTGCCCCCCAGCTCGTGGATTTGGCCCCCAGCTCGTGGATTTGCCCCCCAGCTCATGGATTTGGCCCCCAGCTCGTGGATTTGCCCCCCAGCTCGTGGATTTAACCCCCCAGCTCGTGGATTTGGCCCCCAGCTCATACCTGGTTAGTTGCCCCAGCGGGGTTTGAGGGGACCCAGAGCCGGGCAGCGCGTGAGTGCCTGCCCGGTCCTGAAGAGTCCGTCCTGTTAAAGGGGATGGCTGCGTGGCGTGCGTGCGCAGGTCACGCGGTCCGGCCAGTCAGGTGGCCTGATTAGCCGGACCACGTGACCGGCTGCGCGCGCACGCACGCAGCCGCTTAGGACGGACTCTTCAGAACCGGGCAGGCACTCACGCGCTGCCCGGCTCTGGGTCCCCTCAAACCCCGCCGGTTGCCATGCGCGCATAACCACAAGTTGTGCGCGCTGGCACCGCGTTCCCTGCGCGCGCGCGCACGCGCGCACGTTGCAGGGAACACTGGCTGCAACACCAGCATTTTGTGAATAACCCCATATATTACAGTAATAAGGGTTTTCAGCCCCAAACCACCAACTTCTGTGCAATCTCACAAGATGTATGCACTTGTATTGATAATATAGGATAACCCCTTGTTATCCCTCTTTGCTTTGATGGGGGCAGCTGAATCCAGTGTTTGTGATAGCTATAAAGTAACGCAGTAAAGTGTTTTTGAGGCATGGTTATGGCGCCACAGTAGAGGGTCTCATGAATCGTTTAGTTGAGTATAGGCAGGGCCGGCCTGTCCATGGTGCCAGATGGAGCCATGGCTCCAGGCAGCACTTTGCCAGGGGCCGCATTTTGGGCCTCAACTAGGCGCAGCACACATGATTACTATGAGGTTTATTGCTGTGGAGCTCTGTGATTCGCTCAGATACACACATTACTGCGCGTTTTATTGCTGTGGAGCTCTGATACGCTGACACAGCACATTTGTTTTGGGGAGGGGGGGCAGCATTTCATCCTTAGAACCAGGCAGCACAGTGTCTTGGTCTGGCTTTGAGTATAGGGTAACAAAGGCAATAACAGCTTGGGAAGGGTATAACGTAAAGGGATTGGTACAAGGTTACGCAGTAAAAGTAATTTCTGAATATATGGACTCCACAAGGCTTTCAAAAGCCCCATGATTACTATAAAAAGCCACAGAGGCCTTAATTCCAGCAGTTTCAGAATCACATAACACCAGCTCTCGGGATCTGTATTTTATTTATTTATTTTTCTTGGAATAACAATTACCTGGGCATTGCGTGTTATTTACGGACTTCCACAACACTTGTGTTACCATATAAAGTGTCAAAGGCGGGACTGTACAGGAAGCTGCTGCACAGGAAGTTGTGGCTCAACTTGGAGTAGCGGCAGAGCCATTAACATTTGCATACAGAGCCATAATGGTTGGTGGTGGATCCTGGAATCGAGATAAGAGTTGTTGACTTGCCAACTTTGGCAGGTCTTAGATCAGGAGGGTGGGGACATGGCTGCTGGATAGAATGTAATCATGACACAATTTGTGTTGATGATGTTCACACCGCTAGAAGAGAGCATGTTCATCCCGGCCCATTTGCGACTAATTAAGCACAACAAGCCCCCTTAACCAGTCCCTTGCCATGCGTCTTCCCTTAGTACATGTGAAAACCAGGTGATGGCCTAGGGCTGCCAGATCATCAGAAGGACTGAGGGCAAACCTAGTGTCACATGGTAACACCATGTGACTTGGTGGGTTTGAAAAGTTGGTTAGGGGTGTGTGTAAAGCAGTGTTAATTTTGTCGACTAATAATTTTCGTTGTAGACTTAGACGACTAAATTTTTTTGTGACTAAAACTAAATAAAAACTAAGTTGTTTTGACTAAAACTGTGAGGAAAATCCATTGACATTTTAGTCGACTAATAAAAAGTAGATTAAAATGTTGGGACTGAGAAGAAAACCAATCATAACTAATCTCATATACGAGAGAAATTATGAATTTTCTATAATCAGATAAGGTGTTTACTCAAAGAGTATATAATGAGTGCAGAAATGCTATAAAAATGCTTAAATAATGCATAATACACTTTAAACCCATTAAATATTAGTTAAATCTACTTTAGATTTAGTCGACTAAATCTAAAACAAATTACTAAACTATGACTCAAACTAAATGGCATTTTAATAAATATGCACACAAAGAGGTTTCGCAAACCGTTCCCTACCTGGGCGGCTGCGTAAACTAGAAACAGCGAGCCCACTTCGGGCTCTATCACATTCCTTGCGCAAAAAAGCGCACGCAGAGCGTTAATTTGTGCACGAAGCGTTAAACGTTAACGCCGTAAATTAACGCCGGTATTACAATCCGCGCACATTTTTTCATCCGTCAAAAAATAACGCGTGTAAAAAAGACGCGCAAAAACGCGCGCGCATTAACGTTGCACGCAGAAATCGGTGTGCGGACTGTTTTTTCACACAATTCAGCCAGACAGAATTAAGAACCACAATTGTCTCCCGTTAAGTTTTTGTGCCTGCCAAAAACAATCTGAGTATATATGCTGCAGCAATAATAAAAATATGCACAACTTCTCCATTTTATTGTTTGGGTATGTGTAGAATGTGTAACTATACTTTGCTGTATTTTTTTTTTGGGCTGGTGTATACGGTTTCGGCCAGGACGTTCAGATTTGCCAATAACACCAGCTTTTAAAAGATGTTAAAATTATGCGCGCAAAGTTGTCCGTTAAATTTTGCGCATAGATTGTAATACCATCCGTGTACCAGCGTACAAATGCATTTGCGCTCACAATGTTAAGTAAAGGACGCGCGCAGTACATTACGCTCGCAAAGGGTTCGCGCAGGTTCACCCGCGGTAGACGTTAACGCGCATTTTTTCCGTGGACATTGTAATACGACGTTCTGCGCAAAGGGTTTTGCCCCTCGCGTTAATGCGTTTTTGCGCACGCGTTAACGTTTGCGCGAAGAATGTAATAGAGCCCTTCATGTATAAAACACAACAAGAAAAAAAAAGGTTGTAATTTGCGCTTATCCCTATGGCTCCATGCTAAACAAAACAACAACAGGTTTATGTTTACTTGAATGGCCATTGAAGCGTTAAACCCACCTATCACATCACGGCACCTCTTTCAAGGTGGGTCCTAACCTAATGTAATCAAAAATTGCTGACCAGCAACTACATGCTGGTGAGCTATTTTTGGTTACAATAGGTTAGGACGCACCTTGAAAGAGGTGCCGTGACGTGGCAGGTGGGCATAACGCTTCAATGGCCATTCAAGTAAACTAAATGGCATTTTAGTCAGAAGACAATAATTAAAACTAAATTAAAATTTGCTGTCAAAATTAACAGTGGTGTAAAGTAGACGCCAAACGCAGGTTCTTTGCTGTACATTTTGATGATTACCTTAAGACTCTACACATAAAACACAATGATAAGTAGAAATAAAAACCAATAAGAAACGAAAAGAAAAAGACAGACATTCACAAGTAGAACTCGAACTTTATTTTTTAAGTGTTATCAGGTCGGTTTTGTATTTTCCCTGAGGCCGGTATCACAGTATCTGAGAGATTAGCACAGATCAACAGCTAGTCTGCATCAGCCTTCAATGCAACCTTTTATTTGAAATGTTTTGATTTCTTTTTTCTTTTTTTTGTTGTTGTTTTCATTTTAAATAGTAACAGGATTTCTTCACATAAACAACCACGTAACAGACTCACAAACATGACAAAATAAATATACAACGAGTTCACAAGTCCATTTTACTTAAATAATTAATAAATAAATACAGCATTTTTTAATTATTATTATTATTATTATTATTATTGTTATACTGTCGTCAGTGCCTGAAACATAGTGACCCGTTTTGGATGTGGAAACGCCATCTGGTGAGTCGCGTAGAACGTCACCTCTGTCGTTACCAGCACCAAAAGAGTTACAGGAATCAAAACAAAATAAAACAATGAAGGCGAAGAAAAAAAAAATATTCTTTTTTTTCCCCCTTTTCCCCAGTAAAATGAAACAAAAGCAAAAAAATATCAAAACTCCTTTTTATAAAATATCTTTAAAAAAATTCCCATTGCTTAAAAGAATAAATAACAAAAATGTATAAAAAATAACTAGGTTTCATCAAAACTATTAGCTTGTAGATAGCATTTTATTTATTTATTTTATTTTTTTTGCCCAGTGGAATATAATTTATTGTCAAAAGGTTTTATTTATTTTTTTAATATTTATGCTCCTTTCTCCCTGTTCATGTGTGGTAACCAGTTGAAATTAAGTAAGGAAAAAATTCAAATAAAGAATAAATTAATGTAAACTTTAAATAAATAGTAAAAGATCACATACGGTTTTATGAATAAATTAGAAATTAAATAATTTACAAGATAATAAAACTATGTTATCAGTGGAAGTGCAGCTGTTCTAGTGGTAAAATATGAACTGATTTTTTTTTTATTCACAAATGGGGACAGGCTTTATGTACAAGGGCATGTACATTATTTTTGTTTTTAAATAAATATCTTTCTTTTATTTCCCCAGGACTATTTGCACCGTCTTTTGAGATTCACTCCATGCGTTTGGTTTACGTGAATACAGCCTCCCGCTACCTCAACCTGCATCGATGCTGCGATGGCTAAAAATCAGTTTCTGCTCAGGTTATCACTGCTACTTTTTAATTACACCCTGATCTTTCCTTTCTTATTTATTCTCTTTTTTTGATTGTTTATTGGGCAGAGGTATGCTGGAAATGCTGCAAGGTGGGTCAGACGTGACAGGTCTGTCCTAATAGGTCTCTCTGTATAAAGAGCAATCATGTTTTCACATGGAGTGGTAATGTATCTTAAAGTGCAGTGTCAGAGTAATATTATTTTAACTCCTCTGTGCATTGGATATTTGCACTTTAAACTATCATCAGCTGTGTACAGAGTTGCCGCTACAGAGGTATAACAGGTGCAGGACTCAGAGTCCGATTAAACCATTTTTGTTCTTACAGAGCGTACTGAAATCAAGCCTATTTTAACATATGTTCGGTTGAGCGCCGTCAGGACTCCCTTCTACCCCATTAGAGTGGTGCTCGGAAATACCGAGATAAAGTTGCCACTTAAATCCAGCTCCACAGTCCGGCATAAATTTAGGTTTGTAGGTCTGGATACGTCACATGACGCTGAGGTTTATTCTAACGAGCTTGCTGACGAAGGGAATCGGGTAATGCAGGGCTCAAAATTTCAAGTCCCAAGCTACTAGCCAGGCCTTAAGAGTTACTCGCCAGTAGTTGCCCCATATAACCCCTATCCTGCTTTGCCTGCATCTGCATTCCCACTCGCCCTCATGTAATTTCCACTCGCCAAATGCGAGCAGGCGAGTGGAAATTTTGAGGCCTGTGGTAATGGATCCATCAAACCCCTTTACATGCTGTATCAACAAGACCTAGCTCTGCGTGTTTAGTAAATAATATAAAAGAATTATATTAAGGAAAATTACCCAGATTTTTTTTTTGCTGAATTTTATATCAAACAATATTTATTTCTTTTCTAGTGGAAATTGTAAGGGTAGTGGTTAGACTGGATAGTATTTAACTTCGTGTTGATTTAATGAGTACAGGATTAGTATAATCCCTTCCAGAGAGGGGCAGGGGGCTGTTAATATTCCCAAAAGACATCTCGTGATCATCAATCTTTTGGTTACTTGTTCCTTCAACCTACGTTTCCCAAACTGTCCGGAAACTGGGCCCAAGACAGATAATCACCTAAAGGAACAGGTGAGCCCAATAAATATTTTCATATAAAATTGCAAGATATACAGTGATAAGAAACTGAGCTTGGGTGGTTTGTGTCAAAACCACCTGACCTAGCATGAATTTAAACATGGTACCTGGTGTACGGCTGGATCAGGTTATTACTATACAAATCCTACACGGCTGCACATAGGGGACCAAGACAGACAGACAGAAGTCTAGAAAATATAGACACTGGATAATGACGCAAGGAACTGGCTCCCCCATATAGAAAAAAGGAGCTGACCATCCCATACAAACACACACAAATACATACGACCACTCGCACCGCTAGGGTGACTTGTCACTGGCAGCTCAGTGTACACATCAGCATAAAGCCTCACACTAGTGTAAAGAACACAAACGCCTGCCAGTCCGCGCCCTGCAATGCGATTTAAACATCACCCCTTTACACTCCTTATCTGTTAGCGAGAGGCTTAAGACAAAAATTAAAATAAATAATAATAAAAAAAAAAAAGCAGCTGTAACCCCAAAAGCTTTCCCTGAGAACCTTTAACCCTTTGCGCTTCAGGAGGAATTACAGAACTGCTCATGTTTTTATAACGTTTCTTGAGAAAAATAAAGAAAACTTTAGTTTTGTGTTTTTTTTTTTCCCCTCGTGTATAATACTCGTCTTTACACTCTTCAGCCCAGGCCTCTCTTCTTTGCAAAATAGAGAAAAAAAGAACAAAAAAAAGGAAAAGGAAAACAAAAATAATGAAAAATCCTGATGGGCACGGCAGATGTTTGACCGCTGAGAAAAATTTTCAGTTTTGGCGTCTGGTTTAGAATAGATCGGTCCACGGATGAACCTTAGGGTGTTTTTTTTCTGCCGGATAGGTGGGTCCAATATACCCTGAAAAAGAAAAGGAGCAACCTCGCTCGCTTCAGTCAAACTGTCCCTTAACTACACAATAAAATTCATCTTTGTATCTGAGATTGTGAAAGCGAGCAAGGCCCCCATGTTTCTATTGACGGGGCAGAAGCGTTTAGGGGTGAAGAAAAAGAATGCCCCATTCCAAAAGTTCCTTTCCGTTTCAGCCTAAGTCCACATTTGTTGCCCTTCTTTTCCATTTTTTTTTTCTTTATTTGATTTTGTATTTTTTTTAAATATATTTTGGTCCTTTTTTTTTTTTAGAATTTTTATATTTCAATACACAAACCATTTGGCTTGCGGACCTGAATACTTGTTTGGAAAGTCCTCGTTTTCGCCTCTTACACTTGAATCCCTTTGACGGCTTGTTTGATGCTCTCCAGCAGTGCTTTGTTCTCGGGATTGAGGTAACATTCCTGGTCGGTGTACATGTCAGTAAGTTTATTCACATAGGCATCAAAATTCTGTTCGCTGATTGGCTCCTGTGGGAAACGAGCAAAGAAGAAAATTGCAGATGAACACAAGTTGTGTCAATCAAACCCGACCTCTGTGACCTCTGTGGGAAGTGCAGACAGATATCCTAGGCTCATTTAGTGGAGAATTGAATCCTATACATAGGACAACAATTCGCTAACAATAGGAAGATTTCAAGTAGTTCGCTATCGAATATTGACAGTTGCTCAATGCGATATACCATAATAAAGTCATCATCTTGCGCCTGGCTTTATCAATGGTGAATAAAAAAGGCAGTGGGTAAAAAAAAATTAACTGTCTTACAATGAACACATAAAATAGTCTAGAATAGCAATAACTTCAAACAACATCAATGCCTTTGCATGGAACACAAACACCGAAGTTTATTCAATGCTACCACTGGTGTTTGAAGTGGAAGCTTCTCATCAGACAACGTCAATACAGTCGAATGACTAAACGACAGCAATGATGTCGTTTGAAGCCATTCTCGATTATTTTACGTACTCAACGTAAGATAGTCGCTTTCTGTTTTTTCTTCAGCCACAAGGTGGCGACTCTATTACGGTATACCGTTGACTCCCGATGGTTTGCCAATTGATTGCAGATAATGGATGAAGTATGATGCAGGACAGTTGTCACTCTCTCTCTTGGCAGTTGTTTGACTGGTGACGCGCTGACCAATGAGCCAGTATCATCTCTGAGGTCCAAACACACACAGCTGTGAGATTTTTCACACAAAAGGCACATGGACATACCTGACGTTGGAACCAGGTGAGCAGTTGTTTGCTTGTCAGTTCCTGTTTTTTGTTACATATCTTCTTTTGTTTTTTGTAAAATTCAAGTAACCCTTAAGGGACTGAAAATATAGGGCCCTATTACATACTTAACGCTAACGTCAGCGCTCAGATGTGTGGGCTTTAACGTTGGTGTAAGTGGCCCTAGCGCGGGCCAACTATATTACATTCTGAACGCTAACGGGTTAAAAAACCCGTTAGCAATTTAGGTCTTGCGCTTTTCAGCGTGAGCTTACAGTACTTTGCGCTCCCTTTGATTAACATTGTGAGCACAAAGAGTTAATTAGCATTAGGATTACAAAGTCGTAATGCTAATTACCGTCCCGCTGCGGTTCACTCAAAAGTTAGCCACAGCTTGGAGCTGGAACGGTGGCCTGATCTGCCGCTTCTGGTTGCCGGGAGCAGAGTGAGTCTGGGGAAAAAAGTCCCCCAGTCTCCCTCAGTGAATCACTCCATCGACCTGCAGGATCTCATGTGACCGGCAGTCAAAGCCTCAATGGAGTCCCATGGACTTCATGGAGGGGATGCTTGTGGCGGCGCTTAGTGCTGCCTCGAGCACCCTGAGGCTTAGCGCTGTATTACGGGGCAGGCTGCTGAATTAGCACCTGCGCCATAATATGGAGCTAAAACAGGGACCTGCAGGGACAGGTTTTCCTCCTTAGCGTCCCCGTTTTAGCCAGCAGAATGTAATTCTGCCCATAGAGTGCTATTTCTGTAAATTTGTGTTTATCTAGAATTTAGAATTCGCGCAGTGATAGGCATGTTCCCATGTGTTACTGAATGGACCACTTGATATAAAGTTGTGTCGAATGTCTGTTGCTCAATCACGATGCGCAAGAAAGAATTGCTCTGACTTTACGTGACCTATTGTAATGTTTTAATCAATTACCATATGTGGAAGGCGGATGTTGGTAAGACTTCGGATAAGGGCCTGGCTGAGTCCAGAAAGTTCAACATATAGGGCCTCGTTCTGCTCTTCTATGACCTTATTCTCTTCTTCTATGTTTTTCAGGTTCTTCTCCATTGATGTAATCTGTAAGAAGTAGAAGGTAATGAATATTACACAAGCACTTATTTGCTTCATGGTCAAAGATCGCAGACAGTGTTTAAATAAATCAACTTTAACGATTTCTTTTGCTGCTGTTTGTTGTATGGGCTGTCCTTTAAATTGGTGGTGTTGGGTGGGGGGTCCTGAAAGTATATCAATTGTAAGTTGCCTTTATTTTTATATACAGTAGATTCAGTCCTCTGTGAGCAGGCCAACTTGTTTCACAATATGAGCTAAATTCCAATCTTCACTCAAACGTTTGCACCGGCCCAAAAAAACATTAACGCGAGGGGTAAAACCATTTGCGCCGAATCCCGTATTACATAGTCAGCGCAACACCGCGCGCAATCGTCTACCACGGGTCAACCTGCGAGAGCTTACTGTACTTCGCGCGTCCTATACTTAACATTGTGACCGCAAATGCGAATGTGAACTGGTACGCGGATGGTATTACAATCTATTCACGGTCATTACCGCATGCCGTTGCGCGAATAATTTTAGCAACTCCTAAAAGCTGGTGTTAACGGCAAATCTGAACGTCCTGGCCGAACCCAAATACACCAGCCCAAAAAAAAATGCAGCAAAGTATAGTTACCAAAAATGAAATTATAGATAGAACCTTTGTAGCGCATCAAAAATAGATTTAAAGGTAAACTTCAACAAAGAGGTATATCAAACATAAAGTGCTTCAGTCTTAAGGTGACAAATATTCAATCAATGTACACATATAAAAGTGCAATGTGCCATAGAACACAGTAAAGTGCAACAATATATAAAATTCCAGCAGTGCAATGGGTATAAGAGAGTCTATAAAGTGCAACAGTGTCCGAATGTGCAAAATGTGCAAATTCAATGATATCCAATACAACAGTATGAATACCAGTGGGAAAAAATTCCTTAAAATTTACTTCTCTTTATGTTCAAGCGATGCACAAATATAGTCCTCCTTTCTTGGTCTGTGTATCTCTTGCCGTCTCTCAATAGTGGAGAGGATAGCCAGAAAGGAGAAAAAAGTGAGAGAAAGGAAAGAAAAAAAATAAAAAATTGGAAGGGAGAGAAAAAATGAAGAAATAATCGTGCAGAAAATCCCAATTAAATATGGCAAATGAATTACTCGTAGGAATATGGAAACTCACATTTATAAGAACCCAAAAAATCCCTGGCTCTAGGTTTAGGAGCTTCCAGCCATATAGAGGGTGGCGTATCCCTTTTAAATCTTCAACTCTGGTTGCGATGGCTACAATAAGATAATAGACAGCGCTCCCATAGTATATTACCGTATTAGGATAAAAAAGAGGTGATAATGTATTGAACTCACCAGATATGGAGCCTCTTCCACACAGGCTCACTCAATACAGCGTCAGGTACACTATGGTGGATACTCAGAACCTCTTCTCAACCGTCTGAGGGCCAGATATCAGGAGCTTCCAAGCGGTGGCAAGTATATATCCAAGGAGAGTAGTCAATAGAATATAAACCATATAAAATTTATTAAAAAATTAATTGCATATTAAAAAATGGACAGATGCGTTACCGAGACGCGTTTCGGCATTAACAGCCTTCCTCAGTCGGTATATTTAGGTGCACTATTGTCCAAAAAATCTCCAAACAGCTGTTTGGAGATTTTTTGGACAATAGTGCACCTAAATATACCGACTGAGGAAGGCTGTTAATGCCGAAACGCGTCTCGGTAACGCATCTGTCCATTTTTTAATATGCAATTAATTTTTTAATAAATTTTATATGGTTTATATTCTATTGACTACTCTCCTTGGATATATACTTGCCACCGCTTGGAAGCTCCTGATATCTGGCCCTCAGACGGTTGAGAAGAGGTTCTGGGTATCCACCATAGTGTACCTGACGCTGTATTGAGTGAGCCTGTGTGGAAGAGGCTCCATATCTGGTGAGTTCAATACATTATCACCTCTTTTTTATCCTAATACGGTAATATACTATGGGAGCGCTGTCTATTATCTTATTGTAGCCATCGCAACCAGAGTTGAAGATTTAAGAAGGGATACGCCACCCTCTATATGGCTGGAAGCTCCGAAACCTAGAGCCAGGGATTTTTTGGGCTCTTATAAATGTGAGTTTCCATATACCTACGAGTAATTAATTTGCCATATTTAATTGGGATTTTCTGCACGATTATTTCTTCATTTTTTCTCTCCCTTCCAATTTTTTTTTTTTTTTCTTTCCTTTCTCTCACTTTTTTCTCCTTTCTGGCTATCCTCTCCACTATTGAGAGACGGCAAGAGATACACAGACCAAGAAAGGAGGACTATATTTGTGCATCGCTTGAACATAAAGAGAAGTAAATTTTAAGGAATTTTTTCCCACTGGTATTCATACTGTTGTATTGGATATCATTGAATTTGCACATTTTGCACATTCGGACACTGTTGCACTTTATAGACTCTCTTATACCCATTGCACTGCTGGAATTTTTATATTGTTGCACTTTACTGTGTTCTATGGCACATTGCACTTTTATATGTGTACATTGATTGAATATTTGTCACCTTAAGACTGAAGCACTTTATGTTTGATATACCTCTTTGTTGAAGTTTACCTTTAAATCTATTTTTGATGCGCTACAAAGGTTCTATCTATAATTTCATTTTTGGTTAATGCAGATTTTGGTTGTTTTTTCTGTATATTGCGCTTACCCCTTTGGGCAGCATCTCACTACTTATTAGTTATAATTTAACTACTTCATAACACTATAGTAATCTGGTTTATAAATAGGCGCCTACGCTGTATGAGATATATATTATATTATATATATATATATATATATCTTTCTTCTTTTTTAAAGTATAGTTACCGTAGATACTCAAGTATAGCGCGACCCGAATATAACGCGATGGATAGAGATTTATTATGGAAATGAGAGAATACTCAAGACTCGAATATAACGCGAGGAACAAAATTTTACTGTAAACAATTAAAATCCTTCCAGGTTCTCTTAACACAGTCCGGCTCCCCCTCAGGTCAGGGTGTTCTGCTCTAGAATGATTGCAGTTGTTACCAAGTATGAAGCCACCGGCCACCCGTCTTCTTTACTAGCGATTAGATGGCCAGCAGAGGCAAGCGAGGTGAATGATTACACGCGGTGCAGATGTTTTAAATATAACGCGACCCCTTCAATTTTAAGGTAAAATTTTGTCACCAAAATCTAGCAGTATACTCGAGTATCTACAGATACACATTCTACTCATACCAAACCAATAAAATTGAGAAGTTGTGTGTGCATTTATTATCGCTGCAGCATATATGCTCAGATTGACTGTGGTAGGCGCTAAAACTTAACGTAAGATAATTGTGATTCTTAATTCTGATTGGCTGAATCGCGACAAAAAAACAGTGTGCACACTGATTTTTGTGTGCGATGGTACTGCGCAAGCATTTGGGCGCATCCTGTTTACGCGTGTTATTGATAGGCGGATGAAAAGCCTCGCGAGGATTGTAATACCAGCAGTGATTTGCGCGCGCAAAACTATTACGCTTGGCGCAAAGAGTTTCGCTTTGCGCAAGGGTTTTTACGCGAAGATTGTAATATAGCCTTATGTGTGCTTTTTTGTGTCATTTCTTTATTTGGTTTTACCTGCCCACTTTATATTGTGATTGATGATAATATTAATAGCAATGCTGAGACCACAAAGTGATTTATTATGATTTCAGGGAAACTTAATGGATTATCTCAAAATTCTGTTACACATTTTTGTAGGGAGAAGACAGCGCACAAAAGAGAAAAGACCGTAAGGTTATATGTCAGACATTAAATAAATCGTAGATGTATGGATACAATATCGAATACTACTACAGGTCCCTTAATCAAAAAGCTTGGTATCAGAAGAGTTTTGGATGCGGCTTTTTTATTTTGGGGTATTATGGAATATTTGATAATAATGAGATATGTTGGGTGGGACCCAAGTCTAAACACGAAATTGATTTGTTTTATAAATATATATATATATAGAAACCGCCTGAAGTGCATTTTATTCAATATTATTATTAAATAAGCTGTACTTGTTGCCCCCCCCCTTATTTTGTTTACTATTAATATTGGTCTAAGACTTTAGTGGTTATTCAGGGGTTCTTTCTAGTTTGGCACACTTCGGTGAGCTTCGTTGATTCCATTTAGCTGACCCTGCGGTAAATTTTCTATTCACCACATGGTCCCCGAAGTGCACCGAACATGGAGTCGGCGAACATTGCCAAAGACCGCCGAACGCCACAGAACTGCAGATAGAAAAAAATAAACGGAACTCTGCTATCCTTTCAATAAGTGTTTAAACAAATAAAAATGCATTAAAATGTGTCTAAATAAGAAAAAAGGTCCTATAAAAAAATAATAAAAAAGTCCGTTACAGAATAAAAAGTCTTTTAAAAAAAGTTAGGAATCAAAAATTTTGTTTAAAAAATATAAAAAAATACATAAAGATTTTCGCAGCCGCCGAAGATCACCAAAGGTCACCGATGTGCGGTGAACTTCAGCATATTTCGCTGTCAATTTGCCAGTATTTGGCGATTTGACAGCTTAGTGAATATATAATAACAGGTTAATAGATGTTTACTCCAGGAATATGTAATGATTTTGGAAATTCTAAAGTAAAATTTAAATGACGCATAACACTTTAAACCCATTAGATTTTAGTAGACCAACAGGGTTATTCAGAGAGAGGTGAAAAGCAGGAGAATGACTGGAGAATGGAAAATTCTAGGTCAAAATAGCCTATTTGGAAAGTGATCTCACTTTCGGGAGAATTTTACTGTTTTGACCTGTTTGGCTATTTTGACCTAGAATTTTCCATTCTCCACTCATTCTCCTGGTTTTCAACTCTCTCCGAATAACCCTGTAAATCTACTGTATATTAACTAGACTAAAATGTTGTGTTATCTTTGACTAAATTCCAATAAGTAAATATGACTAAAATGAAATGGCATTTTAGTCAAAAGACTTTCAGGGTTACTCAGAGAGCACCGAAATTTCACCGACATTTTGGTGCTCTGTTCGCGGCACCTTGGCGAGTTCGATTTGCCGAATTCAGCATTCACCGCAGGGTTCCTGAATTGCGGTGAATCGACATGCCGAACAAGTCGAACATCAGCTGCAAAAAAAACGCCAAATCAATCTGAATCAATCTGAAAAACTGCCGAAAGTACACAAATTGCATCTGATGATCCGCTGCAAAACCGCTGAATTGACCCGAAAAAAGCCGACGACCCACCGAACAGCTGCTGAAAAAAGCTGAACAGCCGCAGAACCGGGTAAAAAAACAAAACAAAAGAAAAACAACCTCAACTTATAAAAGGCGTTTTCAAACAAAGTACGGCATGAAAATTCCTTGGAATAATATATAAGGTCCTATGAATAATAATAAAAAGGCCTGTTACAGAAAAAAACCCAACGCCATTTTAAAAAAAATCGGAAAAATTAGTTTCGCCAAAAAAATCCCGAAAAATGCCTAAAAAATAAATAAATAGACTTTTGCTGCTAATGAAAAGAATTAACAGTTTAATAAATATTTAATAAAAACAGGAATTTATTTTACATTGAAACCTATGGAATTCGCCTGATTAAGGCTAGGGTCAGACTGAGGCAGTGCGAACGCGCGTTCTGGCGCACTTAATCACGGCCGTGCTAGCAGCAGATGCCGGGCAATGACTGCCAATATACGAAGTACGGTCGCACAAAAGTCCGGCTGCGCAACGCAAGTGGAAAATGAACGCATTTTTTCGAGAACGTTAAACCACTAGTACTGACGTACAGAGTGCGCTGCGTCCGCTAGCGGCGTGTGTGCGTGATTAGGAGACATCAGACGCTGCTAATGTCCGGCCAACATAACGTCCAGACACAAGAAGTGTTTTATTGATGATCCGTACAAAATCACGGATGAAACTGCGCATAGTATGACCGCTATTGCGTATTCCGTGAAAAAATACGTCCATTCTTCGAACGCACATTTTCACGGACAACGTGAAAAATGCGTTAGTCTGACCCTAGCCTAAATCTGTCCAATGAATAATCAGGGCATTTCCCTGACATTTTGGTGCTGTTCAGTGTTCTCTAAATAGATTAACCATTACTTCTCTATGGGAATTTCACTGCCGCCGAAGGTCATCGTATTTCGTGGGCAATTCGCCAGTATTTGGTGAACTGCCAGGTTATTGAATAGCCAAATGGCCACGAAATTACACCGTACAGGGAAATTTCGTGGTCAATTCGATGCTCTCTGATTAACCCGTTTGACTAAAACTGAATTAATATTTGCGATCAAAATGAACATTGATTGTGGGGTCGGTAGTAATGATGTGGGATGCCTCGTGTGTGACTTTTCTTTTGATATCCTCTTCATTTAGGGGTACTACTTACCAGCCCTGCTCTTTATAGCTTTTTTGAAGAAAATGGGGAATGGGCTACTCACCTGAGTTTGCAGGTTAACCATATCTGCCTCCATCTCAGTGTTGGATTCATTCAGGTCATTTATTTCCTTATTGAGCTGCTTAATTTCTTCATCATTATCTAAAACTGGAGAAGGCACATCAGTACCATGCATACATGTCACCAATACTACTCACATATACTCAGTAGCCACAAGAACAGAGGTCAAGTCCAGGGGGAACGTATGGGAACGGAGTTCCTGCACTCATTTTGCAAAGTCCTCTTTGGTCCCGTACACTATAAAGCCTGTATTCAGGTGTTCAATCATATCTTTCCCTGTTAAGTCACAATAAGCATATGATTTATCATATATTTTTTCCTAAATTCCATATACACTATATTACCAAAAGTATTCTCTCACCCATCCAAATAATCAGAATCAGGTGTTCCAATCACTTCCATGGCCACAGGTATATAAAATCAAGCACCTAGGCATGCAGACTGTTTTTACAAACATTTGTGAAAGAAAGGGTCACTCTCAGGAGCTCAGTGAATTCCAGCGTGGAACTGTGATAGGATGCCACCTGTGCAACAAATCCAGTCGTGAAATTTCCTCGCTCCTAAATATTCCACAGTCAACTGTCAGCTGTATTATAAGAACGTGGAAGTGTTTGGGAATGACAGCAACTCAGCCACGAAGTGGTAGGCCGCGTAAACCCGACGGAGCAGGGTCAGCGGATGCTGAGGCGCATAGTGCGAAGAGGTTGCCAACTTTCTGCAGAGTTAATCGCTACGGACCTCCAAACTTCATGTGGCCTTCAGATTAGCTCAAGAACAGTGCGCAGAGAGCTTCATGGAATGGGTTTCCATGGCCGAGCAGCTGCATCCAAGCCATACATCACCAAGTGCAATGCAAAGCGTCGGATGCAGTGGTGTGAAGCACGCCGCCACTGGACTCTAAGGGAGTGGAGACTCCTCTAGAGTGGCGAATCGCACTTCTCCATCTGGCAATCTGATGGACGAGTCTGGGTTTGACGGTTGCCAGGAGAACGGAACGTGTCTGACTGCATTGTGCCAAGTGTAAAGTTTGGTGGAGGGGGGATTATGGTGTGGGTTTTTTTTCCCCAGGAGCTGGGCTTGGCCCCTTAGTTCCAGTGAAAGGAACTCTGAATGCTTCAGCATACCAAGACATTTTGGACAATTCCATGCTCCCAACTTTGTGGGAACAGTTTGGAGCTGGCCCCTTCCTCTTCCAACATGACTGTGCACCAGTGCACAAAGCAAGGTCCATAAAGACATGGATAACAGAGTCTGGTGTGGATGAACTTGACTGGCCTGCACAGAGTCCTGACCTCAACCCGATAGAACACCTTTGGGATGAATTAGAGTGGAGACTGAGAGCCAGGCCTTCTCGTCCAACATCAGTGTGTGACCTCACAAATGTGCTTCTGGAAGAATGGTCAAAAATTCCCATAAACACACTCCTAAACCTTGTGGACAGCCTTCCCAGAGGAGTTGAAGCTGTTATAGCTGCAAAGGGTGGACCAACGTCATATTGAACCCTATGGATTAGGAATGGGATGTCACTTAAGTTCATATGTGAGTCAAGGCAGGTGAGCGAATACTTTTGGCAATATAGTGTATATGTACATAGCTATATCAGATTTGAGTGTGTGTGTGTCTGTATTATGTGCGCGATTATAATTGCTAATTGAGGGATATAAATCTTGGTGAGTTCCCACACTTCTCTTTTTAGGACTTGACCCCTGCACAAGAATGTGTATAGAGAAGTAAAACCTCACGACAGGTGGTGGTTGTATAGAAGGCAGTCAACTGTCCGACAATTATAAATTCCATAAAACTCATTATTACCATTATTTACTGTTTTATTCTCTGCCTGCAGCTTCTGTTTCCCCTATGCTCATGTAAAAAAATGGACTGTATATATTGCCTAAAAATTAAGCAGCACTGTGCCTGAAGACTGCAAGGAAAAATGGTAGAATCTGTTGGTTAGAATTATGGGTAATCCTAACCCTAAAAGTAATCCTAACACTAGCACAAATACTAACACTAATACTAGAAGAAGAACAAATACTAATCCTAAACCTAGAAGTAACCCCAAAACTAATCCTAAAACAAGCACAAATACTAACCCTAATAATAAAAATAAATCCTAAACATAAACCAAAAACTAATCCTAAAACAAGCACAAATACTAACCCTAATAATAAAAATAAATCCTAAACCTAAACCCAAAACTAATCCTAAAACAAGCACAAATACTAACCCTAATAATAAAAATTAAATACAAATTTTAAACCTAAAAGTAACCCCAAAACTAATCCTAAAACAAGCACAAATACTAACCCTAAAGCAATCAGAAATATTAATCCTAACTCTAATACTAAACCAAGCAAAAATCACCCTAACCCTGAAACAAGCACAAATACTAACTCTAACATGTTGTTAACGTGCATAGAAAAATCGAGGCCACTGCATCTTTTTTTCAGATGAAAATGACTTGTTTTATCACGTTCAAATTTGCAATACATTATTAAAACCATAACATTTTTGCCAGGCCTTTTTATCAATGCTACAAGATGGTCACATAGCCAGAGGATACCCTCGTTTGTGTTGTTATTTTTGGCACTGTTCTGTATTGTTCCCTGTGTGATACATAACTTATTATGTGACATTTAATTGCTGCTCACTGAACCATCTTAACCCTTTTTTTCGATAGTGTTTAGGCTACAGGATCAGTATAATGGTTAGACCTGTCTCCGAGCTCTGATTAAACGTATTTCAAGGCATAACAAGCGATTAAGATGGACATTGCTGTTTACGGATCTCAAGCACTTACCATCGCTGGTCTTGAATTTCGTGCCTAGAAGTTCATCCCCTGAGAGTTTCCCCTTCTTCCCGGCATAAGAAGCTCTTGGACAACCTGACAAACTAAGAGTTAAAGAGGACTTTTATAATCCAAGAATAGAGTGGTGCTATGCGAACATTGTCTGAAATTAATCAGTTATGGTTGAGATGTAAAATCTAATTGTGTGAGCAGCTCCCAGCTTTTATTATGTCCCAACTCATAGGAAAATCCTCAAATGTGACTCAAAATCTGTAAATAGCTGCATGGTTTGTCCAGTGTCTTGTGAGCGTCACCATCTACACGGCTTTGAGATATTTACTTAGACTGGTAAACATATCTATTTTTTGCTCTAGACCAGTGGTTCCCAAGTACCCCTAACAGGTCAGATCTTGCAGATCATCTTGGAGAAAAGCAGACTGAATCCCGCAATCACTGAGCAGCAAATTATGTCACCTGTGCTGTGCTTCAGATATCTGGCAAACCTGGCCTGTTAGAGGTACTTGAGGATCCCGATTGGGAACCACTGCTCCAGACGAAGAAACTTTAACATATGGCATCTACTATCCATCAATTAGTTGGGATCAAATACAGTAAATCAAGAAATGCATGGATCCTTTTCAGCTATGATAGTGAACATATGGTTCATGGTATTTTCTTTCCTCTATCTGACTCCAGGATTTAGAGTGCCCAGGACCGGCTCTAGTGTTTGCGGGATCAGGTGCAGGTTAAAATGCGGGGCCACTTTTTCCACAGGAATGAAAGTGCCTGAATGTGATCGAAATAGGTAGGAGTGTGTGTGTGTGGCTGAGTGTGATACGAATAAGTGTGTTAGAAGAGTGTGATGCTGGCTTAGTGAAGAAGGAGTAAGTGTGTTAGTCGAGGTCACACTACATGCACAGAACACATTACACAGTTACATACGCAATACATACAACACACTGCACATATTTATCATAGTGAATAATACACATACCCACTGGGAGGAACATATTTCAGACAGTGGAATAATTCGGCTCGGTTTGGTTTGGATTATTTAGGAATCCAAAAATATTGGATTCTGAAGTAATCAAAATCAGCCGATTCAGAACATCAGAAGCTTCTGGTATTTTGGTATCGGCTCAATTCCGAATATTGGAAACGTCCAATATATTTGTTCTTTTCAGATTTTGGAACTTTATGTATGATACGCAAATGATCAGGGTAATGTTAGGGCTAGGGTTACTGTTTCTGTGTGTTATATGATTAGATTTCAGTTTAGGACTAGGTTTATGATAAGGTTAGGGCTAGGGTTTCCGTCTTTCCCTTTTCTATTCCGATTAAATTAAAAATTTTCCATTTATAATTGGACATGGCCAATTTGTAATACAAAAGGTTCGGACTGATTTGAGATTTTTTAATTGGAAACTGATCTGTAAGTGCGGTGTATCTTTTTTTTTTACTTTTCCAAATTACAAATTTGGCATCATTGAAAAGGCTAGACTTCGGCCCCTCCAATGACACCTCAACCGATCTGTGATTCTACGATTTACTAATCTGGAGATATAGGGATATAGGGAGATATAAATGATCCCTGGATCTCCTATAATGGGATTCCCCTGCGCGATGACTCCTACAGCCCGGGGGTCTATCCCGCAGTGAAGGCTGACATTCAGGATGTCAACTCCCTAAGGCTGAAGACCCTGCTTGGCACCAGACCGGTGCCGAGCAAGGACAGAGACAGAACGTGAGAGGAGCGTACTCAATGCAGGGGAGTGAAACCCCATAACGCTCCACTCACGTCCATAGACTGCAACCCCGTGGGGCCAACTTGAGCGCGGGGCCGGATGCACCACACCCCTCGCATGTGCGAAAAGCCGATGCTGATAGTGCTCATCTGATAGGTTGCAACAAGGATACTTTTTCTAAATGCTTCTGCAGAAGGGGTCACCTTTGAGGTAATTCAGTGAAGCGCTGGTGTTTGTCGTAGTGGCAAACAAAGGGGAAAATCGCAATTGTTGCACCTTTTCAAACTTTAGCATTGTAAAGAGAAAATCAAATGATGGAGGGGAAGGTTCATTAATGAACAGTCTCTTTTAGCTGTCTGAACTACCCTTTTGTGGAACGCTGAAGTTTGTAGTGGTTGCAACAACATCGACTTTGTTCACCATTATTTGCAACCATGGAAAACACTGGCACTTTGTGAATAACCCCCTTGCTTGATAGCCACATCATTTTATAATGGAGAGTGAGCAACCTTGGCCTGCCTGATGTTTGCAACACATCTTACATTATGCTCAACCACTCATTGGGGTGACTGAGTAGCATTTCCAAAACATCTGGAGGACCAAGGTGGCTGATTTGTGATTTAGAGTTCCCACAGCAGTCACTGAATAATGTGGATCTCTGTGTTTGTTAATTATCCACACAAATAACAATAAGATTGAATGTTCTGCGGAATGGAAGACGTGCGACCCTTTTAGGCGTTTCTTTTAGAAAGTGTAATTATTCCCACCATCCATGGGGAAGATACTGGGGTATATTTCAAAAAGTTCTGACTTTAGAAACAAATCTTACCTTCTATGAGTTAGGAAGCTGCCATTGGCATGACCTGAACCATCACATCCAGGGGTGGGACATGATGGACCTTCATTCTTCAGTGATTTCCAGGAAAACGCAGACCCATTGAGTGCTCCCTCTTTCTGTCTGCGAGCAGCTAGCGGACAACCTGAGGCACTGCGGTGTGAAGCGTATTTCCCACTAATGTGTCCAAGACCATCACAGCCGGGCACCGGGCACCTAAATGCCAAAAGAAATGACATAAGCAACCAAAATGGAGATTTGTTTTAATGATTTTTGGGCAATAAAGAACTTAGAAGTTAGATGGATCTCAGAAATTGAATGTTTCATATGCATTGCTACAAATAATGCCCATTTCAGCCTCCGACATGGATAAATGTGTTGGTAGTAGTACGTAATAATTTTGCTCATTTCCACATAAAGAATACACTCACTGGGATTCTGGTCATAATACTATGAGGGATTATCCTCCACATGGCGAATGAATGGGTTGAGGTTTTCAGTATAATAACAAATTTAATGCCAAGATAATACAGCTGAACATTGAAGAAAGAAAATTCATTATTCGTGACTTAAAAGTTTGTATTTCTTCACCAATTCTCCATTAATTGAATATATAAAGTGCACTTTTATTCATTTAACATTTTCAATATATAAGATGCCTATATGTTTTTTATTATCTTTTTATTTTTATATATGTACAGAATTTACCCTTCCTCTCTGATCGTTATCGGCACCAGGAATCACCGGAAACGAACGATTTTGCTCCTTCTACATGATCATAAAGAAATGACTGTCTGCACTCCCCAAGGTAAAATAATCTTTGCAATCATGCCTTTACAGTCCTGTTTCCACCAGTCGTATATCATTAATACAGTGTTCATATTACAACTAGAAGAGCCGTAAACTGCGTCCCACATCTGTCCTGATTCATTTTTATTTTCATATAGCATTTTATTTATTTATTACAAAGAGTGGTTTTAGAGTGTGTCACTTGGTCCTATTCACTCATCTTTATGGATTTTATTCAAGTAATGGATTTCTGTGCTGACTCGACTGTCGTAGCATTGTTGAGTTGACCAGGGACGGATTTACAATTAGGCAGAGTAGGCATGCCCCTACAGGCACCTAGAGGTGCCGTGCTCTGTAAAAATACAAAAATTACAATCATTTAGACCCCTCTATCTCTGGAGCCCTACATGCTAGAGGGACATATAAGGTATCATTGGAAAGGCCAGAGTATGGTGCTTTAAAAAAATATATATTTTCAAGTGCAGCACTGTTGTTCACTTTACAATTCTAAAGTGAACATTGATGCTGCACTAACTCACCTTCTCGTTTCCCACGTCGGAAGAAAATGTGGAGCTGGTGGTGCGATGTGTTATTACGGGGTTATTAACCCAAGCCCTAACATTCTGCTCCATTTCTGCTTCATTTTAAGGCAACCGACTCTGCCCTTTTTTTTTATGTGAGTACAGCGAGAAACTGTTGTTTGTTTTCCCCAAAACAAAAATTAAAAAAATATATTTCTTTGGCGGGGGGGGCTCCAGATTTCTGTGCCTACAGGCTCCTGAGCTGTAAATCCAGCCCTGTTGTTGACAAATTAACTGAACTTGATCATAGTTTCCATTCTATTACAACATTTAGGTTTTGGGTTGTCACTATACAAAACATCACCATTTAGTGAATACGTCACTTACGACGATATGCCAATGGTGAATCGATTTCCATAGTGTTCGGTCTTTCAAGAAATCCCTCAAAACCCAATTTTTGAGGTTAGCGTATCATGTTCCTGGCTTATCCATTGCCCATTTTGTGTTACTATCATGGCTGTCACCTTTTTCTGATACAAAGAGTAGTGCAGTACTAGTGATCCTGATCCTGACCACTAATAAGATCATTCATAACTTCTCTCATTCTCCTCCATTCCACCTCCTGTGGACTGTAGGTTCCACTAAGCAGAGCTCTCTGCAACGCAAGTATATGGTTCCTATGTCTGTTTGTTATTTCAATCCCCCCATTTATATAACACCAACCGTTTCTACAGCGCTTTACAATAAATAATAATAAAAATGGGTGGAAAAGTGTGGGGAATTACAAATTTTTCTTTAAAAAAAGCCACCTTTTTAATATTCATATTGATTGTTTCAATTAATTTGCAAATTATCCACCAAGTCACCATTTAGTGGATAACCTCTTTAATGAAAATGCAAAGTGTTCCAGTTAGTACTGCCCATGGATTATCCTAAAAATGACAGTGATTTGCTCTCACTCGCACGGTCGTTAACACAAAGAACAGTTAAGGAAGCTGTAGGAATTGAACGGTTTGGTCCCCAGCAGGGGAGGCGGAAGTCTCTCCGCTGCCAAGCTTTGTACGATGCCCTGATGGAAACATAAAACAGCTCTCTTTCCACAATGCAAAGCCCACCGCTGGGTCTAAGTATTGATAGCCGGCTGCTGGAGCGCCACCCGGGGAGAATAATGTGCTTGGCATCCGCAGGAGATGATAAATATATTGTTCTGGCGTAACACGGTCGTTTTTCTTTATCTTCTGGGATTGACAATTTCTTTGAAAAATATCCAGTGATTTAAGGTAATTTATTGCTTCATTTCTAGTATTAATATTAGCTAAGATGGTGGTAAAACAAACTTGTTTTCTAGGGGCTTTAGTCGCACAATTGTGATGTCAAGCTTAATTAATAATTCTGGCTTAATTGAGTTGAGTGTCTTGATTATAATGGGACATGATTTGGGACATCTCGATACTGGCTGTCCCAATGTCACATTTGATGTTTTCACTTATCATGATTTTTGTGCAACAACATCTGTAAAATGCGTGGGTGCTTTTGCGTGTTCCCTGCTTGCACAGGTGCCTGGATGTATATCTGGCATCTTGCATGTCAACTCAGATCCCAAGAACACTTGTGAATATAAAGCTTTCAGCATGTCCATGAAATGTAGTAGATGTGACGTATGCACTGGTGGTTGACATGTAACCTCACGTGATCACACACCTTATTAAACTAGATTGCTATTGCCAACAAATCCAGGTTTATACATATTGAATTGCAGGTTTTCTGCAAGTTAAAGCACAGGGGGCAGTATTACATAAAACGTGGAGACGCTAAGGCCGGGGTCAGACGAACGCACTAAGTGCACCCGTACTGACGTGCCTCCAAGCATCCGTTACAGCGTTGTGACGCTTTGATGGGGTCGGCCACACGCTGTAGTGTGTACACGAATTGCGTGCGCTACAGCGGATGTGCTGCGGCCATGCTGAAAGCCTACCCGTCGAACCGCTATGACACGCGTTCGACGGGGCTGCAAAGCACGATCCTACATAGGAGGATGAAGCCTTGCAGTGCTAACTGCGCTCAGCGAGGTGGTCAGACGGACGTCAGAGTGGATGGAACATCCACTCTCATGGACGTTTCTTCCACTCTTAACCTCCCTGGAGGTCTCATTATGTTAATATTTTTCAATGTCAAAGCGGTACCTTGTTTTGCGTTGTATTGTGTTTGTCATGATTTGTTTTACTTTTTTTTCTGAATCTCCTACTGGTTCTGCCCCCCAGCATCATGTCGCTCGTGCGGAAGGGAACCAGGAAGACGGATGCCGGCATCGGCCGGAGGACACAGCGTGAGGACATCGGTGAATCGCCGGGACAAGGTGAGTTACACTACAGGGTAATCCCGAGTGTGGCTTGGGGTTACCGCTTTTGGTACTGAAAATTAACCCTGAGCCACGCTCAGGATTACTGCCAGGGAGGTTAAAAATGCTTGTCTGACCCCAGCCTAAGTAGGGAAATCTGCGCTCGCAGGTTTCTCCTTAGCACCCCCCGTTATAGCTCCGTATTACGAGTCAGGCGCTGATTCAACAGCCTGCCCCGTAATGCAGCGCTAAGCCTCAGTATACTCAAGGCAGCACTAAGCGCCACCTCGAGCATCCCCTCCATAGAGTCCATAGGACTCCATTGAGGCTTCTACTGCCGGTCACATGACCTACAGGATCTCGCCTCTCGAAAGATCCTGCAGGTTGGCGGAGGGATTTGCGGAAGGAGACTGGGGGACTTTTTTTTCCCTCAGTCTCTCTTTGCTCCCGGTGGCCAGAAGAGGCGGATCGGACTGCCGTTTTCGCCGCGGGATGAGAGGTGAGTATGCGATTTTTGGGGGGATTTGCAGCTGGTGATAACTGATTCTGCAGAAGCAGAATCAGTTAGCACCAGCTCCTAGCTGTGGTTAACTTTTCACTTAACCGCAATGAGGCGTAATTAGCGTTAGGACTTTGTAATCCTAACGCTAATTCACTTTTTGCGCTCCCTATGTTAAGCATAGGGAGCGTAGAATTCAGTAAACTAACGCTGAAAAGCGCAAGCTCCGAATCACTAAAGTTTTTTTAGCCCATTAATGTTCAGAAGGTAATATGGTTGGCCCGAGCTAGGGCCACTTAACCTAACACTAGTGCTCACACAGCTGTTAGCATTATGTATGTAATAGGGCCCATGGGATGCAATTATTAAATATATAGTTTAAGATTAGTCTGTCATGGGACCATATTCACTATATTCACCATATATTCACTAAATATTAACATTATCTAAACTGACACGCAAACATGGATGGGAAACCATTTGCATATATATTTCTATTTTAAACCTGGCCACAATGATTCTAAATTATAAACCCGAAATGGTGATATATATTTTTTTTCTTTTTCAGAACAGTGTATCAGGCAGGTTTGTTCTTAGAACTTTGCCTGTTGTTGGAGTCATTTTGTTTTTGCCCCAGTTACTGTAAAATAAGTGATTTGGGTGTTAAATGACTACACGATTCATCCCATTTTCCTCTTTAATTTACTCACTTCATTAGCTCTGGGTCGTCCTTGTCCTCTTTAGTAGGTGTAACTTTCATTCCACTTTTCTTGGCACGAGGGCAGCCTGACAAGCTATATATTCAGAGAGAAAATTATTGTCATATGTCCTTTTTACAAGGCAGAAAGTTCCTCCTATAAAACATCTTTTACCGGAAAATATAAATATGAAGGAAACAAGAAAGAATTGAAATAAGCCAAAACAATGTAAAACTTGTAACTGTAATATTATTTCTAGCTATAAAAATGCCAAAAAAGCCCAAGAAAATCACACTTTTGTAAAACAAACACACGCACAACTTCACGACGTTCAAAAACTTGTATAGGGTATCCATATATGTTTTGGTAGCTCCCCATCCTGGCTTGCAGTCTCCTTCATGGTTTACTATCTCACATCCTCAATCCCAGTTTCTTTTCATGGTCTACTATTCCCCGTCACCATCTCTATGCAAAACTGCAGTCTTACAGACAACCTGATGTCCCTCTTATTTTCTTGTGGTTTTCCATGCTCCTATCCTTTCGCCTTAATTTTGCATCCCCTCCCAAATTTGGTGAATGCGCCTCATTCCCGGCTTACAGAAACCTATTTTGCTTAATCCCTCCATTCTTATTTGTAGCACCCCTATATTCACTTACGGCTCCCCATCTTGATTAGAGTAGGAGAAATTCCATTGTAAAGAGGTAGAAATGTATGGTAATGGATGCAACTCTCAAATTCCTACCATAATGGCCAGCCATCCTGCATCATGAGGTCCTTATGGCTAGCACATGACATTGAGACATACATTTAGTGGAGACAAATGATGGAAGAGCTTGTATTAGTACAGTCTGATTTGATCAGTAAATTATACTGAGCCTGGGGGCGTGGCCACAACGCGGCTCAGAGCTCCTCATCTGGGCACCTGTTAAATGGCTTCTAGTAAGTGTCTAAATTCTCGATGAGGCAAAAAAAGAAGACCTTGGCCACAGTAAGTCGTCTTAGAGACCCATGCTGACGGCTGACAGCGCTGAGGATTTAGAGGTACGGGAGGCCCTGAAGTTGCTGCCCACCAAACTGGACCTGGAGATTATGTTTACCAGGCTGGAAGCTAAGTTTGATGCCTGATTTACCAAGCAATGATCGGATGTTCGACAGTTGGGGACCAGGGTTTAGGAGTTGTAAGATGATAGAGAGGCCACTGTCATCCAGATTTCTCATCTTAAAACCCACATTGAGCTCGGGCCACCCAGCTTACTACCCTGTACTGCTGGATGGATGACCTGGACAACATGGGTCGTCAAAATAATATTTGGGTGCGGGGTCTCCCTGAACCAGGTGATGCTGAAAATCTGGTGCTTACACTCCAATCCTTGTTTAATGAGTAGCCAAACATGCTGGGCTGGACCTGTGGGCTTGTGGCGCTTAGTCCACTGCTCCCTGAGACGTTATCCATCAGGTTCATATCTTTCCCCTGAAGGAAGAGATCATGAAAGCTGAGCGAGAGCAACACTCTATATCTCACGAGGGCCATGGCTATAAATATACCAAAATGTTTCCAGATTCACCTTGCAGGCCAGGAGGGAGTTAAAAAACGGTTACAGATCAGCTACGAGCCCACTCCATTCAATATCGCTGGGGTTACCCATTCACCGTCATGTCAATTGCGACAATTGGCTGCTTAGTATTGCTTCTCCTGAAGATGTACCAGAATTTATGAGATCCCTGGACCTTCCTCCTGTTTTGGTTCACAGTTGGTGTGGAGGAGATATTGGTGTCCCAACCCCTCCCATGGCTCAATAACTGAAATGGCGAGCTGCTCGTAGAGGTCGCTGTCGCTCTCTGGAAGGCCCTCGGGGCACTGAGAGTGCCACCTGAGAGTGCCTCTTTGCCTTTAACTATGCCACCGTTTTCTTATACTGGATACCAATACATTGGGATTATTACATTTCTTTGTCCCGCCTGCCAAGACATTTTTTGTTTCGAGACTCTCTGCTGAAGTTACGCTTTAATGCTTTCCCCACTTCTCAGAGCAACGGAAAAGTTGTGCACTCACTCACCCTGGCCCTGAAACCAGTTCGTTTGACGAATGGGATTGTGCATGTTGGCACCTGGCATTTACTGCCTGTCGGCAAGCTTTGAAATAGGACAGGAGTAGAAATCTGGGAGGGGAGGGTTCTTTTCTCTACGGAGAGGTCATAAATTCCTCCTGTGTATATTACTATGTTGGTAATTCAAATGTTGCTCTTTGAGGATTTTATGAAAGTGCCCGGGTGAATGTGAGATTGTTTTTAGTTTTAACCTATGTTTCCGTACTTCCACCAGTTTCCGTTGAGAGTTGTTTGCCACCCCGACGCAGTGCTTAATCTATTCCTTTATGATTGGAACAACGGTTCCACCTTTTGTTATGTACTATTTGACCCTGGATGGATCCCGTATGGATCTTAGCCTTAATTGGGCTTATGCATCAAGACGAAATGTCTTCTCGTATGTTAGTATTTTGTCCATTTATGCTTTTGAAACAGTTTTTGGAGTCACAGCGCACTCTCCGGGGCTCTTTTTGTCTTGTGGTAGGTTCTATGACCCAGCGTTTCCTTACATACCCAGTCACCCAATTCTTATAAGATGTCTAATATACAGGTTTTAACTCTCAATGTGAGAGGGTTAACTCAACCGACCAAGTGGAGGGTAGCCTTAACTGATTTGTGACGCCTGGGGAGGGAGTGGTGGTATTTCTACATGAGACGCATTTTCATTCAGATAATGCTCCACGTCTAATTTTCCATTATTATTCACAATGTTTTTATAGCATCTTTCACAAATCTAAATCACTAGGGGGTTGCGATTTTGATAGCATCTCATATGCTATTTACTTGCTCTGACCAATGTCCTCCTGACCCGAATGGCCAATATTTATTTGTAAAAGGTCCCCTGGGCTCTACTCCTTTTACGCTGGCAAATCTTGATCTCCCCAACTCCAGGCAATGTGCGACTCTGGGCGGAATATTGGTGAAACTAGAGATGTTTGGGAGGGTCTTTGGAGGTGACTTTAATGCCTCTCTGGATTCGCCCCAGATATGGAGCTGGTTTCCTCTTCAAAGTGGTGCAGGTTTCTACAATTTTTGCATGCGTATTGCATGGAGGATTTTTGGAGGGTGATACACCCCATGGGGCGTGACAACACTTATTCCGCTGCAGCAAAGGTATATTCCCAGCTTGATTTGTTTCTGATACGGCACCACGATTTGCACCTTGTGCGGACAGCATGCATTGGGACCTTAACTTGGTCAGTTCATGCTCCGATCTCCATTTCCCTCACCTTCCCAGACCTGCCCCAGAGGACCTCACAATGGTACTTCAATGATACTGTGCTCCATGATAAGGGTGAGTGAGAGGCAATTATGAAAGCCAGTGCCCGGTATTTTGTGGAAAATAATGCGGAGGACGTGACTGCTCACAAAATGTGTTCTAACGGGAGTCCTTATTCAAATAGGAGTGAGACGGAAGCGAGAAAAGACTGCTTTGCTCGCTGACATCCATGCTATTGAAACACTTCACAAGGCCTGGGCCTTGGTGAAACACTACACTGCCCTGGTGGCAATTAGCGCAGACCTGCGACAGCTCCTGCACCAAAATGCTAGTTGATCACTCCTGCTCACAAAGCACACTTTTTACGCTTATGGCAATAGATGTGGAAAATTGCTGGTCAGAGCTCTAAGACAAAAATACCAGGCCACTTATACTTCTAAACTGAAGACGGCCGACGGCCGTATGCTTTATTTAAATAGTGACATAGTTCAGGAATTCAATTCTTATTATAAAATCTTTATATTTCAATAGAAAAACCCGCCCGATAGACAGCCGATCATTGATTAGCTAGATAAGTCATTGCATGCAGCAGTCCCCGGTGATGTGGCTAAAGCCTTAGATGCTTCTTTTAGTATGGAGGAATTGGTGATGGCTCTTAAGGCCCCCCCCTCGTGTAGGAGTCCCAGGCCAGACGGCTTTTCCACTGCTTATTATAAAACTTTTTGTCAGCCTTGGTTCCCCGTATTCCTAATTGCATGAATGCAATTGATGGCTTTACCCAATTCCCACACTACACGCAATAGCAATGTCAAGTTTATGGCGAAGATTAAGTCTTATGTTCCCCTCACTTATCCATTCAGATCAGGTGGGCTTTGTCCCGCAACGAGGGGCACGTGATAACACTCTCTGGGCCATTAATTTGATACACACTGCGCAAGCGACTAAATTGTCCTTGATCCTTCTGTCCATGGATGCTGATAAGGCATTTGGCAGAGTAGATTGGACATTTTTATTATTTTATTTATCGGCAGTTATGGCTAAATTTGGTCTTTGCCTTAGGTGGATGGCATGGATCTTGGTGCTCTATGCATGTCCAATGGCAGTTTGCGTGTCAATGGCACACTGTCAGCCCCTATCACTATTCATAATAGAAAGCGATAGGGCTGCCCTTTGTCCCCCCTTTTGTTTATCCTGACACTGGAGTCGTTTCTCCAGTGACTTAAAGACGAATGCATTTTAGGACTGGACATGCCATTTCACCACTATAAAGTGTTATAGTCGTCTGCCGATTACATTCTCCTTTCCATCCGAGACCCAATGAGCTCTGTCCCTACCTTTGTGCTGAGATATCGAATTTTCAAATACATACAGCCAAATGTGAGGTATTGGGAGTGGGCATTCCCATCTCTTTGAGGGCAGATCTCCGGAATATGGCTCCCTTCTCTTGGACTGGGGAGATATTCAGTATCTGGATACTCCCTTCAGATCTTGCAACACTGTTAATCTTAATTATGTACCCCTTATGAAACGTGTCACACAGAATCTCCGAGACTGAAATAAACCTCAGTTCTCTTGGTTTGGTTGGATAAATATCCTGAAAATGACGGTTCTCCACAAATTTCTATATTTATTCCAGAAATTACCAATACACATACTGTGTACCTTTTTCAGCACCTTAGAACCACTTTTCTAAATTTTGTATGGGCTGGTGGTAGATCAAGGATGGCGTATTCCATCCTCAACCGTCCTAAATCTTGTGGGGATTTGGGACTCCGCACTTAGAATACTACTATTTGGCAGCACTGTTGCTGCATCAAAGCGATTAGTCTATGTCGCCACCCCATAAGCTCTGGGTCTTCCTTCAGCAAACGTCCCTCCGAGTCCCCATTGTCTTGGCGCCCTGGGAAATGGCATCTTTTAAGACCCTGAGCCCTCTTCCACGTCCTACAATCCACCTGACTTTACGTCTTTGGCGAAGGTACCATTTACGATTAGGCTTGTCGCGGTTGCCCTCCCTATTGACCCCGGTGACGAGTAATCCAGAGTTTTCGCCAGGATTGGCTCCGTCTATCATGGGTATTGACTATGACGACCCTTATTTGACACCTGTCTTAAGTCTGTTCACACACTGCTTGGGGGGAGTCCTGTTACTCCCTTGGTTGCCTTTAATTATCTCCAATTCAAACATTTCTTGTCCTGTCTCACCCTACGACGTGACATTCCTATAGCCCTGACCCCTTTTGAGAAACTATGCATAGCGGTTTCACCACATCCGAACTTACTTTCAATTATTTACTCAGTGCTCCTAATGATCCACTCTCAGGACCAGCCATTATATACGGCTAAATGGTCTGCAGACCTTCCTGCCGCAGTGCCAGATGAGGAGTGGTCTAAGGTTTTTCGGATCACCTTTCACTTCTCATGGGCACTATGCATTCAGGAGACAAACTATAAATTGTTAGCTGGATGGTACCCCCTGTAAACTGAATGCTATTTAAGTGTCATTTTGGAGTGTTGGAGATGCTGAAAAGCAAGGGGCACCTTTATGCATATCTGGTGGCACTGTCTGATGATAGTGCCTTACTGGGAGGTGGTCTGGCCATATAGCATATATATATATTACCTCCTTGGACTTACCCCTATCTCCACGAATAGCTCTGTTCATGTGGTTCTGATCTCTGTGAATTGTTACGTCTGGTCATTGGCGAGTTATTTACTTAATGCAGCACGGACATTGATTCCAAAATATTGGAAAAAATCAGAACCCCTGACCATATTTGACTGGATTGACAGGGTCGATAGAATTAGGGAGTTGGAGGAGTTACACTACTCTCTTGAAAATGATTACGATAAATACTTTCAGATTTGGTATTGGTGGTTGAATTTTGTGCTCAAACATCGCTCTGCCGGGAATGCTGCGCTGTCCTACGCTTAGACTATGGTGAACCCTATCCTGAATAGTTCTTACTAATTTCCTGACCGGAGATGCGCTGTGACCCAGTTTTGTTGTTTGGAAATTTTATAGTTGTTTAAGTTTGTATAAGTTGTATTTACTGTGTGTCTCTTTTGTGTTTCTTTTGCTTTTTCCTATTCAAATGTCTGACTTTGGGCGGAAGACCTGCATACAATGTTTTCTTTGATTCTGAGTATTATTGACAATCAGTTCTTCTGACACTCATCCCATCCTGTCGGAGGGATGGTTATATTGAAAAAAATGTGAATTATTGTTGAAATCTATGCATAGGTATGTATACGGGACAGTGAGAGGTTTACTGAGATTCTATGCGATGGCGGCTGTCACCTCCTCTACTGACGTTGCTTTCTCTGAGTCTGTAATAAATGTATTATAATTTGCTAATAAAAATCATATTACATAAAAAATGATACTGATACTAAGTTATTTGACTAAATATTCATATTATTATTATACTAAATTATACTGATGCTGATCAGTAAATTTACTAAATTAGAATATCGTTTCCTGTGAGCTCACCTCCGATGTGATGCGTAATTCCCTGTAATGTGTCCTGAGCCGTCACAGCCAGGGGTTGGGCACCTATGGAGTAATACAAACGATGATAAATGTTATATTAAAAGTACACATTACTTCCCACAATCCAGGAACAATAACACTTTATGTGTATATTGCAAACCTTTTGAATATATGGTATTCGATCTATAAAGATTCTTGACCTGCAGAAGTTGACCTTTCTTAATTTTGTGCTTTCTGTTACAAAAAGCTTTTCTTACAGTATAGTCACACTCTTCCAAACTCTATCTCTCAAATGTCAGCGCATGGATCCAAATTACTCCGTCATCATTTTCTAACAGCTGAGAATTTATGATGCGCATGAGTGTATGACAGAGCTTGTCACGCATCTGATCCAGGGTCCCGCAGGGTCTAGAAAAATACACGTCCGAAAGCCAGTTCTGCAGTGAAATGAACTTTGGCAGCACCTTCGTGCTGATTATTCCAGTCCTGATTTTCCACCTGCCCCGTCTGGCCTGAGGTAGACCTCAGCCACTCACTGGTTAAACTGTGGGCTTCCTATTTAAAGGAGCCGCCCCTAGCATCAGATGCCTTGGCATCTTTCATCTTGGCTAGACCTGTGCCCTATATGTGTATCCTGCCCCACCTGGTTTGTTCTTTCTTCACCGCCCTTTCTGATCTGTGCTGTTAAACCTGACCATTGTAAAAAAAAAACACCTGGGCTCTACCTGCACCATGAACGTGACAGAATGTCAAGGCCTACTTACAGAGCCCATGGGGTCACAGACTGTCCTGCAATTTACTTTGCTATGTCTCCAGGAGATGCTGAGAAGCTTTGCTGCGCTGGTGGAGAACTTGCTGCACAACCTAGGGGGGAACCTCAAGTACGGTGCGTGCTGCTACATTTCAGAAAGAAGGCCATGGACTCCTAACCAAAGAAGAACATGCACGCAGAAGGTACATGAACTTATGTTTCTACTGTGGGAGTTCATTGCACCGTGTCTCTTCATGCCCGATTAAACCATGCAAGCATTCTGGTGTTCTTGCTGGAGTGGCTGCTGCCACCAAACAGGCCACCACCTCTAACCCTATCCCATCTATGTCATCACTGGTAGTACAGACTGGTGACTTGGGTACAGAAGTCCAACTCTCGGTCACAGAGGAACCTGTTTCCACAGTTCCTGTGACTGCTGTGGCTTCAACATATACCACTCCCAGCCATCAGGATGTGGTCTCCGCTTCAGCTCCAAAACCAGCCCCAGCTCCAGCCAATGAGACCAGAGTAACCGAGCCTACTGTTGCTTACCGGATGCCCTGGCAGGATTGTATTTCACCCAATGAATTATCTCCTGATCCTCATCTGGAGACAGGTTGCGAATCCCTCGAGTCTGATGAGGATATGCATTGCCTGGAGGAACACCACACTACTACCAAGCTGCAAGCTGACTGGCGCAGTAAAGGGCCGCTAGCAGTGGTGTATTTAGGTTTTGTGCTGCCCTAGGCCTGACTAAACTCGTGCACCCCCTAAATTAAATTGGACACACTCCTTCCTTTCAAGGCTGCACCTCCGGTTTAAACAGCCAGACACTTTCTGGTTTTAAAGATGGCTGTTGCTATAATGCAGTGGCCATCATCCACTTAGTGCAGTACAGGCTGCATAGAGAGGCCTGCCAACTAGTTTAGAAAACTTTTGGGTCCCCTCCAAATTTACAGATGACTTCTGTATTATAATAATACACAGAGGGGACACAATACAAGGAGTCTGGGATTCACTTTCGTCTGTGTTACACATATTAAGTAAAACCGCAAAAAAACTATAATAGGATACTAGGCGATAGGTTATAGTTTTGAAACCAGCAGTTTTTGGATAGTGCAGGAGACACGTGTCGTATACAGCTATTTTTTGCACTCTTAAAATGGCCATACAATCTTGAAGTATTTTTAAAGAACGGGTTATGGATCCTCATATAGAGTTCTCTTGTGTTATGTTACCTCATCTAGTGTGTCACCCCTCTCCTCTTAGATTGTAAGCTCTTGAGCAGGGTCCGTCCTCCTTCTGTTCAGTGTGTGTAACATGTATGTATATTTGTTATTCTGTCCCTCCCATTGTACAGCACTAAGGAATTTGTTGGCGCTTTATAAATGCTTGTAACTGTAACTGTTATAAGGTGGAGTATTAATTAAGATCTAGTTTAATAGCCCTCTCCCACTTCTTTTATAACCCTTTTTTAATGAAGTTTTTTCATTAATGGAATTCTAAAAAAATGTTTTTAGTAAGAATGGAAAACTCTCTCCATTTAACTGAAAGGGTTAATAAGCTGACCAGACCCTGCAATGAGACACCAGGAAGTGTCAGACTGATGATGGATAGCCAGACAAAAGATAACAAGGCCTCTGCTGCCTATTAACCCTTAAGGATGAATGACAGAACTGTTCAGTCATAAATGCATTGACTTTAAAGACCCCAGGTCCTTAAAGGGTTAACAATCCACCGCTGCCTGGGCTCCCCTGCCAGACTGACACACAGTAGCTGCTGTTTTTGCTGCCTAACTGGAAACTGCCACCCTAGGCCTAGGCCTTGTGGGCCTAGGCCAAGATACAGCACTGGCCGCTAGGCCAAGGTATCAGATACATCAGTACAATGTTCTCAGTGCATGCTGTTGACCCTACAGACTCTCTACGTGTGCCTAGTTCACCAGTTCACAAAGTTGCTTCTGATGGTACCGTGGTGAGGAGTGAAGACCTCCCAGCGTATGAACAAGTCCTAAGTGCCCAGAGAGCATCCATGGGGGGTCTGTCGCACATCTGATCGAGGGACCCACAGGGTCCAGAAAAAGACACGTCCCAAAGCCAGTTCTTTGGTGAAATGATCTTTGACAGTACCTGTCATGCTGCATATTCCAGTCCTGACTTTCCATGTGCCTCGCCTGACCTGAGGGAGACCTCAGGTATTCACTGGTTGACCTGTGGGTTTCCTATTTAAGAGAGCCGCCCCTAGCTTCAGATGTATTGCCATCTTTTATCTTGGCTAGACCTGTGCCCTGTATGTGTATTCTGCCCCACCTGGTTTATTCTGTTTTCACTGCCCTTTCTAATCTGTGCTGTTAAACCTGACCCTTGCTAATAAATCCAGCTGTTTACTTTCTCCGAAACCTGTCTCTTGCTGGCTTTGTGCCCCAAACTTGGGCTCTACCTGGACTTCTGAACCATGAAGGTGACAGAGCTCCACAGCAATGAAACAAATATTAATTTGTGGTGTATATGAGTGTTTGAGAGCGCTCCACAGCAATAAAACTCCACAGTAGTGTGTGATGTACGTCAGTGTATCACGGAACTCTATAGCAATAAAACACATAGTAATGTGCAGTATGTATCCATTTATCACAGAGCTCCACAGCAAATGGTCTGATACTTATGTAGGGAGAGAATCTCAGAGCTCCTCTGCAAATTAAAATTAGAGCTAACATCCCAAGCTGAAACTGTCCTGCACTGGAACGTTTAGCACATATGAGTTTACGTTACTATTTTCTGTATCTTCCGCTGTAAACGTATTACACAATGTCATGAATCACTTCTCTCCCAGGAGATTCGTAACAATCAATCAATCGATCAATAACAGGTTATATATGGTAATACAGGTCTCACAACCTTTCTTATAGCAAATAATAAAAGCCAGACATGCAAAGAATAAGGAATTTTAGCTCTGAAGTGGTCAAAACAAAATCTGCTCAGAGCTCAGTCGACATTTTGTAAGGAGATTTGGGAAGTCAATTGAAATGTTCCATGCCTTTCGGTGATACTTAAGTAAATAATTTAGTCCTTGAAAGTCTCAGCAGATTTTGGCAAGCAAAGAAAGACGATAGGGGTAAAGGTGTGGTAGGAAGCGTTAGGGGAAAGGGGAAAAGGAGAAGAGTTTAGCGCAAACATACTTGAGGTCAGCAGAGTGTGCAGCCATGAGATTTCTGAGACTCTTGTCAGCAAGAGGACAACCAGAAAGGCTGTAAGAGAAGAGATAGAAATCTGTATAAGCCAAACAAAGGAGGTGTGCGGGGTAGTACCAAACAATAAAATTAAAAGCCAGCAAGCCAGAGCATAGGTAAAAACCCAGGAAGAGTCTAACCTGCGGTGGGATGCGTAATTTCCTGTAATGTGGCCACTTCCATCGCATCCTGGAGTTGGACACCTGAGTGATAAGAAAAGCTTTTGTTAGAAAGACGTCTGCTTTATTGGGTAGAATATAAAGCCAAAATGGAGGAAATTGGAACAATACTAATTCCTATATATCATCAAATGCTCTGGAGCAGAAATGGAGAGAGTAACAATAAAAACCATAGATAATAGTTTATTGGTTCTATGTGTGTGACATAAAACCCAAAACAGAATAGAAAACAATAAATAAACATGGCAGTGATGGTAAATTTGGTTGCAAGGACCCTGCAGAATTTATAACCAAAAAAGCCAAACCAAACAATAAATGCATATAAATAAAATATTGGCATATGGATAGATATTAGGCAGAGGAGACAGAGCACTAGTGGAATAAATCAGTAGATTCTTTTTAAATAAAGACTTTATGAGGATTTACGTTCAAGAGAGCCTCATTCAGTATGGCTGATTGGCACTTATGAATAATATTTATCCATTCTGCCCCAACCATGGTTTATTTAAGGTGTTCTGTCTCATCAGCCTAATATCTATCCATATGCCAATCTTTATTTATATGTATTCATTGTTTGGTTTGGCTTTTTTGGTTATAAATTCTTTAGGGTCCTTGCAACCAAAGTTACCATCACTGCCATGTTTATTTATTGTTTTCTATTCTGTGTTGGGTTTGATATTTCACACCTACAACCAATAAAGTATTATCTATGTTTTTATTGTTGCTCCATCTGTTTCTGCTCTAGAGCATTTGATGATATATGGGTATTAGTATTGTTCTAATTTTCCGGGGGGGGGGGAGGACCCCATATAAGCTCTGAAGCCAGAGTTTGGCTTATTGGCACTCCCTATACAAAGCCACTGAGTATAATGGAAATATCACTTGAGATAGAGACATTGTATATAATGGAGATATGGGTGAGATAATGTGCTCTATATTATGGAGATATCAGTGAGACAATAAGCTCTACATAATAGAGATATCATTGAGATAATGCATTATTTATAATGGCAGACATTGGTAGGATAAAGTGCTATATATAATGGAGATATTGTGAGATAAAGCACTATATATAATGGAAATATGAGATAATGCACTATATATATATAATGGAGATACTGTGAGATAATGCACTATATTTATAATGGCAGACATTGGTAGGATAAAGTGCTATATATAATGGAGATATTGTGAGATAATTCACTATATTTATAATGGCAGACATTGGTAGGATAAAGTGCTATATATAATGGAGATATTGTGAGATAAAGCGCTATATATAATGGAAATATGAGATAATGCACTATATATATATAATGGAGATATTGTGAGATAATGCACTATATATAATGGAGATATTGTGAGAATGCGCAATATGCAATGGAGATATTGTGAGATAATGTGCTATATATAATGGAGATATTGTGAGATAATGTGAAATATATAATGGAGATATCGTGAGATATGCACTATATATAATGGAGATATTGTGAGATAATGCACTATATATAATGGAGATTTCGTAAGATAGTGCACTATATATAATGGAGATATCGTAAGATAATGCACTATAGATACAATGGAGATATTGTGAGATAATGCGCTATTTATAAAGCAGATGTTGGTAAGATAAAGTGCTATATATGATAGGGATATCGTAAGATAATGCACTATAAATATAATGGAGATATTGTGAGATAATGCGCTATATATAATGGAAATATCATGAGATAATGCATTATATATAATGGAGATATCAGTGATATAATGCACTATATATATAATGGAGATACTGTGAGATAATGCACTATTTATAATGCAGATATTTGTAAGATAAACCGCTTTATATAATGGAGATATTGTGACATAATGCCCTATATATAATGGAGATATCATGAGATATTGCACTATATAATTGGATATCGGTGATATAATGCTCTATATATAATGGAGATTTTGGTGATATGATACGCTATGTGCTATATTACAAAGCTGGTGTTAACTTAACCAGAGCTGTTGTAAACTTACCAGAGTCATTATAGTCTATGGAGTTGTTAAGTTTACAACTGCTCTGGTTAAGTTAGCACCAACCATATATATATATATATATATATAATGGGCTATCGGTGACATAATTCACTATATATAATGGAGATGTCGGTGACATAATACGCTATATATATATAATGGGATATCGGTGACATAATGCACTATATGTAAGGGAGATATCAGGGAGATGATGCACTATATATATGGTATATCGGTGACATAATGCACCATATATAATAGAAATATCAGTGAGATAATGAGCTACAGTATACGATACATACATAATATGATATATATATATATATATAAATATAAATTTTTGAAAGGATGGTGGCGGCACTCCAAGACTGTAAATCAACTTATAATTTATTCACTGGCAAGTCAACGTTTCAGCCCCAATACAGGGCTTTCCTCAGGATATCAGGACGTATTGGGGCTGAAAATACATCAGGACGTATTGGGGCTGAAACGTTGACTTGCCAGTGAATAAATTATAAGTTGATTTACAGTCCTGGAGTGCCGCCACCATCCTTTCAAAAATTTACATTCTATCGAGCTGAATGGTAGGCACCGGGCATTTTTGTGATCATTGAAGTTGGAGTGCTCGGCTATCGATCAATATATATATATATATAATGGGATATCGGTGACACAATGCACTATATATATAATGGAGATGTCAGTGACATGCGCTATATATATAATAGGATATCGGTTACATAATGCTCTATATGTAATGGAGATGTCGATGACATATTGAGCTATATATCATGAGATATCGGTAACATAATGCACTATATGTAAGGGAGATGTCGATGACATAACATGCTATATATAATGGAGATATCAGTGACATTATGTGACACATTTAATGGGTAAATCCGCGAGATCAATATATAATGGGAAATCCATAAATGTACTATATGTAATAGGGATATCGGTGGGTCCACTTCGGTGTTTGGATTCTATATCTCAGTTACAAAGTTGTTAATTCCATTCATAAGAAAAGAAATCTTCATTACTAATACTTCAATGAAATACTATAAATGTAATTAAACCTGACTTTTGTAAAACAGCGTGAACAGTAAAGGATGACACCATGAAGATTAACATCTACTTTGATGAGAACTTTTGGGAATTGCCATAAGACATAGAACCCAGCCTTTATTCATTGGTTATTAAATGTAAAAGTGAAGCCAAAGCCTGTAACTCATTCATTCTGCTTGGTATTTCTCAGAAGGAGATGCAATGATGTTCTAAATTTCAAACTCTGCAAAATGTACGTATCTCCCTGTGTCCATGGAAGATATCTTTCTGCATACATACAGCCATACATACACACAGGGCTGGCCCGTCCACGGAGCAGGGTGGAGCAGCGGCTCCAGGCGACTCTTTCCAGGAGCAGCAAAATCGCCCTGTCAAGGGCTGCAGCAAGGAGCACCCATCCTGGACAAGGCAAGGCCCTGTATCCTACGAAGTCAGGCCCGCGCCCGCCCCTCACATGAGAGGAGCAGCGCCAGCCCCCTTCACACATGCGCACTTCCCTGAAGCAAGGCGGATCCCACCACTTTCAATCTCCAGTGGCAGTCTGAAGCCAGGCCAGTAACCAGCCCCGATGCCAGGCCAGTGGCCAGCCCCGATGCCAGGCCAGGAGCCAGGCCCGGGCAAGGCCTTGGCATGGCCCGGAGCCAGTGCCAGGCCCAGACGCAACCCCAATGCTAGGCCTCGGCCAGAGCCAGACCCTTGCCCAGACCCAGCCCCGATGCCAGGCCCAAAGCCAACCGCGGAGCAAGGCCTCAGCCAGGCCCAGAGCCAGCCACTGTACCAGGCCGCCACCAGACCCTCAAGTGTGCTGCTGCAGAGCTCGACCAGGCCCGACGGCATCCAACAAGCCCTCCACTGTGTGGGTAAGTTTAGGTGTGTGTGACTGTATGTAGGGGTGTGTGGATGTGTGTGACTGTATGTGTAGGTAGGTGTGTGTGTGTTTGTGTTGACTGTGTGTGTGTGTGGAGGTGTGTGTGCTACTGTGGGTGTTACTGTGGGTGTGTGTGACTATGTGTGGAGGTGTGTGTGTGACTGTGTGGGTGTGTGTGTGACCGTGTGGAGGTGTGTGTGTGACTGTGTGGATGTGTGTGTGTGTGACTGACTGTATGTGGGTGTGTGTGACAGTGGGCTGGGATTTGTGGCGCTCTGTGATACTCATACACATGGCATGTAACTGTGAGTTTTATTGCTGTGGATTCTGGGATACACTCATACACACCACACATTACTGTGAGTTTTATTGCTGTGGAGCTCTGATACGCTCATACGTGTCATGTTTTTTTTGGGGGGCAGCATCAGGGGCGTACCTAGGGGGGCGGGCCGCACCGGGTGACACCACCCCCTAGGGCAGTGTTTCCCAAACCTGTCCTCAGAACCGTCCGCCTCGCCAGATATCTGAAGGTCAGCACAGGTGATATGATTTGCTGCTCAGTGATTGCAGGATTCAGTCTGCATTTCTCCAAGGTGATCTGCAAAATCTGGCCTGGTTGAGGGTCCCGAGGACAGGTTTGGGAAACACTGCCCTAGGGTGACACACTAAAAAAATAATTTTTTTTTTACTTTTGCAAAGTATTTTACCAGGAAGGATACATTGAGATTACACAAATTTTCAAGTATGGGTAGGCAAGGCCTACGTTGGCACTTTCCAGGGGGCAGCAAAAAACCCACCACTAAAGGGGTTACTCACAGAGCACCGAAATGGCGCCAACATTTTGGTGTTCTGTTGTTCCCTGCACTTTGGGGAATCAAATTTCCCCACCCTGCAGTGAATTCACTATTCACCGCAGGGTCCGCGAAGTGCAGAGAGTCGGCCTACTTAACGAAAATGTCTGGAATTTACATATAAGGTCCTATGATTGATATGTTGTGTGAGTTTGCAAAATCACTTACAGGGTTATCCAAAGAGATTCGAAAAGTCACCGCACGTTCGGTGACTTTTCGTTCTCTTCAATTCGGTTCCTTTTGCCGATTGCATTTCGGTGACCCTGCGGTGTATTCAGCAAAGAGCACAGGGTCCCCGAATTGCAGGGAAAAGCTGCCGAAAAACTGACGAAAACTAACCGAATGCACGCTGAAAACAAGCAAAAACATCTGGATTAACCTTCGAAAAAGCCGAACAGGAGCCGAAAAGGAGCCGAATCACACAGAGCCGAAGCAGCTGTGACGTAGAGGAGGCAGTGAATAAATTAGAAAAACCATTTGTATGAATCTGGGAAAATGAAATGCTGTTTGCAAAGAAACTACTGAGCGAAAATGTCTGAAATTTTCACAGGAGGTCCAGGGAATGATAATAAAGAGGGCTGTTACAGAAAAAATAAGTAAACTGAAAAAAAAATAAAAAAAAATCGGACTTTTAATTTTTTTTAAAAAATTCAGAAAAATGCTTAAAGTATCCTAAAAAATCAATAAATAAAGAGACTTTTTGCTGCAGAATTTTATAATGAACGGTTTATTAGATATTGAATTAAAATGGGAATATTTTTAACATTGAAGCCTATGGGATTCTCCTGAATAAATTTGCCGAATTAAACCACCGAATGGCAGAGCATTAGGGGAACCTTTCACTGCTGGTTTGTGTTCTCTGAATAGCCGAAGCAGTGCTTTTTCATGGGGATTTCACTGCCCTCGAACAGGGACCGAACAGGCACCGTATGTTCAGGCAATTCGCCAGGATTTGGCGAATTGCCTGCTCTCTGGATAGCCGAATGGCCAGGAAAGGTAACCGAACACTGATTTTCAGCGTCCGGTTACCTTTCTCAAGCAATTCGGATCTCTTTGGATAACCCTGTTAAAAAAAAACAATTATTAAAAAAGAATCTACACTCGCCCCTTATTGCACAGCACAGAGGACGCATGAATGATCCACCATCGGCAGATTCATAATATATCATTATTATATGTATACGTCATGTCCTGCCAGAATGCTATAACTAAAAATGTTTTTGAAAACATAAAAAAAGTGCGTGTGATTTTTTGTTTTCTTTTTACATTTTAAAGTTGGGGGGGTGCCAAATATAGGATCCACCCCGGGTGCCAAATGTTCTAGGTACGCCCCTGGGCAGCATTTAATTTTTCGCTTCAGGCAGCACAGTGGCTTGGGCCGGCCCTGCATACACATCTGCAAGATACCAGGCTTAGACGTCTCAAAACCTCCGTTCTGCACCAAAAATACACTAAGGATTGGGCTATATCGCACAGATATAGAGAAATAAGCACGGTCTACTCATGAAGGGAGGGCCGGGAAAGTGGCATTCTGTCAAGAAAACCTAACGTGAGAAATTGATGTTTGTTTTTTATTTGTAAAATAATAATCTCCCCTCACTATACATTCTGCAGACAAACTCCTTTGTAAATTCGACCATCTCTGAATGAGGAACGCAAAGCCACAGTGTGATTTTATCACTAAATTAGTATCTTTGGGAAATGCCAAGGGAAAGTTACAGGTCTATTCAGAGAGAGGTGAAAAGCAGGAGAATGACTGGAGAAAGGAAAATTCTAGGTCAAAATAGCCCAACCAGAAAAATTCTCCCACTCATCTCACTTTCCAAATCGGCTATTTTGACCTAGAATTTTCCATTCTCCAGCCATTCTCCTGCTTTTCACCTCTCTCTGAATAGCCCTGTTAGACTTCTGGTCAAGCTGGAGAAACAGGGGAGTCTAACTTTCTTCCAGTTTGAATAATTTGGCCTAAAATGTTTCAATGCAATCTCTTCAGAATTCTAGAAAAACATCATGTTGAGAAAACACTTGCATTTAAGCAGTTGTTCATTCAATGAGTCCATGATTCTTTTGCTGACATTTTCTTTTTGCCATTTTTGCCATTTCAATATTTCGTCGTTAACATGTGTTTTGCACTTCTTCTAATGGGGAAAACACATTCATGGTCATGTACATCCACCCAGCATATCTCAATATTAATAAAAACGTCGATAGAACATTGGGGCATGAAAAGAAAAACATTGATTCAGCAGACCCCTTTAGTAAAGTGAAAAAAATAAGCAATTACCTCCTGCTTTACACACAAGCCCTCATATGTATTTCCATTTTTACATCATTTATTCATTTTTAGAACTTACTCATTCAGGAGGGTTGCTGTTTTTTTTCCTCCATCGCCCCCTTTTGGACTTGCGCACCCCCCATCGCGTACTGGCTGAATTTCCCGTTGTGCAGCAAAATATCTAGGAGAATATTGGTTTCATGTAAGTCCAACGGGATATGCATGTTCTGCCAGACTGAATGTAGGGGTACGTCTGGGCAAAATGGGGACCTGTCACATTGTTTTTTGATAGACAAAGAAAGGAGAATTAAATCCAGAACCACCCAGGGTGATGACCCCACCGTTCCAAGTGCACGTCGAGTTCTATTAAGTGTATGTATTGGGACCTCTAATCATTCTAACCTGGAACTTGCCCAAAGGTTTTGCAGTGGTGTTAAAGAACATCTGCCTTACATCAACCGTTCTAAGGAATGAGTCAACCAAGAGCTCCCTGGAAGTTATGAAAATGCCAAATCACCATTTACCTGCCATCCCAACAAGAGTATCGAAATGAAAGTCTGGCATTGGGGCTCTTGCTGAATTAAACAGTTGGGGTCTTGGTTTACGCACTTGTCTACCGTAGATAAGAATTTCACGTCATCAAATTGGAAATGTTGACTTTAACTAACAAGTTTCCTAATGTTTCACAAAGTGGTCTACAGCCACATTACCCAGAAGACCAAAGGAGTCTATGTGAAAGCTATATCTAGAATTAATGGCAAATCCTAGCCGTAGCTCTCTGGTTGGAGACTTACGTCAGCAGCTCCTTCTTGCTGTCCTTAGAGAGGAATTTCAGTTTGAAATTGCTTAGCGTGACATCCCCTGGGTATTTGCGATCCTCAAAGCTCTCCTCCTGCATCTCCTGGTCATCGGCTTCTGAGGAAGCAAATGATGCACCCGCTGGCTCAGACTACAAAAAATAAAGTATGACAATTAAGTTTGTTAGTGAAGTATCAGACTTCCAGAAATAATATCTTGACAGATCCTAAAAACCTGCCACAAGTTACGTAATAAGTCAGATCTGAGAAGAAAATTCAGATGCTTAGAGGTACAAAACATAAAGTGCTTGGAGAATACTGTTTTAGAACATTGATACCTGAATTTATGTATTGGGGAGCCCTATTGAATGTGGTTTACACTGAGCACCCATCATTCCTGTAGAATAAATATAATATTTCCCTGGATGCTTTAAAAATCAAAGAAGCTACCATTCCCTCAGTGCTTACTTCTTCTGGTTCCTCTTCCCGTTGCCGATTAGGCTTGGTATAGTCGATGGGCCCATCCCAATCATCTTGCCGAGAGGTTTGGCTTGATTGTGGGGAAGTCATGGTGCTGCTTGTGGCACTGGTGCAGTTTTGGCGTTGAGACTGGTCTGGGGATTTCATACTAGGGCTACTGCTGCAGCTACTGCTGCTGGGAAAAGCGTTTTCCCGTTTCCGGTGTTTGTTCATACTCAAGTCCAAAGTGCCATTTTCATCAACTTCAATGTCCATGGACTGTGGGACAGAGAAAAATGTTAAGATACCAGCACTGTGCTAGCCTTCCTTCCACTGTACCATTTCTCTACATCGTCTTCTTGCCTCATCAAATGTCATCAGACTGGTCAATTTTACTACAATCCTTCTCAACTTGTAAGGGGCCATATTCCAAGTCACATGTAAAAGTAAATAAAGGCTCAGTAGCTATAAACATTGTGGGCCCTATTACATTCTGTGCGCAAAAACGCATTAACGCGAGGGGCAAAACCCTTTGCGCTGAACGTCGTATTATGACGTTCGCACACAAAATGCGTGTTAACGTCTAACGCGAGTGACCCTGCGCGAACCTTTGCGAGCGCAATGTAGTGCGCGCATCCTATACTTAACATTGTGAGCGCAAATGCGGTTGTGCGCTGGTACGCGCATGGTATTACAATCTTAGCGCAAAATTTAACGGACAACGTTTGCGCGCATAATTTTAACGTCTTTGAAAAGCTGGTGGTAACGGCAAATTGTAACAACCTGACCGTACAGAACTGCGGATTCACAACAGAGAACGTCGATGTGCATTTTTGTTTTTACTAGATCCGTCAAAAATGACAGCCACTACCTTGTCTTCCGTCAGAACGTACGTCTGTTGTGCGCAGTCCGCACAAAATGATGGACTCGGGTTAAAAATTACATTGCGCTCACTGATTTCTGCGCGCAAAGTTGCGAGCCGGTTTTACGAGCGCAATTTCCCGACGGGTGAAAAAATGCACGAGGAATGTAATTCCAGCGGTGATTTTCGCGCGTTAACGTTTATTGCTTCGCCCAAAAAAACACGCGTTTAGCGTGCGCTTTTGCGTTAAGAATGTAATAGGGCCCTGTAAATTTTAAGAAACCTTATTCTTCTTGTATCTTCTTTAAGGGCGATTCTGCGACCACTTAATTTGTCTGACTAGTCATGCTGCCGGGTGCTCCCTCTTCCTGCCTTGTCTTAATTCCAGCTCACACTCACTTTACTAGGGAGATCTTGATGTTTGGTGCTAAGGTTCTCCGGCATTTCCCAGCATCGGGTTGAAAGATTCAAGATGGCGGTGGCAGCCATGTGCGCAGCCTCTGCATCATGGGTATAATCAAAACCAGAGGAAGAGGAGGAAGAAGTGCTTTTTATGTAACTGCTGGATGGGCTGTGATTTGGGGAAGAGGCTTTTGGAAAAGGTTTGGCTGCAAGATGTACAAAGAAACATAAATAAATGTATAAATACAAATAGCCTGATAAACATACAATGTAAATGCAGATGTCAACATATCCCCGACCCAATGCAAATGCTTAATATTCAAACGGGCAACCATCACCCAAAGATAATGAATTGCATTGTGAGCTCCCCTACTTATGAATAGTCCAAACCGCCCCCTATGGGAAATTTGAACACTAGGATGCATCATCTTCAATTTGCTTCTCCCTTCTTGGTGACGTTCTGCATTTAATACATTTTTCCAGCTTGAATGGATTTTCAATCAATGAATTATAGAGGGAAAAGGAAAGGAGTGTTAGGAAACCGTAATATATTCTCTTTGCAGCAACTCATTTTGTCAGAACAATTACCCAGAGAACCGCTTTTCTAATATTGCAAATGAGTTGATCCTATTCAGCAAGAGAATATTTTAATGTGTTTTTTTTTTGTAATTTTCTGCAGCACAATAAATGACTTTTCCATCAGCTGTAAAGCAGGTTGGCAGTTCTGGCCCCCAGCCAGGGTTGTCATTCGGTCTTGTGCACGTTGTACCCCTGTAACGTAATTTCGGGATTCTCTGGGGATGGGACAATTTTGCACTGAGCAGCTGTATCCGGATTACATGGGGGTCGTGGGAAGTACTAGGATTATTTCTGAGGAAATTCTGAGATCTGCAAAAAATGTTTCTAATCTCCCCTCTATTAATGCCATCTACCAGATTGTCGTGTATTTGCAGGACGCATGTATTCTGCATTATAGGGTCATGGCTTGAAACTGATCTCATAAGTATCCCAAAGAATCCATGATTATTAATTGGTTTTTCAAAATAAGAACATATCAATTTTGCATATAGACTGGCAGCATTTTCAGTACTTGTCTGGCAGAATGTACAACTTACACACGTGAACAAAGCTGGATATGTAGCTCTGTCTTCTCCACCCATCTGTGTTAATCGGCAAAGTGCCTTTCACTCTCATCCCTTTTAGCCATGAAATACACTCTCTCATACCTCTTAGCCTTAAAGTACACCCACTCATCCCTATTAGCCACGATACCTGCCATCTCATCCCTCTTAGCCTTGGGGTCCACCAATTCATCCCTCTTAGCCATTAAGCCCACCAACCCCTCCCTCTTAGCCATGGAGTCCACCAACTCCTCCCTCTTAGCCATGGAGTCCACCAACTCCTCCCTCTTAGCCATGGTGTCCACCAACTCCTCCCCTGCAGATCATACTTACATTTAAAGGCTTTGGGTGAGGTTTCGCTTGTCTGAATCTTTGGAGCGAGCAAGCGTTTGCCAAAAACCTGAGCATCGAAACTTGCATAATCAAAGGTGACCTTGGAGTATTTTTCTAGCTCCTTGGCCAGATTTGCCCTGGGGGTTGCAGGCACCATGTTGGGTCTATAGCTGCCAAATTGGGGAATCTCCAGCTGCTTCACAAAACACATGGGCCTGTCAGAAACACAGCAGAGAAAAATCAGGGAATGTCTCGTCCATACACATCTCAGCATCTTGTATAGACCTGTGGCCAATTACTGGTGAAAATCCATATTAAGTTCTCAAGGGATTCTGTGCTGAATGGTATAGATTGTCTCTGCAATCAGGACACTGTTATGTCAATGCACTGCTTCACTTTCCCATGGGATTAATTCAAGCCCAAAACGACATGATGATTGGGCAAGGAGACTAAAGCAAATAGAAAAAACACACAAAACATTTCCTATAGTTAAAAAAATATTCGGATGCATACCTGAGTATTCTGTCTGAGCTAGAGCTGCTTTTGGAGAGATCCCCTGGCTGCTGCTGCTTATCATGAGACCTCGCTAACTTTTCGGCAGCGGCAATCGGGCATCCAGATAAGCTGCAACATGGAAATCCAGTTAATAGTGAAGGATTTCAGGGAAAGAAAATGTGAAATCCAATCCTGGATCCACAGAGTGCCTACAGGAGCAGGGCTGTATAAATACAGAAACCTGGAGAGCAAATACTTAAGCTATCCATTAGCACTTGTGGAAGATTTTCGAGGGAATTTGCAGTTAGTATCGTGTGAAAAAAGTGAATGGAAAAGTGGCCTTATTCTAGCACTGCCTGGGAACAATTGGAATTGGCAGTAAGCACCATCAGAAAAGCTGCAGAATTAGCTGAACTTTTTATAATGCTTTCAGATGAACTGAACTTGCAGCGAATGTTCCGGTTTGGTTATTTTTTCCAAGCAATTGCCTTGTCACAGCACGACGTAAAGCTAATGGTCTCAATTCCTCCCTCAAAGTTTCATATTAAGTCATTGTATTTCTTGCACTGTCTGCTTATGAATTACAGTTCATGGAGCCTGTAAAATTTCTGGGGCTGTATTCCAACACTGGTGTAAACTTAAGTAGAGCTGTTGTAAGCCTACCCACTCCATAAACTTTAATGGCTCTGGGACGTTTACAACAGCTCTGGTTGACTTTACACCAGGGTGGAATGGAGCCCATGGTACCTGACACACGCTTGTTCCACTCTTTAGGACAGGCCTCAAAATTTCCACTCACCTGCTCGCATTGGGTGAGTGAAAATTAAGTGAGGGCGAGTGGGAATTTAACGCAGGCAGCTCGATAAATTATTTTGTACTGCCTGCGCTGCATATTCTGGTGGCAACTGTGATTTTTTTAGGCTTGGCCACCAGCTTGGGAATCCAAGATGCCAGCGGGCAGCCCCCTCTGATGACGTCAGAGAGGGCACGCCGGCCATCTGCTGCCCTGTCCTGGAGGTTCTCATCTGGTCCCACACTCTGCTCACACTGGGGTCTGAAGTCTGGATATGCCTACATTTGGGGTCTGATTTCTGGGTATACATGTATCTGGGTTCTGATTTCTGGGTATTCATGTATCTGGGGGTCTGATTTCTGAGTATGCAGGTATCTGGGGTCTGTGTCTTGGTATGCATGTATCTGGGGTCTGATTTCTGGGTATACATGTATCTGGGGGTCTGATTTCTGAGTATGAAGGTATCTGGGGTCTGTGTCTTGGTATGCATGTATCGGGGTCTGATGTGTCTGGGCATACATGTATCTCTGGGGACTGTTGTGTCTGTGTATACATGTATCTGGAGTGATTGTGGAGATGAAAAAATGCACTAAGTTTATTAAAAGCTGAGCAGTTACACTTAATATTTTGTTTGCATCCCCGTTGATGTAAATCACTTATTTTCCTTTAAGTTTACATTGATTTATGTTAATATTTATTTTTCTAACTTTATTCTGAATAAAACATTTAACAGTGTAATTTCATAAGATAATTTAAGAGGGTGTGTTTGGGGGCGGAATTAGGGGCAGGGTAGGGGTTAGGTGGGGAAACTGGTGGCGAGTAACTCTTAAGGCCTGGCTAGTAGCTCGGGGACTTGAAATTTTGAGCCTTGCCCTAGGATAAAACAAATGTAAGGGTATTTTGCCGTGGATGTGAGTTTTTGAGAGTTGACATGATTTCATTGCTTCCACCATGTTTTTATTGGAAACATGCTGTTACACCTTGCTTGCCTTTATCATTACCATGTCATTAGTTACTTTGGAAGGCATGAGGGCACAGTCTTTGATACCTCGTGGCCTTCCCCCTGCTTACCCAATTTGCTCGAGTGGCACTACTACTCCCCTAGGAATGGGTGGGGATAAAAGACCACCAAGAGGACCTGCTACTGTACAGGCCTTGACAGTGGGCTGCAATTCACTGGCCCCCCTCTACATGTGCCATCCACATTGGTACATGAACTGGAATGCCCCACTAGTTGTCACTATGCTGTGACCTTGGTGCCGACGGTGGCTACGTCCCCAGCAGCCCTATCCACTACTCAACGTGGGACACTGCAGTATGATGCTCAGTCAGCAACGAAAGGAGAAGTTAAATAATATGGGGGGATAAGTTTGCAAATTCACTTTTTTACCTTCTATGTGTGTTCCGGTTACTATTCACGTGACCTTGTCCGGTGCATCCCGGGGTTGGGCATTTTAGTACGTTTTCATGCATTGCCAGAACTGTGCCGGAGGTAAAAAAATAAATAATTAGAGCAGATTTGTTGTGATATCTATCGTTATTCTGTATATCATATCATACTTCTCATAATTTCTACTTGACGTGAAAATCGAAGGAAATAATTTGCGCAGAGCACCAAGTAATTTTCAACCATCAGTCAAAGCTACTGAAAAATCTTTTTTTGCCTCTAATCAAGGCCTCTGAGTGATGACAAGGGACAACAACCTGAAAGCTTCTTCTTTATGCAAGTTGACTCTTTTATTTCACAAGTTTAATCCCCAGTAATTCCTTCCCATTTCTGTTCTTCACATGATTAAATAAACCGTAGCGCTCTAAATAATTGTTTCTCTCCTATATTTCATTTTCTATCTGGTTTACAAAGTGTGGAATATACAAGATTTTGAATATTTTTTGGATGATTTTAGAGATTGAACCAACACCTCTACAATATGTTCTAATGGGTAATCGATCTAACACAGGTTGCAGCAATGCCTAATGCTGCATAGGGGAATATTTCGGTATTACAGGGTACAGAAGGCAGTGTCAGTTTTGTAGGTCAGTAAGTCACTGGTAGTAGAGGTTAAAATGTTTAACCAAATTAAAAAATCGCAAATGTGAGTCACGTCAATATAGACTTCTTAAAAGGCCTGATGAGTGATTGCAGGCACTCAGGATGATGTAAGCAAGTCCCAAAGTGACATCTGCTATATAACACAGCTATACATAGACACTACTTACTCTCTGGGGGTATTCGGTCTTTGTGAGGACATCCGGAGAGGCTTCTGTGATGAGGATACAGCCCAGTGACGTGTCCCGTCCCATCACAACCTGGAGTCGGGCATTTAATCTCTCTTTTCTCTGGCCTGGCAGCATCTGGAAGATGAAAATAGTGGATTGGTAATCGTTTAAGATAGAATTCCAATTCCTGAAGATGCTAACCGCTAAATCAACACACTAACTTTGGAATCTTTATCTGCATATTAAAACTGCCTAAGGAAGCCTAGCTTGATAATGAAAAGCTCTTTTAGGATACAACGTTTTATGTACTAGATTGTTTAGTCAATAAAATCAATGAAATGGAGGCAATGATGGCAGCTGAAAAAGTAGATTTAGTGGCGGTTACTGAGACATGGTTCAGTGAGAAAAATAACTGGGACATAACAATACCGGGGTACTCTTTATATAGAAAAGACAGAGAAGGTAGGAAAGGAGGAGGAGTGGCCCTGTATGTGAAAAACAACATAAAAACGAACCAAATAAAAGTGAGAGAGGTGAACATAGAGTCAGTTTGGGTTACGCTAACATTTGGCAATCATACAGTAGCTCGTGTAGGTGTGATCTATAGACCCCTGGACAAGTAGAAGAGCTAGATAATCTGCTGGTTGAGGAAATAGCCAAAATGGCAATGAAGGGGGAAGTTATTATCATGGGGGACTTTAATCTTCCTGATGTGAACTGGAAAACCAAAATAGCTGGGTGCACCAGGAGTACAAATATTCTAAACTCCTTACTGGGATTATCTCTAACACAAGTAGTTGAGGAGCCGACCCGTAAAGAGGCTATATTGGATTTAATACTCACAAATGGAGGTTTGGTATCGGACGTTGTTGTAGGTGAAAATTTGGGATCTAGTGATCACCAGTCAGTGTGGTTTAATATAAGAACAGGGATGGAGCAGCACCACACAAAAACAAAAGTTTTAGACTTTAAAAAAACTGATTTTTCTAAAATGAGATTTTGTGTGAAGGAGTCATTATCAGACTGGAGGAGTTTAAAGGGAGTCCAGGAGAAATGGGATTATTTAAAGGAAGCATTATTGAAGGCCACAGGAAATTGCATTCGGCTTGTTAGCAAAAACAAAAAAGGGAAGAAACCACTGTGGTACTCTGCAGAAGTGGCCAAAATAGTGAAGAACAAAAAGATAGCATTCAATAATTATAAAAAAACTCAGAGTGAAGAAGATAGGCAAACCTATAAAATTAGGCAGAAAGAGGCAAAGCAATTTATAAGAGCTTCCAAAGCACACGCAGAAGAGAAAATAGCTCAGTCAGTAAAAAAGGGGGACAAAACATTTTTTAGATACATAAACGAGAAAAGAAAAGTAAAACAAGGATTAGTTAGATTAAAAACAAAGGAAGGAAGGTATGTAGAAGAGGATAAAAGTCTCGCTGACTGTCTCAATGAATATTTTTGTTCAGTCTTTGCAGAAGAAAAGGAAGGAAAGGGACCTCAGTTAGGAGAGAACACTAAAGAGACATTTACATATGAGTTTACAGAGGAGGAGGTTCTACAGCAGCTGTCTAAAGTAAAGACAAATAAGTCAATGGGGCCTGATGGGATCCACCCTAAATTATTAAAAGAGCTCAGTGATGTAATAGCAAAACCGTTAACAGATTTATTTAACCAATCCTTGTTAACGGGAGTCGTCCCAGAAGACTGCAAATTAGCAAATGTTGTGCCCATTTACAAGAAGGGTAGTAGGGAGGAATCAGGGAACTATAGGCCAGTTAGTCTTACGTCAGTAGTGGGGAAATTAATGGAAACCATGTTAAAGGAAAGGATTGTTGAACATCTAAAAACACATAGATTACAGGATCAGAAACAACATGGGTTTACCTCAGGGAGATCATGCCAAACTAATCTTATTGTTTTTTTTGATTGGGTAACAAAAATAATAGACACAGGTGGTGCAGTAGACATTGCTTATTTAGATTTCAGTAAGGCTTTTGATACTGTTCCGCATAGAAGGCTTATCAATAAATTGCAATCTTTGAGCTTGGATTCCAATATTGTTGAATGGATTAGGCAGTGGCTTAGTGACAGACAACAGAGGGTTGTGGTAAATGGAGTTTATTCGGTGCAAGGTCTTGTTACCAGTGGGGTACCTCAGGGGTCAGTACTTGGACCCATTCTCGTTAATATTTTTATTAGTGATATTGCAGAAGGTATTAATGGAAAAGTATGTCTTTTTGCTGATGACACAAAGATTTGCAACAGGGTTGACGTTCCTGGAGGGATCAGCCAAATGACAAATGATTTAGGTAAACTAAAAAAATGGTCGGAGTTGTGGCAATTGAGTTTTAATGTGGATAAGTGCAAGATAATGCACCTGGGACGTAAAAACCCAAGGGCTGAATATAGAATATTTGATACAGTCCTAACCTCAACATCTGAGGAAAGGGATTTAGGGGTCATTATTTCAGAGGATCTAAGGGTAAGTAGTCAATGTAATAGAGCAGCAGGAAATGCTAGCAGAATGCTTGGTTGTGTAGGGAGAGGTATTAGCAGTAGGAAAAGGGAAGTGCTCATGCCACTGTACAGAGCACTGGTGAGACCTCACTTGGAGTACTGTGTGCAGTACTGGAGACCGTATCTCCAGAAGGATATAGACATCTTAGAGAGAGTTCAGAGAAGGGCTACTAAAATGGTGTACGGCTTGAAGGAGACAAGTTACCAGGAAAGGCTTAATGATCTTAACATGTACAGCTTGGAAAAAAGACGAGACAGAGGAGATATGATAGAAACATTTAAATACGTAAAGGGAATCCACAAGGTAGAGGAAGGGAGTATATTTAAAAGGAAACAAAATAGCAAAACAAGAGGACATAGTCTTTGATTAGAGGGGCAAAGGTTAAAAGTAACATCAGGAAGCATTATTTTACTGAGAGGTGGTGGATACATGGAACAGTCTTCCAGTAGAAGTGGTAGAGGCCAAAACAGTAATTGAATTTAAGCAAGCATGGGATAGGCATAAGGCTATCCTAAACAAAAGATAAATCCAGGTAAAGTATCCATGTAATTGGGCAGACTAGATGGGCCGAAAGGTTCTTATCTGCCGACATTTTTCTATGTTTCTATGTTTCTATGTGAAGTGACAACCGCGATCTGTCTTGCGTTTCAATCTTTGGTTAATAGATGATAATGAATATCATTTTGTGGATCTTCAATGTGATACGTTGGTTATTGTTCCTGTAGTGTGCAATTTATTTAAAGTGGCAGTGTCAACGAAGGAAACCCCTTTCTATGAAGTTTCAAAAGGAGCTTTTCCTCCATTTAACAACTTGTTTTTTTTCCAACTCCCAATTTAGTTCGATTTCTTGAATCCTGCATTTCAACCTGCTTGCTGAGCCCTCTATCACTACATGGACAGAAAGTGATCATGAAAAATATGAGCCATTGAGGAATAGTGAGTCCAAATCAAACGTGCAAGCGTGTGTATTGGACACGAGTGCTGTGGAACATTGATCACAAACTCTGCTAATTACTTTTTTTAAGTTTTATTTTTAAGATCCACTTTGAAGAACTGAATTCTCCAGATTGGAACAAACTGGATAGTTTTCAACATCTGTGTGTCAGCACAATATTTGTAACGAAATACGTTTTCTTCATCAAGACACTCAACCAACGTCAATGTCCAATGTCATAGCTAAGCAAAAAATGACACCGAGGATCAATGAGAAAGATCACTTTTCAGTTCTACTCTGCTAATCCGTTTCCTGTGAATTTGGAGACATGACCGCACGGAGATTACATTACACTTTCTCAATGATCCTGGGGAAGGAGCATCAAGAGGGTTATATTATATCAGCTTTTAAATACACGGGAATGGAAACAACATAAACTATAAAAAAGCTAAATTGCTTATGAAGCAGAAAATTTTGGATATTGGTCTCTCCAACCATGTAATGAACTGCACATGGCAATACATATTGATAGGATTGGAAATTGGAGAATGTACCATGCTGTATATTTAGAGATGGAAAATATTGTGTGCAGTTAGGTTGAATTTACTCTGTGAATGTATGACCAATTTTCTTTATTTTATAGTATTAACACATTACATGGTCATGTTTGGTATCATTGTAAAGACCAGACTCTGACCTTTCCAATGACACCTCACTTTCCCTTGTGCGGTGTACAATTCAGAGATGCAGGTCCCCCTGTCTCTCCTCACTGCAGCTGTCTAGGCTGTCGATGAAACAATGCATTGCATCATCAGCTCCACACTTGCTGGAAGTATGGGAAATGAGAAGGTGAGCATCACTGTTCACTTTATAATTGTAAACTGAATAACAGTACTGCGTTAGAATTTTTTTATTTTGGTTTCTTATTTTTACATAAATCTAACCTGGTTATGCTTGGTATCACTGGAAAGGCCATAATCTTGCCATTCCAGGGATACCTCATATGTCCACCTAGCCCTTAGGGCTCCAAAGATACTGTGGTATACATAATTGTAAATTGTTAAAAAATATATTATTTTTACAGAGCAAGGCGCCCCCTTGTGGCAGGCGCCTGCAGGCACATGCCTAGCTTGCCTAGTTATAAATCCAACCTTGAGTATTAAATGAATGTGAATTGATGTTCGATCCCAGCGAGCAACCTCTCCAGTAAATGTCCTTGGCAAGACACCTAACGGTACATACTCGCCACCCAGGACATACTTGAAAACGAGAGAAATCTCAATGTATCCTTCCTGGTGAAATCCTTTCACAGATGTCCAGAAGGCATTACTAGCACTGTAATATGAATAACACAAGTGATACTCAAAAGTGACTACATAGCTTTTTACACAGGACATAAAGACATAGATGGCACTCATGGGTGACTACATAGGTCTTGCATAAAGCATTCCTGGCACTGTCTTTGTTCTCATTTCATGTCTACACATCTTACTATTTTAATTCTGTAAAACATGATGCTTAACTAGAGAAAGGCATTTACCGTAGAAACTCTTTCGCATGGTGTCTATTGACCTGTTCTGCTTATCATCTGGTTGGTAACTCTTGGTGCTATCAGTTGGGGTCCGGCTTGGCTCCCGGATGATTTTCACCTGTTCTGCTTTCAGAGCAATTGCCTGCTCTAAAAGCCCCAGGTTGCCTCGGGTCATCATGTCATACATCTCGGACTCATCTGTTACGGCCGACTTTTGCGAGTGGTTGTCATCATCCTTATCATCATCGGACCTGACCTCCACAATGACTGAATATTCAGGTTTAGGACTGAATTGTCCTTCACAGTGGATTTTAGGGGAATCCTGAGAAACACGAGGGATATCTTGGTTGACTGTCTCGGAGAAGCGCTCTTCTTCCTCCTCTTCAAAATCATCCAGATCATCCTCATCATCTTCATCAAGATCATCATCGTCATCCTCATCCTCTTCATCCTCGTCCACATCCTTGTCTAGTTTGCAGGTGTCCACACAGTTGACATCATCCCTTGGCTCAAGACACAACTCACTGCTTCGTTCACTAGTCACTTCGATGACTTCTTCAGCATCTTCCGTCTGAATGATGATCTCTTTATCGCACACGTCATGTATCAGAGTTTCCTCCACCTCCTCCTCCGGAACTATCTCCACATCACCAGCAGCTGGTTTTGGAGAGTCTAGCTCGCTTTCTGCTAAATGTCCTTCTGATACCAATGTTTGTTTTGCTACATGACCCAGATTCAAAAGCGAATTGGCAATGATTTCTTGGTAGCTGCTGTATCCAGGTTTTGCCTGTGAAGTGTCCTCTGTGTTGGATATCTCCTCTGTGTATGTTGCTTTCTCATCTGCATGGAAAAACATTACAGAGTGAGTATCCTGGGGGATAAATCAAGTTTCAAAAATATGTTGCTGGAAAACTAAGTTGCAACCCGTCTTAACTATGACGAGGTGGTGGTGGTGGGAGGGACACTTATTATTGGGTATTCACCTAATGTTGTAATTATTACTGAATCCTGTATCCTTCCAGAAATCATGTTTGGCCAAAGCTGTGTCTTGTCTAGGATTACGTGATGGGATATGGCAAGCTTAACACATTTAGGGGTTAAACAGTGAGATCTAATGTGTTTATTGGAAATATGGAACCACATTTATACGCTAACTGCAAAATGCTCCGTTGAATTGAATTAGTTTGGCCTAAAAATAAAGGACAACCGTCAGGTGTATTTACTAAAAGGTGAAACTCTGGAGAATTGGCAAGAGAAGAGAACAATCTAGCCAAATAGCTTTAGATTTAGAAAATTAGATAAATGGGAGAATTTTTCTGTTTTGACTATTTTGACCTGGATTTTTCACTTCTCCAGTCATTCTCCTGGGTTTCACCTTTATTTAATAGACCTGACAGTCAACGTCTAGTCGGAGATTGTAATTAGGGTCTTCATTATTACTGCAATATCTGCAGGATGAAAGCTGTCAAAATAACAATGTTCTTTATAGGAAAGTATTGGGGGTGCACAAGGGTTTGCTAAATACGGAAAATCACCTTCTACAGGATTTGGACTTGGAATATCTTTGGGTTCTGGCATCTCAGATTCTTCTTCTGTCTCTTCTAGGCTTTCTTCAGAGTCCTCAGAGCCAGACTCATCCTGCTTCACCTCCGTCTCCTCACTCCCATCGCTGTCCACGTTGTACCCCTCGTCCAGGGCAAGCTTAAGCGGATGTGATTTCCTCTTTGACATAACATTATCAGTTTCGGAGTCCTGCAGCTTGCGTTTCCGTGCCAGAGGGCAATTTTGTAAACTGTTACATGGGTAGAATAGAAATGATATAGTGATTCACATTGCTTTATAGTCATGGCAATCAGAGCAAAGAATCATTGGTGTCTAGGGTTGCCAACTTTCTGTCAAGCCAAATCCAAACACTCAAACATCATGCAACATATTTTTTATGTAGAGTATACACTTTGCATATGATGGTCTCTCGATCAATTAATCGGAACACTAATCGGCTATGAAAATAATCGTAAATTGCACCCCTACAAGAAGCCAGTCCTGTTCAAAAATAGCCCAGGTGGCTTCCCGGTTCTGCATCCTCCCTCTCCCTCTTCTGTCGCACAGACTCCAGCAGGTGTCGCTGCTCTATTGTTCCTACACAGTGCCCCTGTCAGGCTGGAGGCCAACAATGCAATAGCACCGGCCTCAACTCATACTGTGTATTCCACAGGCAACGCCCACGCAATTAAATAGGCAGAAAGAACTGCAGCCACCAGTCCGGGCCTGGTCCAGACTGAATCATGTGTCCAGGTGGGAGGGGTTCTGAAACCCAAACACATGATTACAAACCAGAACTGTCTGGGTGAAAACTGGACGGGTGGCAACCCTATTGGTGTCTCCATCATCCAACTATTATATGGCGTTCCGAAAGGAAGCTTATACTTTGCACTGGTGCCTTTAAGGTTGGCTGTTACTGCAGGCATGCGTTTGGCAGTTTGACATCTGTGTTTCCTTATTCACGTGTTGTAAAATGCCAAGAAATGTAAACTATAAACCCATTGGCCCACCCGTAGAGCCCTCGGGAGATGCACTGTATTTTGTAGTAACCTGTCAATTTTATTTTGTATTTGTTTTTTTTTTCTGTTTTTGTTTTATTACTAACTGTCCCTGGGCTTTAAATATTGTGATTTAATTTCAAGATGGACATCAACAAAATGAATAAAGGCCGTCAATTCTGTATGGCAATCACGTCAAAACCTACAGTGGCTTTGTTAGATAAGAATAGAATGTGTAGGGGATTTATTTTAAAATTGATTTATGTAAATACAATTTCAGATAACCGATTGTCTTTAATAAGTCAGCGCATGCACGCTTAGTAATTATTTCCTGTATTAATATCCACTGTTGCAGAGTAGTTGCAAATTTAAAAGCATGCACGTTATGTATACCATATTGTATTCCCAACATAAAGCAGTTAATTCATTAGGGAAGCAGAGCCTTCATTCCCATTGGGACTTCTTTATTATATTTCTGCACTTGTGTCCTTTGGGCACGTTTTTCTTTATACGTTAGCAATAAAAGCTGTTTCCTATCCGTGAAGCCTCCAACGAGGCAAATGCTGTGTAATTTAGTTACCTGCCGCTGAGCTGTCTCTGCTTGCTTATAATGCCCCCCCTCCTTAATTCGATCATGAAATTCTAACATGCAGAAATGATATGTACAGCACACAGAGAAATTGTGCTCTGCTGATCTGGCTAATGAAAGATGTTCTAACAGGCTGATTCTGGCCATTCGATAAAAGGGTCTTTCTGTTGGTTTGATGAGGTTGATATACTCACAGATCTAGTTATTGACTCCTGTTGCCATTAAAACCTTTTTATTACCTGATTCTTAAGGTGTGGAGATTTGAGTTTGTAAAATGTAAGCACAAAAAAGCTAGTTATTTTTTTACGTCTTGCCCGTTGTGGAATAAATTACAAAATTGTCATCTCCCTAGAGCTTAACAACTAATTCCAGAAGTACCGTAGATACTCGTATAGCGCGACCCGAATATAACGCGATGGATAGAGATTTATTATGGAAATGAGAGAATACTCAAGACTCGAATATAACGCGAGGAACAACATTATACTGTACCGGTAAACCATTAAAATACTTCTAGGCTCTCTTAACACAGTCAGGCTCCCCCTCAGGTCAGGGTGCTCTGCTCTAGAATGATTGCTGTTGTTACTAAACATGAAGCCGCCGGCCACCCATCTTCTTTACTAGAGATTTAGATGGCTGGCGGAGGCGAGAGAGGTGAATGATTGGCTGAAACCAAGCGTGCCCTCTGGCCATGATGGATCCCAAATCTCCCAAATCCAGGAGTTCCTGAAGTGTTTGCAAGCATCAGGGAGCCCGCATTCACTTCAGCGAGACTACCGGAACTTCGGGGAGACTTGGGATCCAAAGCATGGCAAGTTTTTTTTTTTCACGCGATGCAGATGTCTCGAATATAACACGACCCCTCCAATTTTATGGTAAATTTTTGTCAACAAAATCTAGCGGTATACTCGAGTATCTACAGGTAATAATGCGCAGGTCAAGTGTCGCTTATGTGAAATGCTCAGGGCCAGACGTGTTTTGGATTTGGGATCGTGAAATATTTGTATATAATAATGATTCATCTTGAGGATGGGACCCAAGTCTAAACCTGAAATTCATTTATGTTTCATGTACGCAACCTGAAGGTCAAGGGTCAGCAGCCTTGACTCTCTAGATGTTTGAAGCTACATATGCCATGATGTTTATCTACCTATTAGTCTCATAAAGCCTCATGTAATTGTAGTCCCAAAACTTCTGAAGGGCCAATGTTGCTGACCCCCTGCTCTAGGTATACTATGCTTTTAATCACTTGTCCCACATCACAAGGTTAGGAGTGGAATCTTACAGTTTCTGTGCCATATTGGCGCTCAAAGAAATTTTGCATCAATCTGGAATTCCAGATAGGGGATACTAAACTTGTATTCAATTAGTATTTTTATTTTTATAATCTTATTTCGTCCCTTATGTTTTATAAGGACCATTGGCCATTGTTTGTGTTTTGATTAGGACCTCATATCCAAAGTACGCCTGTTGGTGGGCATGATGCTGATTTTAGAAGGTCAAAAGCATAGGTTATACCACCATTTATTGTAGGCTTAAGAGGGAAAAATATTATGGGCTAGACTGTATGCAATCAATCTACTGATCATCCCTGGTAGCTGAATGAGTAGAGGTCCATGTCTTAGCTACCAGGTCACTGGCTAAAAATGTGGGATACTGGCAGTATTACAATGTTGGTGCTAAAACGAGGATGCTTAGGTGAAAAACCTGCACCTGCAGGTTTCCCCTTGGCGTCCCTGTTTTAGTACCATATTACGGGGCAGGCGCTGATTCAGTAGCCTGCCCTGTAATGCAACGCTAACCTCCTGGATACTTACGGCAGCACTAATGCGCCGCCATGCGTATCACCTCCTGGAGTGTCCATAGGACTCCATAGAGGCTTGGGCTGCTGGGTCACCTGACCACCAAAGATCTCACTCTCTCGAAATCGTGCAAGGCAGTGGAGTGATCGCGGAGGGAGACTGGGGACTGCTTGTCCCCAGTCTCACTCTGCTCCCGGCGGTACTTAATTTTTGGGGGGTATACAGCTAGTGCACTAGCGTTGACTTTGTAATAGGGCCTGTCATCGTTAAACAGTGACAATGGCTTGAATGAACTATCTTTGAGTCTCGCATATGGACACTCACCTTCTGTGCCTTGCATACTTTCCACTTGCATGTCCTGAGCCAATGCAGCCTGGAGTGGGACAGCTTAATTGAAAATAAAGCAGAAAGATATTGTATCAACACTGTAATCACCAAAGGATGGAGAACATTTTCCTGCAATCTGCCTCCTCGTCCCAATTACTTCACACTTAATTCCACCATACACATATCTTCAGATCTGCCGATTCCACACTAATGAATCGCTTCACTCCATCTAATTAAGTGCGTCATTACAGGTTTATGACTCAGCTTAATTAAAGATTTCAGTGTGTATAGTTCAAAGTCTAGTATGTCTTCCTGGCAATCCAGCGCTAGAAGCTTGGAGTGCAATATGGTATAAGCGTCCGGAATAGGTGGGCAGTTCAGACGATACACATTTCTGAGAATCAAGTTGTACAAGAAAATATAGAAAGGCCTCTTGCTTATGAATATTATTAGGGGTGAATCGATGCTTGGGGCTGCCCCCTAGGCATTCAAAATTCTACCTCCCCCTTCAACCGATATCCAAAAAATATAAGCACAAACACAAGTATTCTCAGCCAAGCTGTAGGTCTATTTACAGTATGTCCCTAAAATGTCATTTGGAACAAAAGCATTTCCTTTCAACATTTATTATAATTTAGAGACTCATTGCTTTGCAGAGCTGTTATACACCCGTACACCCCGAATATAATGGGAGCCCCTAAAAAAGACCCCAACACACCTAAGTATATGAAGGAGCCCCTAAAAAGACACACACTCCCACTGAATATCTGGAGGATCCTTTAAAAAGACAACAGAATACAGGAGAGCCCCCCAAAAAGAAATGAAAAATGAGCCACGCGATGATATTATTACTCCAAAAGTGATAAAATATGAAGAATAACCCAACGGTGCGGAGGATCTGGAGGTCGGTGCTTCCTCCATTCTTCTTACCTTGCTTCCTGTCCTATGAGCTCGGCAGGGATTGCTGTGGAGAGATCAAGGAATATTCTATATTGACATTCGTTTTGACCTAATCAGCATCTATTGTTATCAATTCGTTATTAACATTTAAATAGCTATAAAGGAAATAAAGCAACGGCACTCACTGGTGGTGGAACGCTAAAACTGCTCTGAACTGGATATTACTGTTCTATTAATTCCTGAACAGCATGGAAACTATGTGATATTAATTTAATTTCATTATTAATAATTATATATTATTTTGTAATGTTTAATGAAAAAGCACTACCCAAGCACGAAAGGCTTTTAGACCCCAATTCGAAAACCCAAAACAGAAAGACAGTCACAGGAGCAGAGATTTGCAGAATTTACTCCCAATATATAATTCTGAATTTCTTAAATTAAAAATATTTTTTGAGGTCAAATAGTGCCTGAATCTGGAAAGGACATAAAAATCACAATATGTGCCTAAGACTTTCACACAGAACAAAATGTTATAAGTTTATAGGTGGATTTAAGAGATTTCGACCAACATGGACCAATTGGTTCTTCTCCACCAAAATAGGGTTATTCAGAAAGAGGTGAAAACCAGGAGAATGACTGGAGAAGTGAAAATTCTAGGTCAAAATAGCCGATTTGGAAAGTGAGATAAATGGGAGAATTTTTCTGGTTTGGCTATTTTGACCTCGAATTTTCACTTCTCCAGTCATTGTCCAGGCTTTCACCTCTCTCTGAATAACCCTGTATGTTTCTAATCTATTTTGTGAAGTTGTTCAGAATGAACAGATCTTTCTAATATTTTTTTGATTTTCTGACATTCAATCACAGAAGGGTTTATTCAAAGAGCACTGAAATTTCGGGGCTCTCTCACTCGGCGCTCTTCGGCGAGCTCAATTCGCTGACCCTGCTGTGCATTCAGCATTCACCGCAGGGACCTAAAGTGCATTGAATCAATCTGCTGAACATCGCTGAAAAAACCTGCCGAATCGATCCGATAAACCCGACAAATCGATCCGATAAACTGACGAACGCCGCCAAAAATCACCAAATCTATCTGATAAATCGGCAAACGCAGCTGCAAACCTGCCGAACGTAGCCGACCATCCACCAAACAGATTGCCAAATGCCGCTGAGAAAAGCCGACCAGCTGCCTAGCAGCGGTAAAAAAAATCGGAATAAAAAATTTTGCTGAAAAAATCCCGAAAAATACCTAAAAAAATGAATTAATAAAAATACTTTTTGCTGCAAATGAAAAGAATAAATGGTTGAACAAAAATTTATATAAGCAGGGATTTTTTTTTTCTTTGAAACCTATGGGATTCGCCTGTTTAAATCTGTCAAACGAAACCACCGAAAGTCTGGGCATTTCGCCAACTTTTCTCTGAATAGAGTACCATAGATACTCGAGTATAGCGTTACCCGAATATAACGCGAAGAATAGAGATTTATTATGGAAATGAGAGAATACTCAAGACTCGAATATAACACGAGGAACAAAATTATACTGTACCGGTAAACAATTAAAATCCTTCCAGGTTCTCTCAACGCTGTCAGGCTCCCCCTCAGGTCAGGGTATTCTGCTCAAGAATGATTGCTGTTGTTACTAAGTATGAAGCTGACGGCCATCCGTCTTCTTTACTAGCGATTAGATGGCTGGCGGAGGCGAGCGAGGTGATTGATTGGCTGAAACCGAGCTTGCCCTCTGGCCATGCTGGATCCCACCTCTCTCGAATCCGGAAGTTCCTGAAGTGTTTGCAAGCATCAGGGAGCCCGCATTCACTTCAGCGAGACTACCGGAACTTCCAGGAGACTTGGGATCTAGAGCAAGGCAATTTTTTTTTTTTTTTACACGCAATGCAGATGTCTCGAATATAACGCCACCCCTCCAATTTTAAGGTAAATTTTTGTCACCAAACTCTAGCGGTATACTCGAGTATCTACAGTAACCATTATGTCTCCAAGGGGAATTTCACTGCCGCCAAATTGCTCTGTATTCACTGGAAACTTGCCGATATTTGGCGAATGGCCAGCTTTTTGAATAGCCGAATAACTCTGAAATTGCACCATATGAGGAAATTCACCGTTCGGTGCAATTCGGTGGCAAGTTCTGCTCTCTTTTGAATAACCCCTTTAATGCTTTCTATATCAACTCAAAAGCACATATCCTCAATACCGTATAAATGCCCTTCGGTGTCATCGACTTTGGCCACTAAGTAAAACAGGTGTAGAACATGGCCACCACATAGACTGAATGGTATTTGAGCCAATCAGCAAATATTTTGATGTCTTTTGTCTAGAATACGGTTGGATGTGAATGGAAAACGTCTTTGGCGTGACTGAAGACTAATGGGTAGATACTGGTTCCCTATGATGACTCCCAGTCCTTGCTGGAAATCTTTTGCCGAATCAAAGTAACTGAAACTAATGTTGGCTACGGTTAGCAGCAGGAGAGCCCTGTAAGAAGACTTGAGAAGTGAGTAGAGCCAGTGTTCCTGCCTTGGAGACTACCATAGCTTTTAGCTGCTTCCTCCGGGGTTCACCCTCGCAGTACAGACTGCATGTTGTAGATGAATGCTTGTAAGTAATTAAGAGCGTTCTAAAGTTCAGGATGAATTAATCATAACTCTCAGTTGGTTATAAGAACCGCTAGCATTTTTGTGAATGACTCTAATGAGTTATGACTTGTATGCGTAGAGGGCGCAGAGCTCTCTTATCTCCCGAGGATGCAGTGGGGCTTATCAGACCTAGCGGAGGTTGTAAACTTACCTCTGATTGTTTTTGACCTTGTGCGAGTTCTTTTGTCGTCAATTTCTACATTCATCTGCAATTAGAGGTTTCCAGGAACATCATTAGATTAATCCCAGATTAATTAAGAATGTTAAACCTTCCATAAAGCAATGCACCAGCAAACATGTATATCTACTACTGCGAAATTATCTCAGAACTAATTATACCAGCATGTGCATTCGTCTCTTATTAGTTATTATATCCTGTTTGCAGATCGGGCCAAAGAGGAGAATATCATCACGACCCACTATAACCTGTAAGATCCTGTGTAAATCAGTAGTTTTGCATTCTTGAGTTATGTAGTTAGTAACTATGGACACTTTCTATGTAAGAAAATTAGAAAAACAATTAATATTTTATTTAAATTTTAGATTAATTTAAAGTGATCTATACTGTATCTCAGATTGGGTAAATAAATTCAGGCTGTTCTTCCATCATACAGCTACTGCAGGATATCTAGGATAGCAAATATACCAGCAAATATATATAGATCTAACTGTGATTCACCAGTTAAAATGCTGAATTGTGGACTTTTCAGTTTTACCTCACCCAATCAAGCCATAAACTATCCTTGACATTGAACTAATAACTCATCGTTTTAACAAGTCAACAAAGCAGCCAACCCATCAACAAAGCAGCCAACAAACCTGTAAATGTATCTCAAAAACCAGCCAAGAAAATACATTAACCAATGAACCGCTCAACTTTACTCTATGGTCAAGCCATCGATTCAATCACCAAGCAAACATTCCATCAACTCATGAATCTGCCACTCTATCAACCATTCCATCAACTCGCCGCTGTACCATCCAATCCATCGAGCCAACTTGTCACTCTATACCATCCATTCCAGTAACTCACCACTCGAACCGACCAATCCATCAATAAGCTGATATCCCACCCTACCACCCAATCTATCAACAAGCCAACTCACTACTCTACCAACCAATCCACCTAGGAACCATCTCGCCACCTGTCGAAGCTCTCCATCAAAGAGACAACAAACCACACTGCTAACAAGTCCACTGGCACGCAAAGTCCAGAGCCTGCCAATCAACACCTCAATGATCCAAATGACCAGCTGGACAACCAATCTGGCAACCAGCCAATCAACCAATCCATGCACCATCCTGCTCTCCAGTCATTCCATCAATTCCTCAACTTAACTCCCCCATCCAACCAATGTATTAACCAATCAACCCAGTATCCAGTTATTGGTTAGTGATAGTACCACTGTTTTTTCTAAGTACAGAATAGAAATACATTGTTGTCTACATGATATATCAGATTTTTTTTGTCAGATTTGAAAATAAAGAAACCGTTCAGTATTCTCTTTACAGCAGGTCCAGTTGTTAGTAAATCTGCCAAGAGAATTATTCAAATTATTGTGTAATTGGCAAACTGATCCCATGGCATGTCCAGACTCACTTAAAACATGTTGAGGACTCCTGGGGCAGTGCTCAGCTTATTCCTTATGTCATTAATATATTTGACATTTTATTTTTATATTGTGTTTGTGAATAAAACTGATATAAAAATGAGATCCCTACTGTAGAGTCTAAATCATGTTTTTGTATAGTCTCTGGTTCTTATAATGTATGCTCGCGACTCGAGCAGGGTCCTCTCTCCTACTGTACTGTGTGTTTAACTTGAATATATATTTGTTATTCTGTCTCAACCATTATACAGCGCTATGAAACTTGTTAGCACTTTATAAATACTTGTAACTGTTAAACTTGGATGTGAGATGCTTCCAGTTTGGCTTCTGGTTTGTGAATTTTTTAATTTTTTTATTCTGCAATGGAGATTAGTAATCTTTGAGCGGAGTTTATTTTCTTCAATGATCAGAACTCCCTCTGGGGGTGTCTTTCCTGCTGTGCGATTTAAATATCCCTGACAGTGAGCTCATTGTTAGCGACAATCAGAACACAAGTAGAACAGCGACACGTTCCTCCTCCGTCAACACAAATAATTAATCGCACTCCCCGTGTGATATGGAAGCAGCTTCTCTTGGGAATTGGGGAATCTCCTTATTTGGAGAGTTTATCCCTCAGACCCCATTGTAATATGTTATGCACTTGTTATACAACGTTATATTGAATGAGGTGGGATGATTCAGTAGTCACACTTTAAAGAGTCAGGTGAGAGATGCCGTGATCCGAATTGTACAAATTTTTATAAAATGTGCATGCTTCTCCTACATATTTGATGTCTCACTAGGTACTGCCTCATTGAAGGATATCTTCTATATAAATGATGGTCTTACCCTGGACTCCCTATATATGACTGGCTTACCCTGACCTCTCTATGTATGACTGGCTTATCACGACCTCCCTATATATGACTGGCTTATCATGACCTCTCTATATATGACTGGCTTACCCTGGCTTCTCTATGCATGACTGGCTTACGCTGGCCTTTCTATGTATGACTGGCTTACCCTGACCTTCCTATGTATGACTGGCTTATCATGGGCTCTTTAAGTATGTTTAGCTTACCCTGACCTCTCTTTGTATGACTGGCTTACCCTGGCCTCTCTATGTATGACTGGCTTACCCTGACCTCTCTATGTATGACTGGCTTACCCTGACCTCTCTTTGTATGACTGGCTTACCCTGACCTCTCTATGTATGACTGGCTTACCCTGACCTCTCTATGTATGACTGGCTTACCCTGGCCTCTCTATGTATGACTGGCTTACCCTGGCCTCTCTTTGTATGACTGGCTTACCCTGGCCTCTCTATGTATGACTGGCTTACCCTGACCGCTCTTTGTATGACTGGCTTACCCTGGCCTCTCTATGTAAGACTGGCTTACCCTGGCCTCTCTATGTATGACTGGCTTGCCCTGACCTCTCTATGTATGACTGGCTTATTATGGCCTCTCTATGTAGGACTGGCTTACTCTGGCCTTTCTATATATGACTGGCTTATCATGGGCTCTTTATGTATGACTGGCTTGCTCTGGCCTTTCTATATATGACTGGCTTACTCTGGCCTCTCTATGCATGACTGGCTTATCATGGGCTCTTTATATATGACTGGCTTGCAGAATACATGACACCTCTCATATCACGACTGGCTCATTGTTGCTTCACTCCTTTGTCTTTCTCCTGGAGACAAAAAGCCTTCTCCAACATTTCTTCTTTGTGGAATTGTATCAAGATATCCTTGGATTACTTTGGCCTCCTTGTCCTGTATTTGAGGTCTCTCTTTTATTTCCAATAGTCTCCCTTTCTGTGAATTGAATTCTCGTTTTGTATCATTGAATTATCTTGTTCTCTTTCTATCTTTTTATTCTAGGCCTTTATGCATAGCACTCTCATCTCAGATTCCTTATATCAGGGATTTCTTACGCTATACCCCTAAATATTGCTGACTGCAACTCCTTTGATATCCTGGCCATCTATTGCATTCAAAGAATGCTGGGAATTTTAGGCCACCGCTATGTGGAGTATGAAGCTTGACATCACTCTTAATGGGCGTGTTTCTGGCCTACCTTGGCCTCCCTGCTGTTTAGTCGGTGCCTTGTCTCACAGCTGTTGATCTTCTCCCCTCGGGTCCACCTTTGGTTTAGCAGCTCACCCCGGAACTCATTTTCTGTGGGTACCAAGGATACAGGACATTGTTAAGTGATGATAAAGATACGGACATCTGCTATATTGTTATTACTGAGGATGAGTAAAGGCTGTGGTTGCTGTGTCCCTCTACATCATGTTTGTGCTTTTTTGTAGACTAACAGAATTGAAATGACTTTACACACAGAGAAATGGCTATCGGTTTACATAAAGGTAAACCAGCGTAGTTTATTTTTGCTGCAGCGATGATAAGTGTCAGTGTTTCCCAAAGGGTCGCAGGAGAAAATTCATCAATGGCCCTTCTCTTGCCGCTGCTTGAATCTCCCTCTCGGGATCGCTGACATTTATCATCTTTGCAAACTGTGCTGCTTGTTGAATTTCCCTTAAAGTGTTTCTGCCCCGGCTTTTGTGTAAACAATAACAAGTCCTTTATTTTATTAGTGAACAAATAGAGAGCTGGATATATTAATATAGACCAGAACCATTTTTTAAATTTTTTTTTGAGAGAGGATTTTACCAGGAAGGATACATTGAGATTTCTCTCATTTTCAAGTATGTCCTGGGTGGCGAGTATGTACCGTTAGGTGTCTTGCCCAAGGACACTTACTGGAGAGGTGCTCATCGGGATCGAACCCATGTCTCTACAGGTGCTCTCCACGCAGAGCAGTGATGTTACCTCTACTCCACCCGACCAGAACCACTGATGTGCCTTTGTTTTATTTTGTGTCTTTTTCACCTACCTGGCACATGAAGGGTTACACATTCTACTGTAGGGGTTATTCAGAGAGCACCGCAACTTTACCAAAATTTCAGTGCTCTCTCATTCAGCGCACTTTGGTGATTTCAGATCGCCGACCCTACAGTGAATTCAGCATTCACTGCATGGTCCTTGAAGTGAGCCGAATGGGATACGCCAAATGCAGCCAACAATCTGCTGAACAGACTGCCGAATGCAGCTGACGATCCGCCGAACAGACCACTGAATGCAGCCGACAATCTGCCAAACAGACTACCAAATGTATCCGATGATCCAAACAGACTGCCGAATGCAGCCGACGATCTGCCAAACAGACCACCGAATGCAGCTGACGATCCGCCAAACAGACTGCCGAATGCAGCCAATGATCCACGAACAGACCGCCGAATGCAGCCAACGAGCCGCTGATCAGCCGCCGAACTGCGGGTAAAAAAAAAGGCAATTTTTTAAAAGGCGATTAAACCAATAAAAATGCATAACATTTTTTTCTATACTTTTCATGATTCTAAATGTGGATGACTATTAGTAAAGGTTTCGGACCCCTGTAAAATCTTATCGCTTTAGACTCCTAAGGACGGCCAATCAACCAGAGAGCGTGTTGATCCTGCAGATTGATCCATTAGTTTTCTGTAAGGGGTTAACGGTAAGCTTGTGGTAAAGTACAGAACGTCCCTCTTATATCTGTGAAATGCTGTGTACATCGAAGGGATGTGTACTCACGCACACAAATCCTTAGCAGTCGTTTTACGAGGCCTGATGGACTGTTCGGCCTTTGGAGGTCGGTCCTCTCGACGTGCGCTGCCCCCCTCCCTCACTTCATTTCTATCTTTCCCTGTAATGAATCTTGCCTGCAGTAAAAATGGCATTTATATGCTGCCGAGCGGTGAATCTGCTCCCTCCTCCCTTCCCTTACTAAGAGGACTCCACAATCATTGGATATTTTCATGTGATAAGAGATTATTGCAAGGAATATTTAGAAAATCTGATCCCAACACTCGCTGGCGACAGAAATGCGAAGCACTGGAAACCAGCATTATGGCTGATTTACAGTTGTGTTCAAAATTATTCAACCCCCACTGAAATTGAGTGTTTTGGCCAGTTTGACATTGATTTTGATCATTCAGTCATCTTGCTTACAATTAAATAAAAGAGGCACGTGTAGGTCAGACAAATATAACATAACATTTATAATGAAATAACCACAAATGTCTTTTCTGTGCTCACATCATTATCAGTTTTATTCAACCCCCAAGTGACATTCAATCTTGGTACTTAGTACAACATCCTTTTACAGTTATAACAGCTTTTAAACGTGAAACATAGCTTGACACAAGTGTCTTGCAGCGATCTGCGGGTATCTTCGCCCATTCGTCATGGGCAAAAGCCTCCAGTTCAGTCACATTCTTAGGCTTGCGCACTGCAACTGCTTTCTTTAAGTCCCACCAGAGGTTCTCAATCGGATTTAAGTCAGGTGACTGCGATGGCCACTCCAAAATGTTACAGCCTTTAATCTGCAACCATGCTCTAGTGGACTTGGAGGTATGCTTGGGATCATTGTCCTGTTGAAAGGTCCAACGTCTCCCAAGCCTCAGGTTTGTGACGGACTGCATCACATTGTCATCCAATATCTCCTGGTACTGAAGAGAATTCATGGTACCTTGCACACGCTGAAGCTTCCCTGTACCTGCAGAAGCAAAACAGCCCCAAAGCATGATTGACCCCCCTGCCATGCTTCACAGTAGGCAAGGTGTTCTTTTCTTCATAGGCCTTGTTCTTCCTCCTCCAAACATAGCGTTGATCCATGGGCCCAAACAGTTCTAATTTTGTTTCATCAGTCCACAGAACACTATCCCAAAACTTCTGTGGTTTGTCCACATGACTTTTGGCATACTGCAGTCGACTCTTCTTATTCTTTGGAGACAGCAAGGGGGTGCGCCTGGGAGTTCTGGCATGGAGGCCTTCATTACGCAGTGTGCGCCGTATTGTCTGAGCTGAAACTTCAGTACCCGCATCTGACAAATCTTTTCTCAGTTCCTCAGCAGTCACACGGGGACTTTTCTCCACTCTACGCCTCAGGTAGAGCACAGCAGTCGAAGTCAGCATCTTCTTTCTGCCACGACCAGGTAGCGTTTCAACAGTGCCCTTTGCCTTGAATTTGCGAATGATGCTTCCTATGGTCTCTCTTGGTATGTTTAACATCTTTGCAATCTTCTTATAGCCATTGCCCTTCCTCTGAAGAGTAATCACCTCTTCTCTTGTCTTCCTGGACCATTCTCTTGACTTCACCATGTTTGTAACCACACCAGTAAATGTCTAGAAGGAGCTGAGTATCACAGTCATTTTAAAGCTGCCTAATTGGTGCTTATTATGCTTTATTGCTGCTCCGTGACATCCACAGGTGTTTTCAATACCTGATTGAAAACACTTGAATGAACCTCTGTTCTTCAGAGTGGTAGTCTTTAAGGGGTTGAATAATTGCGTCAATGAAGAATTCACAAAAGAAACATTTACTACTGTATTACAAAACCAATTGATGTCATTTTAGTTGCATATGGTTCTTTAAAAAGTCCTTGTAGGATTTCATTCTGAATACAATTACAAATGTACACTAAATTCCCTAAAACCCTTTACAGCATTGGGGGTTGAATAATTTTGAACACAACTGTATAGACATGGATTACTGACTTCTTAGAGAGTGCGCAGCTCACTCATCCCATCAGAGGGTTAAAACTACAGAACCCCCCCCCCCGCCCAGCCCATCTCATCTCACTCATAAAAATGGCCACCTTCTAACTCTCCAACCAACGTCTTCCAGGTGTTAGTTTGAGATATACAAAGGGGCGATCATTACTGGAGAGATTGACCGTGGACTCTCTCCTGCCGGTTTCTGTGGCTTTTAGCCCTGTCGGGGGATTGGCGTATGCCCACACCTCCAGGTCTGATGTAGTAAAGAGAGTTGGTGCCAACACTGGCAAACCCTGATGCCAATGTTTAGTTCTAATTAAATGAAATGATGTGAAATGGAATGTTTTATTGCCACCCCCTTTACTGATATTTTGTTTTTGAAACAAATAAAATTCATATTTCAGACAAATGTCAGAAACGTGAAGTCTGAAATCCAGATAATGCTGACAATACCCAGATAAACGTGACATTACCCAAAGGCTTTGGGCAAAGCCTGACATGAAAAATTGTTTGGGCTTTAACCAGATAAAGTTATGTTACCCAATAAGACTAACAGGGTTATTCAAAGAGCTCCAAATTGCTGGAGAAAGGTAACCGAACGCTGAAATTCAGCGTACGGTTACCTTTCCAGGCCATTCGGCTATTCAGAGAGCAGGCAATTCACCAAATCCTGGCGAATTGCCTGCACATATGGTGTCTGTTCGGTGCATGTTCGAAGGCAGTGAATCCCCATAGAGAAGCAATGTTTCGGCTATTCAGAGAACAAAGCCCAGCAGTGAAAAGTTGACGAATTGCCCTGCCATTCAGTGGTTTAATTCGGCAGGTTTTTCAGGCCCATATTCAGGTTTATTCAGGCCCATAGGCTTCAATGTTAAAAATATTCCTGTTTTAATTCAATATCTAATAAACTGTTCATTATAATATTCTGCAGTAAAAATTCTCTTTATTTATAGATTTTTTAGGATCTTTTAAGCATTTTTCGTTTTTTTTTTCAAAAAACTTTTTTCCGATTTTGTTTTTTAACTTTTCTTATTTTTTCTGTAACAGCCCTTTTTATTATCATTCATTGGATCTTATATGCAAATTTCAGACATTTTCGCTCAGTAGTTTCTTTGCAAACAGCGTTTCACTTTTCAAACATTCAAGCGAACAGTTTTTTTCCCTCACTCCATTTGTCTACGGTGTCGGTTTTTTCCGGCGGCTGCTCGGCGCTGTGATCAGCTGCTATTCGGGTTTCTCCGGCGTGTTCCTCGGGGTTAATCCAGATGTTTTTGCGGGTTTTCGGTGTGCTTTCGCTGGGTTTTGCGGTGAGTTTCCGGCGGGTTTGCAGTGACTTTCACCTGCACTACGACGGCCCTGTGGTGCTTGCTGAATGCACCGCAGGGTCGCCGAAATGGGACCGCCAAATCGAACCGAATTGAGGAGAACGAAAAAAGTCACCAAACGTGCGGTGACTTTTCGATTCTCTTTGAATAACCCTGTGAGTAATGTGTTTTCAGAGACTTTACAGTGACATAAATGGACCATAACCATAACCTTAATCCTAACCTTAAAAATCAACTTTACTCAAGGGGGCTTGGTTAAGTGTGCATAATACTCAAAGCCAGAAAAATGCCCTTTTTTGCAACTGTACCCAGCGGTTTTGGGTAATACAGGCTCTGAATTTACCTGTAAGCATCAAATAACAGCGAGTCACAGCCTAGCTCCTGCTGATGAGGGCATAATAGCCCAAAACAGCTGTCCAGGAGTGGGGGTGTGACTCGGTGCATAACCTGACCTTTGCTAAAAAGCCATTTAGTATGCATTGCACTGGCAAGGAGGGTCCTGCGTTAAAAAACAGACCCTGGATGCAAAAAAACTGAGAAATTGGAGACCTCATTTGCATGTCCTACCCAGAGTTCCTTGCTGCATATGGGGAATGTAGCACATGAGCTCTGTGGGCAAAGCAGTTCTCTGAATTTCTGTGATGTGTAGAAGTCTTCTATAATTTTAAACTTTAATATATATATATACAAGAATGAACCAGTCGCAGCGCGTCGCAAAGTCAAGTCTTGTGCATGAGCAGCCAGCGGGCGTGTGAATCTGTAAAGACATGACGTTGCTGCGCGGGATGAAATGACTGCTCTGTTTACACACAGCGGCATCTTATCCACACGTTCCCCGGCAGCAGCTGAAGATTGTCGACTCACTAACATGTACTGTATTAATAAAATCAAGAAATGTGGAAACCTGATGAGGTATTGTTTATATTTCAGGCCAAACTTGTAAAACTGGAAAAAAATCAGCAATTTCTCCAACTCTACCACAACCTAAAATTTGCAGTTCTTTGCCCGTTCACAACTTAATGCACAACCTGTTAATTTACAACGTATTCTGGAGGTTTCAATATGATCTCCAGTTCCCGACCCCGTCACATTATGGGCAGACAACCTGCTCTGCTGCCTCTCGTTACCAAACAGAATCTTGTGATATTCGGCTATTTCTGGTGAATAAATGAATTGTTGCGGACGGCGTGTGAAGATAGTGGCCGCACTGCAGCTGCTGTGGTAGAGAACGAGATGTGTCCCCCCTCCTGTAAGCCAAGACGAGAGCCTCGCTTACATAACAGCTGATATGCGGATTTCTTTTCGTGTGACCGACTTCCCTTTTATTGCCTGGAGCTGCGTGAGCAGGCCAGCTGCAACTAACCTCCATCTTCATATCCAAACTTATCAGCCTTCCCAACACCATGTCCTCTGCTGATGCAGAACATCTTGAGGATTCCTTCCTTTTATGAATACCTGCGGTCCCAAAGTACGGGCCCTATTACAATCTTCGCGCAAACGTCAGCGCGTGCGCAAAAATGCATTAACGCGAGGGGCAAAACCCTTTGCGCAGAACGTCGTATTACAATGTCAGCGCAACAAATGCGCATATACGTCTACCGCGGGTGAACCTGCGCGAGCTTCCTGTACTTCACGTGTTCCATACTTAACATTGTGAGCGCAATTGCGTTTGTGTGCTGGTATGCGGATGGTATTACAATCTATGCGTAGTTTGTAACGCACAGCCTTTGCGCGCATAATTTTAGCGACTCCTAAAAGCTGGTGTTAATGGCAAATTCTATCAACCTGGCCGAAACCAAATACACCAGCCCAAAAAAATACGCAGCAAAGTATAGTTACACATTCTACACATACCAAACCAATAAAATTGAGAAGTTGTGCGTGTTTTTATTATTGCTGCAGCATATATGCGCAGATTGACTTTGACAGGCGCAAAAACTTTACGTGAGACAATTGTGGTTCTTAATTCTGATTGGCTGAATCGCGTGAAAAAAACAGTCCGCACACTGATTTCTGCGCGTGCCCGTCCGTTTTACGCCAGTTATTTTTTGACGGATGAAAAACCGCGCGAGGATTGTAATACCAGCGTTGTTTTCCGCGCGTTAACGATTAACGCTTTGCGCAAAAATTCACGCGTTGTGCATGCGTTTTTGCGTGAAGAATTTAATAGGGCCCTATGTCTTTGTACTCTGTAATCCTCCCACTCTTTACATGGAGTATAAAAGGTGTTCTTTGTGTTCTCCTATAAACTGCACATATAGGAAGTTCTCAAATCCAATCATTGTGACAGTGGTCCCCAGGTACCCCTAACAGGCCAGATTTTACTGATCACCTTGGGGGAAATGCAGACTGAATCCTCCAATCACTGAGCAGCAAATCATATCACCTGTGCTGTGCTTCAGATATCTGACACCTGGCCTAGGGACCTGAGGATCAGGGTTGGGACGCACTAAACATTGCTTGTCCTTCACAATCCTGCCAGGTTATTTCCGTCCCTTAACTCTTCATCGGCTCCTTGTGATAGGATGCCATACACCTGGATCTTACTCATGCCAATATACAAGGACCAACTTATTACTTGTTTGTTATCATACCTCTCTCCTGTCCTGGACCTGTTACAGAATGGGTTTGTGGTCCCTATATGCTCCCTCCCCCTCTGTTGCACAGTTACTATGGACACCAGTGTAGTATTCTTCATAATGTGCAAATGAGCACATCATAGAAGGGTCTCTTCACTGTGGTAATGCATCGCATGGCATTTGTAGGAATTAGGGGCTTTTAGAATCAATTTGCGTTTAGCTGAAAGGCTTGGACTGTTATAAGAGGGGCTGTCGAGGGATGTATAGGGAAATGATGAATGGATGGAGAGTTGAGATATGGAAATGGAATAAATATATGGTTGGATGTCATGAGAGATGGATTGACGGGTAGATGGATTGAAGTATGAATGGGTAAAGGAAAGGGAATGAGAGATATATATTGCTGTGTAGATTATTTGTGTTTTCTTTTTTTCTTTCCTGAATATGCCTGCAGTCCGAAACGTTGGGTTCAATACACAAAATCCTGCAATATAAAGGAAGTTGTCTCCCCATATCTGATCTGCACGGGACCAAGTGTTTTGGATTTGGGATTTTGGAATCTTTGCATATAATAATGCGATATCTTGAGGATGGGACCAAAGTCTAAACACAAAATCCATTTGTTTCATATACACCTTACACACACAGGGCTCCATTAACTTCTTCGTGCAAACGTTAACGCGTGCACAAAAACGCATTAACGCGAGGGGAAAACCCCTTTGCGCAGAACGTCGCATTACAATATCCGCAGAAAATTTGCACGTTAACGTCTACCGCGGGTGAACCTGCGTGAACCCTTTGCAAGCGTAATGTACGTTGCGCGTCCTATACTTAACATTGTGAGCGCAAATGCGTTTGTGCGCTGGTACGCGGATGGTATTGCAATCTATGCGCAAATTTTAACAGACAACGTTTGCGCGCATAATTTTAACGTCTTTTAAAAGCTGGTGTTAAAGGCAAATCTGAACGTCCTGGCCGAAACCAAATACACCAGCCCGAAAAAAAAAAAAAGCACAGTATAGTTACACATTCTACACATACCCAAACAATAAAATTGAGAGGTTGTGCGTGTTTTTATTATTGCTGCAGCATATACTCTGATTTTGACAGGCGCAAAAACTTAACGGGAGACAATTGAGGTTCTTAATTCAGATTGGCTGAATCGCGTGAAAAAACAGTCCGCACGCCGACTTCTACGCGTGCGTTTTTGCGCGTCTTTTTTACGTGCATTATTGTTTGACGGATGAAAAAATGCGCTCGGTTTGTAATAAATGCGCTCGGTTAAAAGCGAATTAACGTTTAACGCTGCACGCAAAAAAAATAGCGCTGCACGTGCGATTCTGCGTGAAGAAGTTCATAGAGCCCCCAGCCTTCAAGGGCATTTTATACAATATTTTTAATAATTTTGACCCTGTCACATGAGGGGGGGGGGGGTGTTCCACTCTTGTGTTCTCATGTTTTCTGATAAGAGATACTTGACCTGTATTTTAAACATACAACGCGATGGAAACAGAAGAGGTGATTGCTTTTTTGTGTATTTATCCCATCAGCTTCAACCTCGAGCGATGCATCGTCACATCCTTTATCCAGGAGCTGAATAAACCTCCAGAGGCCTAAATATTAATCATCAAAGTGCCCAAATAGATTCTCCAAGTCACCTTCTGCGAGCAAACATCCATCCTCCTAATGGAAAGGATTTGCCACACTTTGCCTTATTCTTTACTGTTTCGTGTGCAGAAAATATAATGTTTTGGGGGTTGGAGGAGAAGCGTCCAATGGCAGGCCTGGGGGTTGGGGCGACTTTATATTCTAGCGCAATGTAACGATAAATATTACTCTGTATCCCCCCTCCAAGCCTCTTGTAATGTACGCGGCTTGCAGAGATATTCGAAAAAAAATGCATTGTTAGCATGCAGAATGATGGAGCGGGGGTCGGCAGCCTCTGTATAATGCCGCTCGCAGGTACATAGCCATTTATTCTCTTTTATTGTGAATATTCTGCGAGCTGCTAAAAGCTGCCTGAGTCCAGCCATTTTAAAGTGGAATAAAACACAATATTTGCTTGTTTTGTTTTTCTACAAAAACGAGTTTGTGTGTGTATATGTATTATTGGACAGGAAGCTGTGAAGTATGCATATATATATATATATAAAATTTGATTACTCCAGTTTCTGAACAGATGTATTCTTACTTCTTACACTAACCTGTAACGGCGTAAACGTATAGTTTCCAGTATTGCTATTACATGTGCATTAAAAACAGTAAAGGTATTCGAGTTTGTTGTAAATTATATTAACATTAAAATAACCAATCTGTGAATCTGTAAAATGACACCTTCAGCATTACAATTCCTTATAAAGCGGCAACAATTCCACAGCGCTGTACAATGGGTAGAACAAAACAAACATATTTAAAGAGCACGTCTAACAAACGGAAAATAGTGGGGGAAAAGAGGAGCCTGCTCACATGAGTTTACAATCCAAAACGGAAAAGAGGAGCACGCTCACAAGAGTTTATAATCTAACACGGAAAAGAGGAGCATGCTCACATGAGTTTATAATCTAACACGGAAAAGAGGAGCCCGCTCACATGAGTTTATAATCTAACACGGAAAAAATGAGCCCGCTCACATGAGGAGCACGCTCACATGAGTTTATAATCTAACACGGAAAAGAGGAGCCCGCTCACATGAGTTTATAATCTAACACGGAAAAGAGGAGCCCGCTCGCATGAGTTTATAATCTAACACGGAAAAGAGGAGCACGCTCACATGAGTTTATAATCTAACACGGAAAAAAGGAGCACGCTCACATGAGTTTACAATCTAACACGAAAAAGAGGAGCCCGCTCACATGAGTTTATAATCTAACATGGAAAAGAGGAGCACGCTCACATGAGTTTATAATCTAACACGGAAAAAAGGAGCACGCTCACATGAGTTTACAATCTAACACGAAAAAGAGGAGCCCGCTCACATGAGTTTATAATCTAAAACGGAAAAGAGGAGCCCGCTCACATGAGTTTATAATCTAACACGGAAAAGAGGAGCACGCTCACATGAGTTTACAATCTAACACGGAAAAGAGGAGCCCGCTCACATGAGTTTATAATCTAACACGGAAAAGAGGAGCCCGCTCACATGAGTTTATAATCTAACACGGAAAAGAGGAGCTCGCTCACATGAGTTTATAATCTAAAACGGGAAGGAGGAGCTCGCTCACATGAGTTTATAATCTAAAACGGAAAAGAGGAGCCCGCTCACATGAGTTTATAATCTAACACGGAAAAGAGGAGCCCGTTCAAATGAGTTTACAATCTAACACGGAAAAGAGGCGCCCGCTCACAAGAGTTTACAATCTAACACGGAAAAGAGGAGCCCGCTCACAAGAGTTTATAATCTAACATGGATAAGAGGAGTCCGCTCACATGAGTTTATAATCTAACACGGAAAAGAGGAGCACGCTCACATGAGTTTATAATCTAACATGGAAAAGAGGAGCCCGCTCACATGAGTTTATAATCTAACACGGAAAAGAGGAGCCCGCTCACGTGAGTTTACAATGTAAAACAGGAAAGAGAAGCCGGCTCACATGAGTTTATAATCTAACACGGAAAAGAGGAGCACGCTCACATGAGTTTACAATCTAACACGGAAAAGAGGAGCCCGCTCACATGAGTTTATAATCTAACTCGGAAAAGAGGAGCTCGCTCACATGAGTTTATAATCTAACACGGAAAAGAGGAGCCCGCTCACATGAGTTTATAATCTAACACGGAAAAGAGGAGCTCGCTCACATGAGTTTATAATCTAAAACGGGAAAGAGGAGCACGCTCACATGAGTTTATAATCTAACACGGAAAAGAGGAGCTCGCTCACATGAGTTTATAATCTAAAACGGGAAAGAGGAGCTCGCTCACATGAGTTTATAATCTAAAACGGAAAAGAGGAGCCCGCTCACAAGAGTTTATAATCTAACATGGATAAGAGGAGTCCGCTCACATGAGTTTATAATCTAACACAGAAAAGAGGAGCACGCTCACATGAGTTTATAATCTAACATGGAAAAGAGGAGCCCGCTCACATGAGTTTATAATATAACACGGAAAAGAGGAGCCCGCTCACGTGAGTTTACAATGTAAAACAGGAAAGAGAAGCCGGCTCACATGAGTTTATAATCTAACACGGAAAAGAGGAGCACGCTCACATGAGTTTACAATCTAACACGGAAAAGAGGAGCCCGCTCACATGAGTTTATAATCTAACTCGGAAAAGAGGAGCTCGCTCACATGAGTTTATAATCTAACACGGAAAAGAGGAGCCCGCTCACATGAGTTTATAATCTAACACGGAAAAGAGGAGCTCGCTCACATGAGTTTATAATCTAACTCGGAAAAGAGGAGCCCACTCACATGAGTTTATAATCTAACACGGAAAAGAGGAGCCCACTCACATGAGTTTAAAATCTAACACGGAAAAGAGGAGCTTGCTCACATGAGTTTATAATCTAACACGGAAAAGAGGAGCACGCTCACATGAGTTTACAATCTAACACGGAAAAGAGGAGCCCGCTCACGTGAGTTTACAATGTAAAACAGGAAAGAGAAGGCGGCTCACATGAGTTTATAATCTAACACGGAAAAGAGGAGCCCGCTCACATGAGTTTATAATCTAACACGGAAAAGAGGAGCCCGCTCACATGAGTTTATAATCTAACACGGAAAAGAGGAGCTCACTCACATGAGTTTATAATCTAACACGGAAAAGAGGAGCCCGCTCACATGAGTTTATAATCTAACACGGAAAAGAGGAGCTCGCTCACATGAGTTTATAATCTAAAACGGAAAAGAGGAGCACGCTCACATGAGTTTATAATCTAACACGGAAAAGAGGAGCTCGCTCACATGAGTTTATAATCTAAAATGGGAAAGAGGAGCTCGCTCACATGAGTTTACATTCTAACACGGAAAAGAGGAGCCCGCTCACATGAGTTTACAATGTAAGACGGAAAAGGAGCCCGCTCACATGAGTTTACAATGTAACACAGAAAAGAGGAGCCCACTCCCATGAGTTTAAAATCTAAGATGGAAAAGAGGAACCCGCTCACATGAGATTACAATCTAAAATGGAAAAGAGGAGCCCGTTCACATGAGTTTATAATCTAAGACAGAAAAGAGAAGCCCGCTCACATGAGTTTACAATATTAGACAGAAAAGAGGAATCGCTCCCCTGAGCTTACAATTTTAGACGGAAAAGAGGAGCCCGCTCACATGAATTTACAATCTATCGGAGGAAACGAGGAGCCCCCTCACATTTTTTTAAATCTAAAATGGAAAAGAGGAGCCCGCTCACATGAGTTTACAATGTAATACGGAAAAGAGGAGCCCGCTCACATGAGATTACAATCTAAGACAGAAAAGAGGAGCCCGCTCACATGAGTTTACAATGTAAAACGGAAAAGAGGAGCCCGCTCACATGAGTTTACAATTTAAGACAAAAAAAGAGGAGCCCGCTCACATGATTTTATAAACTAACATGGAAAAGAGGAGCCCGCTCACATGAGTTTATAATCTAAGACGGAAAAGAGGAGCCCACTCACATGAGTTTACAATCTAAGATAGAAAAAGAAGAGCTCGCTCACATGAGTTTACAATCTAACACGGAAAAGAGGAGCCCGCTCACATGAGTTTACAATCTAACATGGAAAAGAGGAGCTCGCTCACAAAAGTTTATAATCTAACACGGAAAAGAGGAGCCCGCTCACATGAGTTTACAATTTAAGACAAAAAAGAGGAGCCCGCTCACATGATTTTATAAACTAACATGGAAAAGAGGAGCCCGCTCACATGAGTTTATAATCTAAGACGGAAAAGAGGAGCCCACTCACATGAGTTTACAATCTAAGATAGAAAAAGAAGAGCTCGCTCACATGAGTTTACAATCTAACACGGAAAAGAGGAGCCCGCTCACATGAGTTTACAATCTAACATGGAAAAGAGGAGCTCGCTCACAAGAGTTTATAATCTAACACGGAAAAGAGGAGCCCGCTCACATGAGTTTACAATCTAACACGGAAAAGAGGAGCCCGCTCACATGAGTTTATAATCTAACACGGAAAAGAGGAGCTCGCTCACATGAGTTTATAATCTAACACGGAAAAGAGGGGCACGCTCACATGAGTTTACAATCTAACACAGAAAAGAGGAGCACGCTCATATGAGTTTATAATCTAACACGGAAAAGAGGAGCCCGCTTACATGAGTTTATAATCTAAATTAGAAAAAGTGGAGCACGCTCACATGAGTTTATAATCGAACACGGAAAAGAGGAGCACGCTCACATGAGTTTACAATCTAACACGGAAAAGAGGAGCCCGCTCACATTAGTTTATAATCTAACACGGAAAAGAGGAGTACGCTCACATGAGTTTATAATATAACACGGAAAAGAGGAGCACGCTCACATGAGTTTACAATCTAAGACGGAAAAGAGGAGCCCGCTCACATGAGTTTACAATGTAAGACGGAAAAGAGGAGCTCGCTCACATGAGTTTATAATCTAAAACGGAAAAGGAGCCCGCTCACATGAGTTTATAATCTAAAACGGAAAAGAAGAGCCCGCTCATATGAGTTTATAATCTAAAACGGATAAGAGGAGCCCGCTCACATGAGTATACAATCTAAGATGGAAAAGAGGAGCCCGCTCACATGGGTTTACAATCTAAAATGGAAAAGAGGACCCTGCTCACATGAGTTTACAATGTAACACAGAAAAGAGGAGCCCACTCCCATGAGTTTACAATCTAAGATGGAAAAGAGGAACCCGCTCACATGAGATTACAATCTAAAACGGAAAAGAGGAGCCCGCTCACATGAGTTTATAATCTAAGACAGAAAAGAGGAGCCCGCTCACATGAGTTTACAATATTAGACAGGAAAGAGGAATCGCTCCCCTGAGCTTTCAATTTTAGACGGAAAAGAGGAGCCCGCTCACATGAATTTACAATCTATCACAGGAAATGAGGAGCCCCCTCACATGAGTTTACAATGTAAGACGGAAAAGAGGAGCCCGCTCACATGAGTTTACAATCTAAGACAAAAAAGACGAGCCCGCTCACATGATTTTATAAGCTAACATGGAAAAGAGGAGCCCGCTCACATGAGTTTATAATCTAAAATGGAAAAGAGGAGCCCACTCACATGAGTTTACAATCTAAGATAGAAAAAGAAGAGCTCACTCACATGAGTTTACAATCTAACACGGAAAAGAGGAGCACGCTCACATGAGTTTACAATCTAAGATGGAAAAGAGGAGCCTGCTCACATGAGCTTACAATGTAAGACAAGAAAGAGAAGCCCGCTCACATGAGTTTACAATCTAACACGGAAAAGAGGAGCTCGCTCACATGAATTTACAATCTAAGACGGAAAAGAGGAGCCCGCTCACATGAGTTTACAATCTAATACGGAAAAGAGGAGCCCGCTCACATGAGTTTACAATGTAAGACGGAAAAGAGGAGCTCGCTCACATGAGTTTACAATCTAACACAGAAAAGAGGAGCCCGCTCACATGATTTTATAAGCTAACATGGAAAAGAGGAGCCCGCTCACATGAGTTTATAATCTAACACGGAAAAGAGGGGCACGCTCACATAAATTTACAATCTAACACAGAAAAGAGGAGCACGCTCATATGAGTTTATAATCTAACACGGAAAAGAGGAGCCCGCTTACATGAGTTTATAATCTAAATTAGAAAAAGAGGAGCACGCTCACATGAGTTTATAATCGAACACGGAAAAGAGGAGCCCGCTCACATGATTTTATAAGCTAACATGGAAAAGAGGAGCCCGCTCACATGAGTTTATAATCTAAGATGGAAAAGAGGAGCCCGCTCACATGAGTTTACAATGTAAGACAAGAAAGAGAAGCCCGCTCACATGAGTTTACAATCTAACACGGAAAAGAGGAGCTCGCTCACATGAGTTTACAATCTAACACGGAAAAGAGGAGCCCGCTCACATGAGTTTACAATGTAAAACGGAAAAGAGGAGCTCGCTCACATGAGTTTATAATCTAACACGGAAAAGAGGAGCCCGCTCACATGAGTTTACAATGTAAAACGGAAAAGAGGAGCCCGCTCACATGAGTTTACAATCTAAGACAAAAAAGAGGAGCCCGCTCACATGAGTTTATAATCTAAGACGGAAAAGAGGAGCCCACTCACATGAGTTTACAATCTAACATAGAAAAGAGGAGCTCGCTCACATGAGTTTACAATCTAAAATGGAAAAGAGGAGCCCGCTCACATGAGCTTACAACGTAACATGGAAAAGAGGAGCTCGCTCACATGAGTTTACAATCTAACATGGAAAAGAGGAGCACGCTCACATGAGTTTACAATCTAACATGGAAAAGAGGAGCTCGCTCACATGAGTTTATAATCTAACACGGAAAAGAGGAGCCCGCTCATATGAGTTTACAACCTAAAATAGAAAAAGTGGAGCCCGCTCACATGAGTTTACAATCTAAGACAGAAAAGAGGAGCCCGCTCACACGAGTTTACAATCTAAGATGGAAAAGAGGAGCCCGCTCACATGAGTTTACAATCTAAGATGGTAAAGAGGAGCCCACTCACATGAGCTTACAATGTAAGACGGAAAAGAGGAGCCCGCTCACATGAGCTTACAATCTAAGACAGAAAAGAGGAGCCCGCTCACATGAGTTTACAATCTAAGACGGAAAAGAGGAGCCCGCTCACATGAGCTTACAATCTAAGACAGAAAAGAGGAGCCCACTCACATGAGTTTACAATCTAAGATAGAAAAAGAGGCACCCGCTCACATGAGTTTACAATCTAAGATAGAAAAAGAGGAGCTCGCTCACATGAGTTTACAATGTAAGATGGAAAAGAGGAGCCCGCTCACATGAGCTTACAATGTAAGACAGGAAAGAGAAGCTCGCTCACATGAGTTTACAATCTAAGACAGAAAAGAGGATCCTGCTCACATGAGTTTACAATCTAAAATAGAAAAAGAGGAGCTCGCTCACATGAGTTTACAATGTAAGATGGAAAAGAGGAGCCCGCTCACATGAGCTTACAATGTAAGACAGGAAAGAGAAGCCTGCTCACATGAGTTTACAATCTAAGATGGTAAAGAGGAGCCCGCTCACATGAGCTTAGAATCTAAAACAGAAAAGAAGAGCCTGCTCATATGAGTTTACAATCTAAGACGGAAAAGAGGAGCCTGCTCACATGAGTTTACAATCTAAGATAGAAAAAGAGGAGCTCGCTCACATGAGTTTACAATGTAAGATGGAAAAGAGGAGCCCGCTCACATGAGCTTACAATGTAAGACAGGAAAGAGGAGCCCGCTCACATGAGCTTAGAATCTAAAACAGAAAAGAAGAGCCTGCTCATATGAGTTTACAATCTATGACGGAAAAGAGGAGCCTGCTCACATGAGTTTACAAACTAAGACGGAAAAGAGGAGCCCGCTCACATGAGTTTACAATCTAAAATGGAAAAGAGGAGCCCGCTCAAATGAGTTTAGAATCTATAACGGAAAAGAGGAGCCCGCTCACATTAATCTAAAACGGAAAAGCGGAGCCCGCTCACATGAGTTTACAATCTAAGGCTGGGGTCAGACCAGCGCACTTTTAACGTGTGTTCTGGCGCACATAATTACGGCCGCACTAGCAGCAAATGACGGGCAATGACGGCCAATATACGAAGTACGGTCGCACGAAAGTCCGGCCGCGCAACGCAAGTGGAAAATAAACGCATTTTTTCGAGAACGCAGAACCTCGAGTACGGACGTACAGAGTGCGCTGCGTCCGCATAGCGGTGTGTGTGTGTGTGATTTGGAGACGTCAGACCCTGCCCGTGTCCGGCCAACATAACGTCCAGACGCAAAAAGTTTCCTGGTTTGGATTCGTAAAACATCACGCACGAACATGCGCATCGTATGACCGTTTTCGCATATTCCGTGAAAAAATACATCAATGCGTTCGGACGCACTTTTTTACGTTCGCGTGTAAAAATGCTTTCGTTTGACCCTAGCCTTAGACGGAAAAGAGGAGCCCGCTCACATGAGTTTACAATCTAAAATGGAAAAGAGGAGCCCGCTCACATGAGCTTACAATCTAAGACAGAAAAGAGGAGCCCGCTCACATGATCGTATAATCTAAGATGGAAAAGAGGAGCCCGCTCACATGATTTTATATTCTAAGATTGAAAAGAGGAGCCCGCTCACATGAGTTTACAATCTAAAACAGAAAAGAGGAGCTCGCTTAAATGATCATATAATCTAAGATGGAAAAGAGGAGCCCGCTCACATGATTTTACAATCTCGTATCTGGGCAATCTGCAAGAGATGAAATTATCGTTTTCTATCAATGACCTCACACTTATATTTGCTGGAGGTTATTTTGTGGTGTTAGGGTGATACTATCAATCCTAATAAAGATACTGGACCAGTAATTTAGAGGATTATTTCCCGACTGTTGAGTTCTGCTGAATCCTACAAGTATAGTGAACCCCTCGGGTAACAGCAGATTATTGCAGATTTATTTTCTGTTTAAAGTGTATGTAACCGCACTGAAAGTCCCCATGGGGCGAGAAGCACTGTATAAAAATATAGATTATCATCGGTACTACGTGAATACATGTGATGCTTGTCAATACAATGTAAGCTCAAACGACTATCATCTATGTGATTTTTGCCTTTTGGTCTTTCTGTCTCTTTGTGTATGTATATATGTGCCTACACAGTTAATCAGTTTATACGGTTAAATGTGAGATAAAAAAATAAACACAAGGACGTATACATAAATACTGTATTATTTATAGAGATTATAAAAAGCGAGAATTAAACCCTACTCTATGCAATTTAAAATATGACAAATATATATATACTTTATAATATCTCATGTGTATTTAATTTTTTATATTGTTGAACAGACAATCTGTCTTTCCTAGATATATTATCATTGTAGATGAGTGTAAAAAAAAAAGTAAAAATGGTAATGCCTTGGTTATTTATTTCCCTTCAGTCAATCCCTTTTTTATTCCACAGAGTATTTTTTCCTTGAAATTTAAAACCTTTTTGGGTCACAGCTGGGCGTTAGAGTAGTTGGTGTAATTACTCACAATCTGTTACCCAGCTGTCCGGCACTTTTAGGGTTATTACACAATTTTCTTGAGCGAGCCCTTCTTTGTGACGACGTGAAAGCGATTTCTATTTTTTTTTTCTATTGGGTGCAAATAGAGGGCATTCACTACATATGACAAAGTTTATCCCCACTTGTCTATTCGTTAAACTAGGGTGGGGGATAATCAAAACTCTCCAAGTTAGGATAAATTTACAGAGAAAACTGTGGTTTATTCCCTTTCATAAAAGAACCTATTTATTTATTTATAAAGGGCTCTATTACAAGCCTCGCGCAAAAGTGCACGCGCAGCGCGTTAATTTGTGCGCGAAGCGTTAAACGTTAACGCGTGTAAATTAACGCTGGTATGACTATCCGCGCGCATTTTTCATCCGTCGAAAAATTGCGCGCGTAAAACAGACGCGCAAAAACGTTCGCTCATTGACGTTGCGCGCAGAAATCCGTGTGCGGACTGCTTTTTCACGTGATTCAGCCAATCAGAATTAAGAACCACAATTGTCTCCCGTTCAGTTTTTGCGCCTGCCAAAATCAATCTGAGTATGCAGTCATGGCCGAAATTGTTGGCACCCCAGAAATTTTTCCAGAAAATCAAGTATTTCTCACAGAAAAGTATTGCAGTAACACGTGTTTTGCTATACACATGTTTATTCCCTTTGTGTGTATTGGAACACAACAAAAAAAGGGAGGAAAAAAAGCAAATTGGACATAATGTCACACAAAACTCCAAAAATGGGCTGGACAAAATTCTTGGCACCCTTAACTTAATATATGGTTGCACACCCTTTGGAAAAAATAACTGAAATCAGTCGCTTCCTATAACCATCAATAAGCTTCTTACACCTCTCACCCGGAATTTTGGACCACTCTTTCTTTGCAAACTGCTCCAGGTCTCTCTTATTGGAAGGGCGCCTTTTCCCAACAGCAATTTTAAGATCTCTCCACAGGTGTTCAATGGGATTTAGATCTGGACTCATTGCTGGCCACTTCAGAACTCTCCAGCGCTTTGTTGCCATCCATTTCTGGGTGCTTTTTGACGTATGTTTGGGGTCATTGTCCTGCTGGAAGACCCAAGATCTCGGACGCAAACCCAGCTTTCTGACACTGGGCTCTACAGTGCGACCCAAAATCCTTTGGTAATCCTCAGGTTTCATGATGCCTTGCACACATTCAAGGCACCCAGTGCCAGAGGCAGCAAAACAACCCCAAAACATCATTGAACCTCCACCATATTTCACTGTAGGTACTGTGTTCTTTTCTTTGTAGGCCTCATAACGTTTTCGGTAAACAGTAGAATGATGTGCTTAACCAAAAAGCTCTATCTTGGTCTCATCTGTCCACAAGACGTTTTCCCAGAAGGATTTTGGCTTACTCAAGTACATTTTGGCAAACTGTAGTCTTTCTTTTTTATGTCTCTGTGTCAGCAGTGGGGTCCTCCTGGGTCTCCTGCCATAGCATTTCATTTCATTTAAATGTCGACAGATAGTTCGCGCTGACTCTGATGATCCCTGAGCCTGCAGGACAGCTTGAATTTCTTTGGAACTTGTTTAGGGCTGCTTATCCACCATCCGGACTATCCTGCGTTGCAACCTTTCATCAATTTTTCTCTTCCGTCCACGCCCAGAGAGATTAGCTACAGTGCCATGGGTTGCAAACTTCTTGATAATGTTGCGCACTGTGGACAAAGGCAAATCCAGATCTCTGGAGATGGACTTGTAACCTTGAGATTGTTGATATTTTCCACAATTTTGGTTCTCAAGTCCTCAGACAGTTCTCTTCTCCTCTTTCTGTTGTCCATGGTTAGTGTGGCACACACAGACACACAATGCAAAGACTAAGTGAACCTCTCTCCTTTTTATCTGCTTTCAGGTGTGATTTTTATATTGCTCACACCTGTTACTTGCCCCAGGTGAGTTTACAGGAGCATCACATGCTTGAAACAATCTTATTTATCCACAATTTTGAAAGGGTGCCAAGAATTTTGTCCAGCCCATTTTTGGAGTTTTGTGTGACATTATGTCCAATTTGCTTTTTTTCCTCCCTTTTTTTGTTTTGTTCCAATACACACAAAGGGAATAAACATGTGTATAGCAAAACATGTGTTACTGCAATACTTTCCTGTGAGAAATACTTGATTTTCTGGAAAAATTTCTGGGCTGCCAACAATTTCAGCCATGACTGTATATGCTGCAGCAATAATAAAAACACGCACAACTTCTCAATTTTATTGTTTGGGTATGCGTAGAATGTGTAACTATACTTTGCTGTATTTTTATTTTTGGGCTGGTGTATTTGGGTTCGGCCAGAATGTTCAGATTTGCAGTTACCACCAGCTTTTAGGAGTAGTTAAAATTATGCGCGCAAACGCTGTGCGTTAAAAGCTGCGCATAGATTGTAATACCATCCTACCATCCGCGTGCAAGCACACAAACGCATTTGCGGTCACAATGTTAAGTATAGGACACGCACAGTACAGTATTCTCGTTTGCGCGCTGGTATGCGGATGGAATTACAATCTAAGCACAAAATTTAACGCACAGCTTTTGCGCACATAATTTTAATGTCTTTGAAAAGCTGGTGGTAACGGCAAATCTGAACGTCCTGCCCGAACCCAAATACACCAGTCCTGGCCGAACCCAAATACATCAGTCATCACGCAGGTCCACCCGCGTTAGACGATTACGCGCGTTTGTTGCGCTGACTTTGTAATACGACGTTCTGCACAAAGGGTTTTGCCCCTCGCGTTAATGTGTTTTTGCGCGTGCGTGAAGATTGTACTAGGGCCCAAAGTATTTTACCAGGAAGGATACATTGAGATTTCTCTCATTTTCAAGTATGTCCTGGGTTCAAGAACATTGAATTTTTACAGTAGGGTTCAGAAATACAAAGTAATAAAATGCAAGATATTACAAAACAACACAAATATACAGATCAGATTAACACGGAAAATAAATATGTAGGAAATATAGTCACTAAGTTACGTGTTTACAGGTGCATTCCGTATTGAGGTATATTAATAGAGATTTCTTAAGGGACTTTAGACTGGGGGAAGATTTGTTGGTGTCTGAGGTTATTCCATAATTGCGGTGCTCTGTAGAAAAATGACACTTTATTTTTGTATTGTGGCACTGCAAGTAAGGTGCTGGTCTGACTCCTGGATTAGAAATTAGTGGAATAAAGGGGAAAAAAACTACGAAATGATAGAATAAAAAAAAACAAGCAGCAAACGTATTTGAATAACTGTGTCTTTCTAGCCTGTTCTCCCTGCACTCTGCTAGTATCGTAATTATTTTAATAGGTTTTTTCTTTATGTGGGTTGATTTTTATGCTGTGTAGAATATCAGTTTTTTCGCAGCTTCGGGTCTCTCTTACTTTCAGTGAATTGTATCGTAAAACTGAAGACACATAGACATATTATGAATGGTTCTTTAATCTCCTCAGAATATTGGGAATTGAGGTGAGCCGTGCAGGTTAAGCGTCCGGCCTCTGCACATGGGGATGGCAGACGAAGAAGAATATAAAATATCCATCTGTCAAGGCTGAAAAAATAAAGGTGACACACATTGTCGCAGGTCAGACGTAAAGGAACCTTCTCTGCCAAGCCTTAGGTTTTCGGCAGTTGAGCTGGTGTCGGTTACACCTACTATACCTGCCGCAATCACCTGCCTCGGGGGACAGGTAGGCCTCATTCGCCCTCCATCTGTCGCCAGATACACAAAGCGGGAAGTGAGACTAGTGAATGGGACAGATGGGAATCTCAGGAAACTTGTTTGGGCCTTCCCAGACTTGCAAATTCTAATAATGTTTGCTATGGAAAAAAAGGGATTACAAGAGGTCAGTCGTTAAGTAAATATGTGACCAGATTTGTAATTTTCTCTGGCACGATTACAGTTTTGTTGTTTTTATCTTTGCTCCAGGTATCCTTTACATGTCACAGTTACCATTATTGGTCGCACTCATGAAGCATTAGACATGTTTGGGATTTCCTAGATATTCTAATAATTACTGTGAGAAATCAAAGTACAAGCTTTAAGGAAATATGTGACTAGAATTAGGTTTGGATTTATTTGGGAGGCTATTCCAGGTATCTACTACCATTCCTATATCACCAATACCTTTTCTGATCAGATTGGGAAGGTATTCCTGGTATCTACTACCCCTTTTATATCACTGTTACCTTTACTGACGCCACTGGGAGGCTATTCTAGGCATCTACTACCCTTTCTATATCACTGTTACCTTTACTGACGCCACTGGGAAGCTATTCCAGGCATCTACTACCCTTTTTTATCACTGTCACCTTTACTGACGCCACTGGGAGGCTATTCCAGGCATCTACTACCCTTTCTATATCACTGTTACCTTTACTGACACCACTGGGAGGCTATTCCAGGCATCTACTATTATCCCTTCTATATCGCTGTTACCTTTACTGACGCCACTGGGAAGCTATTCCCGGCATCTACTACCCCTTCTATATCTCTTACCTTTACTGGTGCCACTGGGAAGCTATTCTAGGTATCTACTACCCTTTCTAGATCACTGTTACCTTTACTGACGACACTGGGAGGCTATTCCAGGAATCTACTACCCTTTCTATATCACTGTTACCTTTACTGACACCACTGGGAGGCTATTCCAGGCATCTACTATTATCCCTTCTATATCGCTGTTACCTTTACTGACGCCACTGGGAAGCTATTCCAGGCATCTACTACCCCTTCTATATCTCTTACCTTTACTGGTGCCACTGGGAAGCTATTCTAGGTATCTACTACCCTTTCTATATCACTGTTACCTTTACTGACGCCACTGGGAGGCTATTCTAGGTATCTACTACCCTTTCTATATCACTGTTAACCGTTACTGACGCCACTGGGAAGCTATTCCAGGCATTTACTACCGCTTCTATATCACTGTTGCCTTTACTGACGACACTGGGAGGCTATTCCAGGCATCTACTACCCCTTCTATATGTACCACCTATATCACTGTTACCTTTTCTGATCTGATTGGGAAAGTATTCCAGGTATCTGCTACCTTTACTGCTCCACTGAGAGGCTATTCCAGGTATCTACTACCCATCCTTCATCACTGTTACTGCCTCCACTGTTTTATCACTGTTGATCTTTATTGTTGAAATTGGGAGGCTGTCCCTGGTTTATGGAATATGTATTATTTTTCATATACATTATCTCATGCCCTGTACAGCAATATATGAGGAAGGCACATTGGTCCACAGGCTTTCTGGGGGCACATAGTGTGGGTTCCCTTTGTCCTGCAGTCGTTGTCGGACAGCCCACCTCTCACTGCTTGCACCCCTCTCTCTCTGTGGTTTATCCACTCTCCCCGTCATTACCTTCCTTCTGATCTGAGCGATTTTGCATTCAGTAATAACCAAGTACAAGCCGTGTACTTTAATCTCGTGAACACAGGCGCACTGCTGTGAAAATCATATATACGGAACTCCCCGCATCACGCGCCGCTCCTTTTTTCCATTTATATGCAAATGCCGACCTTTCACCCCAGCTGGCGAAAAGAAGAATTTTCCTAAAAATGCAAATAAAAAAAGAAAGAAAAAACCCTCGAAGCCGTCTCTCCATCCTCCCTGGGTGTTTTATCCCCTGTTTATACAGAACGAGGCCGTGAAACGCAAAGCGCGGACTGCAGCAGTAATTATTTTTATGAATTTATAGAGCTGATGGGGTTCTGAGAAATCGAACTGCGAGGGGGTCAGATTGTTCGATTTGGAGGTAATTGCTACAGAGCTAAGTGGATGGAGAATGTCGGAATATACTCCCACCCTGGCTCTGTGCATTGTTACAATCATGGATGAATTTCGAGATACGAGACTTAATCACGCTCATATCTTAAAGTTCATTTATGAAAGTAAGGAGAATGTCCCCTCTACCCTGCACGGCGCAAAGCCACTTTATTAAACCGTCCCTGTTTTTTCTATTTTCTGACCCTGTTGCACTTTCCCGATTTCCTATTTCCAGCTCAGTTATATCTATCCCTTTCAGGACCTTGTGTCCATTTCTAAACACCATATATCATCCACATTTAAAGTCCATAGGACTCCCTCCCTATATAAAACCACGCCAGTACATATCTCTCTCCCAGCCATCTACCTCTCCTGACGCATCTGATCTGATAGAATTCCCTTTCTATCGCTCTTCCTTGCCCGTCTCAAGTCCCTGCATTTCAAACCCTCCTTGTCTTTCTCTCCTTTTCGACCATTCATAACTTCGGTTTCTCCATCAAGACCCACGGCCAAATTATTTATACCTTTCTGAGGGCTATATTACAATCTTTGCGCAAAGTGAAAATCTTTTGCGCCAGGCGTTAAACTTTTGCGCGCGCAAATCACCGCTGGAATTACAATCCTCGTGTCTTTTTTCTTCTGCCGATCAATTGCGGACACAAACAGGACGCGCACAAATGCAGGCTCAGTGCCATCTCGCGCCAAAATCTTGGCGCGCGTAGTTTTGTGCACCCATTCAGCCAATCAAAATGAAGAAACACACCTATCAAACACAACTGAATTGCGCCTGCCAGAGGCGTCGGAGACGGGTTCTGCGTCTATGATGCAAAATGAGCACATATGCTACAGTAATAATACACACACACTTGCCATCATCCATTATATTGTTGCTGCATTACTTTTTATGTGCTGGTTTTTTTTTGGGGTTCGCCAGGTTGTTCAGATACGCCGTTACGACCAGCTTTTAGGAGTTGCTGAAATTATGCACTCAAAGTCTATGCGGTAATTACTGCGAATAGATTGTAATACCATCCTCGTACCAGAGCACATTCGCATTTGCGCTCGCAATGTTAAGTATAGGACGCGCGTAGTACAGTAAGCTCGAAAAAGGGTTTGCGCAGGTTCACCCGCGGTAGACGATTGCGCGCGGTTGTTGCGCTGACTATGTAATACGGCATTCGGCGCAAATGGTTTTACCCCTCGCGTTAATGTTTTTTTGCGCAGGCGCAAACGTTTGCATGAAGATTGTAATTTAGCCCTGACACTTTCCAAAACTATCCCTCTTCTGGCTCATCAGCAACTTTATATCCCTATTTCTATTCCAAACCCTTTCACAGCCTCCTCCTACAAACTTTTTCTTACCTTGTTCTCAATACCTTTAAGGCACTATCACGTTGCCCTGAGCTAAAACCGGGACGCAAATGGGAAAAATTAGCGTTCGCTAATTTCCCCTTTGCGTCCCGGTATACACAGCATATCGCGTGGCAGGCGCCGAGTGCAGCAGCCTGCCCCATAGCGATCGTTAAGCTCGCGGATACTGGGGGCAGCACTATAGCGCCCTCCCCACCATCTCCTCCATAGGACTCCATGGAGGGTCGTGCTGCAGGGGTCACATGACCGTCAGGATCTCGCCTCTCGCGCAATCCTGCTGGTCGGTGCAGTGATACGGAAGGAGACAGGGGACATTCTTCCCCCAGTCTCCCTCTTCTCCCGGTGGCCAGAAGCAGCGGATCGGGCCACCGTTCTCACCCTGGGAAGAGAGGTGATTATCTGATTTTTTTGGGGGGGGAGGGGTTTGAGCTGCAGGTAACAGATTCTACAGCAGCGGAATCCATTACCTACACCTCTGAGCTGGTAGTAACTTTTTTTAGGTAGCGCCAGCTCTTAGTAACTAGTGTTAGGGCCAAGTGATCCTAACGTTAGGTAATCTGTGCTTTCACTTTGTGCTCTCCATGTTAGGTATAGGGAGCGCAAAGTACAGTAAACTCGCGCTACGAATCGCAAATTAACTGTTTTTTTAACCCGTTAGCGATTCGAAGGCGATGTAGGTGCAGCACTATGACTTCCTTTAAGCTAGCGCTAACGCTGACGCTAGTGTTAAAGCCCTTATCCTATTTCAGAGGTTTCTCAACCTCCCTGCCCATTTCTCACAATCCTGCCAGGCATTGCCAACAAGTACACAGAATGCAGTTTTTGGTCAATGTGACACTGTCAGGTAATTGTTGATGTGGTATCTTTCATTACATCAAGAGAGAATATGTTCTTAACCTTAATGTGTTATCTTCTCCTAAGCCACTTATACCATTAAAACAATGGACAGTTATTGGATGGTGAGATTGGCAGAAGAGGGACTCTGCTTTGAGGCTGAACCCAATGGACGCATGTCTTTCTTCAGCCTATGTAACTATGTAACTATGAGTCCTGGGTCACATGGCTGATATGTACTAGTGGTCATATGGATCTGATTCGTAGGATACATTTTGGAATACGTATCTGCGTAATAACATAGTTACATAGGCTGAAAAAAGACATGCGTCCATCAGGTTCAGCCTTTCACACATCACCTACTGCTGTTGATCCAAAAGAAGGTAAAAAAACCCAGTCTGAAGCGCTCGCCAATATGCAACACACTGGGGAAAAATCCTTCTTGATGGCGTCAGATTTCTCCTTGGATCAAGAAGCTTTTACCCACATATTAAATATTATAACCCTTAATATTCTGTTTTTGCAGGAAGTCATCCAGACGTTTTTTAAAAGTCTGTACAGACTCTGACCCAACCACCTCAACAGGCAGAGAATTCCACAGCTTTATTGTTCTCACTGTAAAAAACCCTTCCTATGCTTTAGGCTGAATTTCCTTTCGTCCAGTGTCAATGGGTGTCCTCGAAATAACAATATTTATGTGGTTCCTGTCAGACGTATTTGTGTTTAGTCTCTAATCAGAGAGTGATGGTGACTTGAAAAATGTAAAAGCAAGATATTTGCGGTGGAAAATAAGAATGTTGTTGATGCTGACATATTATTTTGCATTTTTATTTTCTTGAAACGCTGAATACTTAAGGCTAATGTCAGATGAACGCACTCTGTGTGCGTGCATAACCGACAGACGTACTGACGGAAGATACTGTAGACACCACACGATCTGTTTTTCTTGACGGACGTATAAAAAAAAAGGGAACTATGGGAAATAAAATTAATATGAAAAAATTATAAAAAATATGAAAAAGGATATGAAAAGCCATTTTGTGCGTCAAGGTGCTGGACGTCGCAAATGTGCTGCTTCTGACATCTCCTCTTTACTCACACAGAATGCTACGCGGATGTGGCGCACTCTGCACGTCCGTGGTAGCGGTTTTACGTTCTTGCCTAACTTGCGTCCTTTTGCCACGTGTGTTGTGAGTGCGCAGTTCGGTGCGGAAGCACCTAGGGCTAAATTACAATGTTCACGCAAACGTTTGCGCCGGCACAAATAATCATTAACGCGAGGAGTAAAACCATTTGCGCCGAATCCCGTATTACATAGTCAGCGCAACAACCGCGTGCAATCGTCTACCGCGGGTGAACCTGCGCGAACCCTGCACGAGCTTACTGTACTTCGTGCGTCCTATACTTAACATTGTGAGCGCAAATGCGAATGTGCGCTGGTACGTGGATGGTATTACAATCTATTTCGCAGTAATTACCACACAGCCTTTGCGCGCTTAATTTTAGCAACTCCTAAAAGCTGGTGCTAAAGGCAAATTTGAACAACCTGGCCGAAACCCAAATACACCAGCACATAAAAAGGAATGCACCAAAGCACAGTGGCCCATTCAAATCATACCAAACCAATACAATGGATGAAGTTGTGTGTGCATATATTATTGCTGCAGCATATATGCTCAGATTGACAGATTGACAGTGGCAGACGCAATTTGTTAATGTGAGACAGGTGTGGTTCTTAATTCTGATTGGCCGAATCTCGAAAAAAGACTGCGCATGCAAAGATTTTCGCACGAGACGGTACAGCGCGTGCATTTGGGCGCGTCCTGTTTGAGCGCGCTATTGATCGGCGGATGAAAAACATGCAAGGATTGTAATGCCAACGGTGACTTGCGTGCGCAAAACTTTAACGCTTGGCGCAAAGATTTTCACTTTGCACGAGGATTTTTGCCTTAAGAATGTAATGTGGCCCTTTAGTGTGTGGGTCTCTATTGCTCATGATTCTATGCTACGATGGACGCTAAACTGTGTGGCAACACGGAGGTCAGGTGATCACTGCGTTCGTCTGACACAGGCCTTCTCAGTTCAGGTTCTTCATCAGTCTGTTATACCATACTTAAATTTCAAATGGCCAAAATGGGCAGTGACGTTTTGTGATCAGTGTTATGTCCACATACAGGGATCTTATGGAACTTGTTAAGTCACTTATTGGTGTGGAGCTCTGTGGGATGCTCACATACATACCATGCATTACTGTACATGTAAGTGATGCGGAAACCTGTGATACAATTATACACACCACGCATTACTGTGAGTGTTATTGCTGTGGAGTTCTGTTATATGCTCATGCACAATGCACATTACTGTATGTTTTATTGCTGTGGAGCTCTGTTATATGCTCATGCACACTGCACATTACTGTATGTTTTATTGCTGAGGAGCTCTGTTATATGCTAATGCACACTGCACATTATTGTGTGTTTTATTGCTGTGGAGCTCTGCAATATGCGTGGCACACATTATTATGAGTTTTATTGTTGTGGAGCTCTGTGATACTCTACTACAAACTGCACATTGCTGTACATTTTATTGCCGTGGAGCTTTGTAATGCACTCATACACACTGCACATTACTGTGCATTTTATTGTTGTGGAACTCTGTGATATGCTTATACACACTGCACATTACAGTGAGTTTTATTGCTGTGGAACTCTGATACGCTCGTACACACTGCACATTAGTGTGCATTTTATTGTTGTGGAGCTCTGTGATATGCTCATACACTGCACATTCCTGTGCATTTTATTGCTGTGGAGCTCTGTGACACGCTCATACAAACTGCAAATTACTGTGCGTTTTATTGCCATGGAGCTTTGTGATACGCTCGTACACACTGCACATTACTGTGCATTTTATTGCTGTAGAGCTCTGCAATATGCTCATACACAGCACACATTATTGTGAGCTCTGTGATAAGCTCATAGACACATAACTACAATTACTTTATTGCTGTGGAACAATATTGGACCCTCCTGTAGAAGGACCTTCATGACTTACGGGCACTTGGTCACTGGTCGAGACCAGAACAATAATTCCATCGAGGGTGGAAATGAATAACATCTGCATTCAATGAGCGATCCGACAAGCTGATTATGAAATGTAATGGAAATCGAGGCACACGAGGAACTGTTTATCCAGTAAATACTGGCTTTTAAATAAATTACAGAGGGCGGATGATAAAAAGTGGTTGAGTTCCATGGTGTAAAGATGGAACACGCAAATGGAATCTGCAAAGTCAGCCGTCGTCTTTCTGTGCATCACGTGGTTTGCAGCAATATTTTAGGAGCCTCTCCAGAAATCTCACCCGGTCAACATCCACGTATATATACACGTCAGCCAAACCTAATGTTTTTTTTTTTCTTTCTTATTTCAAACCTGCATCAATGTTATTAAAAGGTTCAGCCTTGAAAAGCTGAGGGAGGAAAATTGATTTCCCCCCCTCCCCTCCCCTCACTCTCTTCAGAAATCTGCTTCTACAAAATGCCACTTGTACAAAATGGGGCGGAAATAACTGCAGCCAATACGAGCTGAGATGAAGCCAGCAGATCTACTTTATAATTAGAAGTGAAGTAGATCCAACCCAGAGCTGTCCAACTGCTGCTTCCAGTCAACGGCTGACAGTGAGCAGGGTGAAGCGTGATGTACAATATTCTCACAGGTGTGATGCGGGGGCTTGTGTCAGTTTAATAAAGCTGCTAAATGAACGCAAAAAAAACCCTATGAAATAATAATGATTTTCACATAAGCATAATGTTGTGACAGTGTAAAGATGCTCAGACACTCTCTTGTAAGCTCGCGAGCAGGGTCCTTTCTCCTACTGTTATGTGTGTGTAATGTGTATGTATATTTGTTATTCTGTCACTCCTTTTGTACAGCGCTACGGAACTTGTGGGTGCTTTATAAATGCTTGTACCTGTAACTGTACTCTGCTGGTGTTTGGAAAGGACATGTAACTCATTTTGGGAATGCAGATTTCTGAACCTCAGCTCAACGATCATATTGGAAATAGATTGAATGTGGTTGTGAAAGGTTGCTGAAACTAGCCATGTACAGTGGTATAACATTGTGATTAGTGCTTGTCTTTGTTTTGATGTCTCTGTCCTCCATTCTGAGTTTGCTGTGAGAGTGACGCAATATGACATTCGAGCAGGAGTAGCGTGACATAAATCCAATCTCACGTAACAATAAAATAATTCGGATGGACGGAAAAGCCATTGGGAACAGAATTTGGTTGGGATGAACGAAAACTCCCAGTCAACTTATATTTTGTATTGTAATCCTTTTTATGCTGCTTTGCACAAACGTGAGAAAGTATAACTGAAACAATTCATCCTTTATCACCTCTCGTATGTGCTGTACATGCGCGCTCGCGACCCACAGAGTACAGACTCCATGTAATCTCTGATTTAATCTGCAGGACATCACCGGCTGTTTGCAATACGACCTCTTCTGTATAATACTTTTATACGTGTCTCTGGCCTAAGTGGTCAAGTGCATAGGCTGAAAAAAAGACACACATTCATCGATTCACAATTCAGCCTTTCACACATCACCTACTGCAGTTGATCCAATAAAAGGCAAAACAATCAGTCCGAAGCGCTCGCCAAATGCAACACACTGGAAAAAATTTCCTTATGGACCCCAGAATGGCGTCAGATTTCTCCTTGGATCAAGAAGCGTATACCAACAATGTAAATATTATAACCCAAAATATTCAATTTCTGCAGGAAGTCATCCAGCCGTTGTTTAAAAGTCTGTACAGTCTCTGACCCAACCACCTCAACAGGCAGATAAATCCAAAGTACAATGGCACATTTATTTTATGGTAAAGTGCTTTTCTATTAGTGTTAAAACAGATATAATGTCATGATTTTTTCTTCACCGTGAGAACAGGTCTTCGTATCATCTGCCTGAAGGGATGGGTTTGGAAAGGATGTGCTGTGTGTCCCAACAATTGATTTTCCTTTCCAAAGAAAGCATGTCAAATCCCATCACAACCTGACCGCTTTGTCACACAGGACATAAAATATATAGGAAGTTGAAAGAATTCAATATATTTGTCTCACCACTGCCTATAATGAAAATAATTTAAAGGAACATGCTACACTGTGTGAGCACTCAATCATATCTGAGTGGTCACACTGCTGCGAGCTTCCTTATCACTCCATCCCCTCCATCTCGGGGGGGGGGGTGGAGACATTGTAGGGCTAATTCAGTCCTCATGAGTACAGGGGCTTAGTTCCACCCAGAGCCTGAGTTCTGCAAGCTCTGAGTTAAAGTTTCAGGGCTTCAGGACCTTTGGGAACCAGCCCAATTTAATCACTCTCACTGCTTTCTGTCAGCGAGAGTCAATGGATTGGCTGGAGCTTCTAGTCCCCCTGTTGCCACGTGACATCCTGTGGGTGGTAGCATGTCACCTCCTGCGGGGATCAGAGGGAGACCAGCACTAGACTAAGGGGACTTTTTAAAGAAACAAAAGGGTTAAAGGGAGAGTGAGAAGGGTTTAATGTTTAACAACTATGTTATCACCTTCTCCTATCCTACACAGGTCTATTCAAAGAAAGGTGAAAATCAGCAGAACTGGCAGGAGAAGTGAACAATCTAGACCAAATAGCTGATTTGGAAAGTGAGATAAAAGGGAGAATTTTTCTGTTTGACTATTTTGACTTAGCATTTTCACTTCTCCAGTCGTTTTCCTGGTTTTCACCTTTCTTTGAATAGACCTGATATTGTCCCTTTAAGTTACTTTTGTCAGAACAGCTTTAAAGGCTTAATCCCAGCTCGTAGTAAGTAACATGTGACTCTCAAACTGCTGATCCATCCAGTCTCAGTGTTCACACAGCAGCTTGGTGATGTGGCGCGTGCAGGATATAGCATTCACTTGCATCAGACTGATCCAATCATAAACCAATATTCTGAGTAGTTCATTATTAAAGTACTGCAGTTACCCTATAACAAAAGGCATTTTCCTCTATACAGCCATTTTCCCTATTTTCGCATTTTGGCCTTTTTAAGTTTTTTTATTGGTGGGGTAACAGATTCACAATGGAGTTTGTGTTATGGTTTAATTATTTTTTTGACTTTGGGTAGTGTTTTAATGGTTTTCTGGATTATGTTAGGTGTGTTACCATTCTGTGATTCAATAAAGATTTATAACCACGTTTTAGTATAGTGGCAGCTCGATGGACTTATTTTGTGGGTTAGTACCACTTATGTTGCATTTATTGAGTATGCTGGACGTATTGATTTACTTTTACAGCTGAGACAGGTGTCGTGATATGAGGCCTCTCGATATGCAAAAGATTCAGAAATGGATCCCATAGACATCATCAGCAATTAACACACAGATCACTTGTATTCTGCATATGTATATTCCTCAAACTTACCTTCATGGGAGACCCTAGTTGGTGTGAGGCCTTTACTATTATTAATTTTATGAGTGACTTTTCTTTTCCCTAATTAAATATCCACCTCTGCAGGATGACAGTGTGGAAGCATGTTAGCCCTTAAGAGTTTTCACTAAGCCTTAGATGTGGATTTCTTTCTAGACCTTGTAGTGAAACTAGTAAAGGGGAGATGTCACCTATCAGGGGTATCTTGCACTATGAATATACAGAGCAGACCTGCCAACCTTTTCAGGAAATCATGACTTGATAGATCTGACAGGTTCTATTGCTGTCACGTCCCACGGTACACTGCACCCGGTAGCGTCCTGATCGGTGGCAGGGTACTGAGTGAAGAGTCACAGCATCGCGGTCACTTGTGACGCCAAAGGCGGGACGCGGCTTGATGACGCGGCACCCGCCGGGTTTAAAATCCAGCATCTCACTTACTCCTGTGCCCTAATGTGGCTATCAATTCCCTCAGCAGTTTCTGATTATTCTGGCTATTTTGTGTATGAATTTGGCAATCTCTAATGAACCCACTCTGTGTACCGACTTGGCATTTACTCACAACCCCGCTCTGTGTACCGACCTGCCATTTACTTACAACCCCGCTCTGTGTACCGACCTGCCATTTACTGCCAACGCCACTTTGTGTACCGACCTGCCATTTACTTACAACCCAGCTCTGTGTACCGACCTGCCATTTACTGCCAACCCCGCTCTGTGTACCGACCTGCCATTTGCTGACAACTCCGCTCTGTCTACCGACCTGCCATTTACTTACAACCCTGCTCTGTGTACCGGCCTGGCATTTACTGACAACCCCGCTCTGTTTACTGACCTGCCATTTACTGACAACCCCGCTCTGTGTACCAACCTGCCATTTACTTACAACCCCACTCTGTGTACCGACTTGGCATTTACTGACAACTCCGCTCTGTGTACCGACCTGGCATTTACTGACAACCCTGCTCTGTGTACAGACCTGGCATTTACTGACAACCCCGCTCTGTTTACTGACATGCCATTTACTGACAACTCCGCTCTGTGTACCGACCTGGCATTTACTGACAACCCTGCTCTGTGTACAGACCTGGCATTTACTGACAACCCTGCTCTGTGTACCGACCTGGCATTTACTGACTACCCCGCTCTGTGTAACGACCTGCCATTTACTGCGAACCCCGCTCTGTGTAACAACCTGCCATTTACTGACAACCCTGCTCTGTGTACCGACCTGGCGAGTACTGACAACCCTGCTCTGTATACTGACCTGGCATTTGCCTACATACCCAACCTGTGTACCGCCTTGGCAAGTACTAGTGTTCCTGCTCTGTTCATCACTATTGGCAAACGTCTGACTCTCTCTCCTGGTACTAAGATCCCTGTTGCATCAACCAAGTCTGTTATAGTATTCTGGTATCTGTTAACCCTTGCTGGGTATGTGTCATTTGGTTCCCTGAAGATAGTTAGTTGTACCGACCACCTAAGGATCGGAGGGGTAGATAGAATATTGTATACAGGGACCAGTATCATAGACCCAAGGGGAATTCGTGACAATTGCATTCCATTCATACAGGAACACTTCTTGTGACCAATGGAGCCTCTGATAGTTAAACAAAGACAATTACTGTATTTCCAAAGACAGCATTCACATCTCTCCAGATCAACCTCCAGCAGTTCTGGCATTTTGCGGTACACAGCATTACAGCTACATACGTATGTCAGCATTTTGACTTCCTAGAGCTTGCACGCAAAGCCATTAGAATTATTTGCTGCAAATAGATGGCAGGAGAATATAATATCAATCCACCACTTCCCATAGAGGCATCAGACACGTTCTCCCTTCACCAAACCACAGCTGGTAATCTTTTTCTACAAACGTGAGGTAAAACGAACATATGTGCCAGGGGTAAGCGCAACCCTAGTCAGAAAGAGGTTAATAGAGATTGATATAATGTTAATCCCTACTTTCTGTACATGTCACAAAGTACACTGACACTTCTGAACCAGCACTGTGCACATAACACATGGATCCTCCTGTCTTTATTGCCCAGCTGATACTAAAACAGAACAGATGGACCTCCAGGAGTCACAATACAATAAAGATATTTCTCAGTCAATCTTCGGTCCATTGATTTCATGGTGTACATGGTCTCTGGTCATTAAGGGGTTAAGCACATGGTAGCTTATTAACTACTCTTTATTTTCTCCTCTCCATTGTTTTCTACCTAAATCTAGCCACCAACCACTTAAGCAGACCAGATGTGGAGTTCCAGGTTAAATTACTTCTCAGCATGGCAACGCTTAATAGTTCAATGCTACGGGCACAGAGTATACTGCCACGAGCAGGTGACAGTCAGACTCTCCAAATACTCTGATGGCATTAATTATGCTGTTGCATGATCTGGCATAATGTGCCGTATGTGTTCTACGTGCAGGTTTGTGTGGGGCCCCTGAAATAAACCTTGAAGGCTCAGACATCAACATTCGATGCTCGGGATTGAAGTTGGCCACATTCGAAGGCCGAGTCTCTCATTCCACTCATTCTTGTCCTCTGCTAAAGGCCCAGCTGTGTAATTCTTGCTAATTACAACTTCTTGGAAATGTCTGCCCAGAAGTCACCTGGTCCTCCCGTCACCTCTTGGCCCCCCGTAACCTTGATTTGAGTGATCAGCCGTGGAAATCGGCTCTGGGAGAGTTCATTTGGAAGACAATGCCGCGGAGCCCCTCTGCCGCTATAAAAAGCCTATGAATACATCCGCCAACAAAGGGAGATTGAGCCTGGCAGGCGCTCGTCCTTTATTTGACAATAATAAAGACACAAATTAGGCTCTAAGGGACGTCTGTAAACCAGAGCAACATCGCCGAGCGTGTCTTACCCTGTACATTATCATTTATAGGCAACATTAAAGATTAGGACAAATTATTCCAACTGCGGACAGGAAGTAGATGCCATCACAGTTCTTGTGTATTCTATGTTCTGTTTATCTAGTTATCACATAGAAACATAGAAAATTTCGGCAGATAAGAACCTTTCGGCCCATCTAGTCTGCCCAATTAAGTCTGCCCAGTCTTTACCTGGATTTATCTTTTGTTTAGGATAGCCTTATGCCTATCCCATGCCTGCTTAAATTCAATCACTGTTTTGGCCTCTACCACTTCAACTGGAAGGCTGTTCCATGTATCCACCACCCTCTCAGTAAAATAATGCTTCCTGATGTTACTTTTAAACCTTTGCCCCTCTAATCTAAGACTATGTCCTCTTGTTTTGCTACTTTGTTTCCTTTTAAATATATTCCCTTCCTCTACCTTGTGGATTCCCTTTACGTATTTAAATGTTTCTATCATATCTCCTCTGTCTCGTCTTTTTTCCAAGCTATACATGTTAAGATCATTAAGCCTTTCCTGGTAACTTTTCTCCTTCAAGCCGTATACCATTTTAGTAGCCCTTCTCTGAACTCTCTCTAAGGTGACTATATCCTTCTGGAGATACGGTCTCCAGTACTGCACACAGTACGCCAAGTGAGGCCTAACATAAGAATGATGAGAACTACAGTCCAAACTCACTGTACTAGAAATGTTTTTTTATAGGTGTACCATGGTTTGAGCAGATACTAAGGACACTTATTGTACAATCCGACAAGTGTCTAGCAAACAGAAAAAACAAAATAATGTGATTATTAAAACATTCCCAGGAAATAATACTGAACGTTCTAAGTAAAGTGCAAAATGAGCCAATATCTCAGGCCAAATCCTTGCAATACAGCACTTCCAAAAAATTAAGTGATTCCAGCTTCTGCTGAATAAATGTGGGCTTTGCAGTAGATTCTCAAGCACATGTTCGCCAGATCTGCATTTTGTTCTTTGATCTTATAACTCGAGTATATCAGGAGTGGAATCGATGATCAAATCAAAGTGTTCTCTTTTTTTTCATTCTCTTCTTGATGAACAAACCTATTTCAATATATAATGCACAAACATTCCACAAAGTGCAAGGTGGCAATTTTTATGCAACTATCCAGCACGCCAGCCCAAGAAACCTCCAGGAAAAAGCAACCGGTCGCATCCTCTCTGCGTATCAATGTATCGATGATACAGACAGGGTTATTCAAAGAGAATCAAAAAGCCACCGCACATTCGGTGACTTTTTGCTCTCTTCAATTCGGTACGATTTGGCAATCCCATTTCGGCGACCCTTCGGTGTATTCAGCAAGCACCACAGGGCCGCCGTAATGCAGGGAAAAGTCGCCGCAAACCCGCTGAAAACTCACCGCCAAACGAGGGTGAACGCACACCGAAACCTGCAAAAACATCTGGATTAACCCGCCGAAGACTCCGGAGAATCCCGAGCAGGAGCCGATCACACCGCAGAGCAGCCGCCGGAAAAAGCCAACACCACAGACGAAGGAGGTGAAAAAACCCAAAAAACAGTTTGCTTGAATGTTTGAAAAGTGAAACGCTGTTTCCAAAGAAACTACTGAGCGAAAATGTCTGAAATTTACATATGAGGTCCAAGGAATGATAATAAAAATGACTGTTACAGCCTATGGGATTCGCCTGAATAAACCTGCCGAATGAAACCACCGAATGGCAGGACAATTCGGCAACTTTTCACTGCTGGGTTTTGCTCTCTGAATAGCTGAAGCATTGCTTCTCTATGGGGATTTCACTGCCCTCGAACAGGCACCGAACAGGCACCGTATGTGCAGACAATTCGCCAGGATTTGGCGAATTGCCTGCTCTCTGGATAGCCGAATGGCCAGGAAAGTTAACCGTATGCTGAATTTCAGCATTCGGCTCCCTTTCTCCAGCAATTCGGAGCTCTTTGAATAACCCTGAGTGTGTCACCAAACTGGGTTCTTCTTTCAAAATAATGTATCACACCCACTGGGCCTTCCAGGGCATCCTCTCCAGCTGGCATGGGATGTAAATATAAATCCAGCAGTACAATACTGGTAGTTCTACTGAAAGCAAGCCTGGAATCCTTTGTTGCAGCCGTAATAGAAGCCCCCTGCTCTGGGATGACCACCTTTGCACTCACAACACAATCAAGTCAGTTTAGTCCCCCTATAGTTCGAGTCATTTCACTAACATCGACTTTGAGTCAATCGTGTTTTCCTTCAGAGTCAGCTTATATTTTATTGATGTATAAGAGCTATATGTCATAATTTTATTATATGCACATTTCTGAATTTATGAATCTGGTGACAGAGCAGCAGATTTTGGAGGACCTAGGACAGCACCGAGCCTAAATACGCCCCAGATCTGCTTTGATGCTGATGCTGTAGTGAGGAGTGCACACGCGCATGTAGCTCTTTCTAGGACTATAAATGGAGTCTCTCTGTTCCTGCCCTCGGGGGCCTGTTCACAAGTTATTAGAAAGACTTCATGAGTGACTGAATGAATCTCCTCAAATGGTTCCTGCTCTGACCGGGGTGGGAGAGCATAGAAATATCACAGCGTGGGGTCTGACAGCATTGGGCTCTGTTGATGCTGTATGGGCACCACGTTTAGCCCCAGAGATGATTTTTCTCCTAGATTGGAGATTTGACTATATAGACATGTAAGGCTGGGGTCAGACCAGCGCACTTTTAACATGCGTTCTGGCGCACATAATCACGGCCGCACTAGCAGCAAATGACGGGCAATGACGGCCAATATACGAAGTACGGTCGCACGAAAGTCCGGCCGCGCAACGCAAGTGGAAAATGAACGCATTTTTTCGATAACGCAGAACGGCTAGTACGGACGTACAGAGTGCGCTGCGCCCGCTAGCGGCGTGTGTGTGTGTGTGATTTGGAGACGTCAGACCCTGCTCATGTCCGGCCAACATCACGTCCAGACGCAAAAAGTTTCCTGGTTTGGATTCGTAAAACATCACGCACGAAAATGCGCATCGTATGACCGTTTTCGCATATTCCGTGAAAAAATACATCAATGCGTTCGGACGCACTTTTTTACGTTCGCGTGTAAAAATGCTTTCATTTGACCCTAGCCTAAGCTAGGCCAATTTGGGGAATGGGAGGGGGAACCACACTTCATAGAGCAGATTTCCTTTTCCTCCTTTTTTTTGTTTTCTTTCCACCTTATTCACTTTGCTGCTTTTGGACCTAAATCTTGCAACAGTTGCTTCAATGTAGTTTCCAGTTTAGTGAATTTACTGTGTGGCAGTGTTGGCAAACTCCGACCTCCCAGATGCTTTTGAACTACAACTCCCATGATTCCCTTGCATTCTATTACATTTGTAGAATTATGGTAATTGTAGGCCATCAATATCTAGGGGGCCGGAGTTAGACAGCCCTGCTTTATGTTGTTTTTTTTTCTGGGTTTAGAAAACACATTTTGGGGGATGTTGGGCATTCATTACTGCAACAAAGACCCTTTACATCAAAAAGTAAAAATTATAAATAATGATAAAAAAAAATTACAATATTTTTTATAGAAACGTATTGTAGAAACACATCAATACGGAGTGTGGAAGTGATACTTCTAGATCCCTTCATACCGTTTCCCATCACTGGACGCATTTTTCCCATAGACTTACTGGATGTCAGTGTAGCCTCCTGCTGATTGGCCTTTAATAAAGGTCAAAGGTCCCGCAAGCCTGCCTTGTCACTGTTTTCAAGCTGGATGCTCTCTTTATGGATTTAACCACTTTCCAGAGGATACACAAAACCCTTCAGACATCCACAAACTAGATTTTTGGGTTAACCCTTTAAGTGCCAACACACAGGCCTAGGCATCGGTGGACATTTCAAAGGTTAAGTCTGTGTTTTAAAGGGATGTGCTGTCAAAAAATTAAAAAAATTAAATTACCTATTTTTAATTTTTTTTTATATAACGCAATTATTAATGCAGCAAACGTATTGGAAGATAATAATGTAGATTCGTATCGACCTTTCAGGCATTGTTATCATTTTGTACTCGTGGCATTACTGCTGTTTTGTGGTCGAGGAGCCATTTTTAGTCTTAAAATACACACTAACTGTATCCTGGATCTGAAAACTTTTCAAACAACTGTTTCCATGAACCCCTTTTCTTTCACCGGGTAATAAATGTTGCTAATATGCACTAATATATTAGTATTACTCTTCTATTACATGTTTAGCATGTTTACTTCCACGTCATACCCCATTAAATGAACACTGGGCTGTGTGTCCAGGAAAACGATGTCAAATTATTTTTTTTTATTAAAAATATATACAATATACTGATAAGTCGACATTGTATGCATGTGAATTTGTAAGTAGAGCGCCTTCTAATGTGACTATGCCGGACTTGGTAGGTGAAGTTACAATGCATTTTATTATATATTATACATACATAAAGTATGTAATATAGAATCTAATTTATTCTTTATAAATATAAAGAACTAGTAAATATTTAAACGACACATGTAAATACATGCGTGTAGTTTAAATATGTGACAGTGTATACATGTGTATATGGATGATATACACACAGTATGTATGTACCCAGGACATACTTGAAAACGAGAGAAATCTCAATGTATCCTTCCTGGTAAAATACTTTATCAATAAATAAATGTAGTAGATGTAATGTGATATTAATATATCTTTGTGTGCTAAATCAAGTCATATATCAATTTTTGCATATGCAAAGCACGCGGAATCTATGAATGGGTGTGAACGTGGGTGTGTGTGTCACATTGTGAGATTGGGCTGTGTTTACTTTGTACTCACACAATGACAAATTCACTCCCACTGACACAAAGCAACACTCCCAGGCAGTGACACACAGTAATATTCAGTCCCCGTGACACAAAGAGGCACACACACACACACTGTGATGACGGATACAAAGCTCAGGATGATGATGATGATGATGGAGGCAGGATGCTGCTCCCAGTCCCAACCCAGTTACTATGACAGCCTGGAGAGGAGCACATCCCAACCCCGAATCCTCTCTCCTGCCCTTTGTTTGCCATTAATTAAAGTGACCATATGGAAGGAGCTGATAATGGCAGCAGATGAGACACAGGGAAATGAATAAATGGCCTGAAAGGGTTTTCCAGCCTGAGATGGATTAAGATCCAGTACTGGAAGGCCTAACAATGGATGCCAGATAATACAGCAGGCAGGCTCAGCCTTGTAAATACTACTCCTCTGCAGCACTGAGAAAAAATATAAAGACCTGATAACGAGATAACATTATACAGTATTGAGGCACAAAGCAGATGCCAGGGAATGAGGCGATCAAATGCCATGAGTAAAAATAGCTCCCCAGATTTAAACAGTCGTCCAGGAAGAACTTTACTTCACTTTTTCCAGCAAAAATCACCCATTTCAAATGTTTTACACCAGAATAAAATCACAAAGAGCATTGCATTGCTGCGCAAGCGATACGGTCTCAGCGTATTTGCTGACTTATCATCATGAGTAATACACACAATAAAAATGCACACAATACAAACAATAGCCCCCAGATACTGTATCCCATCCACCTGCGTCTTACAACACATCAAATCCACTTCTGTACTGTACCTTGAGCACCAGAGGACCAGGTCCCTTCTTACAACGTTTCAACAGTGCCAACACGTCTCCTCAATATATCCCTAGGTCCCGAAACAAGTATCATCCGATATGGAAGGCCCCAAACATTGTATGTGCTCTTCTCCAACTTATTCTCGGAGTTTAATCTGGTCCAAGTGCCCCCCTCACTCGACAAGGTACATCCCCTCTCTCAAGCAAAGGGGGAGGATTAATTGAGGTTCCTCACTTCAAATGCTGCTTTTGGGTCTCTGAGAAAAGATGCCCAGGAGCAAACGCTGTCCGAGGTGCTGAACTGTCGGATCTTCTCAATGAGCCATGAAAGCCAGCCCAAGGGACTTACCTTGTTTTGCTATTGTGTGGACCTTCTCACAATGACATCAAGGGGTAGCAGTCAGAAGAGGATCATGGCTGGAGGAGGAGGAGGAAGGAAGGAGGGGTGGATGAACAGCAGGCAACACTCAAGTAGAAGAGCTTGATGTTGGTCCCAATTCTAGGTCTCCACTCCTTCCTGTTGACCAGTCCAGGTGGCCTTAGGGTCTTCTCCAGGCAATGACCAGACTCTTTACCAAAAGACTGCTTGGAGGCAAGGGGAAGGACGGGTTTTCCAGTTTTAGTAATTATTCCAGAACTCCAGCCTCCTCGCCATGTATCTGTTTACTCTCGGAGGTGAAAGAAATTTACAGTACAGCATGAAAAAAAGATGGAGCAGCTCACCTCCTCCTCCGAGGGAGAGACTGGGTAGGCCCCTTCTTGTCACATCAACGTTATTATTGTCCCTGCCTCAGCCAACAGAAGGTCCCTGACTCAACCAAGCTGATTAATAATTAATATACAACATCCTTGGAGATCCTTCAATGGGGAGGACACAAAGAGGCTGTGCTTGCTACAACTGTCATCGTGATCCCCCCCATGCACTGTCAGCTCATGGTGTAGACCAGTAATATCATTATCCTATAGCAACACCCAGAGAAGGACAGATGCCCGGGTGGGTTGGTGAAAGTTCCACTTTTCACCCACAGTTACTTTCGGCGGGTGACCTTCTCCGTCCAGGAAAACGTGCACCGAAGAACAGACTTTCACGGACCTCTCCGATCCGAGTGACCGGAGCTCAGTGACGGCCTCATGGCCAGTAAACAACAGCACATGTCACCGGCAGAGAAAAAATGGAGTATTTAACCTTTTCCTCATCAGCTTGCATCAAATTAGTCACATTCCACACCTTGAAAGCCACATCGAAGCACAAAATGCCCAGAGCAACAATATATTGAACGTCTGAAACACGTCGCAAGTTTCAGAAACCAAGGGTTTATGTTTAAAAATAAATGATAGTGATATTTCTTTTACAAGACCTTTGGTTTTATACCAGAGGAACATTGCACCCTTCCACTCCCCCCAGTTTTTTTTTTAATCAAGCTTTTTGTATATACAAAATGACTATAAAAAATGTAAATGTTTGACAGTAATATATATACAAAGATATTGGACAAAAAAAAAATGAAATAATGGCACACAGAACTAAATTGTGTATCCACGATTTTTCCGTGAAGATAGGAATAAAATAAAAAAACTCTGACTTTAAATATTGCCTTCCTAATGAATACCTACTGTATTAACGATCTGTCCTCTAAAAGGATTCAAATGTAAAAATACTAAAAATATTTTTATATATATATAAATATATTAATATTTATAATATATAGAAACATAGAAAAATGTCGGCAGATAAGAACCTTTCGGCCCATCTAGTCTGCCTAATTACATGGATACTTTATCTGGATTTATCTTTTGTTTAGGATAGCCTTATGCCTATCCCATGCTTGCTTAAATTCAATTACTGTTTTGGCCTCTACCACTTCAACTGGAAGGCTGTTCCATGTATCCACCACCCTCTCAGTAAAATAATGCTTCCTGATGTTACTTTTAAACCTTTACCCCTCTAATCTAAGACTATGTCCTCTTGTTTTGCTACTTTGTTTCCTTTTAAATATACTCCCTTCCTCTACCTTGTGGATTCCCTTTACGTATTTAAATGTTTCTATCATAGAAGCAGAATCGTATAAAACAAGACACCAACAAGAGTTGTTGATCTTCTCTATTTACACGGAATGTGGTGCAACAAAAACAAATGTATATTTATCTACGTTAGTGTACACAGGGGTCCCGAGAACAAAGTGAAACTGACCAAAAAATGATATATTTTTAATATCTTGCATTTTATTACTTTTTATTTCTGTACCCACTGTAAAAATGTTATGTTCTTGAACCCAGGACATACTGGAAAATGAGAGAAATCTCAATGTATCCTTCCTGGTAAAATACTTTATAATTGTCTTCCAAACAATCTGCGACGAGAACCTAATTGAAATTGATATATTTTTTTCTTTTTAATTTTCGTTATCTTTTCCTAAATTTTTTCAATTTTTTATTGTGCATTCTTTGTAATCTGCCTTCTTGCTAAATCAAACTCATCGGGACGAACGACACAGTGTGTGCCTGTTTGGTTTTCATTTTTTCTCATGTAAACCTCTGATATGTATCAGGTGCCAGTTGGATTTTGGCATAACTTAGAAATTAAAAATTAAGAGCACGCATTACAGTGACGTTGGCACATTCCATATGAGCATGCACAATATGGACAGGCTGGAAGGGAAGATTTTATTCCTGACCTCCTCTGCGCTAGATTCAGCACTGAGTATGTGGACAGCTCCACAATCCAGTCGCAGCACTGACAGCTCAACAGTAGCACAAACACCTCTCCAACATAAAGAGACGTACACAAACACAGAGGCAGGTTCCTAGAAACACACAAATCAGTATATTCATTGACACTCGGATGTTGGCGCACCGTCACTCTCAAAAATACACCTTCTGACACGAGCGACTCAAAGATACATACTGATATTTTCTAAGGCGTAAACAATGACTCCCCCCTCATGAACACACACGCTGACACAGTCACAGGCACATACTGCACAAAAAAACATACTAATCTCTGCATGCATGATGGGTACAGAATTGTTTAACTCATTATTGACCTGTTACTTGCACACTTTGTATTTCTATATTCTGTTGTTTGATTTATAAAGCCAACGTATCTGCAGCTCTGCACAAATGAAAAATTAATCATCCACGTAAACCATGACCAGTATAACGAGACTAAAGAGAAAAAGTGGTGATAAAGACCCTACATTAACGCCTTTAACTGTACGACTCCCCTTGTATACAGCGACGGGGAGGTGTGCAAGATGTCAAGGATTACGTGCCCTAGACTCAAACCACATAAGGCAGGGATGTCCAAACTCCGGTCCCCCAGATGTGCATGAACTACAACTCCCATGCTTCTCCATCCATCTAATGCAGTCAAAGATTTCTGGGAGTTGTAGTTCAGGAACATCTGGGGGCCAAATTTTGGACATCCCTGACATAGGGTGTTTACCCATTTCCATCTACTGAGCCGTTTAGGAGACGAACAAAGACAGGAAACAAAGTAGCAAAACAAGAGGACATAGTCTTAGATTAGAGGGGCAAAGGTTTAAAAGTAACATCAGGAAGTATTATTTTACTGGGAGGTGGTGGATACATGGAACAGCCTTCCGGTAGAAGTGGTAGAGGCTAAAACAATGATTGAATTTAAGCAGGCATGGGATAGGCATAAGGCTATCCTAAACAAAAGATAAATCCAGGTAACGTATCCATGTAATTGGGCAGACTAGATGGGCCGAAAGGTTCTTATCTGCCAACATTTTCTATGTTTCTCTGGTAGATAGAGGGTGCAGGCCAAAGGGCAACAGAGTGGGGGTCTATTAAGCACTTTATTCCCAAGTTCTTCTAGTACTTTGCACTTTGTGTTTATTGTAAGTGTTGTGGTAAGTATACAGAAAACCTGTGTATACCCTTGCATGTCTGTCAGTGTCCAAGCATGTGAGTGTGTCCATATGTGCATTTGGTTTTTTTTTTCATTTGTGTTTTTATCTGTCTAATATATGCAATTATTATTTATATTACTTATGTCTCAGTACAAGATGAAAGCAAGGGGCTTTACATAGTTACATAGGCTGAAAAAAGACCTGTGTCCATCGGGTCCAGCCTTTCCCACATCACCTACTGCTTTTGATCCTAAAAAAAGGCAAAAAACCCAGTCTGAAGCGCTCGCCAATATGCAACACACTGGGAAAAAAATCCTTCTTGACCCCAGATGGCATCAGATATCTCCTTGGATGAAGAAGCTTTTACCCACATAGTAAATATTATGACCCTTAATATTCTGTGTCTGCAGGAAGTCATCCAGTCGTTGTTTAAAAGTCTGTACAGTCTCTGACCCAACCACCTCAACAGGCAGAGAATTCCACAGCTTTATTGTTCTCACCGTAAAATAACCCTTCCTATGCTTTAGCCTGAATTTCCTTTCGTCCAGTGTCAATGGGTGTCACCTCGTGGCTTTCTTAATTATTATTAAAATATGCTTAAATATTATTTGTTGAAATGCACTTGAATTGCAAAGTATGAAAATATGAAAGTGATGTCTTTTATCTTATTCTTCACCAGTCTGTTGAAAAAGCTGACAGAATTCCAGTAATAATGTTAAAGCAGGGGGTATCTTGTGTTGTTGTTTTTTTTTTCTTTAAAAAATGTTTTAAAGTTCCCTAAAATTGTATTTTCTGTCTTAGATTATTATTATTATTGGGCAAGTGTCTAATTGGCAGAGGGTCTGTGGCTACCAGCTGGGTGTAGCCCTACCCCCCCCCCCCACCCATGCAGATGGGCTGCCTTAATGCCCAACACTACAATTAATGCCGTTGTATTTGCTGAATTTAAATGGGCCTGCATTAATATTGTATATGGAACAGCTGAAGTCTTGGCTATGTCGGCAAGGGGAGACCCCGGCAGATGGAGAAAACAAAACAAAAAAAAGTTTTAATAAGCCTTGGGGGCTTACATTGTAATAATGTCCCCTCCTCCCCCTATACCCCCAGCCTGGGGACACAGTTTGGCTTTGTCTGCACAGAAAGTGTGTCTGGAGTTTGGTTTCTGAATGGAGTGACAGATTTGGAGTGAACTTTTCTTTTCTTTCTTCTACATCTAAAGTTAAGTAAATCCGTTTGAGTTTTATGGTTTTAGCCGAAATGTAACAGCCTGGCGGCAGCTGATTGGCCGGATTTTATTGGATAGAACAGACCCTGGATATATGTATACAAAGGATCAGAACTTGGGAAAAAGCATATAGAAAAAGAAAAACTAGAAATATCCTTCTGTCTGTTTGTCTGTCCATCTCTATGTCCAATAACCTCTCCCTGCGTCTCCATTTATTGGTCTCTCTATAAATCATCATCATGTTCATCAAGTTCCTTCTTTTTTCACAATCCCCAATTTAGTGATTAATTCCAAAACGAGAGAAATCTCAAAGTATCCTTCCTGGTAAAATACTTTATAAATAAATAAATTTGTATCAGAGTGGGAAAAAAACTCTTACAGTTACAAGTTTTTATAAAGCGCTAACAAGTTCCGTAGCGCTGTGTCCCCTTTCCTGGCATTGAAGGCAATTCTCCAAAATGATCATAGTAGCGTTGCCCTGGTTCTTCGCTCATATAAAGCATTTCTTCCTATCCACTATCTGAACGCACGCACCAGCAAGCCCAAATCAGAACACACACCTTGATACATCACATTTCTTAATAATAAACACATCTGGGATAAAGTTCTAAAAGCGGATAGATCAGCAGGAACATCCTTTCTGTTTCTATGGCAACGGCGCCACATTCATATCTTTAACCTGGGCTTTTCCTTTACGCAACACATTCTTGTTTATAAACAATGTTGCATTACAAAATCACCACAACGACAAAGCATAAAATATTGCACAAAGGAAAACTGCAAATTAAAAGGTAACACAAAACAGCCACATCCCAGGCTCCCCATCCATAAAACGAACCCCCATGGTACCCACCTAGGAAAGTTTCACACAGCTTCATCTTGGCTTCTCGTTCGTGTCTACAACTTCACGTCAATAGAGCTTGCACAGAAGTTACTTCATTCCTACAAAAGTTTCTGCAAATACGAAAAGCTTATGTGTTGAAGAGGCAAGTACAGGGCTGGTCTCTTCCAATCGCAGCCAAGCCTGCGGTAATTAGGCAACAATGGGGCTGCAGGGCAGCCAATCGAGGGCAGCGGCCCAGTGTACAAAAACAATGACAATGGACGGGCACACAATGCGACTCTAACCACCCCCCTCCCTTTCATAGCAAACTGCCTGCTGCAACTTTGGAGAGTTTGTTGTCCCAGCCGGCAAACCCCTTTTCATCAGCAACACAACACACAATATCAGATCACTGAGCAGCAGGGACTTGTCTGCACTTTGAACAGTATCCGAACACCCTGGGAATCCTTATGCCTGTGCTGCTTGTTAGCGCAGTGTGTAGAGGATTATTTATTTTTATCATAATACATTATATAGCGCCAGCAGATTCCGCAGCGCTGTACATGGATTTACGTCAGAAGCTAAATCTCTCAAAAGTTATTCGAGATTTATGGGTAATAAAATTAGAATTGATTCCGAACTTTGCATTCTGCTCTCATACACTAATTGATGAATAAAACCCACAGGGTCTAACTTTTAAAATTACCCCCCCCCCCTCAAAATGCTATGGAGGGAATAGAGGAAGCACAAGAACACCCATTAAAGGTAAATAAAATTAAATGGACACTATTATATTCTTCACGCTAACGTTAGCGCTCACCTGTTAGCATTGGTGGCCCTAGCGTGGGCGCACCATATTACAATCCAAACGCTAATGGGTTAAAAAACCCGCTAGCGATTCGGATCTTGTGCTTTTCAGCGCGAGCTTACTGTACTTTGCGCTCCCTATGATTAACATGGGGAGCGCAAAGTGTTAATTAAGGTTATTATTACATTGTATTAACGCTAATTACCTTCCGGCTGCGTTTAACCCGACAGTTAACCACAGCCAGGACCTGGTGCTAACGGATTCCGCTGCTGCAGAATCTGTCGGCACCAGCCAGAAATCCGCCCAAATTAATCAGATTCTCACTTTCCATCCCACAGCTGGAACGGCGGCTTCAACCGTCTCCTCTGGCCGCCGGGAGCAGGGAGAAACTGGGGGAAAAAGTCCCCCAGTCTCCCTCTGCGGATCACTACGCGGACCTGCTGGATCTCGCCTCACAAGATCCAGCAGATCATGTGACCGGCAGTGTCTGCCTTAATGGAGTCCTATGGACTCCATGAAGGGGATGCTCGCGTTGGCGCTTAGCGCTGCCGCGCGCATACCGGGGCTTAGCGCCGGATTACGATGCAGGCAGATTTTCTAACGCCTGCACCGTAATATCACAGTAAAATGGGGACGTTAAGGAGAAACCTGCAGGTGCAGGTTTTTCTCCTTAGTGCCCCCGTTTTAGCGTTTAGATCCTGATATGGCCCAATATCTGGTACTTTATGCCACAGTACATATTTTTATGCAGTACCAGCTGTCCTTTACACTACATTCCTGTTACTTGACATGCCGCCAGTACATTAGGTGAAGATCCTAGGGTGTATTCTTACATAGGCCAACTTGACCTGGGTCTTGGACAGAATGTTAAAGTGATGGACTAGCTGGTTCCCAACCTGGGTACCTCTGTCAGAAGGGTTTCCCTCGATTTAGGATCTGCCAGAAAAGTGCTCTTGTCACGAGTATAGCACGGGGATCATCACCCAGTAACTGGACAAAACTAGCACTGAGAAGCAGCTCGGTTTATCATGAACTGGGAAAGGGACAGCACATTTATACTCCACACAATCTTGATAACAGAGCATAATCCTGCTAATTTAACATTAGTCAATGGGTTGGACCCAGAGAGCCTGGCGCCTCTATTAGTGGGAATTTTAGCAGGCATCCACGTGTCCCAAATATGGCTAGTTTTTGGGGTGAACAAAAGGGAGCAGCGGCAATCCCCGCGTACCATTTGATAGCTCGGGCCCCCATGGTGTCACAGTCCAAAAAGTGGCCAGATCCACGGGTGGGGGTCGGAGCAGCAGTGTGTTTAAGATACCCCGGGTGTTGCTCCATAGCCGCTGCTGCTTAAGACAGGCTCCGAAACCCAAGTTCCCATTGGAGCTCCCCCACAAAAATCACCCCAACCACAGCTCCCATGAGGGTGACAGTAACCCCAAAAGAGCGCTCTGATGGAGCAAAGGGTTTTTGGGGCGCCAGTGGTTAAAGTTTCGGCGGATGTCTCCATTAAGGTGAATGGCATGCTCTCCTTGATGTGCATTGGCTGGCACATCTGGCTCCTGATAGTGGTTGGCTGGAGTCTCAAACCATGCTGCTGGGTGTCGGGGGAACTTTAGGGACAGACTTAAGGGCATGTGGATTATGCTCTGATGGGGAAAAGTCACAAAACCACAATTTTTCAGCATACACATATACACCTACAATCTACAAGAGGGAAAGAGCAGAGGAGCGAGATTCTAGTAATGTCCCTGCAGCCGGTGTCCATAACAGTTGAAAAGGGCAACATTTTCCTCATAATGGTCTTAGAGTTCCAGTAAATGTGAGATGTGCAGGTGTATAACAGAGCTGCAGAGCTGCATATTGACATAGGCTGAAAAATCTTTTACACATCAGCTACTCCTATTGATCAAAAAGAAGGCAAAAACCCCCAGTATGAAGCACTTCCCAAATATGCAACAAACTAGGAAACAATTCCGTCTTGACCCCAGATGGTGGGCATGTATCTCCTTGGATGAAGCAGCTTTTCCCATATATTAAATATTATAACCCTTGTGGAGTAGAGGTAACATCACTGCTCTGTAACTGTGGAGAGAGACTGTGGAGACACAGGTTCGATCTTGGATGTCAGCCCGGCACTCTGGGACCCCGGTGGGGCCATTAGATGTCATTGCGGCGGCGTGATGACATCTAATTCAGGTGCCCCCCCCGCGAGTGCGGAGGAGGTGCCTGAAAGGGAGGGGGGGAGGTCCTTCGGACCTCTCTCCCTCCCGATCGCCGGGGGCCAGAAGGTTAAGGTAGGTATCGTTTGGAAGGGCACAGCCTGGTGGCTGACATTAACCCCTGGGGAGCCCGATCACGATTCGACACCAAAAAGCGCCGGATCGTGATCCTCTCCCAGAGCTGGCCAACATCTTGGATGTCGGCCAAGCCTCCGGGAACTCCCCCTGACGACTGGCGTCATCATGCATAGCACGATGACGCCAGTCCTGGAGTTAACCCCTAGCTGCCAGCAATGGTGGAGATCCATGGCAGCTAGGGGTTAATGTTTGATATCGTTGGTAGACATGTGCATTCGTTTTAGTACTAAAACGATTTAGTCAGAATTTTGGGATAATTTAGTTTTAGTATGACTCAAGAGAAACGAAACTGCTCAGTACAAAAAATGAAAGAAACTAAAATAAAATGCACTACATTTCAGTTTCCGTCCTTTTTGTGATATTACATTGAGTGAAGGAGACCAGCAATGAAGAGCACAACATCGCAACATCCGAAGTTCTGCACCCTCCACATGCCAATGCAGTAGGATGTTCTATACAGAGAGGGGCATTAATTAATGCAGGAGGATGTTCTATACATTATACAGAGAGGGGTATTAATGCAGGAGGATGTTCTATACATTATACAGAGAAAGGTATAAATTGAGGAGGATATTCTATACAGAGAGGGACATTAATTAATTCAGGAGGATGTTCTATATATTATAAAGAGAGAGGTATTAATTAATGCAGGAGGATGTTCTAAACATTATACAGAGAGGATCCTTTTTTTCAGCCCTTTAAATCCAGTGGCTGTGAGCACTGAGATCGGCTTCTTGTTACATTATCTCTCAGTACAATGTATCAGGCTCAGTTGTTACAGTAACTGACTGTAACAGCGCTCAGTGTTTCAGTAAAACAAGGAAATAATATTGTTCTAACCTCTTATATATAAAAATATTATTTACTAGTTTTACTGAAACTCTGAGCGCTGTGATGAGCAGCAGTCAGTTACTGTAACAGCTTTGCCTGACAGGGGGCAGTATTACAATGTTGGTGCTAACTTAACCAGAACTGTTCTAAACTGAAAACCTCCATAGGCTATAATGGCTCTGGGAAGTTTACAACAGCTCTGGTTAAGTTAGCACCAACTATGTAATATGGCCCACATTGTGCTGAGAGTGAGAGATACTGTAACAAGCAGCGATCTCAGCCCTCTGAGGAGCCACTACAATAGTAATTGTATCCATTTGTTTTCGGATGAATGAAATTAGTTTTCATACTAAAGAACTGAAAACGAATTTCTTTAGTAACTAAATAAATTGCATTTTAGGACTAATCCATTAGTTCAAAACGAAATTTTGTGCTGTGCACATGTCTAATCGTTGGATCGGCCAGAGCATGACCATGTAGAAAGGTTTGTTTTTTTTAAAAAAAAAAAATTTAAATAAAAAGAAAAAAATTGTTAAACCTTTTTTATAAAAAAATAAACAAACAATTTTTTTTTGTTTTGTTAATGCAGCAATATTGTTCCCATTTCAAATATAATGTGAACAATGATGCTGCACTAACGATTTTTGTTTGAGGTGCGTTTGTTAAAAATCGCGTAATTTTCCCCAAAAAAAATGTAACGAGACCCCATTTCTAATTTTTTTAACAAGCGCAACCCATAGAAAATATAAACGCAATTGCTCGCATGTTATAATGTGAAAAAAAAACACTTTACACGTTGTAAATTATTGAAAATTCAAATTTTATTGCATTTTTTGTTATATTATACAGACAGGGCACGACGTATACATTTAATAATGATATATTATGAATCTGCCGAGTCTGACAGAAAGAACGATATATAATATGTCTGGGTGATATAATAAAATAAGGCTTCAAAACGCGTTTAAACATGATGAGCAAAACTGGTAAAAATGAGCTCAGCACAGAGGCGGGAAATGCCTCAGCAGCGAAAGGGTTAAAAGTCTGTACAGTCTCTGACCCAACCACCTCAACAGGCAGAGAATTCCACAGGTTTATTGTTCTCTCTGTTGAAAATCTTTCCTATGTTTTAGTCTAAATTTATTTTCATCCAGTTTAAATTGGTGACCTTGTGTTCTATGTATAGTCCTATTAATAAACAGTTTTCTAGACAATAAGAATCACTTGATGTTAAGATTCTTTGCTTTTATTCTAAATTACATTTTATTGTCATAAATATCTCCAATAGTTGAACGTTTGTCTTTAATCTCACGTTTATTTTCATATTTGATATCTGGTGTGGTGTGTTGAAGGGAGACAAATTTTAGAGTGCCCACAGCATCATTAAATCTGATACACACGCCCCCTGGCAGGGTCTATCACTTTACACATTGGCAGATGTCCATTACACCAGGATCCATTAGTTTATATAAAGCCAACGTTTATTTTTGCCCAGGCCCATTACTTTACACAATGCCAGTGTCCGTCAAACAATGATCTGTTTACTTTATGCCAGCTGCCTGTTACTCTAGGATCCGTTACTTTACACTATGGCAGAATGGCAGATGTCCTTCATGCTCGGATCCAATTAGTAAACACAATGGCAGCTCTCGGTTATGCCAAGATTCTCTAAACTGTATAATGCCAAGTCTTGGTTATGCCAGGAACCAGGACTTTACAGCACACAAGCTATCTGATATTATACGATTCGTGCTTTACTAACTTTTGCTATGTATTCTGTGCCAGGACCCCTATGTTTACATAATGTCAGCTTTCTGATATGCCAGGATCCATTACTTTACTAAATGGTGGCTGTCTGCTCTGCCAGGATCGCTTGGTTAATAATGCCAGCTCTCCTTTCTTCCAAGATCCATTTGTTTACAAAATGCCTTCTTTCTTTTTTCAGGATCTGTTACTTTACATGTAATACCTGCTGCTTGATGTGCCAGAGTCTATCAAGGTGTAATGGAAGAAACCCTTGGAGTCAGACCCAGATCCGTAAATTACCACCCTATGTATAATACCAGACCTTATATTGGTTGGGATAATTCACTAAAGAAGAAACATAAATGTCAATACAAGCTTATGTCAAAATAAGAGACATACAGGGTTATTCAAAGAGATCCGAATGGCTGGAGAAAGGTAACCGAACGCTGAAAATCAGTGTTCGGTTACCTTTCTTGGCCATTCGGCTATTCAGAGAGCAGGTAATATGCCAAATCCTGGCGAATTGCCTGAACATACGGTGCCTGTTCGAGGGCAGTGAAATCCCCATGAAAAAGCACTGCTTCGTCTATTCAGAGAACACAAACCAGCAGTGAAAGGTTCCCGAAATGCCCTGCCATTCGGTGGTTTAATTCGGCAAGTTTATTCAGGAGAATCCCATAGGCTTCAATGTTAAAAATATTCCCGTTTTAATTAAATATCTAATAAACCGTTCATTATAAAATTCTTCAGTAAAGAGTCTCTTTATTTATAGATTTTTTAGGATATTTTAAGCATTTTTCTGGATTTTTTTTTTTAAAAGTCCGATTTTTTTTTTTTTAAGTTTACTTATTTTTTCTGTAACAGCCCTCTTTATTATCATTCCCTGGACCTCATATGCAAATTTCAGACATTTTCGCTCAGTAGTTTCTTTGCAAACAGCGTTTCACTTTTCAATCATTCATGCAAACTGTTTTCCTAATTTATTCACTGCCTCTTCTGCGGTGTCGGTTTTTTCCGGTGGCTGCGATCGGCTCCTGCTCGGGTTTTTCCGTGGTTTTCGGCAGGTTAATCTGGATGTTTTTGCGGGTTTTCGGCGTGCATTTGCCGGGTTTTGCCGTTAGTTTTCGGCAGCTTTTCGGCAGCTTTTCCCTGCAATGCAGGGGCCCTGTGGTGCTTGCCGAATACACAGCAGGGTCACCGAAATGGGATCGCCGAATCGCACCGAATTGAACAGAACGAAAAGTCACCGAACGTGCGGTGACTTTTCGAATCTCTTTGAATTACCCTGATAAGAAAGAGAGACTAGTATCAGGTGCAAAACACACAAGAGGTACATGTAGTCGAGACAGAGTCGGGTTAGGAGCATAGTGTTGCATTTGTGGAATCAAGAGACGGAGCTTGTTCTGGTGCAACACATTTATTTTGTGATTTTCATCTGAAACAGATAAATAACTCTGTTTTTTACTCTGGACGTGATGGTTTTCTCCACTGCATTCAGTGCTTGTTTCCAAATTACCTAACCACTGACTATACATAACATTCTAATATAAAATCGTAATACATTCTGGGCTCTATTACATTCTTCATGCAAAAACGCACGCAGAACACGTGAATTTTTGCGTGAAGCGTTAAACGTTAACGTGCGTAAAACAACGCTGGTATTAAAATCCTCGCGCATTTTTTCATCCGTCAAAAAATAACACGCGTAAAACGGAAGCGCAAAAACGTGCGCGCAGTAACGTTGTGTGCAAAAATCAGTGTGCGGACGTTTTTTTCACGCAATTCTGCCAATCAGAATTAAGAACCACAATTGTCTCGCGTTAAGTTTTTGCGCCTGTCAAAGTCAATCTGAGCATATATGCTGCATCAATAAAAAATGCACACACAACCTCTCAAATTTATTGGTTTGATATGTGTAGAATGTGTAACTATACTTTGCTGCGTATTTTTTTGGGCTGGTGTGTTTGGTTTCGGCCAGGTTGATAGAATTTGCCATTAACACCAGCTTTTAGGAGTTATTAAAATTATGTGCGCAAAGGCTGTGCGTTACAAACTGCGCATAGATTGTAATACCATCCGCGTACCAGCACACAAACGCATTTGTGTGCACAATATTAAGTATAGGACGCGCAAAGTACAGTAAGCTTGCGCAGCGTTCGCGCAGGTTCACCCGCGGTAGACGTATACTCGTGTTTGTTGCGCTGAGATTGTAATACGACGTTCTGCGCAAAGGGTTTTGCCCCTCGCGTTAATGCGTTTTTGTGCGGGCGCAAACGTATGCGCGAAGAATGTAATAGAGCCCTCTCTCTTTAATAAACAATTGGTAGAAACACATCTGGAATTAAACAAATCTATCCATCATGATAATATAACCTTTGGACAACACCCTGTGTCACTTTAAATCTCTGTGGGAGTTTGTCCAGAACATTTATTATATACAGTGTAGCGCTGTGTTTAAAAAGACTGTTCTGTTGTAGTACTTGTTTTTGGCCACCGGAGGGAGACAAGTGCGATGTGAGACACTGAACATTGGGACTACATTTCCCGGCATGCTTTGGGAGCGGACACAGGAAGTGGGTGGGACACAGACGCTGACATCCTGAGCCTCGTGGAGAGAGCTGGCAGAGCGCGCCAGGGAGTGAGAGAAGCAAGACACAGTGCTGCAGAGCGTGACAGTGACCAGGCCGGAGCGCAGCTGGGGCCTGACAGAGATAAAGACCGGGTTATTCAGCCTTACAAGAGGAAGACCCAGTGATTCACCAGAATACCCACGCTGATATCGAGTGAGCTGGAGGACCCCGAGTTAGGAGCACCGCAGATCGATCTGACAGGGAGTGCAGGCGGTGAGCTGGACATCTTGCGGCAGCTAAAGAAAAGCAAGACAGCGGATCCGGTAACCCATAGAATCCCAGTCAAAATCGAGCGGAGAGACGTCCTGGGTCGAGCGGAGCACCAAGTATCTGGCAGATGGGTGAGAGGCCTTCCAGGCCGTTGTGAAAATAGAAAGCACGCTGCTGTTTGTTTAAAAAAACCCACAGGGCCCCAACTTGACTAGTCGAAGATACCTCATAAATAATTCACTGGCCAGTTGAATATTGTACCCGGGTACCATCACACACACCTACATTCTTTGGGACATAACCTGTACGGGACTCACTCCCCAACCACAAAGGGGGTTAAAGACATATTTTTCTCTTTTCCGCTGCGCGTTTCTCGAATTACGAAGCATTGTATTTCTTTTCCGCTGCGCGTTTCTCGTATTACTAAGCATTGCATTTATTTTTCTGCTACGCGTTTCCCGCAGGACGCAGTACTGTAAATATATATATACACCGTGTTATTTCTTATATGCCAGTTTATTCAGTAAACTATATAATTTATAAAATCCACGACGGTGCTGGAGTATATTTATTCCCTAGTGCGGGGAGACTGACCCGAGGTTCAAATTCAGCGGCTCCTCCAGGAGTGAGCGCTACACTTGGGGGCTCGTTTCCGGGATTCAGTCTCTGGAAAACCGCATTTAAAGGGTTAAATATGGATCCAGACGAAGCAGCAGAGTGGTGTAAAGCACAGGGTGGCCAGTTAGAGTTGATTGTAGTAATGGATATTCCTGTAGACACCTGGGCAGAAGAGCAGATCCGCCTGGGCGTGGCAGCGTTGGCACCTGACCAGCGGGGGTTTCTAGCGGACATTAAAGTGAACCCAGATACTTCTCACACGTATGTTCTTTTTGAGTGGAGAAAGGGTGTTCCTGTGTGTTTTCAGGGCGTGAGTATACAGCTAACCGATGACGTGGAAGTTCGTCTGATCCAGCCAAGTAAGCCACGTGGTGATTCAGCGAACATTCCTGCATCCAGCCCGCTGGCCATGATCGGGCCGGAGTTCATTGCTGCTATTGGAGACCTCGTGGTTAAGTGTCAGAGGGCTCACCCTTCTTACATCAGCTTCGGATATCGGAAGTTGGAAAAATTTTCAGGAAACTTGCCAACTCCGGTGGGAGAAGAAACCTTCGAAGAATGGGTAGAACAAGCGATGCAGGCTCTGGATGAGTGGGACGTCTCTGAAGCGCAGAAGAAGCAAAGAATTACTGAGAGCTTAAAGGGACCTGCATCAGAGGCTGTCAGGAATCTGAAGCTGAGTAAGAGAGACTGTACTGCTCTAGATTACCTGAACATATTACAGGAAGTCTTCGGGCGAACGGAAAAGGCTGCTGAGCTTATGTACCAGTATGAGCATACTTACCAGAAAAGGGGTGAGAAGATGACAGAATACATGAGGCGCCTGGATAAGATACTGTACCAAGTACTGTTGAAGAAAGGAACAGACCCCACTACAGTAGATCAGGTTAGAATGCGTCAGATATTGAAAGGTGCCTTACCCTTAGATCCTGTGATGTTGCAATTGAAGACTCGAGAAGGTAATAAAGAGTTAAATTACCTAGAACTGATTTGAGTTGTTCGGGAAGAAGAAGCCCTTCTGGAAGAGAAGCTTGGAAGAAGGGGAGAAATACTCTATGGGTTGCGCATAGACCTTAACGAGTGTTCATCAGATGAAGATGATCCGGAAGAGACATATGAGCCGGAGATAACTCAAAAGTCGTCAAACCAGGTGTATGGTGAGATACAAAAGACTCTCGAGAAAGTACAAGAAGCCCAAGTTAAGATGGAACAGACACACACAGACCTATGCCGGGCAATCTTGAAAGTAGCAGAAATGCAGACTGAAATACAGAAGTCTCTCTCAGATATACGAACAGCAGCGGTTGCTGTGGTCTCCGACAGCGGATTTTCAAATGAGCCACAGGAAGAAGTGTGCCCTCATCCTCGTGGGGAAGATGTTTCGCCTGTAGAGAATTCGGCCATTTCAAGGCTCAGTGCCCGGAAAGGAGACAGGGAGGGTCTCTATATGTGCCTGCTAGACCTAGGAGATCCTCTCCCTGGAGGTCTGGTCCTACGTCACGGGAAGACAATGTACGCCCGCAGTCACCACGTATGAGGACAAGGGTTAGAGTACAACAGACTGGGTCTACCTCTCCTGCTGCTACGAAAAAGTTCCCTGACAAGTTGATAGGTCCTTCGCCCATCATCCCGGTTCAAGTGGAAGGAGTCTATACTAAGGCTCTTCTAGATTCAGGTGCTCAAGTAACGCTGATTTACCGAGACTTCTATCAGAAATATTTGAAGCATATACCCCTGAAGAAATTGAAGGATCTCGAAATCTGGGGTATGGGAATGGAGAAGTTTCCCTATGATGGATATATACAGGTGAAGCTAGAATTCAGTTTGGTAAACGCTGGACAACCGGGAGTATGTGACACGTTGGCAATTGTGTGTCCTCGTCCCTCGGGAGCTAATCGAAGTTCTATGATAGTGGGGATGAACACTGATGTGTTGAGATACCTCTTAAACCCACTGGTCACAGAAGAGAGTCCTGCTCCTAAGAAGGCACACTCAATGTCACGACCGGCCTGTCCACGGAGGGTCAAAGAACAGAGAGCCACTACAGAAGTAAGAAGGCTGAGGAGAACGGAAGGGACAGAGAAGGCCCTATGGTCAGGAAAGACTGTACAAGTACCGATTGGAGACAAATTCTCTGTGCCTGGTCTGCCTACATCTCGTTCGACTTCTATTACTCGGTCTCAGCAGTTACGTCCCGTCGGAGAGAGTGAAGAAGACAGTGAAGAGGAAGGCTGGTGTCTGAGCTGGGTGTGGACACCTGAGTCTCAGGGCGTCAAGCCAGTCTCTGACCGGAGTGAGAGTGATTTAGAACCTGATATGTCTGAAGTTATGACTCGAGCACCTGCAGTACCTGAGACCTGGGAAGTTCCTGAAGTTTTAGAGGAAATATCCATAGATTACAGTTCTATGCCTTCACTGGAGGGCTCATATTCCAAGGAAGTGTTTGCTCCGATTGTTGATGAGAAAACTGAGCCCGTAACTACAACTCGCCCACCTGAAGACGTATCGGGTGATGACAGTTCTATGCCTTCCCTGGAAGGTTTATACACCGAAGATGTATCTACTCAGTCTGCAGGAGAGAGAATTGAGCCTGTAGAGTCAGCTCTCCCGACTGAAGAGGTTCCTGAAAAATTGAACCTAAACGTTCAGTACGACCCCCTCAGAGACTCACGTATGATTCACCAGGACATAGCACAGAGGAAGCTGTAACAACTGGGCGGAGGTTTCCAGAAGTGTCAGCTCTACTTGCCGAAGTGTCTAGGGGTTTGGGGGAGATTGAGGAAAATTGCTGCCTGTTGTCAACCCTGAATATATAGGCTAAAGTTAGAAATGTTATGTTGGAATGTAATGCAACTGTTGTTATGTTATGTTGTGTTATGTATGACCGACACATGTACCCGTTACACGCCCTTGGGAGGACTCAAGAGTTTAGGGGGGGAGAGTGTAGCGCTGTGTTTAAAAAGACTGTTCTGTTGTAGTACTTGTTTTTGGCCACCGGAGGGAGACAAGTGCGATGTGAGACACTGAACATTGGGACTACATTTCCCGGCATGCTTTGGGAGCGGACACAGGAAGTGGGTGGGACACAGACGCTGACATCCTGAGCCTCGTGGAGAGAGCTGGCAGAGCGCGCCAGGGAGTGAGAGAAGCAAGACACAGTGCTGCAGAGCGTGACAGTGACCAGGCTGGAGCACAGCTGGGGCCTGACAGAGATAAAGACTGGGTTATTCAGCCTTACAAGAGGAAGACTCAGTGATTCACCAGAATACCCACGCTGATATCGAGTGAGCTGGAGGACCCCGAGTTAGGAGCACCGCAGATCGATCTGACAGGGAGTGCAGGCGGTGAGCTGGACATCTTGCGGCAGCTAAAGACAGCGCAAGACAGCGGATCCGGTAACCCATAGAATCCCAGTCAAAATCGAGCGGAGAGACGTCCTGGGTCGAGCGGAGCACCAAGTATCTGGCGGATGGGTGAGAGGCGTTTCCCACAGGATGCAGTACTGTAAATATATATATACACCGTGTTATTTCTTATATGCCAGTTTATTCAGTAAACTATATAATTTATAAAATCCACGACGGTGCTGGAGTATATTTATTCCCTAGTGCGGGTAGACTGACCCGAGGTTCAAATTCAGCGGCTCCTCCGGGAGTGAGCGCTACAACAGCAAAAATATTTTGAACGGATTCTGGCTACTGGAGTTTCATAAAGCGTATATAGCTTTCCCAGCTTCAGCCTGCTTCATAATTCAGCGGTGTCTGTTACATGTGGCTGCAGCGGATCCATTTTATAACCTGTTTATCTAGGCGGACCCCACTGAATATAAACAACGGACTCTCATAACATTTCATGTTAACCGTTATCCTTGGATGCTTTTCTGCCTACCTGAAACGGATAAATAACTCTGTTTTTTTACTCTTGGCGTGCTGGTTCTCTCCACAGCATTCAATGCTTGTTCAGAGTTACTGAACCACTGACTGAGACGTCTACATGGCACCAATTACAGTTCCTGTGGCTGAGAACATAACAATCGCCACCTGCTGGTAGGAGGCTAAAGCAGCAGCAAAAAAAAACTATGGGCAATGCAGTTATGGTGATGTTAATAAAGACAAAAATAAAAAAAATGCTTATTACTTTATTCTGCATACTGTATTCTTTTGGGGTGCAAGGTATTTAAACTCCATTTAATACACAGTGCCACAATAGCAGAATAGCAAAAAAACATGACGAGTCAGTAAAAGAAAGGCAAACAGGAACCCACTATTATGTGACAAAAAAAAAACAAGAGGACACAGAGATGTGACATAAGTGCAAAAAAATAGGGGGTTGTATCAGTTTGTGGTATCAATTGGAGAATGGATATGAGGCGAGGATACAGGTATCATTCAAATGATGTAGATGAAAATTCAAATAACTCTTTGGCTCATTGTTGCATTCTGGGTCAAACGTGCCTCAGGACCAATGATGTCTTCTGAGAAGAATGCAAAGTATCACGGGAATAACGCTAGGTTGGAACCACATGCAGCGACCAAGGAATCCTTCAGAACACCACCTGTCCATTTTGCCAGAATTGAATATTTTACACAGTGGCCACTGCCCTTATATCTGGATCTGATTACCTTGCACACTGCCAGTTACCTATTAAGTGAGTATTTACACATTGCAATCTGTTCAGCATGCAAATATTCCTCAGGTTATTCCATGTCAGGTGTTCGGTATGCCAGGATTAATCAGGTTTCAACATGTCAGGTGTCCGGTATACCAGAATTCCTCAAGTTATACCGTCAGGGTTATTCAAAGAGAATCGAAAAGTCACAGCACGTTCGGTGATTTTTCATTCTCTTCAATTCGGTGCAATTTGGCGATTCCATTTTGGCGACCTTGCAGTGTATTCAGCAAGCACCACCGGGCTGTCGTAGTGCAGGGAAAAGCCACCGCAAACCCGACTAAAACTCACGGCAAAACCCGGCGAACGCACACCAAAACCTGCAAAAACATCTGAATTAACCCCGCCGAACACGCCGGAGAAACCCGAGCAGGAGCCGATCACAGCGCAGAGCAGCCACCAGAAAAAGCCGACACCGCAGACGAATGGAGTGCAATAAAACGGTACACTTCAATGTTTGAAAAGTGAAACGCCGTTTGCAAAGAAACTACTGAGCGAAAATGTCTGAACTTTACATATAAGATCCAATGAATGGTAATAAAAAGGGCTGTTACAGAAAAAAGAAAAAACGATTTTTAAAAAAAAGGAAAAAAATTTTTCGCAAGAAAATGCCAAAAAATGCCTAAAAGACCCTAAAAATTCTATAAATAAAGAGACTCTTTACTGCAGAATATTATAATCAACGATTTATCAGATATTGAATTAAAACGGGAATATTTTTAACATTGAAGCCTATGGGATTCTCCTGAATAAACCTGCCGAATGAAACCACCGAATGGCAGGGCATTTCGGCAACTTTTCACTGCTGGTTTTTGTTCTCTGAATAGACGAAGCATTGCTTCTCTATGGGGAATTCACTGCCCTCGAACAGGCACCGTATGTGCAGGCAATTCGCCAAGATTTCGCGAACTGCCTGCTCTCTGGGTAGCCGAAAGGCCAGGAAAGGTAAATGAACGTTGAATTTCAGTGTTCGGTTACCTTTAGCCAGCAATTCGGAGCTCTTTGAATAACCCTGCTAGTCATATGTCCGGTATGTCAGGACTCCTCAGGTTATAAGATTGGGTCTCTTTGAATAACCCCTAACGGTGAATTTCCCCGTATGGTGCAATTTCGTATCCATTCGGCTATTCAAAAGGTAGGCAGTTCGCCAAATATTGGCGAATTGCCAGCAAAATATGGTGATCTTCAAAGGCAGTGAAATTCCCCTTAGAGAAGTAATGGAGAACACCGAACAGCAGAGAAATGTCAGTGAAATGCCCTGATTTTCAGTTTCATTCGGCAGGTTTAATCAGGCGAATCCCATAGGTTTTAATGTGAAAAATATTCCCTGTTTTTATTAAATACTTATTCAACTGTTTATTCTTTTACTTTGGAGCAAAAAGTCTCTTTATATATTTTTTAGGATTATTTTAGTCATTTTTGTGTTTTTTCCGATTTCTTTTTAAAATAGTGTTTTTTTTTCTGTAACGGACCTTTTTATTATTATTCATAGGACCTTATATATTAATTCCAGGCATTTTTGTGCTATAGTTTTTTTTGCAAATAGCGTTTAAAAGTTGCAGTTGCTTTTTTTTTTTACCAGTTCGTCGGCTTCTCAGCTTTTTCCTGCAGCTGGTTGGCACTCTGTTCGGCAGATCTTCAGCTTTTTTGGGATGCGTTCAATGGTTTTCCATTGGATCGTCGGGTGCGTTCGGGATTTTTTCGGTGGCTTCTCGAATTGATTCAATGTTTTCTTCAGTGTTTTTGCGGCGCTTTTTTCGTTTGATTCAGCAACTTTTCGGCAGCTTTTCCCTGCACTTTAGGGACCCTGTGGTGAATGCTGACTTCACCGCAGGGTCGGCGAATTTGACTCCCCGAAGTGCGGGGAACGAAAGAGCATCGAAGTGGAATTTTGGTGCTCTTTGAATAACCCTGCATGTCATGTGTCTGTTATTGTGTCTGTGGCCCAGCAGTCCAGGATCCATTTGTTTATGCTGTGGCCCAGCAGTCCAGGATCCATTAGTTTATGCTGAAGGCCCAGCAGTCCGAGATCCATTAGTTTATGCTGTGGCCCAGCAGTCCAGGATCCATAAGTTTATGCTGTGGCCCAGCAGTCCAGGATACATTTGTTTATGCTGTGGCCCAGCAGTCCAGGATACATTTGTTTATGCTGTGGCCCAGCAGTCCGGGATCCATAAATTTATGCTGTGACCCAGCAGTCCAGGTGTAAGGGTTTGACTGCGGTGGGTGTAGCAGGTTGGGGTTGTGAGCCCAGGATGCAGTGATGAAGGCAGATTCAGAATAGCAATGAGTGTTTATTGCAGGTAAACACAGTGGCATGAAATCAGACAGGGTTCAGGCAAGGGCGTCGTCAGGGTTCAGCAAGGGAGTTCGGTACACGGCAAGGCTGGCAGAGAATAGTCGGTGGTACAGCAGGGGTTCGGTACACGGCAAGGCTTAGATGGGGGCAGAGGGGGAGCAGGATGGGAGGGTTACCGGTGAGTGAAGCAATGAGAGTCCAGATAAATAACAGAAGGTCCTTGGGGTCTTAGCAGAGAGTTCAGGAGATGGTCAGGCGGTTTCAGGGAGCTTTAGTAAACAGGTAACGCAGTCAGTAACTTCAATGTGGAAGTCCAGGGTTGAGGGTGGGACTCCCTTATATGCAGGGCTAATCAGGAAGGATGAAGGGCAGGTGTGGATCCAGGGCCAGAACGGTAGAATCAGGAAGGTGAATTGTTTATACAAGGGTTTTGGAATCTGCAGGGGACATGTAGTAAAAGGCACAAAAAGGGGCGCCAGGGGGTGAGGGCCTCCAGGACCTTACAGAGCCCCCCCACTAAGGGCCGGACTCCGAACGGCCCAGGGCGAGGTCAAGGCCACACCGGTGGATTACGGGATAGAAAGGCATTGCACCATTGGAGGGTAGAATAATGATCATGGTGACCAGAGTTGGGCAGAGCTTCGCCACTGCGAAGCGATCTCCAGGCACTCTCGGCATTTGAAAACACCTGCAGGTCCGCGCATCTGACTACAGTCCCATTTGAACCGTAAATAAACTCCGGCGGCAAGGGTTCCATAGTCATGGTGCCTTCAGGGGTGTTGATCCTCTTGGTGACACGACTCTTCGACGTCCACTTGACATGGACCGGCGGGACAGCGCCCTTGGTGAGGGCCGGCGGGGCAGCGCCCTTGGTGAGGACTGGCGGGGCAGCGCCCTTGGAGAGGACCGGCGGGGCAGCGCCCTTGGAGAGGACCGGCGGGGCAGCGCCCTTGGAAAGGACCGGCGGGGCAGCGCCCTTGGAAAGGACCGGCGGGGCAGCGCCCTTGGAAAGGACCAGCGGGGCAGCGCCCTTGGAAAGGACCGGCGGGGCAGCGCCCGTGGAAAGGACCGGCGGGGCAGCGCCCGTGGAAAGGACCGGCGGGGCAGCGCCCGTGGAAAGGACCGGCGGGGCAGCGCCCGTGGAAAGGACCGGCGGGGCAGCGCCCATGGAAAGGACCGGCGGGGCAGCGCCCATGGAAAGGACCGGTGGGGCAGCGCCCTTGGAAAGGATCGGTGGGGCAGCGCCCTTGGCAACCTCCTTGGCACTACACGGCTCTGCGGCGGCGACCTCAAGGGCACTGCACGGCTCTGCGGCGGCGACCTCCTTGGCACTGCACGGCTCTTGCGGGGCAGTTAGCGGCTTGGCCTTACGGCGGCGGCGACGGCCCCGTGGCGGTGACAGGTCAGGAGATCCTGCAGGTTGCAGGGCAGCGACCTCTTGAGATCCTGCAGGTTGCAGGGCAGCGACCTCTTGAGATCCTGCAGGTTGCAGGGCAGCGACCTCTTGAGATCCTGCAGGTTGCAGGGCAGCGACCTCTTGAGATCCTGCAGGTTGCAGGGCAGCGACCTCTTGAGATCCTGCAGGTTGCAGGGCAGCGACCTCTTGAGATCCTGCAGGATGCAGGGCCGCGACCTCTTGAGATCCTGCAGGTTGCAGGGCAGCGACCTCTTGAGATCCTGCGGGTTGCAGGGCAGCGACGTCCTGAGATCCTGCGGGTTGCAGGGCAGCGACGTCCTGAGATCCTGCGGGTTGCAGGGCAGCGACGTCCTGAGATCCTGCGGGTTGCAGGGCAGCGACGTCCTGAGATCCTGCGGGTTGCAGGGCAGCAAACTCGGGTTTTTGCTCAACCTCCAATTTAATGAGGTATGGGTGAGCCTCCAGCTCCTGAGGTTTCGGTTTAACGGGCAACCGAACAACGGTGGGTGACATGGAGAAGAGGGCACCAATGAAGGCAGATCTTGGGCAAGGTGTACTCGAGATGGTTTTGATAGCTGGAGTTATGTAGTCCGTCTCCATGTGATAGCAAGGTACAGTGGTACGGTGAGTCATTCCAGCCAGGCGACAAACAGATGCCGCAACGCCAACATACCCCTTATGCTGACCTGGGGGTCCCTGGGTGCGGCGTGCAGTCTGTCTGAGTGGGTCTAAACCAGCACCAGCAACTTCCTCTTCTGACTCAGAGTCATCAGAAGGACATGGTGAGGCATATAGGCAGCATGGAGGTAGCGGGCTGGATTCAGGATCTCTGACAACACCAGCCATGAGATGTAGGCCAGGCTCGATCTCCATTGGCATGGCTGGCTCAGCGTCCATGGATTCCTGCTCCATGGGCATTTCAGGGTCAGACTCCGGTTCGGCACTCTGCATAGGGGTTTCCTGGTCTGACTCCTCAGAAGAAGCTTCTTGGGTAACCAGGTTTCTAGGTGCAGAGAGTCTGGTAGCCCTTGACTCAGGTTCCCTGGTAGCAGGGACACGCTTAGGTGCAGGAGGTTTGCTTAGGCTAGGGTCAGACGAACGCATTTTTATGTTGTCTGTGAAAAAGTGCGTTCGAACGAATGGACGCATTTTTTCACAGAATACGTGATAGTGGTCATACTATGCGCATTTTCGTCCGTGATTTTGTACGGATCATCAATAAAATACTTTTTGTGTCTGGACGTTATGTTGGCCGGACATTAGCAGCGTCTGACATCTCCTAATCACGCACACACGCCGCTAGCGGACGCAGCGCACTCTGTACGTCAGTACCTGCGGTTTCACGTTCTCGAAAAAATGCGTTCATTTTCCACTTGCGTTGCGCAGCCGGACTTTTGTGCGGCCGTACTTCGTATATTGGCCGTCATTGCCCGGCATCTGCTGCTAGTGCGGCCGTGATTAAGTGCGGCTGCACGCGCGTTCGCACTGCCTCAGTCTGACCCTAGCCTTACCCGGCTTCTTTTGGGAGTAGGCTGGGATAGGGGTCTTTCTTTGGGTGCTTGCTTGATGGGTGATGAAGTCTTTTTCTGCAGGGCAGGCACCGGCTTCCCCAATGAAGACTTTGTGGGCTTGATCGTTGGTGTAGCTATTTTTGGCTTGGTGGGTACTGTTTTAACCACCAGCCTGGTGGTTTTGACAGGTGCAGGCTCGGTACAAACAGGCTTTACAGGAACAGGGGTATGAAAGCATTTTGTACCTGGATTAGGTGGGCGCAGCGGGCAGGCCGAGATTTGATGCAAGGGGCCCCCGCAGTAGAAGCAGAGGTCTAGCGCCCTCCTCCTTGCCTTTTCTTCTGGGGTCAGCGGTCCTCTGGCTCCCTCTGTAGCAGGAACGCGCACCTTAGATGAGGTGCCCCTTGGGTTTTGCTGCACATAATCAAGCAGGGAGTCCAGGTACTGCTGGATCTGTAGAAAGGCACCTTTCAAGTTCTTCACCATGGCATGGATCACCGCGGGCTCACAGGTTTTGGACTTCCACATTCTGTAAGGGTTTGACTGCGGTGGGTGTAGCAGGTTGGGGTTGTGAGCCCAGGATGCAGTGATGAAGGCAGATTCAGAATAGCAATGAGTGTTTATTGCAGGTAAACACAGTGGCATGAAATCAGACAGGGTTCAGGCAAGGGCGTCGTCAGGGTTCAGCAAGGGAGTTCGGTACACGGCAAGGCTGGCAGAGAATAGTCGGTGGTACAGCAGGGGTTCGGTACACGGCAAGGCTTAGATGGGGGCAGAGGGGGAGCAGGATGGCAGGGTTACCGGTGAGTGAAGCAATGAGAGTCCAGATAAATAACAGAAGGTCCTTGGGGTCTTAGCAGAGAGTTCAGGACAGTGGCGTAACTAGAAACCTGAGGGCCCTGGTGCAAGAATCCATGAAGGGCCCCCCCAACCCAGCCCAAAAAAGATCCATATTTTTACCTTTTTTTTTCTGCAATATAAAAAAGATAGTATTGCCCCCAGCTCACATGGACATATATTGCCCCCAGCTCACATGGACATATATTGCCCCAAGACCACACATGGATATATTGCCCCAGCTCACACATGGATATATTTGCCCCCAGCTCATGGATATACTGCCCCAACACATGGATATACTGCCCCAACACATGGATATGCTGCCCCAGCTCATGGATATACTGCCCCAGCACATGGATATACTGCCCCAGCACATGGATATACTGCCCCAGCTCATGTATATACTGCCCCAGCTCTGCCCCCCAGCTCATGGATATACTGCCCCAGCTCTGACCCCCAGCTCATGGATATACTGCCCCAGCTCTGACCCCCAGCTCATGGATATATTGCCCCAGCTCTGACCCCCAGCTCATGGATATACTGCCCCAGCTCTGCCCCCCAGCTCATGGATATATTGCCCCAGCTCTGCCCCCCAGCTCATGGATATACTGCCAAAGGTCTGACCCCCAGCTCATGGATATATTGCCCCAGCTCTGACCCCCAGCTCATGGATATACTGCCCCAGCTCTGACCCCCAGCTCATGGATATATTGCCCCAGCTCTGACCCCCAGCTCATGGATATATTGCCCCAGCTCTGACCCCCAGCTCATGGATATATTGCCCCAGCTCTGACCCCCAGCTCATGGATATACTGCCCCAGCTCTGACCCCCCAGCTTATGGATATACTGCCCCAGCTCTGACCCCCAGCTCATGGATATATTGCCCCAGCTCTGACCCCCAGCTCATGGATATATTGCCCCAGATCTGACCCCAGCTCATGGATATATTGCCCCAGCTCTGACCCCCAGCTCCTGGATATACTGCCCCAGCTCTGCCCCCCAGCTCATGGATATACTGCCCCAGCTCTGACCCCCAGCTCATGGATATACTGCCCCAGCTCTGACCCCCAGCTCATGGATATATTGCCCCAGCTCTGACCCCCAGCTCATGGATATATTGCCCCAGCTCTGACCCCCAGCTCATGGATATATTGCCCCAGCTCTGACCCCCAGCTCATGGATATACTGCCCCAGCTCTGACCCCCAGCTCATGGATATATTGCCCCAGCTCTGACCCCCAGCTCATGGATATATTGCCCCAGATCTGACCCCAGCTCATGGATATATTGCCCCAGCTCTGACCCCCAGCTCATGGATATACTGCCCCAGCTCTGCCCCCCAGCTCATGGATATACTGCCCCAGCTCTGACCCCCAGCTCATGGATATACTGCCCCAGCTCTGACCCCCAGCTCATGGATATATTGCCCCAGCTCTGACCCCCAGCTCATGGATATATTGCCCCAGCTCTGACCCCCAGCTCATGGATATATTGCCCCAGCTCTGACCCCCAGCTCATGGATATATTGCCCCAGCTCTGACCCCCAGCTCATGGATATACTGCCCCAGCTCTGCCCCCCAGCTCATGGATATACTGCCCCAGCTCTGACCCCCAGCTCATGGATATATTGCCCCAGCTCTGACCCCCAGCTCATGGATATATTGCCCCAGCTCTGACCCCCAGCTCATGGATATATTGCCCCAGCTCTGCCCCCCAGCTCATGGATATACTGCCCCAGCTCTGACCCCCAGCTCATGGATATACTGCCCCCAGCCTAGCTCTTACCTGCTCAGGGGGGGCCCCAGGCCCAGGGCAGGCTCCGTCGGCGTCTCCTCCGGCGTCTTCTCCTTCCTTGGCGAGCGGCCGCTGGAAACATCCAGCTTGGCCGCTCGCCGGAAACCACCTGATCAGCGCGAGTTCTCGTGCGCTGGTCAGGTGGTTTCTCTCCCACGTGAGCGGCCAAGCTGGATGTCAGCGGCCGCTCGCGTAGGGAGAGGGACGGCCAGCGCGCGGCTCCCAGATTCCGGCACTTTTTGCCGGAATCTGGCGGCGGCGCTGGGCCCCCCTCCAGTGGCGGAAGGCCAGGGCCCGGTCGCAACTGCGACCGCTGCGACCCTGGTACTTCCGCCACTGGTTCAGGAGATGGTCAGGCGGTTTCAGGGAGCTTTAGTAAACAGGTAACGCAGTCAGTAACTTCAATGTGGAAGTCCAGGGTTGAGGGTGGGACTCCCTTATATGCAGGGCTAATCAGGAAGGATGAAGGGCAGGTGTGGATCCAGGGCCAGAACGGTAGAATCAGGAAGGTGAATTGTTTATACAAGGGTTTTGGAATCTGCAGGGGACATGTAGTAAAAGGCACAAAAAGGGGCGCCAGGGGGTGAGGGCCTCCAGGACCTTACACCAGGATCCATTTGTTTCTGCTGTGGCCCAGCAGTCCAGGATCCATTAGTTTATGCTGTGGCCCAGCAGTCCGGGATCCATTAGTTTATGCTGTGGCCCAGCAGTCCAGGATCCATAAATTTATGCTGTGGCCCAGCAGTCCAGGATCCATAAATTTATGCTGTGGCCCAGCAGTCCAGGATCCATTTGTTTATGCTGTGGCCCAGCAGTCCAGGATCCATTAGTTTATGCTGTGGCCCAGCAGTCCAGGATCCATAAGTTTATGCTGTGGCCCAGCAGTCAAGGTTCCATAAATTTATGCTGTGGCCCAGCAGTCCAGGATACATTTGTTTATGGTGTGGCCCAGCAGTCCAGGATACATTAGTTTATGGTGTGGCGCAGCAGTCCAGGATCCATTAGTTTATGCTGTGGCGCAGCAGTCCAGGATCCATTAGTTTATGCTGTGGCGCAGCAGTCCAGGATCCATTACTTTACACTGTGGCCCAGCAGTCCAGGATCCATTACTGTCATCCTTATATCACAATCTAGCATAATGTATGGAGATGTAGAGTTTGACTGCATGGCAGGTGGTGGCATGAATCAGCTGCAGAACTCTTGGAGAAATCACATTAGTGTAGACAGTGAACAGATGTATGATATGACCGACTTCTGGAAGGGTCTGACTTTTGTAATTAAAATTCCCAAAACATCACTCATTCATATTCTATGATCTCCTCCCGGCAGTCCATAATCTTTCAGAGAGACATTACCAGATCACGGCCCTTTGAGTCTCAGTTATGGTTTATTGCACTGTGTGGCATAACTATCAATGCGCCTCTATGTATAAGTAGCAGATTTATTATTATCACTTATTATTTTGTTTCTTTTAGATTATTAATTTTCATTAACCTAATTCACTAATACGGAGCTTCAGTCCAACCGTCAGAGCAAAGGTAATTAATCACATACTATTAGGGTTATTCAAAGAGAATCGAAAACTCATCGCACGTTCGGTGACTTTTCGTTCTCTTTAATTCGGTGCGATTCGGCGATCCTATTTCGGCGAACCTGCGGTGTATTCAGTATGCACCACAGGGCCGTCGTAGTGCAGGGAAAAGCCGCCGCAAACCCGACGAACACTCACCGCAAACCCAGCGAACACTCACCGAAACCCGCAAAAACATCTGGATTAACCCCGCCGAACACGCCGGAGAAACCCGACTAGCCGCCAATCACAGCGTAGAGCAGCCGCCGGAAAAACCCAACACGCAGACGAATGGAGTAAAAAAAACCAACCAACAGTTCGCTTGAACGTTGGAAAATTGAAACGCTGTTTGCAAAAAACTACTGAGCGAAAACGTCTGGAATTTACATATAAGATCCAATGAATGATAGAGCTGTTACAGAAAAAAGTAAAGACGATTTAAAAAAAAAAAACAGGAAAGATTTTTTGCCAAAAAATCCCAAAAAAATGCCTAAAAGATCCTAAAATAATCTATAAATAAAGAGACTTTTTACTGCAGAATATAATATTAAACAGTTTATTAGATAATGAATTAAAACGGGAATATTTTTAACATTGAAGCCTATGGGATTCTCCTGAATAAATCTGTTGAATGATTCGGCAACTTTTCACTGCTGTTTTGTGTTCTCAGAATAGACTATCAGGGTTATTTAAAGAGATCCGAATTGTGTCCGAAAGGAAACCGACCAGTGAATTTCAGCGCACGGTTTCCTTTCCTGGCGATTCGGCTATTCAGAGAGCAGGCAGTTCGCCAAATCCTGATGGATTGCCTGCACATACGGTGCCTGTTCATTGCCTGTTCAAGGGCAGTGAATTCCCCATAGAGAACTATTCAGAGAACACAAACAGCAGTGAAAGGTTGCCGAATTGCCCTGCTGTACGGTGGTTTCATTCGGCAGGTTTATTCAGGTGAATCCCATAGGCTTCAATGTTAAAAATATTCCCGTTTTAATCCAATATCTAATAAACCGTTGATTATAATATTCTGCAGTATAAAGTCTCTTTATTTATAGATTTTTTTACGATCTTTTAGGCATTTTTCAGAATTTCTTTGCTAATTTTTTTTTCCGTTTTTTTTTAAATCGTTTTTTATTTTTTCTGTGACAGATCTTTTTATTATCATTTATTGGATCTTATATGTAAATTTCAGACATTTTCGTTCTGTAGTTTCTTTGCAAACAGCGTTTCACTTTTCAAACATTCAAGCAAACAGTTTTTTTTCTCACTCCATTCGTCTGCGGTGTCGGCTTTTTCCGGCGGCTGCTCTGCGCTGTGATCGGCGGCTGCTCTGGTTTCTCCGGCGTGTTCGGCGGGATTAATCCAGATGTTTTTGCGGTTTTCGGAGTGCCTTCGCCGGGTTTTGCGGTGAGTGTTCAGTGGGTTTGCAGCGGTTTTTCCCTGCATTACGACAGCCCTGTGGTGCTTGCTGAATACACCGCAGGGTCGCCGAAATGGGATCGCCAAATCACACCGAATTGAAGAGAACGAAAAGTCACCGAACGTGCAGTGACTTTTCGATTCTCTTTGAATAACCCTGTAAGCATTGCTTCTCTATGGGGATTTAATTGCCCACGAACAGGCAACGAACAGGCACCGTATGTGCGGGCAATTCGCCAGGATTTGGCGAATTGCCTGCTCTCTGAATAGCAGAATGGCCAGGAAAGGTAACCGTACGCTGAATTCGGATCTCTTTGAATAACCCTGTATAACTACATACTGCTACTATATACAGTATTGTACTCAAGTATGACATGTACTACCCTACTCTAGCCGAAAACCCGCTTAATGCATCCGACGGTACGCCGAAAAACCGTATCGATCCGAAAAAAGCCGACGACACGGCCAACCTGTCATTGAATTGAAAAAACCCTGCAACTTTTAAAAGGTTTTTGCAAAAAAAAACACTGCATGAAAATGCCTGTAGATAATATAGGAGGTCCTATAAATAATAATAAAAAGGTCTGTTACAGAAAATACCCGCCATTTAAAAAATAAATCAGGAAAACAAATTTCGCTGAAAAGATTCTGAAAAATACCTGAAAAAGACTAGAAGATGAATAAATAGACTTTTTGCTGGAAGTGAAAAGAATAAACGGTTGAATAAATATTTTGTAAAAACATGGATTTTTTTTTGTTGCATTGAAACCTATGGGATTCGCCAGATTAAACCGAATGAAACCACCGACAATCAGGGCATTTCAATGACATTTCGTTTCTGTTCAGTGTTCTCGGAATAGATTAACCATTACTTCTCTAAAGGGATTTCACTGTCGTCGAAGATCACCATATTTTGCTGGCAATTCGCCAATATTTGGTGTATCGCCAGCTTTTTCGAATAGCCAAATGGCCAAGAAATTGCACCGTATGGGAAACTTCACTGTTCGGTGCAATTTGGTGGCCAGTAGGGATGAGCCGAACACTGCCCGAGTTTGGTTCGAAGCCGAAGCCGAACTTTCCAAATGTTCGGATCAGAACCCGAACCCGAACTCAAACCCCATACAGGTCAATGGGGCTGAAAATTCGGTTTTTAGAGTGCCCTCCAAGAGGGATGCTAGATATTTGCCATAAAAAGTGTATGGGGGTCCGGGTAGTGCCCTGGGGGACAGGAAACAAGGACAAAAAGTTAAAAAAAAAGTTTTTAAAGGGACAGTGAGTTTTCCATGAAATAAGGGTTAAAAATAAAAACGAAAAATTCCTTCAAATATCGTGCCTAGGAGGTCCCCATAACCTGCCCGTGAAGTGGCGGATTTCTAGGATGTATAGAAATATGTATAAACCAAAAAAATGAAGGTAAATGCTTTTCCTTTAATCTATCCATAAACAACTGCTTGGGGCTGCAGTCTGTATGAAAAGAGGAGACATTTTCGGACACGCAGAAAAAGTTTACTGATTTTTTGACGGTGAAAAGCAGGAGAATGACTGGAGTTTGGAAAATTCTAGACCAAATAGCCGATTTGGAAAGTGAGAAAAATGGGCGTGATTAAGTGCGCCTAAACGCATGTTAAAAATTCGCTAGTCTGACCCTAGCCTAAATGGGAGAATTTTTCTGGTTTGGCTATTTTGACCTAGAATTTTCCATTCTCCAGTCATTCTCCTGAGTTTCACCTTTCTCTGAATAACCCTGTCAGCGGTGTAGAAAAATGCGTTAGTCTGACCCTAGCCTTATCTCACTTTCCAAATCGGGTATTTGGTCCAGATTGTTCTCTTTTCCTGCCATTCTCCTGGTTTTCACCTTTCTCTGAACAACCCTGAGAGAGAGGTGAAAGCCAGGAGAACTGGCAAGAGAAGAGAACAATCTAGACCAAATAGCCAATTTGGAAAGTGAGTTAAATGGGCGAATTTTTCTGGTTTGGCTATTTTGACCTAGAATTTTCACTTCTCCAGTTATTCTCCTGCTTTTCACCGCTCTCTGAATAACCCTGTGAATGTTTAATCCCGAGGTGAAAAATAACATTGCTTAAGGCTGGGGTCAGACGAGCGCAGTTATCACATCCGTGTTGCCGCACATTTGTACGTCCGTGGCAGCATAGCATTCTGACCAATGGATCCCCACACACGAAGTACGTCCGCACGGAAGTGCGGATGCATGGCGGACGCAGCAAACGGACGCAGGTTAGGCAAGAACGTAATACTGCTAGAACGGACGTGCGGAGTGCGCCACGTCCGCAATGTTCGTGTAGCTTTGTATGTGAGTGATGAAACGAGGTAAGATGGACTGCATTTATACGTCCAGCATTTTTGACGGACAGAATGTTTTTTCATTTTAATTTATTTTCCCTGCTACATCAGTGAAAAAAACAGACTGCCTTGTTGTCAGTCAGTAAGTACGTCCATACTGCACGGACACACAGTCCGTACAAAATGCGCTCATCTGACCCTAGCCTTAGATGTTATTTTGAATTTTTTTCAAACACCAGTTAACCACTTGGCTGCTATGGACGCGCTCAGCGCGTCCAGCCAAGTGGTTCTCCTGTGCTATGGACGCGCTGAGCGCGTCCATGCACAGGAGGCAGCAATCCGCCGCATTCTGGCGGATTGCTGCGCCCCCCGGTGCGGGCTGACCTCTTGTTTTTCAAACGTCATAACAGGTATTTTTAGTCTGGTCTAATCAATTTGATACATTGTAGACTATACTGAGGGGGTGGGGTGGTGTCTGCTTCTGATTGAGATTTGAGAAGTGTTAATTTCCCTCCTAAAACTTCTAATATGCTCTATTTCACCGCTGTGTGCTCAGCTCATTTTTACCGCTTTCGCACATCATGCTTAAACGCGATTTTGAAGCCACATTTTGTTAAATGACCGACATGTTAGATATCGTCCTTTCCGGCAGACTCCGCAGATTCATAATATATCATTTTTATATGTATACGTCCTGTCCTGGCTGTATATTATGAAAAAAATGCAATAAAAATTAAATTTTTAATCATCTGCAGTGTGTAAAGTTTTTTTTTTCACATTTTAGCACATGAGCGTTTGCGGTTATGTTTTCTATGGGGTGCGCTTGTACAAAAATTAGAAATGGGGACTTGTTACATTTTGTGGGGAGAATTACTTAATTTATAGCAAACGCACCCCATAGAAAAAAATCATTAGTGCATCATCGTTCATATTATAATTGCAATGTGAACAATATTGCTGCATTAATAAAAATATCACACAAAAAAAGACATGTTTTTATTTTCTTTTTTTTTACTTTATACCTGGTCATGTTGGGTATCATTCGAAAGGCCATGCTCAGGCCTTTCGATTGACACCCTCCATGACCCACTAGATGCCTGGAGATATCGGGGTTCAAATGAACCCCCCATCTCCACCAGGGGATTGGCCTGGGCAATATATATATACGCATGATGTGAGCTGGCCTGGGCAATATATATATAAACGCATTATGAAAATTTGCAAAGGATAAGGCACGCAAAGTGAAATTTTGATGTGTCTGAAATTGAAACTTACGTGACAACTTTTATTTATTTTTTTCGTTAATTTAAGTTTGTTCAATACAGTTAATTTAAAATGGTTTAATACAGTTTATTTATATTTATTTTACCTTTACTATTGGTGCTTTTCAAACTTTATTCTTAAGTAAAAAGAAATTTAGCAGTTCCATGTTGTGTCGTTTTTTTTTTATTGGGCAGTAGCTGGTCTTGCCTAGGGCGCAAAATAGTCTAGCACCGGCCCTGACCGCATGGTCCACCCCTGCACTCCTCCACAATACCACAGAGGGGTTACTGTATGAATGCACTTGCTGGCCTGGCACCAAAGGCACAATATTTGGCTGCACTGCCACTGACGCCTGTATCAGATTCATATCCTCAGAGGGGTTACTGTGTGACGGCACTGTTGCCGACGCTAAAGGCCCAATTTTAGGCTAGGGCCAAACGAACGCATTTTTCGCAGTGAACGTCAAAACGTGCGTCCGAACACATTGAGGTGTTTTTTCACGGAAAGCGCTTAAACGGTCATACGATGCGCATTTTTGTGCGTGATTTTTTACGGATCCAAACCAGGAAACTTTGGGTGCCTGGACGTTATGTTGGCCGGACATGAGCAGCGTCTGACGTGTCCTAATCACGTACACACGCCGCTATGCGGACGCAGAACACTCTGTACGTCAGTACTAGTGGTTCAGCGTTCTCGAAAAAATGCGTTCATTTTCCACTTGCGTTGTGCGGCCGTACTTTCGTGCGGCCGTACTTCGTATATTGGCCGTCATTGCGTGTCATTTGCTGCTAGTGCGGCCGTGATTAAGTGCGCCTAAACGCACGTTAAAAGTGCGCTAGTCTGACCCCAGCCTTAAAGCACCTGTTGTTACTTTCATCCAAAGCCTGCATAAGTTTCACAATAATTTAGCCAAAAAAATCACTAAACCTGTTCTGCGTGTCCGAAAACGTCTCCTCTTTTCATACAGACTGCCGCCCCAAGCAGTTGTTTATGGATAGATTAAAGGAAAAGCATTTACCGTCATTTGAAACATAATTTTTTTGTTTTTAAGTGTTTCTATACATCCTACAAATCCGCCACTTCACAGGCAGGTTATGGGGACCTCCTAGGCACGATATTTGAAGAAATTTTCGTTTTTATTTTTAACCCTTATTTCATGGAAACTCACTGTCCCTTTAAAAACCTTTTTTTTTTTACTTTTTGTCCTTGTTTCCTGTCCCCCAGGGCACTACCCGGACCCCCATACACCTTTTATGGCAAATATCTAGCATATATGCCCTCTTGGAGGGCACTCTAAAAACCAAATTTTCAGCCCCATTGACTTGTAATGAGTTTGAGTTCGGGTTCGGATTCGGATTCGAACATTTGGAAAGTTCGGGTTCGGATTTGAACCGAACTCGGGGGGTGTTCGGCTCATCCCTAATCCAGAGAGCAGGCAATTCGCCAAATCCTGGCGAATTGCCTGAACATACGGTGCCTGTTCGAGGGCAGTGAAAACACCATGAAAAAGCACTGCTTCGGCTATTCAGAGAACACAAAACAGCAGTGAAAGGTTCCCGAAATACCCTGCCATTCGGTGGTTTAATTCGGCAAGTTTATTCAGGAGAATCCCATAGGCTTCAATGTTAAAAATATTCCCGTTTTAATTCAATATCTAATAAACCGTTCATTATAAAATTCTGCAGTAAAAAGTCTCTTTATTTATAGTTTTCTTAGGATATTTTAAGCATTTTTCAGAATTTTCTTTGTTTTAAAAGTCCGATTCTTTTTTTTTTAAGTTTACTTAATTTTTCTGTAACAGCCCTCTTTATTATCATTCCCTGGACCTCATATGTAAATTTCAGACATTTTCGCTCAGTAGTTTCTTTGCAAACAGCGTTTCATTTTCAAACATTCAAGCAAACTGTTTTGCTAATTTATTCACTGCCTCGTCTGCGGTCTCGGCTGCTTCGCTGCATGTGATCGGCTCCTGCTCGGTTTTTTCGATGGGTTAATCCTGATGTTTTTGCGGGTTTTCAGCGTGCATTCGGTGGGTTTTGCGGTTCGTTTTCGTCGGGTTTGCGGCGGCCTTTTCCTGCAATTCGGGAACCCTGTGGTGTTTGCTGAATACACCACAGGGTCACCGAAATGGGATCGGCAAAAGGAACCGAATTGAAGAGAACGAAAAGTCACCGAACGTGCGGTGACTTTTCGAATCTCTTTGAATTACCCTGATAGAATTTCTTTTAAATAGTTACAGTTACATGTTTTTATAAAGCACTATCAAGTTACGTAGCGCTGTATTAGTGATGTAGAAAAAAATAAAATCTAAACTCTGTCAGATCCAGGACCAGCTCCTTACTTGCAAAACCACAATACAAAAAGAAAGTGGCTCGATCCTCATTTTCCTACAGAGCACCGCAATTATGGAATAACCTCCCAGACACCATCAAATCTTCCCCCAGTCTAAAGTCACTTAAAAGCTCCCTATTAACATACCTCAATACAGAATGCACCTGTAAACATGTAACATAGTGACTATATTTCCTACATATTTATTTTCTGCATTAATCTGTATATTTGTGTTATTTTTAATATATATATAGCATTTTATTACTTTGTATTTCTGTTATAACTGTAAAAATGCAATGTTCTGGAACCCAGGACATGGGTTTCCTGGGGAAATACTTTCAGGGTTATTCAAAGAGAATCGAAAAGTCACCGCACGTTTGGTGACTTTTCGTTCGCTTCAATTCGGTAGATTTGGCGATCCCATTTCGGCGACCCTGCGGTGTATTCAGCAAGCACCGCAGGGCCATCGTAGTGCAGCGAAAAGCCACCACAAACCCGATGAAAACTCACTGCAAAACCCAGCGACCGACACCCGCAAAAACATCTGGATTAACCCCACCGAACACATCGGAGAAACCCGAGCAGCCGCCGATCACAGCGCAGAGCAGCTGCCGGAAAAAGCCGACACCGCAGACGAATGGAGTGAACCAAAAAAACCAGTATACTTGAATGTTTGAAAGTGAAACGCTGTTTGCAAAGAAACTACAGAACGAAAATGTCTGAAATTTACATATAAGAGCCAATGAATGATAATTCATTTACAGAAAAAAGAAAAAAACGATAAAAAAATAACGGAAAAAAATTTTCTGCCAAAAAATCCCGAAAAATGCCTAAAAGATCCTAAAGAATCTATAAATAAAGAGACTTTTTACTGCAGAATATTATAATAAACGGTTTATTAGATATTGAATTAAAACGGGAATATTTTTAACATTGAAGCCTATGGGATTCTCCTGAATAAACCTGTCGAATGAAACCACCGAATGGCAGGGCAATTCGGCAACTTTTCACTGCTGTTTTGTGTTCTCTGAATAGATGAAGCCTTGCTTCTCAATGGGGATTTCACTGCCCTCGAACAGGCACCGTATGTGCAGGCAATTCGCCAACATTTGGCGAACTGCCTGCTCTCTGGATAGCCGAATGGCCAGGAAAGGTAACCGTACGCTGAATTTCACTGTTCGGTTACCTTTCGGCCCCAATTCAAATCTCTTTGAATAACCCTGTATATAAATAAATAAATAAAGGCACAATTTCCGCTGGTATTTTTACTTTAGTTTCACAACTTTGTTTTCAGATCACTGTTTGTTTCGTTTTATGTTTCATCAAATATTTCCTTTGCTTTAGGGATGCAGAGAAAGGCCGGGTGTGCGGTTATTAAGTGACGGATCCATTGCTGGGGAATTGAAAGTTTTAGGCCCGTGTCAGACGAACGCAGTGTTCACGTCTGTGTTGCCGCACATTTTAACGTCCGTCGTAGCATAAAATTATGATCAATAGAGACCCACACACAAAGTATGTCCGCACAGAAGTGCGGACGCACAACGCACGTGGCGCCGGACACAATTTAGGCAAGAACGTCAAACCGCTAGGCTGGACGCAGAGTGCGCCACGTCCGCATAGCTTTGTGTGTGAGTGATGGAACGTAGTCAGACTGACTGCATTTTTGACGTACAACATGGTTTTTCATATCATGTATCAATTTTTTTCATTTTCCATATTAGTTTTATTTCCCATCTACATCAGTCAAAAAAAACGGACCGTGTGGTGTCTACAGTATCATCAGTCAGAAAGTACGTAAGTTGTGCACGGACGCACAGTGTGCTCAGAATGCATTCGTCTGACAGTAGCCTTAGGCAAGCATTTTCAAGCTGAAGAAGCACAGATGAAGTTACTGCACATAAAATGGTCACAGCTTAGTGAATAATCCCTTTAAATCACAGAAAGCTTGCATGTTTTGTCTTTGTATGAGACCAAAATCCATACCCCCAGCTGACGAGCCAGCACCAATTCCCTGTCGCCTTATTTCCAAAATCAATCAGACAAGCGCGGACCATAACTGCTGCGGTAAAATGCAATGTGCAGGGTTCACTTAAATTTTTTTTTCTTTCTTTTTGGTTTTTTTAATTTTTTTTGATTGGGAATGGAAAACAGCAGTTTGGTTTGGCCTCTGAATAGAAAGGGCAGGACAGCTTTCACAGGGGCAGATGGAAGCACCGGCTAACACTCCTCACAGCTGGGGTAGACTGCCTAAAATTCTGTGAGAACCACTTTCTCCTGCCTCCCATATGGAGGCCGATGGGGGTTGGGTTACCGAGGAATGCACTGAACAAAGACCCCAAACGTGATACCATTCAAAAGACTCAACCTGGCCATTCACTCGCATCCCCAGATTGTTTTTATTATCGCTATCAGTGTTGACTCCATCGGTCGCAAATAACCTTTAACCCAAACTTTGACCATTAAACCATAAACCATAGAATAAGAGCACCCCGTTTCAAAAAAAAACCTTTTAGGCTAGGGTCAGACGAACGCATTTTTCACGTTGTCCATGAAAAAGTGCGTTCGAACGAATGGACGTATTTTTTCACGGAATACGCGATAGCGGTCATACGATGCGCATTTTCGTACGTGATTTTGTACGGATCATCAATAAAACCCTTTTTGCATCTGGACGTTATGTTGGCCGGACGTGTGCAGCGTCTGACGTCTCCCAATCACGCAAACACGCCGCTATGCGGCCGCAGCGCACTCTGTACGTCAGTAGTAGCGGTTTGACGTTCTCGAAAAAATGCGTTCGTTTGCCACTTGCGTTGCACGGACGAACTTTCGTGCGGCTGTTCGTCGTATGTTCCCCGGCATTGGACGTCATTTGCTGCTAGCACGGCCGTGATTTCGTGCGCCTAAACGCACGTGAAAAATGCGTTCGTCTGACCCTAGCCTTAGTAAACCAAAGTTTGTCGGTCAATTATCACAGATTAAATTAATCTGCTGATAAGAAACACACAAAAAAGTAGCCAAATATGACAAAAAAAACTTTAAACCAAAGTCCCACCTCTAAAACTTAATAATTAATGTCAATATAACATTTTTCACGAATGTCTGATGGGTCCATTCACTACAATTGATCAATTCACAGGGTTATTCGGAGAGAGCCGAACTGGCTCCGAAATTGCACCGAATGATGAATTTCCCCCCGTACGGTGCATCTTCAGGACCATTCGGCTATTCAAACACCTGGCAATTCGCCAAATATTGGTGAATTGCCAGCGAAATACAGTGCTGTCCGGCAGCAGTGAAAACATCCATAGAGAAGCAATGGTTAACCTATTCAGAGAACACCGAACAGCACCGAAATGTGAGTGAAATGCCCTGATTTTTGGTGGTTTCATTCGAAAGGTTTAATCAGACCAATCCAATAGCTTTCAATGTTAAAAAAAATCCCTATTTTTATTAAATATTTATTCAACCGTATATGTTTTATTTGCAGCAAAAAGTCTCTTTATTTATTTTTTTAAGATTTTTTCAGCTAATTCTTTCCAGCTTTTTTTTTTACAATGACTGTTTTTTTTTCTGTAGAAGACCTTTTTATTATTATTCATAGGACCTTATATATTATTCCCATGCATTTTCATGCAGTAGGTTGGTTTGAAACTGCCTTTTAAAAGTTGCAGGGTCTTCATCGCAGTCTATTCAAAAAGCTGACAATTGGCCAAATATCGGATCACTTTGAACCAACGCAGAAAACCATCTATTCAGAGAACACCGAACAGCAGTGAAATGTCAGTGAAATGCCCTGATGTATGATGCTTTCATTCGGCAGGTTTAATAAGGCGAATCCCATAGGATTCAATGTTAAAAATATTCCCATATTTTATTCAATTTCTATTAAACCTTCTTAAATTATTTTAATTTACAACAAGAAGTCTCTTTATATATATATTTTTTAGGATCTTTTAGGCATTTTTCGGGATTTGTTCTGCAAATTTTTATATATATTTTTTTTAAATAGCGTTTTTTTCTTCTGTAACAGACCTTTTTATTATTATTCAAAGGACCTTATGTGTTTATTCTAGATATTTTCGTCCAGTAGTTTTTTTGCAAACAGCGTCTGAAATTTTTTGAGTTTCAATGTTTCTTATTTTTTTTTTTTTACCCCGTTCGTCGACTTGTTGTTTTTTTCCGTCGGCTGGTCAGCGCTGTGTTCAGGGGATCGTTGGCTTTTTTCACCGGTGTTTGGCGGGTTTTATGCAGAGTTTCAGATCAATCCGATTTTTTGGATCATGTCAGTGGGTTATCGGAGAAGTTTTCAGTGCATTTTCGTTGCATATTCGGCGATTTTTGGGTTCCGTTCGGCCCTCCTTTCCCTGCAGTTCAGGGACCCTGCGGTGAAAGCTAAATTTACCGTGGGGTCGGGGAATTTGAAAGTCGGTGACATATTGGTGCTCTCTGAATAACCACTTTAGAATGATTTTTTTTAAGTACACAAATTGGATAGATCATTGTGATGCAAATCCAAAATAAAAATGATCAATAAGAATTTTAAAAAAAATCAAGAAATAAATGGAATAATTTGAAAAATAGAAAATATGTTTTAAAATTTATTTTAATTTTCAATGTTGGTAATTACCTAGAGCTTTTGTAGAAATTTAGGTGAAAGATATTTGTTTAGGACGTTCACTATTTTATGGTTATTTTACCAGTTTTGTAAATGGTTAACTTTAGACTTTTAGTCCTTTAACTTGCCAAGTAGTTATTATTATTTTTTTATTTATTTGATCCATATTTCAGAGGAAAAAATCTAATGTCGTCAGTTCTCCAGTGGCGACACTTTGTCTTAGAAACATAGAAAATGTCGGCAGATAAGAAACGTTCGTCCCATCTAGTCTGCCCAATTACATGGATACTTTACCTGGATTTATCTTTTGTTTAGGATAGCATTATGCCTATCCCATGCTTGCTTAAATTCAATCACTGTTTTGGCGTCTACCACTTCAACTGGAAGGCTGTTCCATGTATCCACCACCCTCTCAGTAAAATAATGCTTCCTGATGTTACTTTTAAACCTTTGCCCCTCTAATCTAAGACTATGTCCTCTTGTTTTGCTACTTTGTTTCCTTTTAAATATACTGTCTTTGAGTTTTTTGCTCTTTTGTATTTTATTTTGTGATGGTGGCTTGAGGAATTTTTAATATTTTGTAATGAAATGTAATTTAAAAACAGGAAATAAAGAAACAATGTATTAAGCTTCACTGTGTATCTATAAGTGGGTCTTGGATACATATGTATATGTGGTTGCACTTGACAAGCCCCATGATGTATGAATTTCATGATAGTTTTTCATCTTATTTGTTTTTGCTAGTGGTATTAAATTAGTGCGGATTTCAGTTGTGCTGAGATTGTTTTTATTCTCTGATGTTTGCCAGCGACTTCGGCCACTTCACCATGTGAATTGCCATTTATGTAGGCAACTTACATAAATAAAAAGTTTTGGGAGCGTTTGTCTTTATGTAGACTCTCCCCCCAGGGGGAAATCCTAGTAAAAGAGCCAGATAACAATGTCTGCAAATTGCAAAGATAAAATGGGCAAGAAAGAAAGTTTTTTTTTTTTATTGGAAAAGACAGGTGGCAGAAGTAATAGGTCGCAGGAACAAAGACTGGTTATTAATGCAAGAATAGGGTACAGAGTCATTTGGCTCAGCAGGGCTGGGACTGAAAGAAAATCAGGAGATAATGGGTGTTGGGCATGGCTGGGGTGGGGGGGTGTAGCATGCATACAGCGATAAGGCCACTTTTATTTCCTCCATTTGTATTCGGTTTGTTCGTGTCTCAGCCGAATCAAGTCCAGTTTGAGTGCGAATTCACACTATGGGGGAAACTGGATAGTATCTTATAATAGTCCCATTGCCTATCTGTATATCTATGCAAAGCAAGGAATCTGCTATAGCCTATTACTCCGACTCGTATCATCACAAGCCAGTGAGATGTTCACGAAGGGCAGTGTGGAAGCTGAAAGATGAAATAAAAGCTGAGTTTGCAAGAAATTTATTTATTTATAAGGGCCCTATTACAATACAGCCCTTAGAGGAAGGGAGTATATTTAAAAGGAAACAAAGTAGCAAAACAAGAGGACATAGTCTTAGATTAGAGGGGCAAAGGTTTAAAAGTAACATCAGGAAGCATTATTTTACTGAGAGGGTGGTGGATACATGGAACAGTCTTCCAGTTGAAGTGGTAGAGGCCAAAACAGTAATTGAATTTAAGCAGGCATGGGATAGGCATAATGCTATCCTAAACAAAAGATAAATCCAGGTAAAGTATCCATGTAATTGGGCAGACTAGATGGGCCGAAAGGTTCTTATCTGCCGACATTTTCTATGTTTCTATGTTTCTATTCTTCGCAAAGCGTGTTTGCGTGGGCAAATGCGCATTTGCGCGAGGGGCAAAAGCCTTTGCGCTGAACGTCGTATTTCAACGTTCGCGCAAACGATGCGCGTTATCGTTTAACGTGGATGGACTTGCGCGAGCGTGATGAACTGTGCATGTCCTATACTTAACATCGCGAGCGCAAATTCGCTCATGCGCTGGTACGCGGATGGTATTTCAATCGATGCGTATCTTTTTACGAACGACGTTTGCGCGCATATTTTTAACGTCTTTGAAAAGCTGGTGGTAACTGCAAATCGGAACGTTCTGGCCGAAACCAAATACACCAGCCGGAAAAAAAAATACAGCACAGTACAGTTACGCATTCTACACATACCCAAACAAAAATATTGTGAATTCGTTCATATTTTTTTTATTGCTGCAGCATGTATACTCAGATTTATTTTGCCAGGCGCAAAAACGTAATTGAGTCAATTAAGGTAAACTGATGTCAATTAAGGTTCTTAATTCTGATTGGCTGAATCCCGCGAAAAAACCAGTCCGCACACTGATTTACGTGTGCAACGTTACTGCGCGTGTATTACATTTCGTTTTGCGCTCCTTTTTTTTACGAACGTTATTTTTTGACGGATGAGAAAATGCGTTCGGATCGGAATATCACATTAATTTTCGCGCGATAACCCTGGACGATGCGCGCACAAAAATTAGTGCTGCGCGAACGAAATTGCGCGAAGAATGTAATAGGGGCCAAAGTATTTTACCAGGAAGGATACGTTGAGATTTCTCTCGTTTTCAAGGAATGTCTTGTTATTATTTTTTTTTTTTTAATAAACCAGCAAACAATTATCCGACTGTATTTATCAATGTCTTCCTGTATCTGAACAAGTTCTGCAGAGCAATTTGCCAAGACCAGGAAGTGTCTCAACCAATCAGAATGCTCTCTTATTGATAGGTAACACTGCTGAGCGTCTACCATAAATCCCGACACAACAGGAAATTTTCGTTTAATTGTCAGCTTTCTACTTTAAAACACTGAGATCTATCTCCCAGAGCTCCCTGCTTCCCTCGAATGGCTGAATAATAAAAGGGAGGAGCTTGGATACATCTATCTTATTCAGTCAGCTGGGTTATATCTGTGTGATTTGTGGCAGTGAGGGACTGGGTAGTAAGAGTGTGATTTGTACCATTAAAGCTCATTCTACATTATGACTCATTTGAATAAATATTCTTCTGCGAATCTGGAAATCTTTGATTAGTTAAGGTCACTCATTTTTCTCCCAATCAGTCCAGAGCAAGGGGTCCTCTGCTTTGTAAACAAAGACTCGTTATTCCCTCATTGAGTCTTTGAACTATAATAGATTTGATAAAAATTGTTAAGAGCAAAGGAGATACTTTGATCTTTTTATAATTATTACATGCTGGGGATGGGTTGTGGAGGAGGGGCGCCAGTCAGCATGTGTTTGTGATGGCTGCAATGATAAGGAAGTTAACTCTGCCATATGGAGCTGTGCCATCAGTGATCAAACTATTCACCTGATCACCTGTGCCGCCCCCTTGTGATCCACTTCCAGGTAAAGGTATCGGCCTCATGCAAAACAGCATTACGCTACTAGACATATCAATTTACATTCTGTTGACAGAAATGGGATGGAGTATGTTTATAATCCATATAACTAGCAGATTGATTACTTTTGAACACTGATGTATACGGTGTATATCCTTAATTAATTACAAAGAGGTTATGACCAAGTGTATAAATCGGGATTGTTTGAACGCTTAGGCAACAACTGTTTATGTACAGAAAGTGGCTTAATCATATTCGGAATGGAACTAGAAAGGTGTTTAAAGGGACGCGCTACACATCCTGACCACTTTAGTGTTTTAAAGTGTCTAGTTCGTGAAGAGGACCCCTCTTCCCTCCAGTCTCGATTGGGTGAAATCACTGAGTGCACCTGCAGCCGAAATTTTAAGTTTCCCTTCTGCAAGTCATCAGATTGGTTACTGGTGATGTCAGCACCTTCTGCGTGCTGGCATCACCCGCTCTTAGACCGCTGAGAAAAGCTTTCCCCCTGAGAGAGACAGTTCTGCACCATTCTGATCCATCATTCTGTACAGGTTCTAAGGAGCTTTTGTGCATGCAATTCCTGAGCTGTCATGTTCGTTAGAGGGGACCTGGTATTTGGGAAGTGGATACCAATGGCAGTTCAGGAGACCTCTCACGATTTTTGATCAAACGGATAGTCGAAGATTGAGCCGGAGTCGGTATCCAGATGATCAGTCCATCATGTTTGCTCGTCCTAGGTATCATTTCAATCAAACATATTCTAGGAAATAGTACGGGAGCGTCATCAGTTGGCGCGGTCGGTATCAAATGAGCATGGGCTGTTTGGGTGGATGGCGCATATTCGTCAATGCGGAGGTCTCATGGCATCAAGATGGCGGTTACTTGAGCAGGTTGTCACCCACACTGCTACCGTAACGGAGGACCGGCCTGGTCAGCAGAGGAGGTGCAGGGATGCTCCTGGGGATAATTTCTATTAAATAAAATTAAATAATTGTTGAGATCTGTTTTGTGATACAATGCTCCTGGGGATGACTGGATACTGGAGGGGTGAGTCCCTGTCGATTGTGCCATGAGCAGTCCACAGTTTGCAAGGTAGGTACGCAAATTGCATAGAAAAAGCTGTAGGGTCTCCTGTATTCAGAGGCCCCTGAGCTGACAGAGATAAGGTGAATAAACTCACCTAAAATAAAAAAATATTAAAGAATGAATTGGGCTGCCAGCAGCACCTGCCAAATTATTTAAGGGGAAAAAGGTTGGAAGGGATTTTTATTACAGTATCCCTTTAAATGAATATAAACCTGTTGGGATATAGATAATGGAACACAAAAGTTGCCAAAGGACATGCGCAATGACGAGACTACCTGACATTTTGGTCATGCACACTAAATGTTGGTTGGTTATTGTGAAGGAGCTGCCATCAAAACATGGACATTCGCGTTAGGATCAGGATCCACCATCTTGGGACGTGGCAAAAATGGAATCGACTGGGAACATCTAAAACAGATGTCATCTGGGAAACTTATAAAGAGATCTAACTTTGAAGGGTACAGTTATGCCAGTGAGGAAGCCCTCAGCTCCAAAACTAATAGGTGAATTGTGTTTTATATATAGTACTGTGTCACGTTTCCACTGGTTCTAGCCATGCCGCCTGGTGGTGAGAGCGATCCAGGCCAGCTCTTCTTAAACCAAGCCAGTCTGCCCTGTGCCGCTTCTGGATTCCCCTGCTGCTGCTCTGGCCTGGGGTCACATGGTCCACCCTGTTCCTATAAATATGCAAGCAGCACAGGCTCTTTGCTCTTGCATGGGTCATTTCTCCTGAAGGGTTTCTGTTCCTGAGGGTCTTGTCCCTGAGAGTCAGTGCTTCCTGTGTTCCTGGTACTATAGCTTGTCTTGGTAATCCTGTGTATGATCTTGGCCTGGTTCTGACGTTTCTTCTGTGTAATCCTTGTACTCTGTGTACTGATATTCTGTGTACTGTATTCCTGGCTGTTCTGACTTCCCTCTCTGGTATCTGATTCTTGGCTTGTCTGACATACTCTTCTGGCTCTTGATCCTTTTGCTCTGGTTCTGACAGTTCTATTGTATGGTCCTTATGTCTTGTATTCCTGTTCTGTGTATTACCCAGCAGCATTATATTAAATTAGTATTAGAGACCATTGCTAGGACCTCATCATAGTTCAGGGTTTCCCCGTGTTGCTGATGGGTGTGATTATATTGTCTTGCTGTATCCTGTTTAACCCTCACCCTTCCTGTTTGCTTGTTCCTTTAATTGATTCTTGTGAGGTTCCCTTTCCCTAGACAGAAGGCCATACAAAGACCTTATTCTAGAGTTAGGTATCCCTTTAGTGTTCTGTTGTTTTCTCTTGTTCTCCTGCCATTCCGGTTCCAGTTCTGTTGTTTATCTTGTCTAGTATCTGTGTGCTGTGGTCTGTGTAGATGCAGCCAGCAGCTAACCTGACTCAATGGCTGAATAATCAGTACAAAGGGCCCACCTTGGTTAACACTGGGTGCCCCCATGAGATAGTGTTATTACATTGGTTTAAATTTACTAGTATAGTAAAGTTTTTAAATTCTTCAAGCTGTGATCGAGGCTTTATAAGAAGGGTTTACACTCTCTTATAATATTACCTAACAGGCTTGCTTTGGTAGCCAATCCTTTTTGAAAAGGACACAACTGGGTACTAAGGAATATAGAAAGAAGGGGCGAACTGCCTGTACAGGTCCACATATGCAAAATACCAAGCCAAGATTACACAGTCTCCAAAACATGAGTAAAATCATTTTATGAAAATTGAAGAATCTGATGGCAAAAGATGTCTGCACTTTGTATCTATTTGTTTCTTTGAGGATTTAATATCAGAGTGAAAGAAGGGGGGACCTCCTTTACAGGTGTCACGGGATGCCCCGAAAACCAGATATCGATCCCTGTATACAGAGCCCTGTCTCCTCTTCCGATCCTTGAATGGTCGGCACTTCTTGCCCTAAGAGGAGCTAACTTCAGGGACTCAATAGTAACACAACACAAAAGGAACAATAGAGTATACAGAGTTGCCTTTACACACACCGAGTCAGTAACAAGAAGAGTTCTTATACAAATCAGGTCAGCATCAGGACTGGTTCTCCGACAGGCTGGGTCAGCAACAGGAGTGGTTCTCATAAAGGCTGTCAGTAACAGGACTGGTTTGCATACAAGGCGAGTCAGCAACAAGAGTGGTCCTCATACAATCCGGGTCAATAACAGGAGCGGTTCTCATACAGGCCAGGTCAGCAACAAGAGTGGTTATCATACAATCCGAGTCAGCAACAAGAGCGGTTCTCATACAATCCGAGTCAATAACAGCAGAGGTAAATAGCAATTATTATTATTCTTTATTTACAGCAATAGAATCAGTGAATCGCAGGAGTCAAATCACTAGCACTGGGGGAAGTAACTCCACAACAGGGCAACGAGTCAGTTTGCATGGTCTGACTTTAAACCCGGTGGCTCTGCGTCATCACGCCGTGCGCCGCCCCTTGACCAGCCGTGCGACCTATTCCAGCCGGCGTATCGCTTGGCACCCGGCCAGTTTACAGCATGGATGGTGCTGCCGGGTGCCGTTCATCCCCCAGAGCGGCTCAAGGCCCCCCAGGATGGCAGGATGTGACAACAGGTCCACAAGGCTCTTATACTAAGGCAAGATACTAAAAGGCTCAGGCAGGGCTGGATTAACATACGGTCTATTAGAGCTGAAGCTCCAGGACCATGCCCCAAAATAGGCCCAGAGAAAGGATAACTATGTCTGTACTGATAGTGATTTGGATCCCTGTATCTCCGAAACCTTAGCAGCCACAGGGTCATGTGAAGGCCATTACACCATTGTAAAGGTCATTTTTATGTAAAAATTAATGATTTTTTTTTTTCAAAAACAGAAGTATTGTTCATTTTTCAATTATAAAGTGAACAATGATGCTGCACTAACTCACCGTGTCATTTCCCATGATGCCAGCAAGTGTGGAGACGATCGCACAATGCGTTATTATGTATTGTTCCATCAAAAACCTAAACCACCACACTGCAGTGAGGTGTCCTGGGAGTCCTTTGGAACGCTGCATCTCTAATCTTTACACCCCACAAGGTCAGTGAGATGTCATTGGAAAGTTCAGAGTCTGGCTTTTCTAACAATAGCAAATATGACTATATAACAAAGAAAAAAATTTCATCTGCGCTAATTCCCATTATACCGTGTGAAACTAAACACAATTAGAGGTTTAGTTTCTTATTAATGGCCATTATAAGATTAAGCTCGCCCGCCAGCGTCAAGGCACCTCTAATGAGGGCGAGTCCTATCCAAAATTGAAACCACAGGCTGCTACATAGCAAACCATACCTGCTAATGCTGCTTCTCAAACATGAGGTAGACTGGTGGGCCTTTATTTATGCTTCCCCAGAAACAAAATCCACTTTGGGATCGAAAACAAAGACACGGAGCGGAACCTTGCTGCAGGGATGACTATATAACGTATAAAAAAAGAAACAAAATGCAAAATGGTTTTTTTTTCCTGTTCTAAGTGGCATCATGTGCTTTTACTTGTAAAGCAAACAATGTTGCTTCACTAACTCATCTTCTCATTTCCAACGATGGGAGCTAATGGGGGGGGGTTGATGGCTCAATGAGTTATTACGCATAGGTACATCTAAAACACAAGCTGTCGCAAGGAGAGGGGGGATCTTTGGACCCCTTTATCCTCATTCTTTACACCTCTTTACACCCCACAAAGTCAAGATAGATGTAATTGGACAGGACAGGGTCTGGCCTTTCCAATGATACCAAACATGACCATGTAAAATCTAAAATAAAAAACAAATTTGTATTATTTTTAATTTTTTATTCCAAAGCAATTGCAGTGTCCATTTGTCACGTATAAAATGAGCAATACCACTGACTGCTATTACTCAGCTTCTCATTCTCCATGCCAGGAGCAAGCTCAGTGTTTTATACATAAGCATATAATTCATAAAACACAAGTGAAATTGTTTTGTTTTTTCCAGTTATGGTTAAAATTGCATATTTTCTAATTAAATGCAGTAACCAGCTCACATTTAATTTTTTTTTAACAAGAGCGCGCCATATAATATATAACCACAAAGGTTTGAAAGATAAAATGTGAAAAAAAATTACACACTGCAAATGACTGAAATCTGAATAGAAATGTACATTTTTTCTAAATTTTTTGTTATAGCACTCTGACGTGACATGACATATACAGTACAAAGAAATTATATATTTTGAATCTCTCAAGTCTGCTGAAAAAAACAGATACATAATTTGTCTGTTTCCTATAATAAAACATGACTTCAAATCGCGTTTAAACATGAGTGCAGGACATGAATAAGAGCAGAGATGAGTGGTCGATGCACTATATGTGGGGGGACGAGTTGCTGCTGTTGGAAATACAACAGCATGTACTGTATTATATAAAGATGAAATAGGCTCCTGAGTCAATGCACCATCCTTGTGTTGTACCATTCTCAGTCACTTCAAGGGTACACTGTCATGATGCACCTGCTGTTTCCTTTGTGGCTGCATTAGCTCTTTCTCTCATGGGTGCCTCTCTCCTGCGCTGCTCAGATTTCCAGATTGAACAGTTCTTTTTTAGGTGACCTGTCTCTTCGCATCGAAAACACATTCTGGTTCCTTTCGAATTTCTTCGTGCCTTCACACAATTTTAGAGCGAGCTCTGATTTCTCATTCTCTTCACCATTTATATTTTCTTTTCTTCTGTCATAGTCATCTATAAGTTTTCTCTTAGTGTATTCTAGAGTTAATTCTTGCTCAGGCCTTTTTTTCCAGAGCGTCAATGAGGGGGCCATATGACTCTGGGAGACTGCATAATAGTAATGTAACTACGTGATTGTCTTTCATGTCTTCTCCGATAGCACATGACTGTTCCACAGTCTCTAGCATAATATTCATATGTTCCTGCATTTCCTATACTTTTTCCAGCCTCATCTTATACAGTTTATGGAGCAAATATAGTGTACTGTTTAAATTTGAACGCTCATGGAGTTTCTGTAATGCAGTTGACATACCTTTAGCTGTGTTTTCTTTTCTAATGTGAATGAGCTGATCGTCCTTCCCTAAGAGACTTATAACTGCTTTTGCTTGTCTGTTCTTTTTGCCCCATTCTTGTGGGTTGTCATTGGGTTTGTCTGTGTGCACTACCTCCCACAAGTCATCTTTGCATAACATCACTTCAAGCTTAAACTTCCACAATTATTATTGTTGAGCTTTGCTATTGCAAACTTCGCATCTGAGCCACTTTCCATCTTTCAGTAATAGGATGCAACTCTTATTTCCTCACAGTCTTTGCATGGATCATAGATGCAGCACTTTTTTTTCTTTTGGTGTCTCGGCCTATAACCTGTTGGTTGTGTATGAATAAGAGGCAATAGTGACTTGCAGAAGTGCAGACTTTACTTAGGTTGTTCAACAGCTGTACTATGGGCCTCTGTGTTATACTTGCCCCCTAGCCAAAAGTTGCCAGTCAGCCCCTGGTAATAGCACATTAGGAGGTGAGAAGAAGGGAGTAGAGGCACACCCAACTCTTCCGCTCCAGGCCCATGAACATTTAATCCAGCACTGGGCTCAGTAACATGTAAGGGAAACCATTGCAGTATTCTATCATTGTAGGATTTTGAAGGTTTCTGTAATATATATTTCTCTATTTTCTTTCGGTGGCAATGATACAAGAAAGTGTAATCAACAGTAAATAGACCACACAAAGTTGTTGACTGTATGGTGGAGTAGTGATCCTCGTAGTGTGATCCATAGAGTAAATTACAGTTACATCTATATTGTGTGCTGAACTCTTTGTATTTTTTCTAAATGCTCTACTAACACCTGATTGGCTGCTTGGGTGAACAGTTGCCATAGCTTACATCGTAATAAACCTTCTTGATTGAAATACCTTAGGAGTGCCAGATTCCTTTACTCTCATTACTAGCAAATAGCGTGTCACACCATGAGATAGTGACATGGCAGTTCCAGCTGTCACAGCAGGAGTGGTCTAGATTGAACAAGGAATGGACTCTGAGAAACTGGTACCAGCATCATTGTGTACTGCGGGCAGTTATCGAAGGCGAGTGGAATTCCCATTCTGCCACGTTTACTCAGTTTCCAATCCGTTGTCTCCTTGTAAAGTTAATAAGATAATTATATATTAAGCACGATTATTGAAATGATTCCGTAAAAACTCATTAAATTGATTAATATACCTCTCATTTCACAGGTAATTATTTACTACTTCCCACTCCAAATCTGCAGACAAACATCCTGTTTCCAAGCAATCTGTTCTAGAATGACCTAAATCGTGGGAGGTTTATCTGCCTTCATAAAGTTTGTCAAGGATCTTATTTTTGGGGAGGATAAAGATGCTCATAACAAATGATGCTGAACTCTCGCCACACTCAACCTCCACACACTACCCAAGGACCCTTGACATAAAATGGGTTATTTAGAGAGATCCGAAATGTCACCGAAATGTAACTGGACACTGAAATTCAGCATACGGTGCCATTTCGGGGCCATTCTGCTATTCAGAGAGCAGGCAGTTGGCAAAATTTTGGCGAATTGCCTGCATGTACTGTGCTGTTCGACGGCAGTGAAATCCCCAGAGAAGCAATGCTTCATCTATTCAGAGAAAACTGAACAGCAGTGAAAAGTTGCCGAAATTCCCTGCTGCTCAATGTTTTCATTCGGCAGGTTTATTCAGGCGAATCCCATAGACTTCAATGTTAAAAATATTCCCGTTTTAATCCAATATCTAATAAACTGTTTATTATTTTATTCTGCAGTAAAAAGTCTCTTGATTTATAGATTTTTTTAGGATCTTTTAGGCATTTTTCAGGACTTTTTCTGCAATTTTGTTCCCCCTTTTTTTAAGCGTTTTTTCTTTTTTCTGTCACAGACCTTTTTATTATCATTCATAGAATCTTATATGTAAATTCTCGGCATTTCATTCAGTAGTTTTTTTTTGCAAACTGCGTTTCAATTTTGAAACTTTCAAGGGTACTGTTTTGTTTTTGAATCGCCCTGAAGTGCGTGGAACGAAAGGGCACCGAAATGTCGGCGACATTTGGGTGCTCTCAGAATAACCCCTACAGTCTCCACACAATACCCGGGACCCTTGACACACACCACACACTATACCTGGACCAGTAGCGTACCAAGGGGGGGGCAGTCCACCCCAGGTACTGCTTATAAGGTACCTTGCTAAAGGGTGCCAGTGGGTGCATACTTCAACGTGGACTCTAATTTTTGCTGCTGTGAGTCTTGCGAGAGAATCTCGTGAGAGCCACATTGAAGTAGGGGCAGGCGGCTGCGTGCGTGCTGGTCACGCGGTCCGGCCAGTCAGGTGGTACTGAGACTCAATGCTGAATTCACTGCAGGGTCGTGAAATTTGATTCCCCGAAGTGCAGAGAACAGCTGAGCACCTAAATGTCGGCGTCATGTCGTTGCTCTCTGAATAACCCCTTATATTCGCACTTAGCTTAATTTAAAATCGCATACTTTACAGGAAGGATGCACCGATACCGATACTAATATCGGTGCCGATACTGCCAATTGTATGAGTACTTTGTACTCGTGCAAATGCCCCTATACTTCTCCCGATACCTTAAAAAAATGTATCAGTGTATCCTTACTGTACAGTCAATGTGCAACTTTTAGTCTCCACTATTTTAAATGTAATCTGAATTGTCTGTACTGTAAAAGCTGCATTTCTTTCTTTAAAGACATGACACACATGCCCGATTTTACTATTAGGCGTTCGGTTTTCTATTTCTTTTTTTACTATGTATTTGACTTGGGTACACGCACAATGCAGACTGAAGATCATCTCACTCAAGGTCAGCAGTTGGATTTTCTAGGGTTGCTCTTGCTGGGGTCTCGGCCAGAATGCAAGAAACTCACAAAGTCACAAAAATTTGAATGTTTCAGCAAAGGGTTTTTCTCTCAATTGAGGCTTGCGTCTTTCCAGTTGACGAGCTGCCTGCGTATCACGGAAACCACTGCATGTTCTATTATTTCACTATACTGTGTGTTGGCAAAGGTATCTGGAAGACCTCTGGTGTATGTACAGTAGTGTAATTAATTTTTTTTTTATTTGAACAAAATAAGAGGTTTTGTGGAGGAGGAAGGGATTCCCTCCGGTGGCATCTCAGAGGCTTGTGAGTCCACTAGGAAAGTCCAGATTTGTGAGCTTCTACACTTATAATGGGCGAGGTCTTGCATCTTCAGTGTCCAGACTAACATGGCTATTCAGAGAGCACCAAAATGTCATCAACATTTCTTTGCTCTCCCTTTCCCCACACTTCGGCTAGTCCGATTTGCCGGCCATGCGGTGAGTTCAGCATTTTTTTTTAACATTGAAACATATGGGATTCGTCTGATTAAACCTGCTGAATAAAACCACTGAAAATCAGGGCATTTCACTGACATTTCGGTTCAGTTTGGTGTTCTCTGAATAGATTAACCATTACTTCTCTATGGGGATTTCACTGCCCCCGAAGACCACCATACTTTTCTGGCAATTCGCCAATATTTGGCCAACCGACAGCTTTGTGAATAGGGATGAGCTGTTCGGTTCGATCTGTTCGGAGTTCGCATTGAACATCGGCCGTTCGACAGTTCGCGAACTTGGAACTTTTTGGGATGTTCGCTAAAGTTCGAAAAAAAATATATTTTTTGAAAAAAGTATAAAAAATGCTTAAGAAATACTAAAAAATCTATCCCCCACAACCAGGATCCAGGAAGCCCCCACTGACCACAAGGCTAAGGTAAGGCGACACATTTCTAAAAAAAATAAAACCCGAGACATTTTTAAATGTCCCAAGGAACATAAAATAAAACTTTTTTTTCTTTCTCTACCTGGCTGAATGTATTTAATTATATATATTAGATACAATCAGCCAGGTAGAGGGGGTGGCATGTGGGCTGCGCGGGGTCTCAGGCAGTGGTTTTTTTTTTTGTGTGTATATCTTTAGCAAATTTATAGGGCAGGGTAAGGGTAGGTATGATATATACATATATAGATAAGATATATATCTATATTCTTATAAATATATATATCCAGACTTGTATTACACACACATTTTGGCAACTAAATATATATATATATAACTCTGTCGGGTTCAACATTTCTTCTGGAGGGATCAGCCAAATTTGGGGGGGGGGCATTTAGTTGAGATTGTCCACATGCCACCCCCCATGTGCATATGTGTATATATGGTCTGAGGTCTGTGGGTGGGTGTATATATATATCTGTGTGTTGATATATACGTATATATAGGTCTGCGTGTTGATATATACGTATATGTCTGCTTGTGGTATCAATGCATCCCTACACTATACACGACGCTCCGTGTCCCTATAATATATATGATCAGGGGTTACCTTTTTTTTATATTTTTATACTATTCCTGTTAAATTAACAGTAATTTTTTATGTATTTATTCAGTAGAAACTTTTTTTTGCCTATATAACATGTACTTTGTGAAAATAAAATGGTTTTGTGTGTACATTTTAATTTAGCTAGTGGATTCCTGTCCAGTGCGGTGAGAAGCAAAAATGTAGTGTAGACACGCTGCGAGGCTGAGTGGAGTGAAGTCAAGCCTGCAAAATGTTTGCTTCTCTTTGCTTCGCTACGCTGTGCGTCGCTACACGCTCAGTGTGTCTCAGCCTTTATTCCCGCATCACTATCTTACCGAATCAGTTTGAATACTTGTTACTGACCCTGCTTGTTCTGAGGACCCGATCTGTTGCCGACTTTGACTGCCATTTGACTATTCTTTCTGTGTATTCCCTGCCTGTTCTGTTTGCTTCCTGTTACTACTGGTGTGCGCCAATTCTCATCATATACAGTAGCGCAGTACAAGTGCCTAAACATTGCTGACCCGGTTTTGTTATAGCTGCTGATGTAACTGAATAGATCGGGGATCTCTTCTGCATTACCAAAACCTCCAAGACTGCACTCTTCCACAATACCACAGAGGGGTTACTTACGATGTGAAGGCACTTGCTGCCACCGAAGGCACAATATTTGGGATCACTGCCACTGACGCCTATACCAGATTCATATCATTTTAATATTTGACCGCAGGGTTCAACCCTGCACTCTTCCACAATACCACAGAGGGGTTACGGTGTGACGGCACTGTTGCCGACACTGAAGGCCCAATTTGAAAGCACCTATTGTTACTTTCATCCAAAGCCTGCATAAGTTTCACCATAATTTAGCCAAAAAATCACTAAACTTGTTCTGCGTGTCCTAAAATGTCTCCTCTTTTCATACAGACTGCCGCTCCAAGCAGTTGTTTATGAATAGATTAAAGGAAAACCATTTACCGTCATTTTAAATGTAATTTTTTTGTTTTTAAATGTTTCTATACATCCTACAAATCTGCCACTTCACGGGCAGGTTATGGGGACCTCCTAGGCACGATATTTGAAGGAATTTTTCGTTTTTATTCTTAACCTTTATTTCATGGAAAACTCACTGTTCCTTTAAAAACGTTTTTTAAAAACTTTTTGTCCTTGTTTCCTGTCCCCCAGGGCACTACCCGGACCCCCATACACCTTTTATGGCAAATATCTTGCATATATGCCCTCTTGGAGGGCACTCTAAAATTCGAACTTTCGAGTCCCATTGACTTGCATTGAGTTCTGTTCGAGTTCGAACTCGAACTTTTGAAATTGTTCGAGTTCGAATGCGAACCGAACACTGGGGTGTTCGGCCCATCACTATTTGTGAATAGCTAAATTGGGCCAAAAATTGCACCATACTGGAAAATTCAATGTTCGGTGCAATTCAGTGGCCAGTTCGGTTCTCTTTGAATAACTCTATAAATATTAGAAATTTTACAAGGACTCACAAAGCATGAGACCCGTGGGTTTTTTCAGATGTCCACATAATCTGAGAACTCGCGAGTTAGCACATCTCACCCAGAGTCTATCTGATGCCACTTTAAATGAGATCAATAAACATGCATGTTAATGCACACTGTGATAAACTGTTACAAAATAAATCCTTTAGAATCCACTTTAAAATACTGGTCCTCACGTACAAAGCTTTTCATAACCGAGCCCCTGCCTACATCCCACCTGACCACTTCGCTCTGCCAATGATCTGATGCTATCAATTTCTCGTACCCATACCCTGAACTCCCGCCTTCAAGACTTCTCCCAAGCTGCCCCCTTTCTATGGAACTCCCTCCCCCGCAACATCCCCGCTCTCCTCATCTCTCCAGTCCTTTAAGAAGTCTCTGAAAACATATTACTTTAGGGAAGCCTATCGGCTCACACCATGATCCCCCATTGTTCAATTCCTGCTCCATCTTCCCACACAGTCCACATGTGCCCCAATACTTCATGCTCTCTATTCACCCTCACCTAGTGTATCACCCCTCTCCTCTTAGATTGTAAGCTCTCAAGCAGGGTCCTCTCTCCTACTGTTCTGTGTGTGTAATATGTATGTATATTTGTTATTCTGTCTCTCCCATTGTACAGCACTACGGAACTTGTTGGCACTTTATAAATGCTTGTAACTGTAACAAAATAATTTCTGCATTGGCAGATCTGCACCACACTAAGGGCTCTATTAAATTCTCCGCGCAAATTCGTACGCGCAGCGTTAAACGTTAACGCTCGTAAATTAACGCAGGTATTATGATCCAAGCGCATTTTTTTCATCCGTCTGAAAATATCGCGTGAAAAGATGTGCAAAAGCGAGCGCAAATTAACGCTGCGTGCAGAAATCGGTGGGCAGACTGTTTTTTCACGCGATTCAGCCAATCAGAATTAAGAACCACAATTGTCTCCCGTTCAGTTTTTGCATCTGCCAAAAATCAATCTGCGTATATATGCTGCAGCAATAATAAAAACACACACAACCTCTCAATTTTATTGTTTGGGTATGTGTAGAATGTGTAACTATACTGTGCTGCATTTGTTTTTCCGTGCTGGTGTATTTCGTTTCGGCCAGAACGTTCAGATTTGCAGTTACCACCATCTTTTAAAAGACGTTAAAATTATGCGCGCAAACGTCGTTCGTAAAAAAATTGCGCATCAATTGTAATACCATCCGCATATCAGCGCACAAATGCATTTGCGCGTATGGGATGCGCGCACAAACTTTCGCTCGCGCAGGGTATCTTGCGTTAGAGGTTAACGCGCATCGTATGCGCGAACGTCTTAGGCTGGGGTCAGACGAGCGTGATTTCTACGGACTGTACGTCCGTGCAGTACAGACATCGTCAGTACGGATGACGCAGTAGTGGTCACACAGTCCATTTTTTCACTGAAGTTATTTTTTGACGGATGTAGGAGGGGAAAATAAATTACAATGAAAAAACATTCTGTCCGTCAAAAATGCTGGACGTATAAATGCAGTCCGTCTGACCTCGCTCCATCACTCACACACAAAGCTATGCAGACGTTGTGGACGTGACGCACTCCGCACGTCCGTTCTAGCAGTATTACGTTCTTGCCTAACCTGCGTCCGTTTGCCGCGGCCGTTGTGCGTCCGCAGTTCAGTGCGGACGTACTTCATGTGTCAGGCTCCAATGGACTTACTTTCATGCTATCACGGACGTACTTTTAGGCGCAATCACGGACGTGAACACTACGCTCGTCTGACCCCAGCCTTAGGGGACGTACAGTCCGTAGAAATCACGCTCGTCTGACCCCAGCCTTAATACGACGTTCACCGCGAAGGGTTTTGCCCCTCGCGTTAATGCGCAAAAAAGTGCGCAAAGAGTGTAATAGGGCCCTAAGTGCATTTTATTAAAAACGCACAATCCATTAATTGTTTCATGTAGTATGTAGATATCAAATTGTTCATTGAATGCCTCTTTTAATTTCCATCGAAGTCACACAGCACAATACGTATATGGTTTTATATTCTTCAGTATACATGTACTTATATACACATTTTATTGCAGCTGTATCAGGACGAGCTACTTGTAATAAAATCAGCTCACCTCAACCTTACAATAAGTCAAGGATTCTAGCAGGACCCTCGTGGCTCTTGCTCACTTTTCCCCTAAAATATTAGATCTGAGCCCCTATCCAGCCTGTTGTCTTGGTGTCATTATACAAAAATCATCATTTCTGACTATACCTCCCCATCTGCATCGTGTTTGCAAAATATACCTTTTATACAGATTTTGTGACTGGTGAGTGGAGTGCTCCACAGCACACAGCACTTTTCCTTAATAATTATGTTTTCAGGCAATTTCAGTGCATAAGATATTTTTTTTTCCTGTACACATTTCTTAGAGTCTCCCGCAGATTTAATGAGAAACAACATACGTATTTGTCCCTGAGCAGCAATTTCCACTGAAACAACACAAAAATGTCATCTGCACAAATTGCACTTGTGTTTCATTACCAGCTAAGCACGAAGGGCTGCTGGGGGTCCGCACGGACCTGCTCAATTCTCCAGACATAGCAATACAACAAGTAATGTGTAAAAGTGAGCGTCTTCCGACAGTTTGGAGTAAAGATTCGGCATACCCTCCTGTAATAAGGAAAATCCTTATTTTGGGCACACATCCCTCTGTTCCTATTTCATTTCCTGTGTTTCTCTTTTTTAGGGGCCCCTCCATATATTTGGGTATTTGTAGGTGTTTTGTCAGAGGCTAGTTCATATATTTAGGGTGTGCAGCTGTCTTTTTAGGGTAGGGGTCAAGTTGATGGATAACGAATGGGAACGGAGTTCCTCCACACACACGGTTATTCAGAGAGTTCCGAAATGTGGCCGAAATGTAACCAGACACTGAATTTCAGCGAACGGGGATATTTCGGGCCAGATAACGATGCAGGCAACCTGTGCGTGCAGGTTTTTCTTTTGCGTCCCCGTTTTAGCGCGAAGAATGTAATGATACCCCTTATGTTTAGTGATGGAATTCAGAGTTTTGGGCTCCCACCCCCATGGGACCACCGCTTATAGTCCCTCTAATTAAATACCTGTACTTGCATTTTAGGACAAGGAAAGAAACCTGACCATTGCTTATTTGTCATGAAATGCAAATATTTTATTATTTCCCATTCGTCCAGTTCCTGCATATGATAAAATGATTGAGGTGATGGAACGGGTTTAGTTATATGGAATGAGTTTGCTAGTTATAACGTCGGCGCTCGCACTTTTACACATGAAGATTACACCCTGACAAGGATGCCAAGCAGCAGAGACGCCGCTCCTGGGCACATTCTGACAATTCCTGTAAAAAAAAAAAAAAAAAAAGCCTGACCCTGGAAACGCGCTCCGTATTAATGAGATCTTCCACTCAAAACATTTACATTTCAGCTGACAGCGGGTTTATCTCTGCATAAACAGCAGTCACGGCTCCACGAAATCCGGCGTGCTCACCATGGCATCAGATTGACAGACGCACAAGGCAGTGATCCAGGACAGGGAGTGTAACAGTGGCATGTCATCTGAGCTTGGCAGAGCATTACAAGACCAACATGGAGGGCACACCATGGGTAACCCTGCTCTAGAAGGGTCTGTTTTGAAGAGACCCGCCAAAATAATAAAGGCTTATACACATGCTAATAAATTCTGATCCTTGCTGGTTTCCTCAATGCTTACCTCTCTACTTGACCTGCATCACCCTGACCTACGCTCCCTGCACTCTGTTGAGACAATAATACCGGATATTATTCAGGTTTGATAACCCATTGCATCTTTCTCATTGATTTGTTTTATGTCTCTTTTGTCCTACCCATTGTACAGAGCTGCAGAATATGTTGGCGCTTTATAAATAATATAGGAAATAGATGGCCTGGGAAATAGAATCCTTTATTACAGGGACACTACCACTTACATAAGCTGCAACTAGATTACTTGTGCAATACAAATAAAATCACATTATAAAACACATGTTGCATGTAAAAAGGAAAAATAAAGTAAGGGGTTATTCACTAACCTCCGAATTTTTCACCGAATTGCACCAAATGGTGAAATTCACCGTTTGGTGCAATTTCTGGCCAATTTGTCTATTCACTAAACTGTCAATTCACCAAATACAGGCGACCTGACTGCGAAATACAGTGCAGTTCTGCGATCTTCGGTGGCAGCGATATTGTCCCATAGAAAAGTAATGGTTCGTCTATTCACAGAATGCCGAACTGCACCGAAAGTGTCGGCAAATGTCCTGAATTTCAGTGTTTCAGTTTAAACAGGCGAATTTCTTAGGTTTCAATGATAAAAAGTATTTAAAAAAAAAAAATGTTGAATAGACCCTCAAAAGCTTTTGATTTCTGGCTTTTGTTTACTCAATCTACGTGATCTAACAGATAACAGATAGGAAGGAATGTTTAGATAAGGCTGTGGGTATTGTTCTCCAGGCTACCTGAGATAAGATAAGATGCTGGCGGCGAAACGCGTTCTGGACCAGAGTCTAGTCTTTAATTTGTTTTATTTCATTTAATAAATTTTAAAGAAGAACCAGTTCCTTCATGTTTGGTTTTTAATTGGGTTTGACCAAACGAAACCCATACGCCTCCCACTTCGAGCTTGGAATAGCTCCACCAAATGTGAGTTCCCTCACTTGTCATGGTCTTACACCACACAATTTGCGTCAGATACACACAAGAGTTTGTCTCTGTCTTTCTTTCCTATTTCTAACGGATGTGGTGAGGAATCCCCGACGTTAAGGAGTGGGTTACCTGAGAAAATATTCCAGATAAACAACCCAAAGGCACCTACCGGCTCAGAGCCAGTGTTGAGGCTCTTTTTTTGTGAATTGATTGACCATAAGAATATCGAAAGTATCCACCCACCTGTGATTTATACTGCACCTAGTTTTTGTTTTTCTTCTGTTTTATTCTATTATGTAATATTGTTGGTGACGTCATTTGAGAAGCCGTCCGAGTCCCCCACTCGTTCATTCGCGCTGACCAGATACGTATCTTATACCTGAGATAAGAGATGGCAGCTAAATGATATATGACAGGGAGCTTAAAATAATTCTAATCTACCCCCTGGTGATGTCCTTTGAATACATCCCGCACAATACAATGATTTGACTCAGTGACCTACCCATTATTATTATTTATTAAGCGCCAACACATTCCACAAGGTGCAATGGATAAAGACAGGACAATTCTACAATACATACAGGAGGCAAGTGAGTATTCCTGCCTGCAGATACAGGAGGACATGAGGGCCCTATTCCTGTGGGAATTTACAATCTAGATGGGTTAGGGGGAGAGAAACAGGAGTGGGGGCTGCTGTGATGAGTTGTTAATGCAGGGAGAGGGCAGGACTGTTTTTGGGTCGGACGGATGTCTTGTTACAGAGTCAGGTGGTAGGCTTCCCTAAACAGAAGGGTCTTTAGGGAGCATTTTTAAATGAAGCCAGATTTGGGGACAGTCTGATATTGTGAGGAAGCGCATTCCATAGGGTCGGCGCCGCACGAGAAATGTCCTGCAGTCTGGCATGTGAAGAGGTAATGATGGATGATGCCAGGCGCAGGTAATTGTTGGATCTTAGGGGACGGGCTGGGCATTCACTCCATTCTCTGGCCAAAGCCACACAGTGAGGACCAAGTGATGTAAAGATACTGGGCTACATAACATTGTTGGTGCTAATGTTAGCGCTCACCTGAGTGGGCGTTAACGTTAGCCCTGGTAGCCACCGCATATTAAAATCCAAATTAGCGTTTGGTACCTTGGGTTACTGTACTTTGTGCTCCCTATACTTAACATGGGAAGTGCAAAGTGTTAATCAGCGTTAGGATTACAAAGTCCTAACGCTGATTAACGTCCGGCTGCGTTTAGCAAAAAGTTAAAAACAGCCTGGACTTGGTGCTAACGGATTCCGCTGGTGCAGAATCTGTTAGCACCAGCAGAAACCCCCCTCAAAAAATTCAGATACTCACCTACAATCCTGCGGCGAGGACCGTGGCTCCGTCCACCGCCTCCATCCAGCGGGAGCAGAGAGAGACTGGGGGAAAAAGTCCTCCAGTCATCCCCTGTGGATCATTACGCCGACCTGCCGAATCTCACCAGGGTCTGCCTCAATGGAGTCCTATTGACTCCATGGAGAGGATGCGCGAGGTGGCGCCTAGCGCTGGCGAGCACATCCCGGGACTTAGCGCCCATTAACAATGCAGGCAGCTTTTCTAGCGCCTGCATTGCAATTCCGTGCTAAAACAGAGGCGCAAAAGGAGAAACCTGCAGGCACAGGTTTTTCTCCTTTGAGTCCCCGTTTTAGCGCGGTCAATGTGATGTAGCCCACTGTGGGTGGGGGGCAGTTACAACTCAAAAGATCCCACACTGGATGCACCCAATGACACATATAGAGTAACTTATATGAGACACATGTAGCGCTGGTTTTAAATCCCCTGCCATGTAGTACTTATTTTTGGCCACAAGAGGGAGACAAGCGCGATGTGAGACACTGAACATTGGGACTACATCTCCCGGCATGCTTTGGGAGCGGACACAGGAAGTGGGTGGGAGACAGACGCTGACATCCTGAGCCTCGTGAGGAGAGCTGGCAGAGCGTGCCAGGGAGTGAGAGAAGCAAGACACAGTGCTGCAGAACGTGACAGTGACCAGGCCGGAGCGCAGCTGGGGCCTGACAGAGATAAAGACCGGGTTATTCAGCCTTACAAGAGGAAGACCCAGTGATTCACCAGAATATCCACGCTGATATAGAGTGAGCTGGAAGACCCCGAGTTAGGAGCACCGCAGATCGATCGGACAGGGAGTGCAGGCGGTGAGCTGGACATCTTGCGGCAGCTACAGAAAAGCAAGACAGCGGATCCGGTAACCCATAAAATCCCAGTCAAAATCGAGGGGAGAGACGTCCTGGGTCGAGCAGAGCACCAAGTATCGGGCGGATGGGTGAGAGGCCTTCCAGGCCATTGTGAAAATAGAAAGCACGCTGCTGTTTGTTTCAAAACCCACAGGGCCCCAACTTGACTAGTCGAAGATACCTCATAAATAACTCACTGGCCAGTTGAATATTGTACCCGGGTACCATCACACACACACACCTACATCCTTGGGACATAACCTGTACGGGACTCACTCCCCAACCACAAAGGGGGTTACAGATATATTTTTCCTTCTTTACCGCTGTGCGTTTCTCAAATTACGAAGCCTTGTATTTCTTTTCCGCTGCGCGTTTCTCGAATTACGAAGCCTTGTATTTTCTTTTCCGCTGCGCGTTTCCCGCATTACGAAGTACTGTAAATATATCTACGTATACCGTGTTATTCATTATATGCCATTTATTCTAGTAAACTATATAATTTATAAACTCCACGACGTTGCTGGGGTACATTTATTCCCTAGTGCGGGGAGACTGACCCGAGGTTCAATTTCAGCGGCTCCTCCGGGAGTGAGCGCTACACACATATAGAGTAATGACACATATAGAGTTTCTTAACTAAACATACAAGAGGAAAACAATGCACTTGTAAGAAAACAGGAACATAAAATAAAACAATAAGGACATCTCATTTTTTGGTGGTAGTGCCACTTTAAAGTCTTCTGGTTGTGTCCTTTCCTGCTTTTCATAAACTTTGCCTAAAATCCTAGTTTGCCACTAGCCATTGACCCCTCCTCTCATGAAGTGCAGCTCCTGTAATCTTTTACTAATACAGTACTACCTGCTTTCTCTGCAGCTTTTTTTGACATACAATCCCCATTGAACTTTTCCTGCATATATGACCATGCAATTTTGGTTTATCATGTGGTAAGTGCCAAGAATCAGCCAGGGTATCTATACTGGCCCAGGTTCATATATTCTTGGTCAGTTTAGTTAATCAATCCCAAATTTAATACAATGAGTTGGGTGCACTTCACTATAGGGGTTATACAGAGAGCACCGAAATGTTGCTGACATTTCGGTGCTCTCTTGTTTCCTGCACTTCGAGGAATCAAACTTCCTGACCCTGCAGTGATTTTTTTTTTTTGAGAAAGGATTTTACCTGGAAGGATACATTGAGATTTCTCTCGTTTTCAAGTATGTCCTGGGTGGCGAGTACGTACCGTCGTTAGGTGTGTGCCCAAGGACAATTACTGGAGAGGGCTCTTGCTGGGATCGAACCCATGTCTCCACAGGCTCTCTCCACGCAGAGCAGTGATGTTACCTCTACTCCACCCAGCATTCACCACAGGGTCCCTGGAGTGCAAGGAACGGACCCTAAAATCCGCTGCAAAGCCGCTGAAAACGCAACGAAAAAAGACGAAATTCCACCGAAAAACACATCCGATACGATCCCAATTATCGGATCACTCGAACCGCTGCAAAAAATATGCCGAACATGTCCAGAAAACGCAGACGAGTCGCCGAACACAGTGCTGACCAGTAGGGATGAGCCGAACACCCCCGTGTTCGGTTCGCATTCGAACTCGAACAATTTCAAAAGTTCGAACGCGAACACGAACCGAACTCAATACAAGTCAATGGGACTCAAAAGTTCGAAATTTAGAGTGCCCTCCAAGAGGGCATATATGCAAGATATTTGCCATAAAAGGTGTATGGGGGTCCGGGTAGTGCCCTGGGGGACAGGAAACAAGGACAAAAAGTTTTAAAAAAGAGGTTTTTAAAGGAACGTTTTCCATGAAATAAGGGTTAAAAATAAAAATGAAAAATTCCTTCAAATATCGTGCCTAGGAGGTCCCCATAACCTGCCCGTGAAGTGGCGGATTTGTAGGATGTATGGAAACATTTCAAAACAAAAAAATGACGTTTCAAATGAAGGTAAACGGTTTTCCTTTAATCTATTCATAACCAACTGCTTGGGGCAGCAGTCTGTATTAAAAGAGGAGACCTTTTAGGACACGCAGAACAAGTTTAGTGATTTTTTAGCTAAATTATGGTGAAACTTATGCAGGCTTTGGATGAAAGTAACAATAGGTGCTTTAAAATTGGGCCTTTGGTGGCAGCAACAGCAAGTGCCTTCACACCCTAACCCCTCTGTGGTATTGTGGAAGAGTGCAGGGTTGAACCCTGTGGTCCAAAAAATTGAAATGATATAAATCTGGCTAATATAGGCGTCAGTGTCAGTGCAGTCAAATATTGTGCCTTTGGTGGCAGCAAGTGCCTTCACACCGTAACCCTTTTGTGGTATTGTGGAAGAGTGCAGTGGTGGAGGTTTTGTGAATGCAGAAGAGATCCCCGATCTATTCCGTTACGTGAGCATCAGGGGATTGATAGTTGCTGATCCAGGACTGATTCATTTTTATAAATGTCAGCCGGTCTACAGAGTCGGTGGACAGATGCACTCTTTTGTCTGTGACAAAACCTCCAACGGCACTGAACGTCCTTTCAGAAAGCACGCTGGATGAAGGGCAACCTAGTAGCTGCATAGCATATTGGCTAAGTTCTGGCCAGTGATCCAATCACAACACCCAGTAAGCCAGTGGATCATCTGCTGGAAAGGTATCCAGGTCTGCCCTTGCCCCTAGGTAGTCCTGCACCATATGGTGAAGACGCTGGCAATGGGTGCCTACATTTGACGTCCCTGGGCGTCGTGGACTAAAAATTTTTAAAAAGGCATCAGTCAAGCGGCCCCGGCCTTCATCGCTCTTCCTCTGATCATCCGCAGCCTCAGAATCACCTGTGTCATCACTTGGTAACCTACCAGTGCCTGGAAAGTAGACATGTGCACAGCACAAAATTTCGTTTTGAACTAATTGATTAGTACTAAAATGCAATTTATTTAGTTGCTAAAGAAATTCGTTTTAATTTCTTTAGTATGAAAACTAATTTCATTCATCCGAAAACCAGTGGATACAATTACTATTGTAGTGGCTCCTCGGAGTGCTGAGATCACTGCTTGTTACAGTATCTCTCACTCTCAGCACAATGTGTCAGGCAAAGCTGTTACAATAACTGACTGCTGCTCATCACAGCGCTCAGTTTCAGTAAAACTAGTAAATAATATTTTTCTATATAAGAGGTTATAACAATATTATTTCCTTGTTTTACTGAAACTGAGCGCTGTTACAGTCAGCTACTGTAACAGCTGAGCCTGATACATTGTACTGAGAGATAATATAACAAGCAGCCGATCTCAGCGCTCACAGCCACTGGATTTAAAGGGCTAAAAAAAAGGCTCATCTCTGTATAATGTATAGAACATCCTCCTGCATTAATTAATACCCCTCTCTGTATAATGTAGATAACATCCTCCTGCATTAATACCCCTCTCTGTATATTGTATACAACATCCTCCTGCATTAATTAATACCCCTCTCTGTATAATGTAGATAACATCCTCCTGCATTAATACCCCTCTCTGTATATTGTATACAACATCCACCTGCATTAATTAATACCCCTCTCTGTATAATGTATACAACATCCTACTGAATTTATGTCCCTCTATGTATAGAACAATCCTCCTCAATTTATACATTTCTCTGTATAATGTAAATAACATACTCCTGCATTAATACCCCTATCTGTATATTGTATAGAACATCCTCCTGCGTTAATTAATGCCCCTCTCTGTATAGAACATCCTACTCAGTAGGACCTACTGCATTGGCATGTGGAGGGTGCAGAACTTTGGAATGCAATGCTTATCCAGCACAGGAGAGGGAACTTTTACTTAAACTTTGCATCTCTGTGGGGGAGAGAGACAGGAATATAAAAGAAGGGGAGAGGGCAAATATTAACATAAATCGGTCTGAAAGCTCAGAGAAGAGATGTCTGGTGCAAATTTATTTTTATAATAAAATTAAACACTTTAAATCCAGGGAAAACGTTCAAATAAATCACACTGACAGCTCATAATAACAGTAACTGTGAGTTGGATACTAAATGTATCAGACGTAAAAAAAACCTTTAAAACAAGGAGCACTGGGAGAGGAGAGGGACTTTATATAAAATATGTATTATAGATGAGGAAAGGGGGATAGTGCTCCTGGATAATATAAAATGTATCAGACCTAAGCCCCTATTATGCAGAGCGGGAGGGGAGATAACACACGTTTTATAAAGTCCTTCTCTTCTCCCAGCGCTGCTTGTTATAAAGGGTTTTTTACTATCCAGCCCTCCTCTGTCATTAGCTTTCAGTGTGATTTATTTGAATGTTTTTCTTCTCCAGCTGCTTTTATCATCTGAAGTAAAGGTTTCCTCTCTTTTGCTGGCTGTCTGTGCTGCAAGTGAGTATTCTGGAGCTCTATCACTGTCAGATTTTCGGGTAGGGGTCAGGAAGGATTACACATACAAACCTTTTCTGTAGCTTTGCGATGTTCCACTCTTCATTACTGGTCTCCTTCAATCCATGTAATATTACAAAAAGGACAAACTAAAATGTAGTGCATTTTATTTTAGTTTCTTTCGTTTTTTGTACTGAGCAGTTTCGTATCTCTTGAGTCATACGAAAACTAAATTATCCCAAAATTCGGACTAAATCGTTTTAGTACTAAAACGAATGCACATGTCTACTGGAAAGGTGTTACGCAGGTGTCGCTTTAGAGCGTACTCAAGTTGTTTCATCCTGTGCTCCCTCTGTGCGGGCAGGAGGAGCTCTGCAACTTTACCCTTGTATCGTGGATCAAGAAGGCTTGCCAACCAGTAATGATCCCTCTCCTTGATTGCACGAATCCTGGGGTCCTTTTCCAGGCTTTACAGGATAAGGGAGCCCATGCAGCGTAGGTTGGAGGTGGCATTAGCTTCCGAGTCTTCCTGGTCAATGAGGATGACCCCATCGTGCACTTCCTCCTCCCAGCCACGTACTAGTCCTTGGGTTTCTGGGCACACAAAACCCTCCCTTGAGGAATCCCCATCTTCAATGCCCCCACTACTTAAATATTCCTCCTCCTCGTCATCCTCCTCCTGTCTGATCTGAGGAGGACCCGCTGGAATGCTGTCTGCGGAAAGACTGGGGCCTTCAGAGCTAGGGAAGGCCTCCTCTTCCTCCCGCTGCTCTGCCTCTAGAGCCACATCTATAATTCCCTGCAGAGTGTGCTCCACCAGGAACAGTAAAGGAATTGTGTCACTGATGCATGCACGGTCCCTGCTCATCATACTCGTTGCCTCCTCAAATGGTGACAGTACAGTGCATGCATCCTTGATCATCAGCCACTGCGGGGGGAACCAAGTTGACCTGAACCTGTCCTTGTGCCATACTCACACAGGTACTCGTTGATGGCCCTCTGCTGCTTGTGCAGACGCTGCAGCATTGCTAATGTCGAGTTCCACCTGGTGGGCATGTCACAGATCAGACGGCTTGTGGGAAGGTGGAATCCTCTTTGAATTTCTGCCAGGCGAACACTTGCTGGGAATTACCGTCTGAAGTGGCTGCAGACTTTTCTTGCCTGGCTGAGAAGCTCTGCTAGCCCTGGGTACCTGGTTAGGAAACGCTGTACCACCAGATTTAGGACGTGTGCTAGGCATGGTACATGCGTCAACTTACCCTGGCGTAGGGCAGAGAGAAGGTTGCTGCCATTATCACAGACGACCATTCCCAGCTCAAGCTGAGCTGACAGAATTTCTGGCCCGGTGTGGCTCCTGTCCCCTAAACAAACCAGCTTAAGCACAGTATGGCATCTTTTTGCTTGAGCCATTGCGTAGCCCCTGTCACGCGTCGGTTTAACTGCCACTTCGCCAGAGAAGGAATAGGAGGAGGAGGAGGAAGAGGGAGAGGTGGTGGTGGAGCAGACAGACCTCATACAAGCAGCATTCTGGAGGCGTGGTGGATGAACAAGCTCCAGCACAGAGCCCCATCTTGGATCCCTCCCAGCTGCAATCAGAGTTACCCAGTGTGCCATGAAGGAAATGTAACGGCCCTGTCCATGCTTGCTGGACCACGTGTCTAAAGTCACATGCACCTTGCTGCTGACTGCCTTTCCCAATGACTGGATAACATTGTCTTCCACGTGCTGGTATAGTGCTGGAATGGCCTTGCGTGAAAAGTAATGTCATTTTGGAACCTGCCACTGTGGTACAGCACATTCAGAAAATTCACGGAAGGAAGCAGAGTCCACCAGCTGGAAAGACAGCAGCTGCAATGTGAGTAATTTTGCTAAGCTGGCATTTAGAGGCTGTGCTTGGGGATGGTTGGGACTATATTTTTTCTTACGCTGCAGCAGCTGGGGCAACATAATCTGACTGCGTAAATCTTCAACTGATGGGATGCTGTCACATTGCGAGGAAGGACCTGATACATCCATTACTGTAGCATCATCCCTGTCAGTGGAGGTTGGAGTCAATGACATGGCAGGACATATAGTGGGGGTAGAGACAGGTGAGGAGGACCTATGCAAAGTTTTGTGCCAACAGGATGCATGGCAGGTGGTCATATATCGCCTCAAGCATGTGGTACCCAAGCATCCGGTGTCTTTCCCACGCTTGAGCCTCATCTGACATAGATTACAAATAGCAACGGTGCGGTCTGCTGCACATTTCTTAAAGAACTCACAGACAGCAGAGTTCCTGGATGTGTGCTTTGAGACAACAGCGCTCTGCATCTGACATCTGATGCCTTGGACTGGCTACGGTTGGTCATAGAGGACGTTGTGCCTTGTATTTGTTGTGCCTCCTCCTCACTTGACTCCTCTGTTCGATCAGGCACCCAGGTGGAGTTAGTGACCTCATCATCATTGTCATCATCCCCCTATCTCCTCGTCACTGGAGCCAACTTGGCAGTATGCTGCAGCTGCTGGGGCAACATGAGTGCCAGTTATTTGTGTGTCACTGGCACCCCCTTCCTGTAGGTTGATTATACTCCCTTCCTCAACCTCAGAGATTGAATCAGAGCACTGTAGTTGCTGCGCATCCTCACGCAGCATGTCACTGTCATTGTAGTCAAACAATTCAGCTGACTCCTCCGTGTGTGATAGTGAGGCTACGGCAGGAGTAGCTGTGGACATCGAGGCTGCATTAGATGCTTTGGCAGCTGAGGTGGACTGTAAACCACTACAAGCCTGACTGGCAGAGGACTCGGAGGATAAGGATGGCCTGGTTAGCCAAGCCACCAAATCCTCTGTATGTTGCTGCTGCTGCTTAAGACGGCCAGCACCAGTTAGAAAGGACAAGCGCCCCTGCAGAGGATGCACCACGTCCACGACGACCAGAGGCACAGCCTCCCGACACAGAGGCTGCTTGCCCTCTTATCTGTGCCTGGGAGCATCTGCCTGTCCTTTTTGGTCTTTCTGACATGGTGAGTGATATATAGATTAAAGATATACAGAACGGGGGGTGGAGCTGGACGCCGGCGTGAGCAGTCGCATCTCGAGGAGCTCCCTGACTTTTCTTTATTTTGTGGCGAATTCTTGCGACTCACTGCCAGCTGCTGTACCTTTTTCGGTAGGATCACCACCTGCTGATGTCCAACCCCACACCTGCACCTTCCCGCAGCACTTTGAGTGCAAATTAGGGTGATTGAAGCTCTCCGGCCTACTCTGCGGCCTACTACTGGCGGCCATCTTGGAGGCCTTTCTCGTGTTACCCTGCAGATCTGCACAGCGGTGCTTCCTTACCCCCTTGTTGCTGGGTCTGAGTTGCGGGAATGGAGGGCCACCATCTGCCATCTGCTGTGGGAGGTGCAGCGCAGGGAGCTAATGGAGCCCGGCACCGGGATGACTCGGTCTGGTTGACAAGGGGAGACCTGGAGGACCTGCTGGCTGAGTTCCGAGAGGCTTGGCGCGCTGAATTCCGAGAGGCTGGTTGGTGGAGTGCATTGGCCAGTCCGGATGGCTGCCTGCGGAGACCCGACGGACCCGACGGATTTACTTCCTCCTCAGCTGATCCTACTGCTATGGTGTCTCAGCGTCCCCCGGCAATCTTACCTGTTCCAATTGCTGATGACCAACCTATCTGTGCCTTGGTGGGACCTCCTGGCTGCCGGCCCTCTCTGGAGACTTCGGAGCTGCGTGGAGAATGCGGACTGGTCCAGGTGTCGTTTCTCGTTGCCCCCGAGGTGTGCCTGGAGATGTCGCAGTCGGCCCCGGTGCTGCTGCTTACAGCGGCGGCACTGCTTGGTTTTGACCAGCCTTTTTCTGTGGAGGAGCTGAGGGTGTCTGTGATCCATGTTCAGGACGCTGTTATGTGGGGTGCTTCCCATGGCCTAATTGCTTTGGGGACGTATGGCCTCCTGGGTCTACCTGCTGTGGCCCGACCCCCCTGTTGGACACGGGATGAGGAGACCCTCTAACCTCTTCCTGCCCACACTTCTGTTGCTGACCCTTATCTTCTCGTGATGACCCCTCCATGCAGACATTCCCCTAATCCCCCCCTCAGCCGAGCGTTTATATATCTATATTATATATATTTTTTTATGAGGTCCCCCATCCACAGATTCAATATGTTCCTACTACTTGATGAGACCCCCCACTCGGGTTGACTTTGAAGACACTTTATGCTATTTAACACGATATTTTTGATTGTCTCCTGGCTGAGTTTGTTATTTTGTTGACCTCACTTCCCAATCCCCCGTTTTTTCTCCCCTTTTTGTGTTTTTTTTTTTTTTCTCTTTCCTCCACAGGCCACCTTGTGCTACAGGCCCCCACACTCCCCCCTTTTTTTTATTTTTATTTTTATTACTTATTTATTAATTTGGCGTATTGGGCTAATTCAAGGTGTGCCATTGTGGCGGCTACCATGGCTCTGCCCTCCATATCTGGCCCTCGAATGCCCCGGCCTTGTGACCTGCACATTTCCATGGCCTCCTACGGTCCTCTGGACCTCCAGGAGTGTCCTGGAGCACTTTTTGGTTTGTCCCCCCTCCCCACCTCTCTATTTTGGATACCCCCTGCCACACCACATGTCTAAGTTCTTTGGCAATGTGACTTGCGATGTGTTATTTCTGATTGTATACTATTTGAGATTTGGCCCTGCGTGGCTGTTGTACGGTCTGACCATCCTCTTATATTGTATGTCTTCTGGCTGATGCCTTTTCAAAATAAAAAAAATTTGAATGCAAAAAAAAAAAAAAAAAGATATACAGAACTCTGATTCAACTCTGTTATAAAAATTGGAGATATGCTGCAGAACTCTGATTCAACTCTGGTATAAAGATTAAAGACTTCCAGAGCTCTGGTATAACTCAGTGAGACACCCTGATAGCTGGCAGCCAGTGACAAGACACAGATTACAATTCCCAGAAACCTCCTATAAATCAATGAGACCCCCTGATGGGTGGCAGTGACAAAACACAAATTACAATTCCCAGAAAGCACCTACAAGTCAGTGAGACCCCCTGATAGGACCCCCTGATAGCTGGCAACAGTGACAAGACACAGATTACAATTTGCAGAAATCTGCTAGAAGTATGTGGGACGCCCTGATAGCTGGCAGTGAGAAGACACAGATTACAATTCCCAGAAACCTCCTATAAATCAGTGAGACCCCCTGATGGGTGGCAGTGAGAACACACAGATTAGAACAATTCCCAGATATTTTGTAGAAATGAAACCCCCACAATTGCTGGTGGCAGTGAAAACACAAAGATTAGAACAATTCCCAGATATTTTGTAGAAATGAGACCCCCAAAATAGTTGCTGGCAGTGAGAACACAAAGATTACAACAATTCCCAGATATTTTGAAGAAATGAGACCCCCACAATCGCTGGTGGCAGTGAGAACACACAGATTACAACAATTCCCAGATATTTTGTATAATTGACTGATCCCCAAAATAGTTGGTGGCAGTGAGAACACAAAGATTAGAACAATTCCCAGATATTTTGTAGAAATTAGACCCCCACAATTGCTGGTGGCAGTGAGAACACAAAGATTAGAACAATTTCCAGATATTTTGTAGAAATTAGAACCCCACAACTGCTGGTGGCAGTAAGAACACAAAGATTACAACAATTCCCAGATATTTTGTAGAAATGACTGACCCCCAAAATAGTTTGGTGGCAGTGAGAACACAGATTACCACAATTCCCAGATATTTTGTAAAAATGACTGACCCCCAAAATTGCTGGTGGCAGTGAGAACACAAAGATTACAACAATTCCCAGATATTTTGTATAAATGACTGACCCCCAAAATTGCTGGTGGCAGTGAGAACACAAAGATTAGAACAATTCCCAGATATTTTGTAGAAATGACTGACCCCCAAAATAGTTGGTGGCAGTGAGAACACACAGATTACCACAATTCCCAGATATTTTGTATAAATGACTGACCCCCAAAATTGCTGGTGGCAGTGAGAACACAAAGATTAGAACAATTCCCAGATATTTTGTAGAAATGAGACCCCCACAATAGTTGCTGGCAGTGAGAACACAAAGAGTACAACAATTCCCAGATTTTGTAGTAATGAGACCCCCCCCCCAATAGCTGCTGGCAGACTGGCAGTGAGAACACACACTAACAATCTCCTCTCAAAAAACACGTGCTGGGGCTGCAAGGGACGCCTTATATAGTGTGCTGCGGGACTTAGCTCTGTGAGCCCGTGATTGGGCAAATCAGGAATTCTGAGCCGTGATTGGCATAGTCTTGCACCTAAACTGTGGTCAGGTGCCGGCTGTAGCCAATTACAAGCTTCAGACCAGTGGAAAAGTGCATTGTGGTCCATTGTGGTGCATTGTGGGCGAACATGCGGCGAACACGCGGATATGTTCGTAGTTCGCGAACATGCGAACTGGCGATGTTCGAATCGAACTCATAACACATGGAACCGAACAGCTCATCCCTACAGACCAGCAGCCGGAAAAAGACAACAAGCTGACGAATGGGGTAAAAAACCCAAAAAAAAACGAATGAAAGTGTCAAAATTGAAATTCTGTTTGTAAAAAACTACTGTACGAAAATGTCTGGAATTAACATGTAAGGTCTGTTATAAAAAAAAAGAAAAAAGCTATTTAAAAAGAAAACGGGAAAAAAAATTGCTGAAAAAATCCTGAAAAATGCATAAAAGATCCTAACAAAATCTATAATTAAAGAGACCTTTTACTGCAGATTATAAGAATAACCGGTTTATTAGATATCGGTTAAAAGCTGGAATATTTCTAACGACCAACCCTAAAAGATTCTTTAGGTACATAAATTCTAAAAAACCCAAGAGTGAAAATGTAGGTTCACTAAAATCTGAGTCAGGGTTATTGTTAACTGAAGATCAGGATAAAGCAGAAATTTTAAATGATTATTTTTCTTCAGTATTTATCAAAGAGAAACCTATAACAGGAGACATGAAAGTCATTAATAAAAACTTACTAATACAAAGTGACTGTTGACTCAGGACAAGGTTTTACACAAATTAAACAATGTGAATGTTAATAAAGCCCCAGGGCCAGATGGAATTCACCCGCGAGTACTAAGAGAGCTATGTGTTGAATATAAACCTCTGTTCTTAATCTTTCAAGATTCTTTTCTTTCAGGAATAGTACCAGAGGATTGGAGAAAAGCTGACGTGGTCCCTATATTTAAGAAAGGTTTAAAATTTGTGCCTGGGAATTATAGACCTGTGAGCTTAACATCTGTGGCTGGGAAAGTATTTGAGGGGTTACTAAGGGATAATATTCAGGAATTTATTGGGAGGTATAATGTAATTGGCAAAAATCAGCATGGTTTCATGAAACACAGATCATGTCAGACTAACCTAATTACGTTCTATGAGGAAGTAAGTAGAAGTATAGATCAGGGGGTCGCAGTGGATGTGATTTACTTAGATTTTGCCAAAGCTTTCGACACAGTTCCACACAAAAGGTTACTACTTAAATTAAGAAAAAATGGTCTAGATGAAAATACTTGTTCTTGGATAGAAAACTGGCTAAAAGATAGGGTACAGAGAGTGGTCATAAATGGTACATTTTCAAGATGGACACCAGTGGTAAGTGGTGTCCCTCAGGGGTCTGTTATAGGACCAATACTATTCAATTTATTTATAAATGACCTTGAGATAGGCATTGAAAGTCATGTATCAGTATTTGCAGATGACACAAAGCTAGGAAAAGTAATACAATGTGAGCAGGATGTTACTTCGCTGCAGAGGGATTTAGATAAATTGGGGACTGGGCACTTAAATGGCAGATGAAATTTAATCTAGATAAATGTAAAGTTATGCACTTTGGAGTGAAGAACACACAAGCAATTTATACCCTAAATGGTACGGAGTTAGGGAAATCCAAGCAGGAGAAGGATTTGGGAATAATCATAGACTTCAAACTAAGTAACAATGTGCAATGTCAAACAGCAGCCGCCAAGGCCAGCAAAGTACTGGCATGCATTAAAAGGGGAGTTCACTCACGGGATGAAAACATAATTTTGCCTCTGTATAAATCAATGGTCAGGCCGCACCTTGAATATGCCGTGCAATTTTGGGCACCTGTCTTAAAAAAAGATATATATCGTTAGAAAAAGTGCAGAGACGGGCAACTAAATTAATAAGGGGGATGGAAGGGTTAAGTTATGAGGAAAGACTAACAAGCTTAAACCTGTTTAGTTTAGAGAAAAGGCGCCTTAGAGGGGATCTGATAACCTTATATAAATATATACGGGGCCATTATCAACCATTGTCTGATAACCTATTCATTAACAGGACTATACATAGGACAAGGGGTCATCCATTTAGACTGGAAGAAAGAAAATTTAGCTTAAAGCATAGGAAGGGTTATTTTACGGTGAGAACAATAAAGCTGTGGAATTCTCTGCCTGTTGAGGTGGTTGGGTCAGAGTCTGTACAGACTTTTAAAAAACGACTGGATGACTTCCTGCAGACACAGAATATTAAGGGTTATAATATTTAATATGTGGGTAAAAGCTTCTTGATCCAAGGAGAAATCTGACTGCCATTCTGGGGTCAAGAAGGAATTTTTTCCCAGTATGTTGCATATTGGCGAGCGCTTCAGACTGGGTTTTTTGCCTTCTTTTGGATCAACAGCAGTAGGTTATGTGGGAGAGGCTGAACCCGATGGACGCATGTCTTTTTTCAGCCTATATAACTATGTAACTATGTAACTATGTAACATTGAAGTCTATGGGGTTCACCTGAATAAAACTGCTGAATGAAAACACAGAACAGCAGGGCTTTTCTCTGACATTTCACTGCTGTTCGGTGTCTCTGAATAGATTAACCATTGCTTCTCTATGGAGGATTTCACTGCCGTCGAACAGGCACCGTATTTTGCAGGCAATTCGCCAAAATTTGGCGAACTGCCTGCTTTCTGAATAGCCAAATGGCCAGGAAGTGGCACTGCACGGGGAAATTCACTGTTCGGCTGTCTCTGAATAACCCTGAAAGAAAAGCTCCAAAATCCAAAAACATTTTGAGCGCTAACATGACTTCACAAGGTTATAATTCAACCCCTGACCTCAAGTGACATTGGACAAAATGATACAATTACTGCATAAAATGCCCTTCAGGCAGTCAGGGTTATTCAGAGAGCCGATCTGGCCCAGAAATGTAACCGGACACTGAAATTCAGCGTACGGTGACATTTCCTGGCCATTCGGCTATTCAGAGAGCAGGCAGTTCGCCAAATGTTGGTGTATTGCCTGCACATACGGTGCCTGTGCGAGCGCAGTGAATCCCCATAGAGAAGCAATGCTTCGTCTATTCAGAGAACACCGAACAGCAGTGAAAAGTTGCTGTTTGGTGGTTTCATTCGACAGGTTCATTCTGGAGAATCCAATAGGCTTCAATGTTAAAAATATACCAGTTTTAATTCAATATCTAATATACTGTTTATTATTATATTCTGCAGTAAAAAGTCTCTTTATTCATACATTTTCGAGGATCTTTTAGGCATTTTTTGGCAAAGTTTCTTTTCTGTTTTTTTTCTTTACATCGATTTTACTTTTTTCTCTAACAGACCTTTTTGTTATTATTATTGGATCTTATATGTAAATTCCAGACATTTTCGTTCAGTAGTTTTTTTGGAAACAGCGTTTCAAATTTCAAACTTTCAAGAGAGCTGTTTTTTGATTTTTTTCACCTCCTTCATCTGCGTGTCGGCTTTTTCCGGAGGCTGCTCTACGCTGTGATCGGCAGGTAGCTGGGTTCGGCGTGGTTAATCCAGCTGTTTCTGCGGGTTTCGGTGAGTGTTCGGTGAATGTTCGGTGGGTTTGCGGTGAATGTTCAGTGTGTTTGCGGTGAGTTTTCCCTGCACTAAGGGGGGCCCTGCGGTGCTTGCTGAATACACGGCAGGGTCGGCGAACTAGGATCGCCAAATCGGCTTGAAGTGCAGTGAAAGAAAAGTCACCGAACATGCGGTGACTTTTTGAATCTCTTTGAATAACCCTGTGTGTATAAGGTGAATTTTGTGTTCAGACTTGGTCCAATCCAAGATATCTCATTATTATATGCAAATGTTCCAAAATCCCAACTCCAAAACACCTCTGGTCCAGAGCATTGCAGATATGGGATCCTCAGCCTGTATTTCTGATCATTTGTGTTTTTTCTTGCTTTAGAAAACAGGAATGTGCATGTTTCTGGATGTTTCATACTCGAGGAGCAGGCACATTTCCCAGCAGGATTTGACTAGGACTCGTTGACGCCTTGGGTTTTCAGATTTTCCAGTCCGTGCAGTGTTTTACTGAATGAAAGAGTTTCTTCCACTTATTGCGAAGATTTCCCGTCTTTCCTCGTGAAGGGTTTCCCCTCGATGCGGTGACAGCTACAAGCAGCGTAAAGCAGCAGTTAAAAGCTGTTAGTCGTTACACTTCTCAGCTGGGCTTCCACGTCCTCCACCCCAAAGTCACCCTGGAGAATGCAGCGCGATGGATGCGGGCTTCGGGGATTATTCGACGCAAGCAATGGACTCTAATTACTACATGGCAGAAGTGTCAGAAAACACAGGGTACATGGCAAGGGAGCGCACTCGAGTGAGAGGGGGGGACACCACATTTTATCTGAAGAGGTGGTTTGGCAGCTACCGTAGGCCGTACATCCAGATGTTGAGGCCTACTTTCAGTTGGCTATCGATTGTTTTTCTCTTCCCACTGGCCTGATTTTTATTTCTCTGACTTTTACAAGTTGGCTATTAAATCAAAGCTGAGTGAAAATACCTCACTGGCTTGTTCATAAAGTGTCACATGGGAGAACTAATAGTGCCTCTGTATTAGACACACAGGGCTTTATGAGGGGCGTGTCAAACTTGTGGGAATGTGTGATGCGTTGCACTGTTCCCAAGTTGTTTGTGAACATTCCCAAAGGCTGCGCCAGCATTAAAGCCAGTCAGCAGACACAATACTTTCTAACAGTAACTAAAATTGAAGTAGAGAGTACACATACACCTATTTAGAGAAGCATTGAAACATATATAAAATATCTATCACCTCCGTCAAGCTAACACTAGCGTCAGTTTAAAGGAAGTCATAGCGCTGCGACCAGATCACCTTTGAAACGCTAATGAGTTAATAAACCCGTTAGCACTCGTTAATTAGGGATTTGTAGGGTGAGTTTACTGTTCTTTGCACACCTTATACCAGTGTAACGCTAGTTACTAGGAGCTGTCGCTAAACTCCCCCAAAAAAACAAATACCTCTTATCCCGATCTGCTGCTTCTGCCCGCCGGAAGCAGAGGGACACTGGGGGAAGAAAGTCCCCTGTCTCCCTCCGCCGACCGGCAGGATCTCGCAAGAGACGAGATCCTGCCGGTCATGTGACCCGGCAGCACGATCCTCCATGGAGTCCTTTGGATGCCATGGAGTTGATGCTGGGGATGAATGGCGCTGTAGCGATCTGCTGGGGGAAACCGGGACGCTAAGGGGAAGTCAGTGAATGCAAATTTTTCCCCTTAGCATCCCGGTTTTAGCTCATGGCACGCAATAGTGCCCTGTGTGTATATATGTAACACTGAAAGAAACATACAGCCAGGTTTTTAGAAAAGGAAACACTTTTATTTTGAATACGGAGATGTAGTTTATGCAGCGGCCCCGCAAACACACCTCCAGAAACTTACTACACTGTATAACTCATTCTGCCGCTTTGTGCTACAATGTAACTACATGACCCACCATTGTGACATGTTAAAAGAACTAAACTGGCCGTCGCTGGAATCTAGACGCACCCTTCACCTTTCCAATCTGGTGTTTAAGAGATTTTCTGGGAAGCTACCACCCTACCTGAATAGGCTGCTTCCCCCAGCAGTTCCCTCATCCTATAACCTCCGATCCAGGACCTGCACCTTACTTGCAATACCACAATACAAAAAGAAAGTGTCTCAATCCTCATTTTCCTACAGAGCACCGCAGTTATGGAATAACCTCCCAGACACCATCAAATCTTGCCCGAGTCTTAAGTCCCTCAAGAGCTCCCTATTAATATACCTCAATACGGAATGCACCTCTAAACATGTAACATAGTGACTATCAGGGTTATTCAGAGAGCGTGAAAAGCAGGAGAATGACTGGAGAATGACTGGAGAATGAAAGATTCTAGGTCAAAATAGCCAAACCAGAAAAATTCTCCCTTTCATCTCACTTTCCAAATTGGCTATTTTGACCTAGAATTTTTCATTCTCCAGTCATTCTCCTGCTTTTCATGCTCTCTGAATAACCCTGTATATTTCCTACATATTTATTTTCTGTTAATCTGTATATTTGTTTTGTGTTAATATCTTGCATTTTACTACTTTGTATTTATGTAACAACTCTATGTTCTTAACCCAGGACATACTTGAAAACGAGAGAAATGTCAATGTATCCTTCCTGGTAAAATCCTTTATAAATAAATAAAATAAATTTGCTAATATTTCTCTGCACCAAATCAATGTTTAAGTCCTCACACTGACTTTTCTCAAGGACTAAGGCTAGGGTCAAACGAAAGCATTTTTACACGCGAACGTAAAAAAGTGCGTCCGAACGAATTGACGTATTTTTTCACGGAGTGCGCGAAAACGGTCATACGATGCGCATTTTTCGTGCGTGATTTTTTCAGATCGTCAATAAAACTCTTTTTGCGTCTGGATGTTATGTAGGCTGGACATTAGCAGTGTCTGACGTCTCCTAATCACGCAAACACGCCGCTATGCCGCAGCTGCGCACTCTGTACGTCAGTACTAGCGGTTCGGCGTTCTCGAAAAAATGCGTTCGTTTTCCACTTGCGTTGCGCGGCCGGACTTTCGTGCGACCGTACATCGTATATTGGCCGTCATTGCCCGTCATCTGCTGCTAGTGCGGCCGTAATTATGTGCGCCAGAACGCACGTTAAAAGTGCGCTGGTCTGACCCCAGCCTTAAACAGAGATTTATGCGCAGAGATGTCTTAGCAAATAAAGACGTTTTCTTCACTGAAAACTTTTTCAGCAGACCATTCTGTGTGCTTTCTGGTCAGTTAGCAGAGCTGAGGCAGAGAAGCCCTGAAAGCTCTTCTCTTTTTGGTCACCAACATCCCTCACCCGATAACCTGGAAATCACCATTCTACCTCTCAGCAAATAAAAAAAAGGCTAAAAGTTATGTTTTTATGATGTAATAGAACCACATTATAACCCATAGAGATCTCTTGAGCAATCGGTTGCTAACATTCCATTGGCCGGGAATGCGGGAATTCTTGACTGGTCAGAATGGACGCTGTGCTGACAGGAAATCCAAGTTAGTTTGTAACCCACAGTTATATTTTTTATCAATACAAGATATTGTGAGATTTGTAGTAAACTTTAAGGATGAAAGACATCATAAAAAAATCCAAAAAACCCTCCATGAGAACCATATACGCTAGGAAATCCTTGGTGTGTGGACATCGCGACCAGTAGTTTGAGAAGGAGCTTAGTGATATCCTCAAAACAAGCCGCCACAGTATGGGCTCTATTACATTCTCCGCGCAAATTCGTACGTGCAGCGCAATTTTTTTTCAAGCAGCTTTAAACGTTAACGCGCGTAAATTAATGCAGGTATTACGATCCGAGCGCATTTTTTCATCCGGCAAAAAATATCACGTGTAAAAAAGACGCGCAAAAACGAGCGCAAATTAACACTGCGCGCAGAAATCGGTTGACTGACTGTTTTTTGAGGCGATTCAGCCAATCGGAATTGAGAACCACAATTGTCTCCCGTTCAGTTTTTGCACCTGCCAAAGCAATCTGAGTATATATGTTGCAGCAATAATAGAAAACACACACAACCTCTCAATTTTATTCACAGGAGATAGATAGGCGCTGATGGAAGACTTTGGATGGAGATGACAAGTCCCAATGCTGCTGTCCACTTGGTGGGGTTGTCCTTGTCCGGTACAATCAAGGAATGGATACAAAGAAAAAATAAGTGTAGCGCACGGGGAAATGGGGGTCTTGGTTGATAGCTTGCTCTTCTAGCCAGACCTCAAAATATAAAAGAGAAAAACCTTCATGGTGCAGACCATAACACTCTCAAGATATAAACCATGTATTATGGTCTCACTCACATTTGTCTGAGCTACCGGCTCTGGGATCTTGTGTCTTAGGGTAATTACTGGCCACCCAATCGCCCTCTTCAGATCTTGATAGACTTGACAACCAACTGATGAAGCCTTAACGATATTACACCCCAGGTGAAACGCGCATTGGCATACATTTTATTTTTTTGTTTTTATGCAATAAATGTTCTTTTAATTTATCCACTGCTGAACATCTGCGGTTCGGTTTCTTCCTGATGACCATGGGTTTTTTATGGTAGTTGTACCCTTCAAACAATTTACCTAGGCATATATCCCTCGGACCCGGCTTGAGGTCCTGAACCACGTGAGTGAATCTTGGTTTTATTATATATCTCACCTACGGCTATGGTCTGCACTATGGTATACATTTCTCTTTAAGACACTGGAGTCTATCAAGATCTAAAGAAGGCGATTGGGTGGCCAGTAATTACCCTAAGGCACAAGATCCCGGAGCCGGTAGCTCAGACAAATGTGAGTGAGACCATAATACATGGTTTATATCTTGAGAGTGTTATGGTCTGCACCATGAAGGTTTTTCTCTTTTATATTTTGAGGTCTGGCTAGAAGAGCAAACTATCAACCAAGACCCCCACTTCCCCGTGCGCTACACTTATTTTTTCTTTTTCTCTCAATTTTATTGTTTGGGTATGTGTAGAATGTGTAACTATACTGTGCTGTATTTTTTATTTTTCGTGCTGGTGAATTTGGTTTCGGCCAGAACGTTCAGATTTGCAGTTACCACCAGCTTTTCAAAGACGTTAAAATTATGCGCGCAAACGCCGTTCGTAAAAAGTTGCGTTTCGATTGTAATACCAGCCGCGTACCAGCGCACGAACGCATTTGCGCTCACAATGTTAAGTATGGGATGCGCGCACAAACTTTAGACGTTAACGCGCATCGTATGCGCGAACCTCGTAATCTGACGGTCAGCGCAAAGGGTTTTTCCCCTCGCGTTAATGCGTTTTTGGGCACGCGCACATTTTTGCACAGAGAATGTAATAGAGCCCTATGATTGCAAATAACAATTCCTCTGAAAAGAAGCAACTTCCAATGTTACCAGAACTTATCGGTGTAATAAAGTCATCCCCGGGCCAGAGAAATACAGAAAGTTTGTACAGAGTGTAGACAGAACAGATGAGTCGTGAAGGGTGAAAAGAGGATGCTGAATGAACGGAGGATGGAAGAGGTCTCGTCAGTTTAAATTATGCAGAACCTTTTCAAAAGTGACCGGACGCCACCATTTCCGTCCTGGAAAATGCAGATCTGCTCAGGGTCCAGAGGAAGAGCTTTGTCTGCCTGAGTAGCAGGTGCAGCTGGGGCTGCTGAGGCACAGAGATGTCTTTTACGAACTTCTCTGCCTCCTTAACATTTCTATCCAAACAAACCACTTAGTTGGAGACCCCACGGGCAATGGAATGAAGGCGGCCAGCAGAGAGATGTTGCTGGCAATCAGAAGGATCATTCCACTGCCAAAAGAAAGCTTTACATGAAAAGAATAAAGGAGTCTATGGTGTGTAAGGGATCCTCGGCCATGGGTCCTGAGACCACTGGTTACTCTCTGCGACAGAAAGCCTTGGCTTCAGCATTGTGAAATACCGTCACCGGCAGCGCAAATGTCACTTTTTTATTTTAGGCCTCGGGACTAGCGATTCAAACTCAGGTCTGCTGAAACATCTCTCAACATGGACATATGGGGATCAACATCTGCTCTAGGCATAAGATGAACAATGAGAGATCCATAGGCTAGAAATGCACACAGCTACTGTCAGGATCCGTGCCTGCATATCTATATAATAAAAGAGTAAGGCTTTGGCTGTCCGTCGCCAAAGCCTTACTGCGCATGCGCGCGCAACCAGCGGCGGTTGGTTGCGCGCGCATGCAACCGCCGCGGCACGAGCCGGCTGCCGGCTCGCCGCGGCGGTTACACATGCACACAGCAGCCGGGTAGAGGCTGCGCTCGCAGCCTCTACCCGGCTGCCGCGCGCATCCAACCCCAGAGCGGCGAAGGGAAAGTTCCCTCGCTTCCGCTTTGAAGGACCCAAGCCCCGGTCACGTGACCGCGGCTTGGGTCCTTCAAAGACCGGAAGCGGGGAAATCTTCACTTCCCTGGCGCCGCTCGACAGGTAAGTATGAGCGCTGGTGGGGGGGTTGGGTCAATATCCACGAGCTGGGGGGGGTCCATATCCACGAGCTGGGGGACCATATCCACGACCTGGGGGCAAATCCACGAGCTGGGCAAATCCACGTGCTGGGCAAATCCATGTGCTGGGCAAATCCATGAGCTGGGGCAAATCCATGTGCTGGGCAAATCCATGAGCTGGGGGCAAATCCATGAGCTGGGGGCAAATCCATGTGCTGGGCAACTCCATGAGCTGGGGGCAAATCCATGAGCTGGGGGCAAATCCATGTGCTGGGCAAATCCATGAGCTGGGGGCAAATCCATGTGCTGGGGCAAATATCCACATGCTGGGGCAATATCCACGTGCTGGGGCAGTATCCACGAGCTGGGGCAGTATACCCACAATAGACTGCCCTCTGGGCAGGCTGGGGCAGTATCCACGTGCTGGGGCAGTATCCACGTGCTGGGGCAGTATCCACGAGCTGGGGCAGTATATCCATGAGCAGGGGCAGTATATCCACAATAGACTGCCCTCTGGGCAGGCTTTACAACTAGTGGTCAAATAAATGTGAAGTGCTGCCCTCATTCCTTACCAGCGCTGAATCAGTTAACAGTTAATCACAGTTAAGCAAACACACATCACACCCTCCTGTTTGGAAAAAAGGTTCACTCCCCCTATCCAACCTGACTTTGCATTGAGAGTCAAACCTTGCTAGTGCTTAGACCTATTGTTCGGATATCCTGCTTTACTGTGTACCAGACCCTGCTTGCCAACTGATCACCGCCCTGTACTACCCCATTGATCTCTGACCATTCTCTGGATTACCCTCCTGTACCTAAGCCACGGATCACCAAATATCTGCCTACCCAAAGGTACCACCTGTGTATCCCCACACACTGGGCTCAGACCCCCTGAACTTGGGTCCCACCATGGCACATGCCAGATGCCACCCTGACAGCTACTTAAGTAGTCTACGCCACATCAGCCAGATTTTATGATGGCTTCTTTGAATATGTCACAATAGTCTGACATCCTTACTTTTAACATTGAACAAAGTCACCTACAGTAAATGCCTTGATATTACGTTTTCTTGGTATGTGATGCGGCCTTGCGTTCAGTTTACAGAATAGTGACTTTGAGGCGATTTGCAAAATTACGATGAAGACAATGAAGATCAAGATTCTAGAAACAGTTTGTCAACGTGGCACAAATCACGTTATAGTATACTGTCAACAATAATATATTTGATGCCAGAAAGGGAAAAAAAATAGCAATTATTTGTATTTTCTACATTGACCACCCCCTATACTTATTAACCCCTCACCAGCCAATTAGCAACTCACCCCTTGTTGTTTTGGATCCCCATCTCCAGTCCAGGCATCAGACGGCATGGCTCTTTTCAGGGTTGATTAGACGCTCTGATCACTCCTGCTCTGCAGAGCTCATGCAAAGTGACATGAAAATGAAGCCCTTCACATGGCCAGGCACCTGCTCCTCGTCAGAGGGCGGTTTCTAAATGTAGTGCTAGGTGAAGGCACCATGCAAATATCACCGATGACAAACTGGAAGCAATGATACATTAACCTCAACAACCTGAAACTCTGTGTAACTCTGCCCATTATTATTATTATTATTATTATTCTTTATTTATAAAGCGCCAGCATATTCCGCAGCGCTGTACAATAAGCACAGTATAGACAGGGTTACAATACATTGAACAACATTTGACAAACAGTACAGGAGGAGATGAGGGCCCTATTCCCGTAGGAACTCACAATCTGGGAGGGTTGGGGTTGGAAACAGGAGGAGAGGACTGTAAGGTTAGAGTGATTGATGATTGCGTCAGTGAGTTGGGTGGTAGGCTTCCCTAAATAGGAATGTTTTAAGGGAGCGTTTGAAGGAAGAGAAGTTAGGGGAAAGTCTGACAGTATGAGGGAGAGCGTTCCAGAGAGTGGGGGCTGCGCGTGAGAAATCCTGCAGTCTATCATGGGAAGAGGTGATGCGGTGAGAAGCTAGAATACAAGGACTTGGCATCTGTGGCTGCCATGGGTAATTTTCATTGAGCATCTTTTAGGCTGGATGAGCATAATGGTAAACATAGTTTGCATATAATTATGTGCACAGTTAAGCACAAGCGCTTGTTAGAAGGGGCTTTAAGTAAGAAGCAGGCGAGGCGTTGTCAGGTAATGGAGGAAATATGGGTCAGATGAAGGAGGTTTAGACCACTCTTAATTGGGAATCATGGGTCTAAACTTACGTAGGCCATCTGGCTATTAGGGGAAGCATTTAATACTTGCTGAGTGACGGAAATGCCATTTACATAGAGGAAGAGACTTAAAATAATATCTAATTCTCTCCTTTAATGTTTGTATTCTGTTAAAGTTTCGATATACTGTTTTTGAGTTGTGCAAGTGTGTAACAGAGCTGCACAGCAATTAAACTCCCAGCGAGGAATCTATAAACTATGATGCATGCTGAGACATTATTTGGTATAAATAAGATACTTTGGGCTCTATTACACTCTTCGCTTTAAAACACGGGCGCAAGGGAGGAAAAACTGCGCCCGCAGTTTTCCCCCTTGCGCCCGCGTTTTAACTCTGGATTACAATGCAGGCGCAAAAAATGCTGCCTGCATTGTTTCCGAGTGTAAAATTCCAGGATGCTCGCGGCAGCGCTGAGCGCAGCCACGAGCATCCACTCGCTGGAGTCCATAGGACTCCATTGAGTTCCTCCTTGCCGGTCACGTGACCAGCCGGATCTTGCGAGGCGAGATCTGGCCGATCGGCGTAGTGAATCACAGGGAGAGACTGGGGGACTTTTTCCCCCAGTCTTTCCCTGCTCCTGCCGGCCGAAGGAGGCGGACAGAGCCGCGATCCTTGCCGCGGGACAGAGGGTGAGTGTGTGATTTGATATTTATTTTTTCAGCCTGGTGTTAACGGATTCTGCAGAAGTGGAATCCGTTAACACCAAGTCCTGGCTCTGGTTAACTTTTCACTGACCAGAGCCAGGCGTTAATCAGCGCTGGGACTTTGTAATCCAGCGCTGATTAACACTTTGTGCTCCCCATGTTAAACATAGGGAGCGCAAAGTAAAGTAACCTCGCGCTGAAAAGCGCAAGGTACTAAACACAAACCAGTGCGCTGCGTCGGCATAGCGGCGTGTGTGCGTGATTAGGAGACATCAGACGCTGCACATGTCCGGCCTACATAACGTCCAGACACCCAAAGTTTCCTGGTTTGGATCCGTATAAAATCACGGCCGTAATTGCGCACCGTATGACCATTATCGCGTCTTCCGTCAAAAAGTGCGTCCATGCGTTCGGGTGCACTTATTGACCAAAGACGCAAAAAATGCATTAGTCTGGCCCTAGCTTTAATGTTTGCGTGTAGATTGTAATAGAGCCCTTTATTTTTGTCCTAAATTACTTTTCTATATACATAAATTGCCAATGGGTGTTGAATTCTTCTTAATTTAATGTTGACAAGTTAATTTGATGGGGGGAGTCAGGAGTGCCTCGGGCAGCACCGAGGCTAAATACAATCCTGAAGGGAAGAAAGTGAAGAACTGGGAAAATACAGATGTTAAATAGTCAGGGTATAAAGACGAAGTGATGTAAGGTTGGCAGTAAGTGGAAAAACTTATGAATAGTTTATTTTCATAATCGATTAGTGGGGTACAAGACCTTCTCCAACAACTCATCAACTCGAAGGGTTGTTAATAAATAAATAATACTGTACATGGTATGTGCATGAGTGGTTCTGTGTGCTTGGTGTGCATGTGAGTGGTTCTGCGTGCATAGTGTGCAGGTGAGTGGTTTTGTGTGTATGGTGTGCGTGCAAGTGGTTCTGTGTGCATAGTGTGTGTGTGAATGGTTTTCTGTGTATGGTGTGCGTGCAAGTGGTTCTGTGTCCATAGTGTGCGTGTGAATGGTTTTCTGTGTATGGTGTGCATGTGAGTGGTTCTGTGTGAGTGCTGTGCCTGTGAATGGTTTTCTGTGTATTGTGTGCGTGTGAGTGGTTCTTTGTGAGTGCTGTGCCGGTGAGTGGTTCTGTACATGTGAGTATTTCAAGTTCAGTGTGAGTGGCTCAGGTTCTGTGTGAGTGCGTGTAAGTGATTCAAGGTCTGTGTGAGTGCGTGTGAGTAGCTCATGTTATGTGCGAGTGGTTCTGGTTCTGTGTGAGTGCGTGTAAGTGATTCAAGTTCTGTGTGAGTGCGTGTGAGTAGCTCATGTTCTGTGCAAGTGGTTCTGGTTCTATGTGAGTGCGTGTGAGTGATTCAAGTTCTGTGTGAGTCCGTGTGAGTAGCTCATGTTCTGTGCGAGTGGATCAGGGTCGCTAATGATATGTCATCAGAACGCCTGCTCTCTCACTCAGCAATAGAGTACTGCGCGGGTGATGCTTTGAGGTCTGTGCTGGATGCACCAGGGATGGGGGGGAGCAACAGCCCAGCTGCCAGGGATTCAGTCCCCTCACTGCCGTGTATTTTGGCACTTTGCTATTTTGTATTTTGGAGGAGGAGAGAAAGAGTGAAGGAAGTTGAGGGACAGCATGGGGGTCCCATCCTAAGGTTCTGTAAAGGGCCCCAAGATTTCTTATGGCTGCCCTGATGATGTCTAGTAACACATCAGCTTTTCTTACTTTATTGACATACAGTATAGGGCTGGCCATCCACTGGGTCCATATTCCTGCGATGGTGCGATCATCCGATATCGTCTGAAGTCGTCCGATCGATCCTACAGTATGCAGGTGAATCAGCCCTCTTCCACTGCATCCGACCACCGACGGGCGATTTCAAGCGATTTCAGGCGATTTCAACAGATGTGCGATCAAAATGATTTCATTTGATTTATTGGAAAATGCCGGAACGATCTGCATGTTACAGAGCCATGGCAGTGTTCCAAGTCCTCTTTTTTTTTAAAAGACGAGGTATTTTTTTTATCCTCACGCCTTTTTTTTTTTTTTCTTCCTTCGAGCCGGCTGCAGCGTTTGGTCTCCCTGGAGCTGTCACCTATTTCAGCAGCAGGGAGAGTGGGAGGTTAATTCCCCCTGCAGGCTGGTGTTTTTTTGTTTTTTTTACACTAGGAGCCGGCTGCGCTGGACGGGGGCTGTCCCTGATGCTCTTTCAGCATCAAAGACAGTTCCCGGAGTGGCCCGGCACCGGCCCCGCAGCAGGGTTTTTTTTTTTTTTAACCCAGCGGCCTGTCCAACGGTCGATTTGGGTCATTGTCCGTAATCAAGTGTCCAAATCGGTCTCTCGATTGCAGTGCCAGTGGAAAGCCAGCCTAAATCTTGTATGGGTGATGGTGTGCTAGGGTTATAGGGATGTATGGGGCTTGGGATGAAGATTGGGAACATGAATTGGAGAGTCAATGTAATTTCTGCAGAGTAGCATAATCTGTAGGTGTTGCCAAAATCTATCTGAAATGTCAGGGCAGATGGCAAGGTGTCAGTGTACTGGCAATGAGGGATTACAGTACACTTCCCTAAGAAACAAATTATTGGGACGGCTATCCTGAAGATCAGAATGATTGTGACATCAATGGCCTGTCCCCAGATCCATCACTTCCAATTCCTACACAATTTTTGAGTGCACACGCCTAAGAAGAATTTTGCCACTATATCCACATTGTATTTCATACAGAAAACAGAAAAGAGCTCTGAATTGCTTGAGAAAGGTAACCGAACGCTGAAAATCAGCGTTCGGTTACCTTTCCTGGCCATTCAGCTATCCAGAGAGCAGGCAATTCGCCAAATCCTAGCGAATTGCCTGAACATATGGTGCCTGTTCGGTGCCTGTTCGAGGGCAGTGAAAACTCCATGAAAAAGCACTGCTTCGTCTATTCAGAGAACACAAACCAGCAGTGAAAGGTTCCCGAAATGCCCTGCCATTCGGTGGTTTAATTCGGCAAATTTATTCAGGAGAATTTCAATGTTAAAAATATTCCCGTTTTAATTCAATATCTAATAAACCATTCATTATAAAATTCTGCAGTAAAGAGTCTCTTTATTTATAGATTTTTTAGGATATTTTAAGCATTTTTCTGAATTGTGTTTTTTTTTTTAAAAGTCCGTTTTTTTTTTCTTTTTAAAGTTTTCTTCTTTTTTCTGTAACAACCCTTTTTATTATCATTCCCTGGACCTCCTGTGTAAATTTCAGACATTTGCGCTCAGTAGTTTCTTTGCAAACAGTGTTTCACTTTCACACATTCATACAAACTGTTTTGCTAATTTATTCACTGCCTCTTCTGCTGTGTCGAAGGCTGCGATCGGCTCCTGTTCGGGTTTTTCCGTGGTTTTCGGCAGGTTAATCCAGATGTTTTTGAGGGTTTTCGGCGTGCATTCGCTGGGTTTTGCGGTGAGTTTTCGGCGGGTTTGCGGTAGCTTTTCCCTGCAATTAGGGGACCCTGTGGTGCTTGCTGAATACACCGCAGGGTCACCGAAATGGGATCGGCAAAACAAACCGAATTGAAGAGAAGAAAAGTCACCGAACGTGCGGTGACTTTTCGAATCTCTTTGAATAACCCTGATAATGTTTGTGTTGTATTATTGTGTTTGTGTTGTGTTATTATTAAGCAGACTGTGTTTTTCAAATTGTTGTGACTTAGATGAAGATCAGAGCATATTTTATGACCAATTCATGCAAAACTCCACGTAATCCCAAAGGGTTCACATACTTTTTCTTGCCACTGTATATATATTTAGATACACCCACAATTTTAGTTTTTTTCTGGTATTTACCAAAATGTATTCAAGCTATAGCTATATAATAGATATGGGCTGAAAGTACACGCTCTCAGTTTAATTTGAGGGTATGTACATCCAAATTAGAGAAAGGGTTTAGGAATTACAGTTTTTAAGATTAGCCATACCCCCTTTTTTTCAAGGGACCAAAAGTAATTGTACAATTGAATCAAAAGCTGTTTGATGGCCAGGTGTGGACTACTCCATTATTTCATCATCAATTAAGCAGGTAAAAGGTCTGGCTTTGATTCTAAGTGGTGTATTTGCATTTGGAATCTATTGCTGAACCTACATCATGCGTTCGAAGGAGCTGTCCATGCAAGTGAAACAGGCCATTGCAAGGCTTCAAAAACAAAACTAATCCATGAGAGAGATAGCAGCAACATTAAGAGTTGCCAAATCAATAGTTTGGTAAATTCTTTCTGAGGAAAGAAGAATGCACTGGTGAGCTCAGCAACATAAAAAGGCATTGACATCCACGGAACACATGTTTAATGTTGTGGCTGATCAGTTTATAATGTGTACCTTGACAGGGGATCATGTCTCTGTGACCTTTTAGAAGATCTTTGCATCTCAGGACAATCCAGGATCACAAAGTGTAGCGTTACAGCTTACTCCTGGGAAGATACTTTCTCTCCTTGTGATTCTATGTTGGTCCATGCTACACTTCCTTTAGAGAAAGCCAAGAGGAGGTGAGTACCCTAGCATTGAATGCCACAGAGCTGTGCTGTGAGCTGAACAAGACTCTATCTTTGTGTACGAGTCAGTGGGGACGGGATCTGAGAAACAAACATTTCAAGGCTCCTCTTCATTCAAATGAGCTGGAATGGAGCTCACTCCCAGCAGATGGCTTTGCGGATAATGATGGTCCCTCCACCCCCCGCTCCCTTTCACTCATCATTTTCTGTTGCCATGGCAGGCCGGAGGCTGAAATGGATTCTGCTTATTACATTTGTTGACTCTCATACACTTGCAGAAATGAGCACTCGCTCGGATAAAATAATTTATAAAGAAAAAAAAAACAGTGTCCGCCCCATCTTATCTCCCATCGCCAGGTATCAATGGCTTTCGCTCCAGTGCAAGCGTCTTTGTGCTCGCCTAAATTACTCTGTGCATTCATCATTATCAGACGCCACGCATCGCTATGTAGTTGTTGAAACAGACACTAAGACGTTCATTTACGCTCACGGGTCTAACATACAATAAGCAGCTACGGACGTTTTAAGCTCGCCTTTGCTTGCGGCTGGATAGAAAAATTCTGTGACTTTGCCTGATGCACCATGCACAGGGACCTTAATTGGATCTCTGCACCCCTACACCTGTCTCCCCGATTTCGTAAGTGACATGACCTACATGGAGGAAAGTATTTGGTAACTGGAGGGGGGTGGAAGGACGTTAATTGAAGCATGCAGATCCATTTATCTCATTGGATCACTCTTCTTTTTGGAATAAACTTGAGAGTTTTTGTTCATCTTGCGCCTTTTCAGGTGAAACAAATGATAGATAAAAAGAACAGAAAATAAGTCTGTATGTTTTATAATTAATATAAATTGCTGCTCACTTTTCATTTTTTTTCTTGGTGTGTAGTCATTAATTAGCGTTGCGATACCTGAGGTATTACAAAGCACTAGCGCAAATTACTGTTGGGATGCAGAGAGCCCAAAGTTAGAACCTCCTAAAAGCTGGTGTTAAATGATTCTTCAATTACAAAATCATTTAACACCCCATAACCCCCCCATTAAATCCCATACTCAAGTCTTATCCCATGGCGAGAAGGGTGGCCCGATCCTCTGCTTTTTCTGCCCACAAATAGTTCTTAGTCTTCCTCTGCGATCACTGCGCTACGTGATCTCATGAGTGCGAGATCGCGCAGGGCTCGGGGCCCGGATGCGGAACCCTTCATAGAGTTATATGGACTCCAGGAGGTGATACTGGTGGCGGCACGGAAGCGCTACTACGAGTATCACTGCAGTTAGCGCTACGTTCCGGGGCAAGGTGCTGAGCTAGCACCTGCCCCGGAATACCACGTTAGCATGGGACACAGATTTTAATGATTATCAACCCCATGTTAGCGTGAAATTTGGAATAGGTCCCTCAGTGTCTTCTTTGAGGGGCTTATTCACTAGGCAGTGAGTTATGAGTACTTGGCAATATGGACTGCAGAATTTAGCCTATATGTGTAAATATTTTTCCCAAGGGTTTTTCTTTTAGTTGGTATTAATTGAGTACAATATACTTTTTTTTTAACTTCTTTGTTTAATTGTTTATTGAGTTTTTTATGTCACAAAATCAGGCAGGTCTGAAAATAGGCCACGCAGGGCTAGCACAAAAAGGAACACATATAGAAACTTTAGAGGTACAATAAAAACAGCAAAAAATATGCTTGAGAACCAAAGATTACCAAGTAAAAAGAAAAAAGGATAAAGGGCCACTAACGGCCTGCACATCAAGACGCCGTGAACCCCACGGTCACATAGTAAATCCAAACTTTAAGAGCCTCAAATATGGTCATAGCTGGCAGAACTAAAATACACAAAAATAATAAAACACACAGAAAAGGGCACAGAACACACACAGAAGACTAGGTGAGAACAAACGGCGGAGGGTGGAGAGAAAGGACAACAAGGCCATGCATCAAAAGTCAACAAGTAAAGAGACCAAAAAAAGGAAACCCCAACAGAGGAGGGAAACAAATAAGGAAGCACCCCGAGCATAGTACAGGGGAGAGCCACCTCAATCTAACCCGGGTCAGAGGTGGCAGGAGAAAGGCCACAGGGTCGAGGGTCGGTGGAGGCCAGAGTGGGCAACAAACCAAGGGAACGTAGTAAACGCTATGCCTCCTCAGGAGTGGCCACCAAGTAGGTCAAGTTGTCATGACAAATGCACATGAATCCCGCCACCCCCTCCTATAACGTATCCCCCCACCCCTCAAAAACGTTGACACTGCCCGAATATGTTGCCGAGCCATCAGTGTTTAAAAAGGTAAGTCTTTGAAGAGTCAGTAAGGTCCTCAAAAAATATCGGAGCTCGGGCAACAAGAGACGACATCAGGTGACATTTGTCAGCTTCCTCCTCACGACCGCTAGCGCATCACACGGAACATCCACCCGGTGCTGTAGCCGCCTTCTGCAGGCAGGTGGCGGCGTGAAAAATAGCAGGTGCCCTGGGTGGTGTCCCCAGCACATGGGAAGCGAGCCTGTTAGCATAGGCCAGTATAGTGTCTACCAGAACCTTCTCGGGGATAACCGTATCTGCACATTTTCACGGCGGTGATGCGCCTTCGCAGTCTCCACCACTCCAGTGAACAAAACCACCTGGGCCTGCAAGGACCCCACCTGAGGCGCAAGGAGGGCCTTCGTCGCCACAGCCCCCTTCAACTGCGATTGAACAGCCGTCAGCCACCCTTGAACAGCCGACATCTCAGCCCGCATGGCAGCAAAGTCTGAGCACCATACCGCACGCATCGCCCCATGCATCTCCCGAGCATACAATTGATATCCCCCTTCACGGAGGGGAGGAGGCTGCTGTAATCATTCTTGGGTAAGACCCGTCAAGGTTTTTTTTTGAGAAAGGATTTTACCAGGAAGGATACATTGAGATTTCTCTCGTTTTCAGTACGTCCTGTGTGGCGATTATGTACTGTTAGGTGTCTTGCCCAAGGACACTTACTGGAGAGGTTGCTCGCTGGGATCGAACCCATGACTCCACAGGCTCTCTCCACGCAGAGCAGTGATGTTACCTCTACTCCACCCGGCCGGTGGTTGCAGGAAGCTGTCTCAGAGAGTCTGCGTACCACCATAGACCTCGGACCACCAGAGCCATCCTTCTTCGTCCCCGCCAACCCCGCTTTCTGAGGCGATTTCTGGGGAGGCAAAGTGGCCTCCAACCAGTAAAGGTCCTCCTCGTCCGAGGAGCTCATCGCAGGGGTTGGGCACTTCAGGGGGTCTCCTTGGCGCTGTCACTGGTCGTCTCCTAGTGATTCCCGAATGTCTCACTGCCGGGGGCCTGCCGGCAGACAGGACTTCTTCCCTGTCTTCTTACCCATAATCAGTCAGACAGGAAGGCAGCAGGAGCGACACGAGACGGTTCACAGCACGGGTAGACACTTCCAAAATGGCTGCCAGGCGTAGGCAGCAGAAATAGGCCGCACGCCACAGATCAGCCCTTGCAGCGCTAAAAGGCTGCGAATAAGGGTTTGATTCAGGGGAGCAGGATGTCCAGGGTACCCCCCGCCAAAAAAAGCACAGCAGCCAAATGTGGGTCACAATGGTTCTCAAATAATTAGGGTACAGCCAGAGAGTTCTTCAAAATGCGACTTCACCTGTTGGTAGTCAGCTCTGCCCCCCCCTCAGCACATTATACATTTTAGTATATTTTCTAGTTAGTAAACTTTTAAGAAGGCAAGGCAGTATTATAAGAAAGCGCTCTGACTGCTGCAAAACTCACCACTTTTTATTTTGGAGAGGAGATCTGTATGTGACTATGCCCTGTGATGGAGAAAGAGCCAAAACAAATTTCTGAGTATATCCCTGGAACACATAACTATAAGGGTTATTCAAAGAGAGCTGAATTGGCTCCGAAATTGCACCGAACAGTGAATTTCCCCGTACAGTGCAATTTCGTGGCCATTCGACTATAGGGATGAGCTGTTTGGTTCGATCAGTTCGGAGTTCGACTCGAACATCGGAAATTCGAAAGTTCGCGAACTTCAAACTTTTTGGCGTGTTCAGTTCAAGTTCTAAAACAATTTTGTTTTGAAAAAAGTATAAAAAATGCTTTAAAAATACTAAAAAATCTAGAAATAAAGAGACTCTTTACTGCAGAATATTATAAGCAACAGTTTATTAGATATTGAATTAAAAAATAATGTCTAAGTGCAAAGATTCTCACCTCTAAATGACCTGTGCTCTCAAACGGCGTAAACAACAGGTGTTAATTAGTGTTTGGAAATAACATGTGCTTTTAATTAGTCTGGTCTAATGAATTTGATACATTGTCTGTAGACTGAGGGTGTCTGGAGGTGTCTCCTGAACATGTAGCAAACAACACCTGTGCTTCTGAGAAGTGTTAATTTCTCTACTAAATGTTCCTCTGATATGCTGTTTAACCCCTTAACCCTGCATTTCACTGCTCAGCTCATTTTTACCGCTTTCGCTCATCATGTTTAAACGCGATTTGAAGCCACATTTTATTAAATGACCCAGACATATTAGATATTGTTCTTTCCGGCAGACTCCGCAGATTCATAATATATCATTTTTATATGTATACGTCATGTCCTGCCTGTATATTATGACAAAAAATGCAATAAAAATTTAATTTTTAATCATCTGCAGTGTGTAAAGTGTTTTTTTCCACATTTTAGCACATGAGTGTTTGCGTTTATGTTTTCTATGGGGTGCGCTTGTACAAAAATTAGAAATGGGGACTTGTTACATTTTGTGGGGGGAATTACGTGATTTTTAGCAGACGCACCCCATAGAAAAAAATCATTAGTGCCGCATCATTGTTCACATTATAATTGAAATGTGAACAATATTGCTGCATTAATAAAAATAACACACAAAAAAATACATTTTTTTTTACTTTATACCTGGTCATGTTGGGTATCATTCGAAAGGCCATGCTCAGGCCTCTGCTCAGGTTCTGGAGATATCGGGGTTCAAATGAACCCCCTATCTCCACCGGGGATTCCCGGGCAGCTAGGGGTTCCCCCGGCTATCTGATGTCATCACGCTATGCGTGAGGATGTCAGACAGTGAGGGGGGACCCTCAGGTGGAGCTGCCATCAAAGATGGAGGCCCCCACCGGAGCTAGGCCGCACTTCGGCGCCGCAAGGCATCTCTATACACAGCCCCATCAGCATCTCTATACACAGCCTCACAGCATCTCTATACACAACCTCACAGCATCTCTATACACAACCCCATCAGCATCTCTATACACAGCATCTCTATACACAACCCCATCAGCATCTCTAAACACAGCCTCACAGCATCTCTATTCACAACCTCACAGAATCTCTATACACAACCCCATCAGCATCTCTAAACACAGCCTCACAGCATCTCTATATACAACCTCACAGAATCTCTATACACAACTCCATCAGCATCTCTAAACACAGCCTCACAGTATCTCTATACACAACCTCACAGCATCTCTATACACAATCCCATTAGCATCTCTATACACAGCCTCACAGCATCTCTATACACAACCTCACAGCATCTCTATACACAGCCCCATCAGCATCTCTATACACAGCCTCACAGCATCTCTATACACAACCTCACAGCATCTCTATACACAGCCCCATCAGCATCTCTATACACAGCCTCACAGCATCTCTATACACAACCTCACAGCATCTCTGTGAACCCTCAAATGAACTCCCTATCTCCACCAGGGGATTCCGGGCAGCTAGGGGTTTCCGGCTATCTGACGTCATCACGCTATGCGTGAGGACATCAGGCAGTGAGGGGGGACCCGGGGTGGAGCCGCGATCCAAGATGGCGGCCCCCACCGGAGCTAGGCCACACTTCGGCGCTGCAAGGCGCCGAAGTGCGACCCGGTGCCTAAGGGGTTAAAGCCAGGCACTGCTTAAAAGGGGGGCTCTCCCCTTTTAAGCGGTGCCTGGCTTTTTTTTGTGGGACCTCCCGATCGGGAGGGAGAGGGATCCGAACGGATCCCCCCTCCCTTCCAGGGGATCATTGCCGGGGGGTCGCCTGGAAAAGACGTCATCGCGTATGGCGCAATGACGTCATTTACGTCGGGAGGAGCTTGACTTCAGCGTCTGAGGACGCTGAAGTCAGAACGTCGCGGGACCCCGGACAGAGAGGTGAGTATCTCCGCTGGGGGTCCCGCAAAGCTGATGACGTGTGGGACACGTCCTCCTCAGCATACAGCGGGAGAAACTGAGGACGTGTCCCACACATTGTCAGCAGTGAAGGGGTTAAAACGTAATTTTTTAAACTTTTTGTCCTTGTTTCCTGTCCCCCAGGGCACTACCCGGACCCGGACATTGTTTTTAATTGTTTCTATACATCCTACATATCCGCCACTTCACGGGCAGGTTATGGGGACCTCCTGGGCATATTTGAAGGAATTTTTCATTTTTATTTTTAACCCTTATTTCATGGAAAACTCACTGTCCCTTTAGAAACTTTTTTTTTTTTAAACTTTTTGTCCTTATTTCCTGTCCCCCAGGGCACTACCCGTACCCCCATACACCTTTTATGGCAAATATCTAGCATATATGCCCTCTTGGAGGGCACTCTAAAAATCTAACTTTGAGTCCCTTTGACTTGTATTGAGTTCGAGTTCGAATTCGAACTTTTGAAAAGTTCGAGTTCGAATGCGAACTGAACTCGGGGGTGTTCGGCTCATCCCTATTCGACTATTCAAAAAGCAGGTAGTTTGCCAAATTTTGGCGAATTGACAGTGAAATACGGTGCTATTCGACGATAGTGAGATCCCCATAGAGGAGTAATAGATAACGATAATGACTATTTCCTACATATTTATTTTCTGTTAATCTGTATATTTGTGTTGTTAATATCTTACATTGTATTACTTTGTATTTCTGTAACTATAACACTTCAATGTTCTTGAACCCAGGACATACTTGAAAATGAGAGAAATCTCAATGTATCCTTCCTGGTAAAATCCTTTATAAATAAATAAATAAATAAATAAAATAACCTATTCAGAAAACACCAAACAGCAGTAAACTGTCAGTGAAATGCCCTGATTTTCTGTGGTTTCATTTGGCAGGTTTAGGCAAATTCAGGCAAAATCCCATAGGTTTCAATGTAAAATATATTTCCGTTTTTATTAAATATTTATTAAACTGTTCATTCTTATAAGTTGCAGCAAAAAGTCTCTTTATTGATTTTTTAGGAAGTTTCGGGACTTTTTCGGCAAATTTTTTTTAAATAGTGTTTTTTTTCCATGTTCCATTATATTTTCATAGGTCCTTCTATATTAATTCCAGGCATTTTCGTACAGTAGTTTTTTTGAAAACAGATTTTAAATGTTGCGGTGTTTTGTTTTTTTTACCCCGTTTTTCCCTGCACTTTGGAGACCCTGTGGTGAATGCTGAATTCACCGCAGGGTCGAAGAATTTGACTACCCAAAGTAATTTCGGTGGAATTTTGATGCTATTTTTGAATAACCATGTATGAGGCCAAGTTGCTGCAGACACAGATTTCAATTCACTTTGCCCACTATGGGTTATTTTTACTAAACAAACTATCCAGAATTGAAAACTGAATTGCAACATCGAGGCTTGAATTGATCCTATTCTGGCTGAATCGCTAATGTAGACCATGAGCCATTACCACAATCAGCAGCTCCCTTTTACCGGCTGTTTTATGAGGGAGACACTATTCTAACAGCTCAACTTGTGATAAATCAAAGCAGCTAACAGGTACTGACAGTGCCAACATTGAAATTGTTTTGTATGTAGAACCCAATAGAGACTTGTAAGAGTCCTTGTGCTTGGTCAGTGAAAGGACAACAGGAACTATTTGTCCTCAGTGTTCTTTTGCACGCAACGAGATGAGGCGGCATATCATTCTGTCCTCTGTACTGTGTGACTAGAGGTAAGTATGGATTTTTTAAGTGTTTTTGAATGATAAACGGACACTCTAAGTCTAAACCAGAAAGGGAGTGGGAACAAAGGGGTAAACATCAAATCCTCCTGACCCCCTCAGGGGTGGATCCAGGGGGGTAACGGGGCAATTTCCCCCCCCCAGAAAATATTGCCAGCCGCCAAGTGCTTTTCTTTGTACGAGCGGCCGCTGGCATGAAGCGCGGCCGCTCGCCTGGGATCTCGTGAACTCTGGGGTCTTGCGAGAGAGCAGCTTGTGCGTGGTTCCCAGGCGAGCGGCCGGTGGCCGCTCGTACAAATAAAAGAACTCGGAGGGGCCTGGCAGGCAGGAGACCGATATATATCCAAGTGAGCTGGGAGCACTATATAGCCAGGTGAGTGAGCTGGGGGCAATATATATCCATGTGAGTGAGCTGGGGGCAATATATATAAAATGTGAGCTGGGACAATATATATCCATGTGAGCTAGGGGCAACATATAAAATGTGAGCTGAGGGCAATATATATCCATGTGAGCTAGGGGCAATATATATCAATGTGAGCTGGGGGCAATATACAGATGAAACTCGAAAAATTTGAATATCGTGCAAAAGTTCATTTATTTCAGTAATGCAACTTAAAAGGTGAAACTAATATACGAGATAGACTCATTACATGCAAAGCAAGGTAGTTCAAGCGGCAGCCGTGATTTGTCATAATTGTGATGATTATGGCTTACAGCTCATGAAAACCCCAAATCCACAATCTCAGAATATTAGAATATTACATGCAATCAATAAAACAAGGATTGTACATAGAACAATATCGGAACTCTGAAAAGTATAAGCATGCATATGTACTCAGTACTTGTTTGTACCCCTTTTGCAGCAATTACTGCCTCAATGCGGTGTGGCATGGAAGCTATCAGCCTGTGGCACTGCTGAGGTGTTATGGAAGTCCAGGATGCTTCAATAGCGGCCTTCAGCTCTTCTGCATTGTTCGGTCTCATGTCTCTCATCTTTCTCTTGGCAATGCCCCATAGATTCTCTATTGGGTTCAGGTCAGGCGAGTTTGCTGGCCAATCAAGCACAGTAATCCCACGGTCACTGAACCAGGTTTTGGTGCTTTTGGCAGTGTGGGCAGGTGCCAAATCCTGCTGGAAAATGAAGTCAGCATCCCCATAAAGCTCGTCTGCGGAAGGAAGCATGAAGTGCTCCAAAATCTCCTGGTAGATGGCTGCGTTGACCCTGGACTTAATGAAGCACAGTGGACCAACACCAACAGATGACATGGCTCCCCAAATCAACACAGACTGTGGAAACTTCACACTGGACTTCAAGCATCTTTCAGTGTGTGCCTCTCCATTCTTCCTCCATACTCTGGGTCCTTGGTTTCCAAATGAGATGCAAACGTTGCTCTCATCAGAAAAGAGGACTTTAGACCGCTGAGCAACAGACCAGGTCTGTTTTTCTTTAGCCCAGGTAAGACGTTTCTGACATTGTTTGTTGTTCAGGAGCGGCTTGACAAGAGGAATACGACATTTGAAGCCCACGTTCAGGGCCCATGTGGTGGCTCTTGATACACTGACTCCAGCCTCAGTCCACTCCTTGTGAAAGTCCCCAACACTTTTGAATGGCCTTTTCCTGACAATCCTCTCCAGGCTGCGGTCATCCCTGCTGCTTGTGCACCTTTTTCTTCCACACTTTTCCCTTCCACATAACTTTCTATTAATGTGCTTTGATACAGAACTTTGGGAACATCCAACTTATTTTGCAATTACCTTTTAAGGCTTTCCCTCCTTATGGAGGGTGTCAATGATGGTTTTCTGCACAACTGTCAGGTCAGCAGTCTTTCCCATGATTGTGATTCCTACTAAACCAGACTGAGAGACCATTTAAAGGCTCAGGAACCATTTGCAGGTGTTATGGCTTAATTAGCTGATTAGAGTGGGACACTTTGAGCCTAGAATATTGCACCTTTTCACAATATTCTAATTTTCTGAGATTGTGGATTTGGCGTTTTCATGAGCTGTAAGCCATAATCATCACAATTATGACAAATCACGGCTTGAACTATCTCATATATTAGTTTCACCTTTTAAGTTGCATTACTGAAATAAATTAACTTTTGCACGAAATTCCTATTTATCGAGTTTCACCTGTGAGCTGGGGCAATATATATAAAATGTGAGCTGGGGGCAATATATTACATGCGAGCTGGGAGGGGTGGTACCCTGTGCCCCTGGTATGGAAAGGGTTTGCAGAGCTCATGAGCCACATGAGGATAGATCCTCTGCAATGTTCTGGGGAGAGTGAGTGTAACGAGCACAGCTTGTGATTAGGTGCGTCTCTGCCTGTCACCGCAAACCCAACACCAGCTCTTAGCCAAAACTGGTAGAGTGCCCCCCCCAACCTGTGTCTGGATCTGCCCCTGGACCCCCTCTGTGCGCTCCTCCCATTTAAACCATTAGACTATTTTTAAAGCTCGCCTTGAATGCAGTGCATCACTTGTGTCTAAACCTCCGGACATGACATGTTACCCCCTTGCAGGAAGTCAAGGTGTATCGCGTGAATTGCGACAGGGCTGCTTTAAATAGTACCAGCCAATCTGGTGGCTCGGAGAGAAACCAAATTGGTTTCCTCTTCCTGGTTCTGGAGCCTGCAGCTCAGAGGCGCGTTCATTACCTCAGCCGCTGCAAGTGCTAAGTTAGCAACTTGCCATTGAACGCCGTTCAGCCACTCAGCGCTCAGCACTGCTAACTTAGCACTTGCAGCGACCCGAGGAGATGCTGCGAGTAGCTGAGTGTGACGTATTAACCACTTCAATGTGGAGGACGCGCTCAGCGCGTCCTCCGCATGGCTGCTGGTATGCGGAGGACGCGCTGAGCGCGTCCTCCCTTTGGGGCCAGCGTTCGGCCGGGTTCCGGCCGATCGCTGGCCCCCCCGGTGCGGGCTGACATCCTCGATGTCAGCCCAGCATCCGGAACCGCAGCCGCTGAAATTAGGTGTCATCGCGGCAGCGCGATGACACCTAATTCAGGCCCCCCCGCATGTGCGGAGGAGGCGCCTGAAAGGGAGGGGGGGAGGTCCTTCGGACCTCTCTCCCTCCCGATCGGCGGCGTTGCGGGGGTTAACCCAGGCACCATTTGGAAGGGCACAGCCTGCCCTTCCAAATGGTGCCTGGCATTAATCCCTGGGGAGCTGGATCGCGAATCGGCGCTGAAAAGCGCCGGTTCGTGATCCTTTCCCGGAGCTGGCCGACATCTTGGATGTCGGCCAAGCCTCCGGGAACTCCCCCTGAGGACTGGCGTCATCGTGCATAGCACGATGACGCCAGTCCTAGAGTTAACCCCTAACTGCCACCAACGGTGGAGATAGGGAGTTCCAATGAACTCCCTAATCTCCGATCCGTGCCGTGGGCAGCTGGGTTAAAGTTTGGTATGGTTGGATCGGCCAGAGCATGGCCGTTCCAACGATACCAAACTCGAATGTGAAAAAGTTTTTTTAAAAAAATAAAAATTAAAATTAAAAATAAAAATATATTTAAAAAAAAAATTATAAAAAAATAAAATAAACATTCGTGTAGCGCTCACTCCCGGAGGAGCTGCTGAAAATGAACCACGGGTCAGTCTCCCCGCACTAGGGAATAAATATACTCCAACACAGTTGTGAGTTTTTATATTTATATAGTTTACTAAAATATTTGAGCAGATGTTGAAACACGGTATTCACAAGTATTATTACAGTATTTTCGTATCCCGGTAAAACGCGTAGCGGAAAAGAAAAGAAAGAAAAGATTTATACCCTAAATGGTACGGAGTTAGGGAAATCCAAGCAGGAGAAGGATTTGGGAATAATCATAGACTTCAAACTAAGTAACAATGTGCAATGTCAAACAGCAGCCGCCAAGGCCAGCAAAGTACTGGCATGCATTAAAAGGGGAGTTCACTCACGGGATGAAAACATAATTTTGCCTCTGTATAAATCAATGGTCAGGCCGCACCTTGAATATGCCGTGCAATTTTGGGCACCTGTCTTAGAAAAAGATATTATATCGCTAGAAAAAGTGCAGAGACGGGCAACTAAATTAATAAGGGGGATGGAAGGGTTAAGTTATGAGGAAAGACTAACAAGCTTAAACCTGTTTAGTTTAGAGAAAAGGCGCCTTAGAGGGGATCTGATAACCTATATAAATATATACGGGGCCATTATCAACCATTGTCTGATAACCTATTCATTAACAGGACTATACACAGGACACGGGGTCATCCATTTAGACTGGAAGAAAGAAAATTTAGCTTAAAGCACAGGAAGGGTTATTTTACGGTGAGAACAATAAAGCTGTGGAATTCTCTGCCTGTTGAGGTGGTTGGGTCAGAGTCTGTACAGACTTTTAAAAAACGACTGGATGACCTTCCTGCAGACACAGAATATTAAGGGTTATAATATTTAATATGTGGGTAAAAGCTTCTTGATCCAAGGAGAAATCTGACTGCCATTCTGGGGTCAAGAAGGAATTTTTTCCCAGTATGTTGCATATTGGCGAGCGCTTCAGACTGGGTTTTTTGCCTTCTTTTGGATCAACAGCAGTAGGTTATGTGGGAGAGGCTGAACCCGATGGACGCATGTCTTTTTTCAGCCTATATAACTATGTAACTATGTAACTATGTAACTATGAAACACGAGGCTTCGTATTTCGGAAAATAAAATATTCGCAACCGAACATAAAAGCAATGCAATTTCCCGATAGTTCAGAAAAAGAAAACACGTAGCAAAACCCCGAACATACAATCCCTCGTATTACGGCAAACGCGCAACGGAAAAAGAGGAAAAATATATATTCGGAACGTATCTTTATTTTCAACCCTATTCCGATTCCTAAAAGAAAATGAGTCCTGCACAAGTTAAGTCCCAGGAGGTGAAAGGTGTATATGTGTGTGTGGTACCCGGGTACTGTTCAACTGGCCAGTGAGTTTATTTAAAGAAAGTCTTCGACTAGTCAGTTGGGGCCCTGTGGACTTTAAACAGAAACAGCAGCTTGACCTTTAATCACAAACAGCCTTGGAGGCCTCTCACCCATCCGACGCAGGCTTTAGGCTCCGCTGACCCAGGACGTCTCTCCTCCGGATTTTGACTGGGGATACTAGCGGCCGGATCCGTTGTCTCACTTTATGCGCTTGTCCAGCTCACTGCCTGCTCTCCGTTCGATTCCGCCGGTCTGCAGCAGTGTCTGGGCTCTGGCGAGTCTCCTCTCCTCAGGCTAGGTGACCCAAACCGGAACAACAGGTCTCCCTCAGGCTTTGGGCCTAGATTCTCCCGCGATCTCCTCGGTGCGTCTGCTTTCTCTGCCTCCCTGGCGCGCTCTGGGAACTTCCTCCACGAGGCAGAGGATGTAAGTGTCCAGTCCCCACCCACTTCCTGTCTTCTTGCAAAGCATGCCGGGCATTGTAGTCCCAATGTCCAGTATCTGATCGCGATAGTCTCCATCTTGTAGCCAAAAATAGGTACTGCCACAGCAAGATGATTTTTAACACAGCGCTACACTCTCCCCCTCCTAGAACTCTTGGGTCTCTCCAAGGAGGTACAACAATTACATTACATTTCCAACATTTGAATGCTGTTTATATAACATGTACAGGTTCAGCAGCATACATATAGTGAGTTAATAACACTTCCTCAAGTTGACTCATATTTTGGGCTACCTCAGCTAGCATAGCAGACACTTCAGGCAACCTCCGCACCGTGGTGATGGCCTCTTCAGTGCTATGTCCTGGTGAGTCGTAGGTGAGTCGTTGGGGCGGTCTAACAGAGCGTTTGGTTCTGGCTCAATCAGTTCCTCTTCAGGTGGAAGTACTATAGGCGTTGGCTCAATTTCTCTTTCTATCACTGGAGCAGACGTTTCTTCAGAGTATGATCCCTCCAGTGAAGGCATAGAACTGTAATCACCTGAATAAGCTTCCGGAGCTCCTGGGATCCCCACAGCCTCAGGGACTTCCAACTGAAATTCAAGAGGCTCAGGGATATCAACAGCCTCAGGGACTTCCAACAAGAATTCTGGAGCTTCAGGCCTCAAGTTACTCTCCCACCGCTCAGGGACAACGACAACCTCTTCAGGCTCCGGCGAGCGCATCCAACCTAGACAATAACTCTCTTCTTCACTGTCTCTTTCGCTCTCTTCGGCAACCCGGGTCTGTTGAGATCGAGTAACAGGAGGCAAACATGGAACAGGCGGATTTGGCCGAGGCAATTCGTCCCCTTACAGCCTCTCTCAAAGGTAACAAGTGGTTTCGGTGCCAGTTCTTAAGAGGCCCAGCCTTTCCATCCGGGTGAATCTGATACACTGGTAAACCCGGCAGTTGTTTGCAGACAATGTAAACCTGGGAACTCCACCTATCCGCCAACTTGTGTCTCGCAGCCGCACCCAAGTTCTTCAATAAGACCCTATCACCGGGTTGTAGATCTTGTATTCGAACTTTCAGATCATAGTTCCTTTTGTTTCTTTGCTCCCTGTTTCCCGAGGTCAAACGGGCCTGTTCAAACGCAGAAGCCAGATTCTTTCGAAGTCTATCCACGTAGTTTCTATGGGAAGCTACTGAGGTCTGGTCTAGGGATAACCAAATGCCAAATCAACCGGCAGTCGAGCCTCCCTTCCAAACATAAGACGGTACGGTGAATATCCAGTTGCATCGCTCTCCGTACTGTTATATGCATGCACCAGAGTAGCTATGTGACGACTCCAACTCTGCTTCTCCACATTCGACAAGGTCCCCAGCATGTTTAGCAGTGTGCGATTAAACCTTTCAGGCTGAGCATCACCTTGAGGTGATATGGTGTGGTTCGGGTCTTTTGAATTCCAACAGCTCTAACAACTGCCCCACCAGTCTGCTTTCAAAGTCTCTACCCTGATCAGAGTGCACTCTCCTTGGCAGTCCGTAGTGAACAAAGAACTTTTCCATCAACACCTTGGCTACAGTCGGAGCGCGTTGATCTTTCGTGGAAAAAGCTTGGGCGTAACGAGTGAAATGATCAGTCACTATTAGAATGTTCCCTTGCCACTAGCATCCGGCTCTATCACAAGAAGTCAATGCACACCAAATCCATGGGTCCCTGGCTCTGCAGATGGCTCATTGGAGCAGTTCGGGTCGGTAGAGTCTTTCTCTGAATACACCTCAGACAGGAATGACAATAGCTTTCTACTTCAGCCTCATACAAGGCCAATAGAACCTATCTCGCACCAGCTTAAAAGTTCTCTCTGCACCCAAATGTCCATGCTCATCATGTAGTGATCGCAGCACACTCTCCTTATGTTTAGTAGGGAGGAATAACTGTTGAATCTCTTCAGAGTTGGTTGAGGGGCCCCTTCGGTAGACCACCCCATCCAACATCTTTAACCGCTCCCACTCTTTGTAGACCAATCTGGCTCCACTCGGGGAGTTGGTTAACAAAATCTCTCGCTGGTTTGCAGACAGGGCCTTTATGGTCAAGGCAATTAAAAGGTCTCTGGCCTGATCCACTTTCAGGTCCTGTCTCGAAAAGGTAGGTAAACTTTCATCCCTTAACTGCGTAGGGTTACAGTAGAACTCAGGAACAGCCGCAGCCATAACTCCTATGGCCTCTGCTTCAATCCTCCTTTTGACCCAACGCTCTGTTCCTTGACACAAAGCTTGCACCCCGTCTGGAGTCAACTGAGTCCATTCTGTAGTGTAGGGTCTTCTCGACAACGCATCAGCATCTCGATTATTCACCCCAGGGCGATACTTCAGGCTGAACCGAAACCCTGACAGAGCGGCCAACCACCGATGTCCCGTTGCGTCCAGTTTTGCGGTAGTAAGGATGTAGGTAAGAGGATTGTTATCCGTCTTGATCACGAACTCAGCTCCATACAGATAGTCTTTCAACTTGTCCACCACTGCCCACTTCAAGGCTAGGAACTCCAGCTTGTGAGTAGGATAGTTCTTCTCCGAAGGCGCAAGGCTCCGGCTCACGTACGCCACAGGCCTCAGCAACCCACCATACTCCTGATATAGGACTCCTCCCAGACCTTCTCGGCTGGCATCCACATGTAGTTCATACGGCTTGTGAGGGTCCGCATAGGCCAAAACAGGAGCTCGGGTCAGGCTCTCTTTCAGCTTTACGAAAGCTCCTTCACATTGACTGGTCCATTCACCTTGTATAGACTCTCGAGCTTTCCTTGGCCCCGGAGCTGACGGGTTTTTGTCAGGACCTTCAGCCTTCTTCTGTGGTTTCCTTCTGCAGGAGTTTGTTCAGTGGTTGAGCTATTTTCGCGAATCCTCCCACAAATCTTCGATAGTATGAACAGAATCCCAAGAAGATCTAAGCTCAGTGACGTTTCGGGGTCTAGGCCAAGAAGCTACGGCCTCCAACTTCCGAGGGTCTGTTGAAACACCTTCCGCTGAAACCACATGTCCCAGATACGTAACAGATGGTAGGCAGAATTGGCATTTCTCCAGAGACAGTTTCAGCCCCTCTTCATGGAGCCTCTTCAAGACCTTCTACAAACGTTGCTCATGTTCTTCCAGAGTCTTCCCAAACACAATTATGTCATCCAGGTACACTAATACTTCGATTAGATTCATATCCCGACTGTCTTCTCCATCAACCGTTGGAACGTAGCTGGAGCCCCCGTAAGGCCTTGAGGCATCCTGTTGAATTCAAAGAACCCCAGTGGACAGATGAACGCAGTTTTCTCCTTGTCTTCAGGATGCATTGGTATCTGGTGATACCCACTTCGCAGGTCTAGTACACTAAACCACTTTGCTCCAGACAAACACTGTAGGGCATCTTCAATCCGAGGAGTGGCATACTGATCGGGGATGGTTCTCCGGTTCAATGTGCGATAGTCTATGCATAAGCGGACAGAACCATTTTTCTTCCGGACCAACACTATAGGAGATGCATAGGGCTCCTGGACTCTTGAATCACCTTGGTTCTCTGTAACTCGTTCAGCTGCTCTCGCAGATCATCTAAGTCTCCTAGCGGAACTCGCCTTGATCTTTCGCGAAACGGCTTGTCTTCTTGTAATCGAATGCGGTGTTCAGTACTCTTAGCTAGGAAAACAATTCCTTCCACTTTAGAACTTGAGACTGAAGACGTTTCTTCCATTCAGGTGAAATAGGAGCGTCCTTGGGGTAGAATCTTTCATCTGGAATCTCTTTACCCTCTCCCCCTCCTGAATCGGTAGAGAGGGGTGTAGCAGACTCTACTTGCCCAATAGGCATTCGTGCTTTAAGGACTACTGGAAAATCCGTCACGTTGCACACACTGACCGAGACTCTTCCTCGTGTTCTCTTCAGAGCTTTGGTGGAGATTATTTCAGGAATTACTTCGACTCCGGTTTCACTCCATGATCAAAATCGGTTCCCAGCACCACATAGGGGCCTGGTTGCGATCCATTCAACTTGACTGAAGCCCGGAAACTCGCTACTTCTCCTGCTTGCAGAACCTTCTCTGTTCCACCCAGTCTCCACAGTCTTCCCACCTCGGCAGGTGCCTTTCGTTCTTCGACCATCCTCTGATAGACCGGACGTAACATTGGTGTACTCCTTGAGTTGAACCTTCTTCCAACACGATAGGCGTCAGGAGACGCCGCACTAGGTCAGTATTCGTCCCCACTATCAGGGAGCTTCTGTTCGCACCCAAGGGTCGAGGACACACAATAGCCAATGCATCACAACCCCCAGACTGCCCGATGACTTCAGATCCGATCTCCAACTTCACTTGCAGGTACCCGTCATAAGGGAGTTTCTCAGTGCCGATACCCCATATTTCCAAATCCTTCAATTCTTGCAAAGGAATGTGCTTTAAGTGTTTCTCGTAGAAGTCTCTGTAGATCAATGTCACTTGAGCCCTGAATCCAACAGGGCTTTGGTGTAGACTCCTTCACTTGGATTGGCACAATAGGAGAAGGACTATCAGTTGGTCGGAAACTTGGTGGCGGTATCCGGACACTTAGACCCAGTTTGTGTACCCTGGCCTTTTTGTTGGCCCGTGCAGGTTTTGGGTGTGCATTGCTTTCCCCATGACGTAGACCCGGACGCTAAGGGAGTGACTCTTTCAGTCCTGGCAGGCTCTACAGTCAGCTCGGCTTTGGGCCTTTTCGCCCTCTTAACCTTGGCTTGATTTCTGGAGCGAGGTTCAACCCTCGGGCACTCAGGTTGCTCCTTCACTGGTGCCCTCTGGCGTTTCCCGCCGGTGAGGTGGATAACAGTCCTCCCAGAGCTTCAACAGTCCCTTGACTCTATCCTTCTCAGGCTTTCGGCCTTTGCACTGTGCGCGAAATGGCCATTTCTCCACACCCAAAACATCTCTTCTTAGAGAGCGAGACGTAGTTGCTTGTTGAGATTTGGTTAAAGGATTTGGACCAGACGCCACAGCAACTCCCGTCGTCTGCATACCTGTGAGGAATTTCTGCATTTCTGCCTGCATCTCTGTCACCTTCATCAACACCTGGCACAGTTCCGCATGCGCTTGCTGCAATTCAACTTGAGCTTCCTGAACCTTCTTGACGGTCTTGGACAATTCACCCCGTTCAGGGAGGTTCGACTTCTTGGCAGCCTTCTCTGTAGATTTAAAAACAACTAAATGTTCTTGTTCGTCCTCGTCAGATCCATAGGTATCTAGAGAGTCGCTTTCAGGTTGCAGGCCGTCGTTATGTCTCACAGGTTGTGCATAAGCCCTTTCCCACCGCCTGAAAGATTTCTCTTCTAGTAAAGCCTCTTCCTCTCGTACAACTCGGATCAGTTCCAGGTACTTTAACTCTTGGTTACCTGCTCTGCTTCTCAGCTGCATCATCACTGGATCTAGAGGTTGAGAGCCCCTCAGGATCTGTTTTATTCGGATCTTATCTACTTCAACCGGTTCGGCCCCTTTCTTCAGGAGTATCTGGTGTAGAATCTTATCCAGGCGCCTCATGTACTCGGTCATCCTTTCACCTCTTCTCTGATAGGTGTGTTCGTACTGATATACCAATTCGGCCGCCTTTTCAGTTCGCCCAAAAACTTCTTCAAGAACGTTTAAATAATCCAAAGCAGTACAATCTTTTCTACTCAGTTTTAGGTTTCTCACCGCTTCTGACGCAGGTCCCTTTAAGCTCTCGGTGATCCTTTGCTTTTTCTGGGCCTCAGGGACATCCCACTCATCCAGAGCCTGCATCGCCTGTTCCACCCATTCTTCAAAGGTTTCTTCTCCCGCCGGAGTTGGTACGTTTCCTGTAAAATTTCTTAACCGTCGATAACCGAAGTTAGTGTGAGGAGGGCTTGTTTTCTGACATTTAGCCAGTAGATCTCAATAGCCACGATAAATTCAGGCCCTATCATGGCCAACGGACTAGGCGCGGAAACACTTGCGGATTCGCCACGTGGCGTACTTGGCTTAATTAGTTGGACTTCCACCTCTTCGGCCAGTTTCACACTCGTGCCCTGAAAACATGGCGGAACACCCTTTCTCCATTCGAGAAGAACATACATGTGAGAAGTATCTGGGTTTTTTTCAATGTCCAGTATTAACCCCCGATGATCTGGTGCTAGCGTGGCCACGGCCTGGCGAATCTGATCTTCAGCCCAAGTGTCTGCTGGAATATCCATAACTATACAACATTCTGACTGACTACTGTGCTCCCCACACCACTCGGCAACAGTGTCTGGATCCATATTTAACCCTTTAGATGCGGTTTTTCCAGAGACTGGATCCCGGAAACGAGCCCCCACGTGTAGCGCTCACTCCCGGAGGAGCCGCTGAAAATGAACCACGGGTCAGTCTCCCCGCACTAGGGAATAAATATACTCCAACACAGTTGTGAGTTTTTATATTTATATAGTTTACTAAAATATTTGAGCAGATGTTGAAACACGGTATTCACAAGTATTATTACAGTATTTTCGTATCCTGGTAAAACGCGTAGCGGAAAAGAAACGAAACACGAGGCTTCGTATTTCGGAAAATAAAATATTCGCAACCGAACATAAAAGCAATGCAATTTCCCGATAGTTCAGAAAAAGAAAACACGTAGCAAAACCCCGAACATACAATCCCTTCGTATTACGGCAAACGCGCAACGGAAAAAGAGGAAAAATATATATTCGGAACGTATCTTTATTTTCAACCCCTATTCCGATTCCTAAAAGAAAATGAGTCCTGCACAAGTTAAGTCCCAGGAGGTGAAAGGTGTATATGTGTGTGTGGTACCCGGGTACTGTTCAACTGGCCAGTGAGTTTATTTAAAGAAAGTCTTCGACTAGTCAGTTGGGGCCCTGTGGACTTTAAACAGAAACAGCAGCTTGACCTTTAATCACAAACAGCCTTGGAGGCCTCTCACCCATCCGGCGCAGGCTTTAGGCTCCGCTGACCCAGGACGTCTCTCCTCCGGATTTTGACTGGGGATACTAGCGGCCGGATCCATTGTCTCACTTTATGCCGCTTGTCCAGCTCACCGCCTGCTCTCCATTCGATTCCGCCGGTCTGCAGCAGTGTCTGGGCTCTGGCGAGTCTCCTTCTCCTCAGGCTAGGTGACCCAAACCGGAACAACAGGTCTCCCTCAGGCTTTGGGCCTAGATTCTCCCGCGATCTCCTCGGTGCGTCTGCTTTCTCTGCCTCCCTGGCGCGCTCTGGAACTTCCTCCACGAGGCAGAGGATGTAAGTGTCCAGTCCCCACCCACTTCCTGTCTTCTTGCAAAGCATGCCGGGCATTGTAGTCCCAATGTCCAGTATCTGATCGCGATAGTCTCCATCTTGTGGCCAAAAATAGGTACTGCCACAGCAAGATGATTTTTAACACAGCGCTACATTTGTTTTTCTTTTTTTTGGTTCGTTAGTGTAGCAATATTGTTCCCATTTCAATTATAATGTGAACAATGATGCTGCACTAACGATTTTTGTATGCGGTGCGTTTGTTAAAAATCGCGTAATTTCCCCCAAAAAAAAATGTAACGAGACCCCATCTCTAATTTTTTTAACAAGCGCACCCCATACAAAATATAACCGCAATTGCTCGCATGTTAAAATGTGAAAAAAAACACTTTACACGTTGTAAATTATTGAAAATACATATTTTATTGCATTTTTTGTTATAATATACAGACATGACATAACGTATACATATAATAATGACATATTATGAATCTACCGAGTCTGACGGAAAGAACGATATATAATATGTCTGGGTAATATACTAAAATAAGCCTTCAAAACACGTTTAAACATGATGAGCAAAACCGGTAAAAATGACCTCAGCACAGAGGTGTGAAAAGCCTCAGCAGCGAAAGGGTTAAAGATGGCCACCGCCATGAAGCAAGTAACAATTCCGTACAGCAAGATGGCCGCCGCCACGAAGCAAGTAACAATTCCGTACAGCAATGTTAATTTTGAGGTTTTTGTTCACCAAAGCACAAAATATTTATTTATTATTTACCCCTGCACATAGAAATATATTCTACAGTTCAATTTATATTTTGTTTCAGAAGTAAACATAACGTTTATTCAATAAAAACTATCATTTGTGGTGTGTGCATACAAAACAGAATTGTGCTGACTGCTTTTCTTTATTATATTTTGTCCGCGTCATATGAAAAACAATCTACATCGTTCATTAAAAAATCATCGGCCATTTTGGATTCAAAATTCGCATCCAAAGCGTTCAACTACACTGCTGCAGCAAACTGAATTGCTGCGCTGCAGCAAATCAGCAGCTGCTGAGGTATTGAACGGGGCTCAGGTCAACCCTCTCTGATCTGAGCTTCAGGGAGGAACCAAACCCCTGCTCTGGCAGAGTTTAATCAGGTGACCCCCCTCCCCTTCCCGCCAGAAGGCCGAAAGGGATTGGGACGCTGAGGGCACTGTGACCACTCTATTTAGTTTCAGAGGTCACAGTGCGTAGAGGGTCCCATTAAGTGAATGTTCTGAATCAACTTATTTCAGGTTTAACTTGCTGTGTTGTCAAAAAAAGTTTTTTGCTATGTCATAACTGAGAATAAATCGAATAAAAATATTAATTAAAATTTTTTAACGTATGCTTCAAGATTTTAAAAAGTGTGAAAAGAGATCTGAATGCTTTCTAAACGCACTGTACATATTGGGTAAGATCCCTATCGCTAGGTGTTGGGGGGCCGCCTCTAAACTCTGAACCCAATGACAGAGCTGCGCTGTGTAAATAGATTGCATGATGGTGCTCCTGGGAGGGGCCGGCGGTCACGGGATGCAGACCTCATTAAACGGGGAGAACACAGTATGGTAATAGGCTTTGTATAAGAGCTCAGCTGCCAAGCCGCCTGTCCCAGCTGTCACAGGAGTAAATACTCAAGGGCGACTAAGAGCGAAAGAAAGAAAAAAAATGCGTTGAAAGCAATTAACCCTGTGAAAGCCACAGCAACGGCCAATGCACACTTTGTAATTCCTTTCATTCACTTGTGATACTGCAAAAAAAAAAAGAAAAGAACCAAAAAGCAACAACCCCTCAAAAAAGCAAACCTCTACCCCACACGGTCAGAATTTAAAAATTGCACGTTTTCTGGTGTTGTTGTGTGGAAAAAAAGATACATATTGCAAAAAAAGAGATCGCACTATTACACAAATTCTTTTTTCTCCAGTATTTGTAGTTTGCCAGGTTGTTCTCTACAGCCAATATCCGCCAATTGTAAGTCAGCTTTATTCTGATGCTATTGTATTAAAATTACCAAGATGGAGCATCCGATTCTCTGCTCTGTTTGTTTTCCTTTGACTAAAAATTACATATTTTACTTTTTTTCAATTTTAATATTTTCTTAACATCTGTGTTTCCAAGACAACGCCTGCCCTTTGATTCTAAAACATCGCATAAAAGTCACCTTCTGTTTAGCCAGTGAGCAATCATCACTGCGTTTCTGGAATTAATGTCTTGCGATTTGCTTGGCAACTCTGGCCTGCGCCGGGCACGACGCTTTGACTTGGCAACAGGGTGAGATGGAAAAATGTCAGCAGCACCGAGAGGGGGCAGAAATAATGGAAGAAATGCCATATTACCCTCAATTTACTTGCTTAAAAATTCAGAAACTTGAGTTTTGCATTTAGGACTTTATAGAACGTTCTAGAGGCATCGTTGCTTTTCTTCATATCTCTTGCCCCGCCCCCTTCAAACTTTTTTCTTTTAGTTTTGTGGAGATTTCTTCATCCAAGAGGAGATTTGCTGAGCTGGTAAACATGAGAATTAGGAAAACTTGGGCTAAAAAAAAAAATTAAAGTCCAAAAAAAGAGGGGCTCTGTTCCAACAGAGATGTTAATAGCTGGCTGCTAATGAATACTTTTGCTGGACCCGTTATCCTTTCCGGCTCACTATTAACGACTTTATTATGACTGGGTCGTTGTATGAGCAGCTCAAGTTGGAATATTGGGGCGCCGCTCGTAGATGGCAGCTTGTGTTGATATTTGCATCCATTATGCCATCTTTTTCATGTTGTAAGCTGCCCCCACACACGGTGGGCCATATTACATTCATAACGCTAACATTAGCGCTCCCCTGTGCGTGCGTTAACGTTAGCCTTGGTTGCCCTAGCGCGGCCGACCATATTACAATCCGAATGCTAACAAGTTAATAAACACGTTAGCGATTTGGAGCTTTTGCTTTTCAGCGCGAGCTTACTGTACTTTGCGCTCCCTATGCTTAACATGGGGAGCGAAAAGTGTTAATTAGCATTAGGATTACAAAGTCCTAACGCTAATTACCATCCTGCTGCAGTTACTGAAAAGTTTACCACTGCTAGGACCTGGTGCTAACTGATTTTGCTTCTGCAGAATCCGTTAGCACAGCTAAAAAAGAACCCAAAAAACCAAATGCACACACCTCTCATCCCACGGCGAGAACGGTGGCCCAGCCTTTCTCTTCTTGCCGTCGAGAGCAGAGCGAGACTGGGGGAAAAAGGTCCCCCAGTCTCCCTCTGCGAATCACTCTACCGTCCTGCCGGATCTTGTGAGGCGAGATCCTGCAGGTCATGTGACCAGCAGCGGAAGCCTCAATGGAGTCCTATGCAATCCATGGAGGGGATGGTCGCGGTGGCGCTTTGCCCTGACGCAAGCATCCTGAGGCTTAGAGCCGTGTTATGGTGCAGGCTGCTGGATTAGCAGCTGCACTGTAATATCACACTAAAACGGGGACGCTAAGGAGAAACCTGCAGGCGCAGGCTTTCTTCCTTAGCGTCCCTGTTTTAGTGTGATCAAAGTAATGTGGATGTATAATTCCATCACTTGTTCCTCACTGTGTTGCTTTGGCCATAGAATGGAGTCTATGGGTTGATCACTAAATCTTCATCATTCTATTGTGTGGCATGTATTCAAAGGATATCACCTTTAGAATAGAAGTCTTTAAACTCCCTGTTTTAACTCATTCAGCTGCCATCTCTTATCTCAAGTAGCCTGAAGAACAACAGCCCCCCTGTAGCCTTATCTAAACTTTCCTTCCTCCATCTCATTAACTGTTAAATATTGTATATTAGATAAGCCACAGAAGTAAAGAAATAACTTAGGTAGATATTGCCTCAATGGGAAAAATCAACAAAATGGTAGGGAGATCAAAGAAATCTAATTTAATTTTTTCCTTTTTATATGCAATTACTTCAAACATAGAAAAAAATCCAGCAGTGTGTGTTTTATAAGGTGGTTTTGTTTGTAATGCACAAGTAATCTAGTTACAGCCAAGAAGAATGAGTTATGTTGGAATAGCTCACTTTTCTCCAGCTAGACGTAAATTAACGCCACGTATGCAAAGTACAGGAGTCTTTAATTTATGATAAGCAGCCTTATCGCCCAATCTGGAATCTAGGTACAAAGCTCAGTTGAAATATAAGCTCAAACCATTAATATTGTGTCTAGTTGAGCCGTTACTCTAACCAACTTTTCCTCATTGCGTGGCTCGCGGGCCACATGCGGCTCACACAGCCCGCAGTGGTGGCTCGCAGAGCCGGCACTCGCATTATGCACTGTCTGTTTGTTACGTGGGGACGGGTTAGGGGTCTCGGTCCCGTACGGGTCCCCCATGTCCAGCTGCGCTCTGCACCAGATGGCCACGAATCCAGGGGAACTTCCTGTATGTGGGTATGTGCGTGACAGGGTATCCGGGAGGCCACGCGACTATTGCACTAGGCGTGTCACTATCTGACCAGCGCGGAGAGGCACGTACCACTGTGCAATGGAGGGGAGTGATGCGCGGACACATCTAATGACGTGGGACGTGCAGAGGAAAACATACAAGGAAGGGGCAGAAGAAGGAATGAAAGCAAGGGGCACAGGAAAGAATGAAAGCAAGGGACACAGGAAAGAATGAAAAGAAGGGGCAGAGGAAAGAATTAAAGGGAGAAAGAGGCACAGATGAAAGAAAGAGGCAGAGGAAGGTGAGAAAGAGGCAGAGGAATGTGAGAAAGAGGCAGAGGAATGAGGCACAGAGGAAAGTGAGAAAGAGGCAGAGGAAAGAGGCACAGAGGAAAGTGAGAAAGAGGCAGAGGAAGGAGGCACAGAGGAAAGTGAGAAAGAGGCAGAGGAAGGAGGCACAGAGGAAGGTGAGAAAGAGGCAGAGGAATGTGAGAAAGAGGCAGAGGAATGAGGCACAGAGGAAAGTGAGAAAGAGGCAGAGGAAAGAGGCACAGAGGAAAGTGAGAAAGAGGCAGAGGAAAGAGGCACAGAGGAAAGTGAGAAAAAGGCAGAGGAAGGAGGCACAGAACAAAGAAAGATGCAGAGGAAAGTGAGAAAGAGGCACAGAGAAAATAGTAAAGTACTAAGAGGCCCAGAAAGCAGAGGAAAGAAAGAAAGCAAGACGAAGGACAGACAGCAGAGTTTGCAAAGAAAGAAGCTGAGACAGTCAGAAATTGAGGAAAAAAATATGAAACCTTGAAGTCAAAAGCGTAAACAAAATTGCACCTAAGGTAATTAATGCATGTTTCCGCTCATCTGGTGATATTTTACATCTCCGTATTGATTAAAGCTAGGATGTTTTTCTTCTTAGTTCCATTTAAAAAGATATAGAAGTGTTACGTTGTCTGTAATTATAGGCTTAAAATGTACAGTATTGGGGGAGGGGGCAAACTGATTGGCCACCAGTATTTCTGTAATGCTGCTCTCCACTTGACTGATCTCTTGCCGTTGTGGCTCCCGAACAAAAAACAGTGAGGTTCCTTGTTCTAACCCTTGGGTTGGAATAAGACCATAGTTGTCTCAAACTTCATTTCCCATAATTCTCAACCAAGAAACTTAGTTCAGAAATTATTGAAACAGACCGACTCTCGCCTTTGTGTTCTCTAATCCAGTTTTATATTCTAGAAATCTAGTTAGTGGTAAAAACCACACTTTCTGATTTTTATTTTTCCTGTTTGTTTTTTTAATTATTTTTTTTTAAATTGTTTGTCGGCACAATGAATGAGTGCAGGGGAAAACTTGGTATTGGGGGGGGGGTGATAATGGACCCATTGAATAGCCTTTGTGCTGCCACCTGGGATATTCCAGATATCAGCCAGGACTCAAAACACAGGATGCAGATTTTGGGTGGTTCTCATCTCCCTCTTATCATTACTCCCCCCCTCCAGACCCTGTGATTTCCAGAGCATCTGTATGCAAATCGCTTCGCTAGCAGAGGGTTTATGGATAGAGTAGGAGTCTGACTTTATTGCTAAAGAGATGTAGGACACTATCTTCAATTTAATTTAATCCTTGCCCTCCTGAATTACTATAACCCGCTACTTGCACCCTCGACCTGTAAGGATGCCATGGACTGAAAGCCTCCGCTCTCATGCAAAGCAATGCAATCCCTTTATACACCAGGGATCTTCCTCTTGACCCAAAGACCCCTGAGTCCACTAAGACATACCTACCAAGTGTCCATATTCTGGCTGGAGAGTCCTTATTATGTGCCTAAATTTTTCTCTTTTTTTACTATAATAATGTCCTTTTTTTGGAGTTTCAAAGCAGTAAAATGTCCAACTGTTAGTTTTAAATGACTTTCTTTTTTTATAAGTGACTGATTAGTTGTGACGTCATCAAAAAAGTTTTGGGAATGGAAATGATTCTAGTCACAGCTTCTATGACATTCTCTAAAATGAAAATGTCCCTCTGTATATATATCTGTTTAGTATTAAATTCCTCTTACACATTGTCTAACTAAATGAAACAGATGGAAAGCATAAAAAAACAAAACAAAACAAAAAAAAAGGATTTGTTTTCTAGATCTGGAAATAGGCAGCAATTCAGACCCAACGGTAACTACCCCCCCCCCCGTTCTCTTTTGTTGTCTTTTTTTCTGTTTTCTTTGTTTTCATTTTCTTGTAGTTTATTTCCCTCTCATTTTGATGGCTTTTCTGTCATGCTTGTAAGTAGTGCATGGAAAGGAGAACCACGTCCTAAGTGATCCTATTTACCTACCTTTTTTGTGCCTTCCTCTAATATACTTTCTAGACAAAGTTGTGATTTCTCCTCTAATGGCCTGTACTTCCCCCCCACATTTATCTCTTTTCTTCTCCCCTATCAGAACAAAACAGAGAATGAGCCCGAAAATTACATCAATCACAGCCGCCTGGCTCTTAGGAGCATCTGGGATCGCGTTTTACATAAGACTGGACACTTTGGAGAAACAATTAGGTTTCCTAATGTGAGTGCTCTGGCTTGGGATGGTAATGCTATAAAGCTATTCACCCCCTTGTAAATGTGCATCCCACTAATTCTTCCCCATAAAGAGGCAGCATGCTATTGGCAGGCACTTTATTGCTGAGCATGGCAAAGCTGAACAGAGAGTCTGGTAGTAATGATAAAGAACAGCTCCCATGGCTTAACGTTTGGCTCTTTTTGTAAGGATGGGTGGGACAATACCTAACCGGACCTGCACCATCATTGATAAATCAGCTTTAGGATATCTTAGTGGGGGATTTAAGGGGTAATTCACAAAGCGCTGACATTCACAGTGGTTGCAATTACAGTGACCTTCAGCTATCCAGAGAAGTAAAAGCTAACACCGGCAGGTGAAGATCCTGCAAACAATGAACAGCAATACCACCATTATTCCAACATAAAAATGTATTCTGTGGCTATTCTTAATTTACCCTTGTTTCACCGTTGTTTGCCAAACCGGAGAATATAGAGAGGGGCCCAAACAGGGGCGTAAGTACCACGGATGCAGAGGGTGCCACCGCACCTGGGCCCCTGAGTCCGGGGAGGGGTTACACTCGCCTGCCAGGGCTTGTGAGTTTTATTGATGTGGAGCTCTGTGATATGGTCATACGCACCGCACATTACTGGGAGATATATTGTTGTGGAGCTCTGTGAGATCGAGACAGTGCACATTACATTAAAAATGGGATGAACTGAAGAGGTCATAGGAGACTTGGAAAAATTAGACACTGATTGTCTGGAGTCAACATTGTGGACCTGGAGGGGACCAAAGCATGTTGACAGGAGGGGGGACAAAATATGTTTTTTCCTATGGCCCGTCATGGTTCCTGCACCTGGGCCCTGAGGTTTCTAGTTACGCCTCTGGGCCCAAAAAAATGTATACACACTTCAGCAGTTGTTATCTACACTCTTTTTTAAAACCTGTATTGAATTATGGCAGCAATGTGTAGTATTATGTTTCCTTTAGAGATATCAGTCGCACCATTGTTGATATGATCATGTGACCGTCAGAGAGTCAATGAAAATTGTGGAAGCATGTTTTACTTTCGAGCAACCCTAGACTATTTTGAAGTGGTATTGTAAAATTGAAAATGTGTGTGAAGTTCAACGACAATGGTGACGCGAGTTTGGAACGGAACCACCTACACGACTAACAATCGCACAGATTCGTGATAAGTTCGAAACCGATGGCACTGTGTGTGATGTGCACAAGTAAAGAACTGGGAGGCGTCGCAGAGCAACAAGTCCTGCTTCCTCGGATAGAGTGTTGTAACAGTTTACACGCTCACCGCAAAGCTCTCAAACCAATGTGCACGTGAGACAGGAATTAGCAGATCAAGCATCCAACGTATTCTGAAGAGACCACATTGGAAATTTTACATCCCAAGACTGCTACATGCCATGTTTGAAGATGAACCTGATCGGAGAATGGAGAATGTGAGTGGTTTGGACAAATGGTACATGAAGATGAGGACCTTGTACAGACAATGGTGTGGATTGATGTCATCCAAGGGTTTTATTGGACCATTCTTTTTTGAAGGCACGGTCACTGGTCCGGTGTGCCTCGACAAGCTTTGCACATCCATTTTACCGGCTATTTGTGCGCTTTATGAGCAATTTTACTTCCTGCAGGATGACGCACCACCTCACTACCGCCAAAAACAGAAGAGCCTTGATAACATTCTGCCAGGACATATAGATAGGATGCAGAGGTGCTGTTGAATTCCTTCCACGTTCCCCGGACATAAAACCTCTCGATTTCTATCTGTGGGCAGGGGCAGACTGACAACTAATGGGGCCCCCGGGCAATTGGAGATTATGGGTCCCCCTTGTGCCGCACCCACAAAAAACCCCACCAATACAACACAACATCCACATGTACATTTTTGTACTAAAGAATTTATTTAACTCATTAAAATAATCTTTTAGAAAATTGTGTAAAATAAATCCATTTGGACCCAGCAGCGAATTGGGGAATCCATTGCGCCCCCTCCAGACTTACAGATGGCCAGCGCTCTGCTGCAGCAGCCATCACCCACTCATTGCAGCTAAGCCTGCACCACGGCACAGAAAGTCCCTGTGGCAAACGAGGGACACAGCTGATCACTTTAAAAGATACTGTACATTTCTGACACACTGCACATTACAGAGCTCCACAGCAATAACACTCACAGTAATGTGCAGGGTGTAAGACCATATCACAGAGCTCCACAGCAATAAAGTTCACAGTAATGTGCGGTGTGTATGTGTCACGGTTCCCGGATCCCACCACGCAGCCCTTAGAGCCCAACACTCCACAGAGCCAAAAAGCTACCAACAGAGTAGCCGTAGAACAATCCCTAACTGTCTGGTCCTTAGAAATTGGCCAGGTATAAGTATACTAGCTAGACAGAAAGGGTTAATCAAAAACAATGTCGTAATACAAGACCAGGTCAGCAACACGGGGGTAGTCAGCCGAGCCAGAGTCAGGAATACAGAGAATAGAATAGTCAAATGGAATAGCCAGGTCGATATCAGTGCAGTAGCGTAGTACAAGGAAAATAGTCTAGGGCAACGGAAGGCAGAATGGTCAGAAAACAAGCAGAGGTCAATAACAGGTTAAATCACGAGAGAATTCAGGTACAGGGAGCTCAGGTATGGATAACCACGATCTGGCACTGCTTAGAAGGAACTGTGGGTTTTTAAAGACCTTCACCAGACCGTGCCCCCTCTCAAACCGCGCCCCCCTCTCAAGCCGCGCCTCATGCAGCCACCTCTCTGCCTGTCTCTATTTAAACCAGGTGTTGGTCAGCGAGCAGCATCAGACATGCTGCCTTCAAGCACACTGGAGAGGCTGGAAGCCCCCAACGATACAGTATGAGCGTATCAGAGCTACACAGCCTTTTTGACAACCCCGGCCAATCTCATTCATCATCACACCCCCTCATGGAACCCCTCCATTCTTTTTACGCAGGTCCCCATTTTTTTTTATAGGCAGGCCCTGTTTTTTATAGGCAGGTCCCGTTTTTGTTTTTTATAGGCAGGTTCCATTTTTTATAGGCAGGACCCCTTTTTGTTTTTTATAGGCAGGTCCCGTTTTTTATAGACAGGTCCCGTTTTTTATAGGCAGGTCCCGTTTTTTATAGGCAGGTCCTGTTTTTTTATAGGCAGGTCTCCATTTTTTTTTTTTAGGCAGGCAGGCACTCACCCCCCTCCTCGATCGCCACTCACCCGATGGGCCTCTGCTCTGCTGCTCCTCCACACAGTTGCCTCCTCTTCTAGACTCCGAATGATGTGATGTCACGTTGGTGGGTCATGTGAATCTCGTCAGTCACGCGAGAGGGGGCAGCACCAATATAGCGTCGCCGCACAGAAAACCCACTGAACCAGCCAATGGATGTTACCAGGGGCGGACTGACCACTCATTACCGCATGTGAATGGACAGAGTGGTCAGTCCGCCCCTGTCTGTGGGGAACACTAAAGAACATGGTATACCATAGAAAACAACCTATTGTGGCTGCAATATGGGAAGAAAGTGAGATGTCATGCGCAGCAATCCCTGTGGATACTCTAGTCCTCTAGTCAAGGTTGGTCATGAAGTATTGCGTCAAAATCAAGTGTGTCTGGCAGTGGCGTAGCGTGGGGGGGGCAGGGGGGCCGTGGCCCCGGGCGCAGTTTTGTTAGGGGCGCATAATTTCTTTTGAAATTATGCGCCCCTAAAACTTGTGGCCCGACTGACCCACCGGGCCCTCGGGCGCCGCCCAAGGGCCCGCGGGTTGAGGGGGCCCAGATGCCGGGCAGCGGGAGTGCCTGCCCAGTCCTAAACAGTGAGTCCGTCCTGTTGAAGGGGAGGCGGCTGCATGCAGGCACAGGTCACGTGGTCCGTCTAATCAGGTGGTACTGAGTCTCTGTACCACCTGACTCAAAGATTTGCAACAGGGTTGACGTTCCTGGAGGGATCAGCCAAATGACAAATGATTTAGGTAAACTAAAAAAATGGTCGGAGTTGTGGCAATTGAGTTTTAATGTGGATAAGTGCAAGATAATGCACCTGGGACGTAAAAACCCAAGGGCTGAATATAGAATATTTGATACAGTCCTAACCTCAACATCTGAGGAAAGGGATTTAGGGGTCATTATTTCAGAGGATCTAAGGGTAAGTAGTCAATGTAATAGAGCAGCAGGAAATGCTAGCAGAATGCTTGGTTGTGTAGGGAGAGGTATTAGCAGTAGGAAAAGGGAAGTGCTCATGCCACTGTACAGAGCACTGGTGAGACCTCACTTGGAGTACTGTGTGCAGTACTGGAGACTGTATCTCCAGAAGGATATAGACATCTTAGAGAGAGTTCAGAGAAGGGCTACTAAAATGGTGTACGGCTTGAAGGAGAAAAGTTACCAGGAAAGGCTTAATGATCTTAACATGTACAGCTTGGAAAAAAGACGAGACAGAGGAGATATGATAGAAACATTTAAATACGTAAAGGGAATCCACAAGGTAGAGGAAGGGAGTATATTTAAAAGGATACAAAATAGCAAAACAAGAGGAGATAGTCTTAGATTAGAGGGGCAAAGGTTTAAAAGTAACATCAGGAAGCATTATTTTACTGAGAGGGTGGTGGATACATGGAACAGTCTTCCAGTAGAAGTGGTAGAGGCCAAAACAGTAATTGAATTTAAGCAAGCATGGGATAGGCATAAGGCTATCCTAAACAAAAGATAAATCCAGGTTAAGTATCCATGTAATTGGGCAGACTAGATGGGCCGAAAGGTTCTTATCTGCCGACATTTTTCTATGTTTCTATGTTTCTGACTGGCCGGACCGCGTGACCTGCGCACGCACGCAGCCGCCTCCCCTTCAACAGGACGGACTCACACACAGTTCAGGACCGGGGCGGGCAGGCACTCCCGCTGCCCGGGAGCTGGGGCAATATCCAGGTGAGAGCTGGGGCATATCCATGAGCTGGGGCAAATCCATGTGCTGGGGGAAAAATCCATGTGCTGGGGTAAATCCATGAGCTGGGGCATATCCATGTGCTGGGGCAAATCCATGAGCTGGGGCATATCCATGTGCTGGGGCAAATCCATGTGCTGGGGCAAATCCATGAGCTGGGGCATATCCATGTGCTAGGGCAAATCCATGTGCTGGGGGGCAAATCCATGTGCTGGGGGCAAATCCATGTGCTGGGGCAAATCCATGTGCTGGGGAAAATCCATGAGCTGGGGCATATCCATGTGCTGGGGCAAATCCATGAGCTGGGGCAAATCCATGAGCTGGGGCATATCCATGTGCTGGGGCAAATCCATGTGCTGGGGCAAATCCATGAGGTGCTGGGGCAAATCCGTGTGCTGGGGCAAATCCATGAGCTGGGGCAAATCCATGTGTGAGCTGGGGCAAATCCATGAGCTGGGGCAAATCCATGTGTGAGCTGGGGCAAATCCATGTGTGAGCTGGGGCAAATCCATGTCTGAGCTGGGGCAATATTCATGTGTGAGCTGGCTGGGGCAAATCCATGTGTGAGCTGGGGCAATATCGATAACGTGTCCACAGGTTGGGGGGCGCACAATTCTTGGCTGGCCCCAGGCGCTGACAACCCACGCTACGCCACTGGTGTCTGGGTGCTAATGGTGACCATTTTGAACACCTAATCTCTTTTGCTGTTTATATAAATCTAGTAATAAAATTTTTATGCATATATTTATCATGTTGAAGTGTGTTTACATTTTTTTGGGCCCCTCAATACATCTGCGATTTTTAAAGTGGCAATCTCTGTAGATACCCCGCCCCCTAAAATCTGCAGGGAAAACAACAGACAACTTTCAACTGAAACTACAGTGAAATCTTCCTTAACCCCTTCCCACCGCGAGGTTAATCAGGGTTATTCAAAGAGATACGAAAAGTCACTGCACGTTCGGTGACTTTTCGTTCTCCGCAATTCGGGGGATTCGGCGATTCCTAGTTCGCTGACCCTGCGGTGTATTCAGCAAGCACCGCAGGGCCCCCGTAGTGCAGGGAATACGTGCTGCAAACCCGCAGAACACTCGCTGAACGCTCACCGAACACTCACCGAAAACCTGCAGAAACCGCCGCAAAAACCAAGCCGAACACGCTGGAAAAATCCGAGCAGCCGGAGATCATAGCGCAGAGCAGCCGCCGGAAAAAGTCGACTAGCAGACGAACGGGGTGAAAAAAAACCCAGTTTGCTTGAAAGTTTGACATTTGAGACGCTGTTTGCAACAAACTACTGAACGAAAATGTCTGGAATTTACATATAAGATTCAATGAATGATAATAAAAAGGTATGTTACGGGAAAAAAGAAAAAGCGATTTGAAAAAAAAAACGAAAAAAATTTTGACAAAAAAATCCCAAAAAATGCCTAAAAGATCCTAAAAAAAATCTAAGAATAAAGAAACTTTTTACAGCAGAATAAAATAATAAACCGTTTATTAGATATTAAAACAGGAATATTTTTAACATTGAAGCCTATGGGAATCGCCTGAATAAAACTGTCGAATGAAATCACCGAACAGCAGGGGAACTTCGGCAACTTTTCACTGCTGTTCGGTGTTCTCTAAATAGATTAACCATTGCTTCTCTATGCTCACTTCCCTCGTACAGGCATCGTATGTGCAGGCAATTCGCCAACATTTGGCGAACTGCCTGCTCTCAGAATAGCCGAATAGCCAGGAAATGTCCCCGTACGCTGATTTTCAGTGTCTGGTTACATTTTGGGGCCAGATCGGCTTCTTTGAATAATCCTGTATGTTGTCCTTTTTAGGGTGTGGACCTAAACGCAGCGGGGCGGTATAGTCCCACTCCCCAGTGTGCGTGTGCCGAGCGCATCATTGGTTGCTGCGGGACTGGCTGAAATCAGGCAGTCCCACAGCAGCCAGTGTTGCACTTAGCCCACCATGACGGGAGGCAGGCCGAAGGATGGCCTCAGAGCCGGTGGAGCAAGCTATGCCACCACTCAGCTTTGAGGACCGCCATGCCACCTGCTGGCAAGGAGTTAAGTAAGTTAAGTAAAAACTATGGTGAACACACAGGTAGGAATCCCACTTGTATTTTGGTGTAAACTGTGGTGAAACATACAGTATGGAGAACTATGGTGATGTTTCCCTAGTGAAGTTACCTATTCCACCATACTTGATCCACAATAGTTTGCCGCCATAAGCCACCGTTCTCTTGATGAAAGCATGACGCTTAGTGAATAAGCCCTGTATGGTAGAAAAAATATAAAATTGTAAAACACGGCAATAGAAAATTGTTCTGTTTTGCTTTGATTAAATTCATGGACTTTTCATGCTGACAAACAAAAAATAACGGTTTTAAATGCATTCTTCTAACATTATGACAAATAGATTTGTAGTGCAGGAAGTGGCTTCTCGAAATGCAAAAATAAAAAATCACTATGGAGTTTTAACTGCAAATCGTGAATAACAACAACGATTCACATACAGGGTTATTCAAAGAGAATCGAAAAAGTCACTGCACGTTTGGTGACTTTTCGTTCTCTTCAATCCGGTGTGATTCGGCGATCCTATTTCGGTGACCCTGCGGTGTATTCAGCAAGCACCACAGGGCCGTCGTAGTGCAGGGAAAAGCCGTCGCTAACCCGACGAACAATCACTGCAAAACCCGGTGAACGCACACCGAAACCCGCAAAAACATCTGGATTAACCCCACCGAACGCGCCGGAGAAACCAGACTAGCCGCTGATCACAGCGCAGACCAGATGCTGGAAAAACCCGACACGCAGACGAAGGAAGTGTAAAAAAAAAAACAGTCTGCTTGAAAGTTGGAAAATTGAAACGCTGTTTGCAAAAAAACTACTGAGCGAAAATGCCTGGAATTTACATATAAGGTCCAATGAATGATAATAAAAAGGGCTGTTACTGCAAAGATAAAAAATTATTTAAAAAAATAAAAACGGAATAAAAGTTTCGCAATAAAAATCCCGAAAAAATGCCTAAAAGTTCCTAAAAAATCTATAAATAAAGAGACTTTTTACTGCCGAATATAAACGATTTATTAGATATTGGTTTAAAACAGGAACATTTTTAACATTGAAGCCTATGGGATTCGCCTGAATAAATCTGCTGAATGAAACCACGAAACAACAGGGAAATTCGGCAATTTGTTCTCTGAATAGACGAAGCATTGCTTCTCTATGGGGATTTCACTGCCCTCGAACAGGCACCGAACAGCCACCGTATGTGCAGGCAATTCTCCAACATTTGGCTAACTGCCTGCTCTCTGAATAGCCGAATGGCCAGGAAAGGTAATCGTACCCTGAATTTCACTGTTCAGCCACGACTCGGATCTCTTTGAATAACCCTGTAAGGATTAATTGAGAATAAAATGTCAAATTTTAATTTAGAACTGATATGGAAAAAGTAGCAGCGTAGTAATTTTTCATTTTCTTTTTTTTGTGATTCTGGGTCACCACTAGAATGCTTGACCACGTTTTCCAGCTGATATGTCAATATCCATTTTCTTAACCCCTTCACTGCTGAGGCATTTCACCGCTGTGTGCTGAGCTCATTTTTACCGCTTTCGCTCATCATGTTTAAACGCGATTTGAAGCCACATTTTAATAAATGACCCAGACATATTATATATTGTTCTTTCCGGCAGACTCCGCAGATTCATAATATATCATTTTTAGATGTATACGTCATGTCCTGTCTGTATATTATAACAAAAAATACAATAAAAATTGAATTTTTAATCATCTGCAGTGTGTAAAGTGTTTTTTTTCACATTTTATCACATGAGCGTTTGCGGTTATGTTTTCTATGGGGTGCGCTTGTACAAAAATTTGAAATGGGGACTTGATACATTTTGTGGGGGGAATTACGTGATTTTTAGCAAACGCACCCCATAGAAAAAAATCATTAGTGCAGCATCATTGTTCACATTATAATTGAAATGTGAACAATATTGCTGCATTAATAAAAACAACACACAAAAAAAACCCATGTTTTTGTTTATTTTTTTTAAATTTATTTATTATTTTTATTATAATTTGTTTATTATTTTTTTTACTTTGTACCTAGTCATATTGGATATCATTCGAAAGGCCATGCTCAGGCCTTTCAAATTACACCCTCCATGACCCCCTAGCTGCGGGATCATGCTGCTCCACGGTTCTGGAGATATTGGGGTTCACAAGAACCCCCTATCTCCACCAGGGGATTTCCTTGGGAAATCCCCTGGCAGCTAGGGGTTCCCCGGCTATCTGACGTCATCACGCTATGCATGATGACATCAGTCAGTGAGGGGAGACCTGGGGCTAGGCTGCACTCCAGCGCCGCAAGGACTCTCCCCTTTTAGGCGGTGCCTGGATTTTGGTGCTGCTCCTTTCCTATCGGGAGGGAGAGGGATCCGAACGGATCCCCCCTCCCTTCCAGGCTATCTCCCGGCATTGCCGGGGGGGGGGGGTCGCCTGTAAATGACGTCATCGCGCTTGGCGCGATGATGTCATTTACGCCGGGAGGAGCTTGACTTCAGCGTCTGAGGACGCTGAAGTCAGAACGTCGCGGGACCCCGGACAGAGAGGTGAGTATCTCCGCCGGGGGTCCCGCACAGCTGATGACGTGTGGGGCACGTCCTCAGCATGTAACGTGCATCAGTGAGGACGTGCCCCACACGTCTTCAGCAGTGAAAGGGTTAAAGGGCTTTTACCACCATAAAATGAAATGATTTATTTTTTGTATTTTATATTGCTGATATCATACATGTATTTTGTTTTTCTCATGTATGTTTAGGGTGGGAAAATATTTTACTCTTTGGCTGTCATACACTAACCTCCGAATTGGCCCCAAATTGCAGTTCGCCTTCACCAACATATCTTCTGTTCACAGAATGCCAAATTGCACCAAAATTGTGGAAAAATGCCCTGATATTTGGTGTTTCAGTTCGACAGGTTTAAACAGGCGAACCCCATAGCTTTCAATGTAAAAAAGTAATATCGTTTTAAATTTTTTTTAAAGACGGTTTATTCTTTTTATTTATTGCAAACAACCTTTTTATTTTTATAATTTTTAAGGACATTTTTGTATTTTTTGACAACATTTTTATTTTAAATTTGTTTTGTTTTTATAAGACTTTTTTATTTTGTAACAGACCTTTTTATTATTTTTTTAAAGGACTTTTTTATTATTTAGACACATTTTTATTGATTTAAACTCCTATTAGGAGAATAGGGGACATCTTTTTTTTCTCTTTATTCAGTTAGATGGAATTCGCTGATGCCAATTGGTGGTTATTGGCACAATTCAGCAGTTTCGCCGATGTCCGATAACTGCTTCGGTGACTCCAATTTCGTCAAAATACGGTGACCATTTGCCAAATAGTGAATTCACAGTATTTTCGGAGAAATTAAATAGCAGAAATGGGTCGACACGCAAAGCACTGAAATTGCATGCAATTTCAGTGCTTTTGTGAATAGACCCTCATATGTGTGTCACTGTGTGCATCCATATTGTGATCTTTTGTGTTGTAAACTGCCCTTCCACAGTATCTTTTTTTTTTTTTTAAATTTAAAGTTTTTTATTTTGAAATAAGTCAGCATTACATCATACTGTAAAATAATGGATGACCTCGCAGGGCCAAACAAGAAGACATAACAAGCAACGGAAACCACACATGGCCAAAAAAGTGTCATCGTAAAAACAGCGAATCGAAAAAATCTAAGGATAGCAATATGTTAGCAGAAAACATCCCCTAGACGGGGGGTCTCATCAAGGTGGGAAATCAAACATATATAAATGCAGCCACTTAAGGCCGGCCAAGGTAACTACGGTCAGCTGGTCAAAAAACATGCGTCGCAAAGAAGGACAGGGCGGTAAAAATAAGTAAAAAGGCAGAAAGTACCATGTGCAGGCAAAAAAGCAAAAGCCCTATGCAATGCAGGCTGGGACTGATCAAAACAAATAACGAACCGTCCTGAAAGTCCAGGCACTAGGCCAAGCTAGAGACCAGGGACACGTAAGCATATAAGAGAAATGCAGGGGAGGGGTGTAATTCAGTAAAGCTCAGACCTGGAGAGGTAGAGGGCATAGAAACCAGCCTTCAATCCGGTCGAGGGTCCGGAGGATCTGGTGAGAGGCCCGCAGCCGCAAGGTCAATCCAAGCCACCGCGGGATCCGTGATGGTATAGGGGACATTTGCGTGGGTCACCACCAAAGCTCCTGCCAGACCCCAGCGATATCGGACACCCTGTCGGCGAAGAACTGATGTCACTTCACGAAAACGCCTGCGAGCCATCAGGGTCTGGAATGGGAGATCATGATACAGGGCCAGAATGGAGCCCTCAATGCGTACGGGATCCCTCGCGCCCGGAGCAGACATAACCTTGACCTTGCAAGCCACTTCACGGAAGGCCACTACGACGTCTCGAGGAGCCCCAGGTGGGTTCGTCGCAGGTCTCCTGACCCGAAACACCGACCCAAGCATGTCAGGTGTGTCAGGGGGAAGCCCCGTGACCTGAAGCACAAGACGAGTCACGTAGGACGGCAGAGCGTCGGAGGTAATAGAGTCCGGGACACCCCTGACCCTGATGTTTCGGCGTCTGTGTCTCGTTTCAAGCATCTCCACAGAGCGTGTCAGAGGTTCGACTTGGTATCGCAAACCAGCAACCTGACCAGACAGGTGAGTTTGTTCCGTTGTCACAGCAGAAGTCGTCTCCTGTACCACCTTCACCTGAGCACGCATCGCCGCTATCTCCGTGCGGACCGCCGCCACCTCAGGCTGCCACACCTCACGTATCACCCGAAGCTCCTCCAAGATCCTGCGGAGATCCCCCTTCGTGGAGGGGAGATGGTCGTCCTCCTCCTGCACCTGTTGCTGTCGAAGTCCCGTCCCCACTGCAGACCGATGATCCGAGGTCACACTATTACTGGCGGAGGTAAGGGGAATCTCAGTCGGGTCCCCATCAAAAATATCCTCTGTGTCCGGCGTTGCCCCGGACGATGTCCGCATTGCTGATTTTCTCTTCTTCTGTGCCCGTTTCCTAGCAGCCGCCGAGAGGGGTCGGGAGTCAGACGCCGGTGACTGCGGGGCAAGCCAGGGCATCCCAGTAATACCCCCCTGAGGTTCATAGTCGCTGTCAGCCTCCGAGGAGCCATAGCCCGGGGGGAGGGAGGAAGAAGCAGTCAGTCCCGTAAAAGCGGACCCACCTCGCAAAACATCCCGAATGTCCCTCTGTCGGGGGCCCGTCGCTGGGAACGACCGGTAGGCATGGTTCCGGAGATGCTGGGCTGGCACGAGGTCGCAGGGCGGTGAGGGAATCTCAATACGCCTCGAGTAGGCTTCCAAGATGGCCGCTGTGACTAGGCCCAAATCGCGCTGCCGGCAGCAATCTGTCCCCGGCACGAAACTCAGGGCTAAATCAGGTACCTCAACTCTCCAGGATCCCTCTAGCCAACCGGGAAGCTCACAGGGCAGTGCAAACGGCGAAAAAAGCAATAAAATCCGTGGTAGACACAGAGCTCCTCCAAAATGCTGCTGCTCGCTTCCACAGCTAGCTCCGCCTCCGGCCCATGATACTCTTAATCCGGCCCTGGGTGCTGCAACTCCTTGCCGATAAACTAAAGGGGAAGATCAGTGGTGAGCTATGAGGTTACTAGCAGTGCCTGCTGCTGTGATGGCTCTGTATCCTTCCACAGTATCTTTAAAAATGTTCTTTGCCAACCACATTTTTTGCCATAATAATTATTTTTACGAACATAATAATTTTTAAAATTAAATTTATCATTTTATGTTTAAAAAAAGTATATAAAATACACACATTTTTGTGTTAATCATTTATATTGTTAAACATTTTCATTTAATGCGCAAAATCGATACAGAGTAAAACATGCACATTTACATTATAACCCTGAACTCTCAATTCCACCAATGGATACCAAAGTATTGTTGTAACGTTGGGAGCTTCCAGCCCTACCTGTGTGCTTGAGGGCAGCATGTCTGATGCTGCTCGCTGACCAATGCCCGGTTTAAATGGAGACAGGCAGGGAGGTGGTTGCATGAGGCGCAGCTTGAGTGGGGGGCGTGGCCTGGTGAAGGTCTTTAAAAACCTTCAGTGTATTCTCAGCAGTTGCCAGATCGTGGTTATCCATACCTGAGCTCCTTGTACCTGACTGCTATATTGAATTAACCCGTTATTGACCTCTGCTTGTTTCTGACTATTCTGCCTTCTGTTGCCCTAGACCATTTTCTTGTACTACGCCACTGCTCTGATATCGACCCGGCTATTCCATTTGACCATTCTGAACTCTGTATTCCTGATTCTGGCTCGGCTGACTACTCCCCGTGTTGTTAACCCTTTCTGTCTAGCTAGTTTACCTGGCCAATTCTAAGGACCAGACAGTTAGAGATCTTTCACGGCTACTCTGTTGCTAGCTTCTGGGCTCTGTGGAGTGTGGGGTGTTAAGTACTGCGTGGTGGGATCTGGGAACCGTGACATTACGATCTGGCCGCTATAGATCCCGCAGACTTAACACAGCACTTGGCTAACTTTGTATCCAGACAGGATGAGCAGGATCATAGGATGGATCAGTTTGCTATTGCCTTACAAACTATCCTGACTCGTACAGCTCACCTGGAACCAGCTGGGGTTGCACCCCCGCTTGATATACCTGTGTCCCCTGTCGTTCAGACATCCCAGGTACACATGACCGCTCCTATGAGGTTTGACGGTACTCCCTCAGAGTGCCGGGGATTTTTGGTCCATGTGGATATTCATTTTAAATTAAATCCACAGATGTTTTTCTCTGACATTGCCAAAGTGGGGTTCATTATTAATCATCTGTCTGGCAGAGCATTGACATGGGCGACTCCGTTATGGGAGGCAGAGAAGCCTATCATACGGGATTATAAAGAATTCATAGCCGAGTTACAACGTACATTTAATCCTACCAGAAAGGCCACGGTAGCTGGCAAATCCTTGTTCCGCATACGTCAAGGGAACAGGACTGTTTCTGATTATGCCATAGAATTTTAAACCTTGATCTCTGATGTGAACTGGACAAATGAGACACTGGTTCTGGCTTTTATGGAGGGGTTATCAGAGTCATTGATGCATGAATTGGCTCCACGTAAACTACCTGAGGTATTGTGTGAACTCATTGATTATTGTATAGATCTGGATAATCAGATAAGGGACAGAAGGACTCCAAGAGAGAAGCCAAAGAGACCGTTACCTAGGTTGGCCCCTGTCTTTCAGGCACCACCAAGAGAGTTATCTCCTCCCTCTGAGCCTATGCAACTAGGCCGTACTAGGCTTACAGAGGAAGAGAGAACAAGGCGCTTTCGTGAGGGATTGTGCCTGTATTGTGGTTTGGGGGGACATGTACGATTTCAATGTCCTACTCGTCCTAAGATGCATGATAAGCCGGAAAACTACCGCACCTAAGGCAGCTGAGGAGACAGGCCTTGGGTGTGACGTGCATGTCTCCTGTCAAAGACACTAAACTTATGTTACCAGTATCCTTGGCTTGGGAGACCAAGACCACACATACTACCGCTTTTTTGGATTCTGGGGCTGCTGGCAACTTTATCGATGTTAACTACGCTTCTTCCATTTCTCTACCTCTGGTTGTAAGAGAGACACCCTTAGCCGTCGAAGCCATAGACGGCAGACCGTTATCCTGCCCTAGGATTACTCACGATACGGTTACAGTGGTTCTTACCACTGGTCTCTTGCATAAAGAAGAAATCATATTTCAAGTTATCCATTCACCTTCCAATCCTGTTGTACTTGGTTTCCCTGGTTGGTGGAACATAATCCTGTTATTGATTGGGCTAAGGGAGAGATACTGTCTTGGAGTCCTGCTTGTTTTGGGACTTCTTTAATACCCATTCAGCATGTCGGTGCCCTGAACACACCCACAGCTCCTCCATTGTCTACAGAGGTTCCTGACCAATATGCCGACCTCAGGGCTGTATTTGATAAAAGAGAGGCAGAGAAACTGCCTCCACATAGACCATATGATTGTGCCATAGATATTCATCGTGGTACCATGCCTCCTCGAGGCAAAGTATATCCTCTTTCCATAAAGGAGAACCAAATTATGGAAGAGTACATAAAGGAGAATTTGGAGAGAGGTTTTATCCGACGTTCCTCTTCGCCAGCAGGGGCTGGGTTCTTTTTTGTGTCTAAAAAAGAGGGAGATTTACGCTCGTGTATCGATTATAGGGGGCTTAACAAGATCACCATTAAGAACGTGTACCCTATCCCTCTCATATCAGAACTGTTCGACAGGTTAAGGGGGTCAGCAGTATACACAAAACTTGATTTAAGAGGAGCTTACAACCTGATACGTATAAAAGAGGGGCATGAGTGGAGAACAGCATTTAACACCAGGAGTGGGCATTATGAATACTTGGTCATGCCTTTCGGTCTTTGTAATGCTCCAGCGGTATTCCAGGATTTTATTAACGATGTGCTCAGAGATTTCTTACAAACCTTTGTTATAGTATACCTAGACGATATATTGATTTACTCTCCCGATCTGAAAATCCACCATGCACATGTCAGACAGGTATTAGCAAAATTACTGGACAATGGTCTTTATTGCAAACTAGAGAAGTGTTTATTCGACATTACTACTGTGAAATTCCTTGGGTATATTATCACTCCAGAAGGTTTTGAGATGGATCCTTCTAAACTCACGGCCATCTCAGAATGGCCTCTCCCTCAAGGTCTCAAGGCCATACAGAGGTTTCTGGGGTTTTCCAACTATTATAGGAGATTTATCAAGAATTATTCCGCTGTAGCCTCCCCTATCATTAATATGACACGTAAAGGTCTGAAGAACCAGATCTGGTCTTCTCAATCCAAACAAGCATTCGAGGCCTCAAACAAGCTTTCACTTCCGCTCCCGTGTTACGGCATCCTGATCCCAGGATTCCGTTTGTTCTTGAGGTTGATGCTTCCGAGATAGGCATTGGGGCTGTCCTGTCTCAAAGAGAGTCTCCAGGAAAACCTTTACATCCTTGTGGGTTCTTTTCAAGAAAATTATCACCAGCAGAACGCAATTATGATATCGGTAACAGAGAATTGCTTGCTATTGTGTCTGCCCTATCAGAGTGGAGACATTTGTTGGAAGGTACTCTTGACCCTTTATTGATAATTACTGACCATAAGAACCTTACGTACATCGGGGATGCTAAACGTTTGAACGCGAGACAGGCCAGGAGGTCATTGCTACTGTCTCGGTTTAATTTTGTATTGACTTACAGACCAGGTGACCGCAATGTAAAGGCTGATGCCTTATCTCGTCATTATGACCCGTATGAATCTAATACACAAGACCACAATCCTATAGTTCCTCCTGAACGTATTGTGGCTTCCACAGTCTTGTCTGTCTCCTCGCCTTTCCTGGAACGCCTCCAGGCAGTTCAAGTAGGGGCTCCACCTGACAAGCCTCCAGATATGTTGTTTGTACCTGAAAAGGAAAGACAAGAATTACTCATAATGTTTCATGATTCTAAACCAGCAGGTCATCCTGGTATTACTAAGACTCTTACCAGTATCTCCAGACAGTTCTGGTGGCCCACCATGCAACAGGACGTACGTCTGTTTGTTTTGGCTTGTCAAGTCTGTGCCAGAAGCAAAACCAGTAAATCCTTGCCTGTCGGTCTATCGCAGCCTTTACCCATGCCTAAGAGGCCTTGGTCTCATCTATCTATGGATTTTATTGTGGACTTGCCGAAGTCCAAGGGTCATACTGTGGTTCTGACAGTTGTAGACCGCTTCTCCAAAATGGCTCATTTTGTCCCTCTACCTAAGCTTCCTACAGCCAAAGAACTGGCGGTTGTATTTGCTAGAGAGATTGTACGAATACATGGGGTTCCGTCTGAAATAGTCTCTGACAGAGGAGCCCAGTTCGTCTCTCGTTTCTGGAGGGTTTTCTGTGCAGAGATGGGGGTGCAATTGGCCTTCTCTTCAGCATATCATCCACAAACCAATGGGGCAGCAGAGAGGGCAAATCAGGGTCTCGAGCAGTACATACGTTGCTTTACCACACAACAACAAGACAATTGGTCGGAGTTGTTGCCCTGGGCTGAGTATTATGCACGTAATAACGCCGTTAACGAGACCACTGGCCACTCTCCTTTTTCTGCCATCTATGGTTTTTTCCCTCCGGCTCTACCGCTTCAGTTTACTGAACACGTCATCCCGGCTCTCGATGACCATCTCACTCAACTGCAAGAGATTTGGAGACAGATTTGAGAATATATGGAGCGCAATGTTGCTGTCCAGAAACGCAAGGCTGACAGGCATAGGTTACAAGCTCCCTCCTATAACGTGGGGGATAGAGTTTGGTTGTCCACTAGGAGCGTGAAGTTGCGGGTGCCTTCTATGAAAAGGCACCTCGGTTTATAGGTCCATATAGGATCATTCGCCGCGTTAATCCTGTGGTTTATGCTCTTGCCCTTCCTAAACATCTTCGCATGCACAACGTCTTCCACACCTCCCTACTGAAGCCATTGTTGTGTAACAGGTACACGCGGGTCGTTCCTCCTCCTCCACCTATTCAGGTTGGGGGAATCTGAGTATGAGGTTAGGAGGGTTTTGGATTCTAGGCTGTGCAGGGGCGCTCTGCAGTACTTGGTCGATTGGGTGGGTTATGGTCCAGAAGACCGGTCCTGGATTCCAGCTTCCGACATGTCTGCCTCTAGGTTGGTCAGGGCGTTCCATGCCTCACACCCCGATCGCCCTGGTGGTCGTCCTGCCGCTCGTCCTGTTGGTCGTCCGGTGGCCTCCCGTGGAGAGGGGGATACTGTAACGTTGGGAGCTTCCAGCCCTACCTGTGTGCTTGAGGGCAGCATGTCTGATGCTGCTCGCTGACCAATGCCCGGTTTAAATGGAGACAGGCAGGGAGGTGGTTGCATGAGGCGCGGCTTGAGTGGGGGGGCATGGCCTGGTGAAGGTCTTTAAAAACCCTCAGTGTATTCTCAGCAGTTTCCAGATCGTGGTTATCCATACCTGAGCTCCTTGTACCTGACTGCTATATTGAATTAACCCGTTATTGACCTCTGCTTGTTTCTGACTATTCTGCCTTCTGTTGCCCTAGACCATTTTCTTGTACTACGCCACTGCTCTGATATCGACCCGGCTATTCCATTTGACCATTCTGAACTCTGTATTCCTGATTCTGGCTCGGCTGACTACTCCCCGTGTTGTTAACCCTTTCTGTCTAGCTAGTTTACCTGGCCAATTCTAAGGACCAGACAGTTAGAGATCTTTCACGGCTACTCTGTTGGTAGCTTCTGGGCTCTGTGGAGTGTGGCGTGTTAAGTACTGCATGGTGGGATCTGGGAACCGTGACAATTGTCACCACTTTTATGGATCGGTACCACTCTCACGGTCTTCCAGAGTTTGGGTATCTATCCAGTCGCCAGTGATTCATCGATGAGTGTTGCGACAGGATTTGCAATTGCCGGTGCACTGAATTTCAGCAGCATTGCTGGAATTTGATCAGGTCCAGACTGGTATTTAATTTTTTGATTACGGAGAAGTTTAGGAACTACACTGACAGGCACTGGTCTAAAGTTGAATTTATCTGTGATATGGGGTCCCTGAATGGTTGGAGGGGCCTGACCTGCGTGCTGCCTTTCTGTAGGTGTGTAATTCGTTATCTTATCAATTAGGGTGGTGGCGCACCCAAACAAATAATTATTAAAGGCATTTGCAACTTCTAGGGGGTGTTGCAGGGTTTGGGTGTTTACTTTGACAGCAGTCGGTTGGGAGTGGACAGGGGGGGGCTTGTATGTTACTTATTATTCTCCAACAAATTTCTAGGGTTTAATATATGGAAGTATTGGGCTTTAGCCATGTTTGTTTGTTTTGTGCATGCATTCTGGAATTTTTGGTATTCACAGTGATCGTTCATGGAACCAGTACTCTTGAAATTTCACCACAGTGAATCTCTAAGCTGGTACATTTGTGTAAGATCAGCTGTAACCCAGGGAAGATGAGCCCCTTTTACTCGCGCTTTACTCAATGGGGCATGGGCATTCCAGACTTGCAGGAGCTCGGACTGAAAGTATTCAATTGCACAGTCCAGGTCTGGGATTAGGTTTAGTCTGTACCATGGGAGCTGTTTGAGATAATTTAGGAAGGATTCAAGATTCAATTTCTTGAAAGACCTGCTGATTATTACCTTTGGGGGAGATTTTGTGGCCTTTATTTTGCACACACAGTACACTAGACAGTGGTCACTGAAGCTATTAGCGAGAATGCCTGCCTCCTCTATTCTATCAGGACATGAAGAGAGAATCCAGTCCAGCAGGGTATGGTTAGGGATCTTCATATTAATGCGAGTGGGGGAGGAGATTAATTGAGTTAGCTGCAAGGTCTTAAACAATGAGCAGTGTTTATTGGCCTTTGGATTCAGCCAATCAATATTAAAATCACCGAGGATCAGCAGTTCACTTTTTTGGTTTTGTGCAAGTTATGAAGGATTTGAGTTATGCAGAGAGGGAGTGCACTGGAGAGCTTGGTGGGCGATAGAGTCCAGCAACAATTATTGATTTACTGATTGGGATCTCAATTATACCAGAGAAGAAATCAAAGGTGGCAGGGAGCTAGAACTCTGCAAAGGGGTGATCAACATAAATAGCAATTCCTCCTCCTCTCTTTGCTCTGTCCTTTCTATAACATGAATACCCCTGTATTGATATGGAGACTCTGGTACTTTTGGGGTTAACCATGATTCTGTGAGCACAATGACTTTGGGTTTGTAATAGCAACACCAAGCTTGCAGCTCATCCAGTTTAGGCTGGGGTCAGACGAACGCAGTGTGAACATGCGCTTACCCGCACTTTATGACGGCCGTGGTAGCAGCAAATGACGTCCAACGCAGGCCCACACACGAAGTACGGCTGCACAAAAGTTCGGCCGCGCAACGCAAGCGGCAAACGAACGCATTTTCGCAAGAACATCGAACCGCTAGTTCTGACGTACAGAGTGTGCTGTGTCCGCATAGCGGCGTGTGTGCGTGATTAGGAGACGTCAGACGCTGCTCATGTCCAGCCTACATAATGTCCAGACACCCAAAGTTTCCTGGTTTGGATCCGTATGAAATCACAGCCGAAATTGCGCATCGTATGACCGCTATCGCGAATTCCGTAAAAAAGTACGTCCATGTGTTCGGATGCACTTTTTTACGGACGATGCGAAAAATGCTTTCATCTGACTTAGGGAGTACGCTGCGGATGTTGCAGTGCACAAAGGAGAGGCCTTTTTTAGTTGGGAGACTAAAGGCTGTGTCAGCTATAGGACCAGGGTTAGATTCCACATCGTTTGCCAGGGAAAGTAGCAGAATAAATAGGAATTTGGGCATTGAGGAGAGGAAGCAGGGAGTTAATGAGGGAATTGAGTGCAGCTGCGTAAGGAGTGAAGTAAAATACGTAGTGGTCATGTAATAGGAGGGTATAAACTAAATGAGAACCATGGGGTGGGTAAGGGTAGGGTAGGGCGGGAACAAAGTCCAGGAGAAGACAGAATGAGCTGCTTGCCTGGGTCTGATGGGTGTGGAAGTGATGGAAGATTGCTTGCTGAGAAAAAAGTACACATAAGATCAGAGAGGGGTTTGGGGTGCAATAAAATTCGTAAACTCAGTGATTCAGAACGGGGGGGGGGGTTGATAAGAACAAATGGTTTGTAAGGGACATTGAACAAAGTGGCAAATGTACCTAGCTGCACGTAAACTGAATGCATAGAGAGAAACATACATACATATATACAGAGTAGCAATTACGTCTAGCAGCACAGGACTGAATACATATGAAGAGATAAACACAAACACTAAAATATACACACACACTTAATACATATATACTATAAATATACTGCGCTGACAAATTACAGTGCAGTCATAATAAACATTCAAAAGCATATGAGGCTAAGTATGGGCGATAGAAATTAGTCGGAGAATCACCTTGCTGAGAAAAGTTAATTAGTGGAACGATGGAGGCCTGTGTTGTTCTGATCCAGGAGAAGCCAGAATGAGGTGCTTGCCTGGGTCTGATGGGTGTGGAAGTGATGGAAGATTGCTTGCTTGCTGAGAAAAGTTACTTAGTGGAACGATGGAGGCCTCTGTTGTTCTGATCCAAGAGAAGCCAGAATGAGGTGCTTGCCTGGGTCTGATGGGTGTGGAAGTGATGGAAGATTGCCTGCACATACAATGCCTATTCGGTGTCTGTTCGAGGGCAGTGAATCCCCATAGAGAAGCAATGCTAACAAAAACCAGCAGTGAAAAGTTGCCGAATTGCCCTGCTGTTTGGTGGTTTCATTTAACAGGTTTATTCAGGCGAATCCCATAGGCTTCAATGTTAAAAATCTTCCCGTTTTAATCCAATATCTAATAAACCATTGATTATAATATTCTGCAGTAAAAAGTCTCTTTATTTATAGATTTTTTAGGCATTTTTCGGAATTTTTTTGTGAATTTTGTTTCCTTTTTTTTTAAATCGTTTTTTCTTTTTTCTGTAACAGCCCTTTTTATTATCATTCATTGGATCTTATATGTAAATTTCATACATTTTCGTTCTGTAGTCTCTTTGCAAACAGCGTTTCACTTTTCAAACATTCAAGCGTACTGTTTTTTTTTTCTCACTCCATTCGTCTGCGGTGTTGGCTTTTTCCGGCGGCTGCTCTGCACTGTGATCGGCAGCTACTCGGGTTTCTCCGGCGTGTTTGGCGTGATTAATCCAGATATTTTTGCGGGTTTCGGTGTACCTTCGCCATCTTTTCCCTGCACTACGACGGCACTGTGGTGCTTGCCGAATACACCGCAGGGTTGCCAAAATGGGATCACCAAATCGCACCGAATTGTAGAGAACGAAAAGTCACCGAACGTGCAGTGACTTTTCGATTCTCTTTGACTGATAGTTATTCTTTCTCTGGGCCTATTCTGAGGCATGGGCCTGGAGCTGCTGCTCCATCTGCCCCTATGTTAATCTGGCCCTGGCAAAAAGTTTATCCCGCAGTCGAGGCTTGCAAGCAGCCTCTGTATCTCAGATATCCCGTCTCTAGAATGCCCAGCTTCATTTTGGCATTTTAGAAGTTCCAGTTACATATGGATGAAATATAAAAGGCTGCTTTATGATTGATTTGACTTTTCTGTTTAAAGAAATTCAGGATTAGTAGAGGGAAATTAATAAGGGGAATGGAAGGATTAAGTTATGAGGAAAGACTAACAAGCTTAAACCTGTTTAGTTTAGAGAAATCTGATAACCTTATATAAATATATACGGGGCCATTATAAACCATTGTCTGGAAACCTATTCATTAACAGGACTATACACAGGACACAAGGTCACCCATTTATCCTGGACGAGAAGAAATTCAGCCTAAAGCATAGGAAGGGTTATTTTACAGTGGGAACAATATAGCTGTGGAATACTCTGACTGTTGAGGTGGTTGGGTCAGAGTTTGTACAGACTTTTAGGCTGGGGTCAGACGAACGCAGTGTTAACGTCCGTGTTGCCGCACATAAGTACGTCCGTGATAGCATACAATTGTGTTAAATGGAGCCCCACACACGAAGTACGTGCGCACAGAAGTGCGGGGGCTGACGGACGCTGCAAACGGACGCAGGTTAGGCAAGAACGTAATACTGCTAGAACGGACGTGCAGAGTGCGCAACGTCCGCATAGCTTTGTGTGTGAGTGATGGAGCATGGTCAGACGGACTGCATTTATACGTCCAGCATTTTTGACGGACAGAATGTTTTTTCATTGTAATTTATTTTTCCCTCCTACATCCGTCAAAAAATAACTTCAGTGAAAAAACGGACTGTGTGACCACTACTGCGTCATACGTACTGACGATGTCCGTACTGCACGGACGTACAGTCCGTAGAAATCACGCTCGTCTGACCCTAGCCTACAACAACGACTGGATGACTTCCTGCAAAAACAGAATATTAAGGGTTATAATATTTATTATGTGGGTAAAAGCTTCTTCTTATTATTATTATTCTTTATTTATAAAGCGCCAGCATATTCCGCAGCGCTGTACAGTACTTCTTGATCCAAGGAGAAATCTGACGTCATTCTGGGGTCAAGAAAGAATTTTTTCCCAGTATGTTGCATATTGGCATACACTTTTGGACCAACAGCGGTAGGTGATGTGTGAAAGGCTGAACCTGATGGACGCAGGTCCTTTTTCAGCCTATGCAACAATGTAGGACAGAATATATTTTATTTTATTTTATTGAGTTGTTGTTTTTTAAATTTTTATCCCGTGTTGTGATTTTACTATTACTCAATGTGTTGATACGTGGCCCGATTTGGAAAACACATTTGTTATTTTAATTTACATATACTTGCTTGCAGACCATGTAAGCAAGAAACTCGAGTCAGTGTTATCTGGTTATTAAGAGTTAATTTCAGGCAATCTGCGTAGAGTTTCTTCCATTTAAAAATTTATAGCAATTTTTTAAATGTAAGATTTTACACTGTAGGGATTATCCAACAAGAGGGGGATTTGTTGAACATGGCAAGCTTCAGGTTAAAATAGTTGTGCTGAATAAACATTTCTTGGAAAAACTTTAAAAAAAAATCTAATATTTTGGCTTACAATTTTCCAACACATGGTAGCTGATTGGGTCTTTTACTTCACCGCCCCTAAAATATACCTGAATCTTTTTAAACTTGCAACATATTTAATGTGAGGCACAACATCCCACCTGCTGACTAAGATCTAGTACCTGGGGGTATTCAAGGTGCCCCCAGGGCAGCTGTCGTGCAAACCTGTGCCTCAACCTGCCTTTTGTGTTCTGGAAATCCTTCAAACAAACTCTTTTGTTCACCTCATGGCGAACAGACAAATCTTTCTTGTTTTTGCGGCTGAGGGGACATTTCCTTCTCTAATCAGTTTACCATCAAACAGATCCTCCTGAGCGGCCGGGGACAATGGGCTGACACCTCACACCTGCTGCCGCGTGTTTACAAAATGTTCAGGTGCTGCACAGGGCGCCCAGCTGCCATAGAACAACCCCCCTTCCCGAAGGTGCACAGTGAGGATTTTGCACTGTCTGTCTCACCGTCAAGGTGTACGAGCAGGGAGAGCTAACCCTCTCACTGCTGCCATGTGTTTACATAATGTTCAGGTGCAGCACTGGGCGCCCAGCTGCTGCAGAACCCCGTCCCTCCCCGATGTGTACAGTACAAGCACAGAAATGTAACCCTCTCTAAACTGGTGTTGTGTGAAGGGAAGATGAATGAACTCTTGACTAGACAGGTGATCATGTTGCATCGTCCATTCATGAAGATTAGTAATTTTTGGCCAATATAGCCTAAATTTATTGTTTTTCCAACTCCAGTAAATAGGGAGACTAAATTGCTGTGAAATGTGCGCTGATGGAGCCGACAGCCAATCGATGAGCTGCCCACCAACAAGTTTGCATTGTCCAACAAGTGTGTTGCCCGCTTGCGGATGGCCTGAGGCACAGAGTGGACATAAGGAGGTCACATGGAAGAGGCCCCTCGAACCAGAAGGGATCAGGACAGCGGGTGGATGCAGGAAGATCAGCCCATGTGGGGGAGACCACCCAGAATGCGGTTGCTGCGGCCCCTCTGGAAGGACTGGTGATCAGTGAACCTTGAAAGGTTTTTTTTGTTGTCATTATGTGCATTTGGGGTTGACATTTTTTGGCACTTTCCTAGACCCATTGGTGGTTCCAAGTACCTTTTGTTGGCAGAAAGTGTGTCTCCACTGCAGCAGTTTAGCCACACTTTTTCCTGGTGCACCTACTTGGAAACACCACGGGATCTAAGAAATGGCAAAAAATTTCAAACCCAAATGCACATAATGACAAAAAAAAAAACTTTCAAGGTTCACTGGTCATCGGCCCTTCCAGAGGGGCCGCAGAAAACGCATTCTACCCACAAATGCACATACTGACCAAAAAAACCTTGGTAGAATAGACAGCTGGACAGCCAATAAACCTGCAGCCACTAACCTCCAAGATGTCCTTGCATTTTTTAAGAACAAACAATTGGAATGGGCAATTGATGACACATTCACTGGTTTTAATTGGCGAACACTGCTTCACTGTGTATTCACAGTAGCGGGATTGTCCTAGCACACAGATCTGCATTGCCCAAGTAATTCACCACTGTTACATTCATGCATGAGCAAAGCATATGTTTTTGGGCACTGTTACAACATTATGCTTGCTAAAGTTTTAAAAAAGTTTCAAAATAACAATGAAAATTGACAAGGAAGAGGAACAGATGGCATAACGAGAGCAACAGCAGGCAGATAATAGCACCGAAGACAAATGATTTCAAAATTATTAAAGTGTAGTCAGGGAAATTTTGGGAAGAGGAGGATTTGAAGAAAGCAGAGTGGCAGCAGGCAGGCAGGCACAGAGTCTGATTTGGCGACCTAACAGGCAACATTGCAACACCCGAGAGGCCCTGCAAATCACCCAAACAAATTTTATTTGACCCAGGGAAATTTGGGGAAATTTAATCTGTGTCAAAGCTGAGAGGAGGATAACCCAACTTTGGCAGATTAAATTTTTGGAATGCCATCTGTTCCTTGAGCTGTGGAGAGGGCATTGAGTGCTGACGGCAAACTAGGTTTCCAGTAATGGAAAATAAACGCTCTGCTCTGCTATGCAGTTTGGGGTGCTCCTGGGCTACCAGGGAAAGGACATTCCTCTTCTCATCTCAGAAGGTCAAGGGATCAGCACTATAGAGCAAAGGTGGTTGCTTTGCACTTGTTCAGCAGGGCCCACCGAACTGTCCAATGCCTCAGCCCAAAATGCAGCAGCTCCGTAGGAAGGAGCGGTGCTGCTACTGCTGCTACCTTGAGTTGCCTCAACAACAGTCTCCACCAGGTCTTCTACCTCCATTAACATCTACCTCTTCCTCAGCACCTCCCGTACCTTGTCAATCAATTTCACCCTCCAAAAGGTGAGAGAATAGCCTTCAGGAACCGCAAAACGTCCGTCAAGGAAGCCATCCAGGTTGTTCTGATGTTGAATGAACAAAGGGATGACTTGGCCAAGAATAGCAGTATTTTGGCTCAAATTCTCATTGACATCCCTAAAAGGCCTAATGATTGCCACTACCTGCCTCATCAATAACCATTCCTGCCTTCCTAAGGGGTTATTGATCCCAATGAATGGAATGACCACAAGCCATGACATGGATTGCCTTCTGCTGCTCCACAAGGCGTTTCAATATCTCTAAAGTGGAGTTCAACCTAGTGCCTTCATCCTGTTTCAGGCAATACTGTGGTAAGCCTGTTTTTTTTCTTTTCCTCCCTAAGCAGGTTGCTAGTCTTGACACTAGTCAAGTGACACTAGGCTAGCCTTGGTGGAAGTGGCCTGCAATCCTCTGACAAGAATCAAAAAGGATTGCCAACCTCGCACTATTTTCCTCCAAAGCATCCTTCACAACACGATGCATGATGTGCGCAGCAAACACCACCGCACACCTACAAAGCAACCATCACGGAGATCCTTCACCATATTAGACGCCCCACAGTCACCACATATCCCATACCTACACCTGTCCCCGACTCTACAGCAAGCCACTTTGCCACCATCTTACTCTGAAGAATATTCTGAGAGGTGTGCTGTTTGTCCATCACCTCTGTGTGAAAGAGTAATGAACGGTAACCTTGCTTGCCTCCCATAGCAGTGGCACCAGTACCAGAGCTCCTGCCTTGGAACTCCTTGCCTCCTCAGACACATTGGGATGCTACCATCAATGTGCCGCCATGGAGAGGAAGGCATGCTGGCCACTAGGAGCACTCCATAAGTCAGTGGTAAGGTACAGTGACTGGCCAACAGCTTTCTTCAGCTCCTCCTTTGACTGGTGATGGTGACCTTTCGAGAGGGGAAAGTATCCCACGCTGCCGAGACTGTTGAGAATGTTGCTTGGGACTCTCCTCAACAGCAAGATCCTTAAGCTCCACCTCAAAATCATGGGGGGTGGGTTATTCAGAGAGCACCGAAATGTCATTGACATTTCGATGCTCTTTCGCTCCCTGCACTTCGTGGAATCAAATTTCCCCACCCTGCGGTGAATTCAGCATTCACCACAGGGTCCCCAGAGTGGAGGGAAAACCTGCTACAATTCCACCGAACATCTGCCGAAAACCCACCAGAACCGCCACAAAAAACAAACCGAACACGTCGGAAAAAGTCACCGAGCCACCAAACACAGCATCGACCTGCACTGTAAAAAGCTGACAAGCCGACGAACGGGATAAGTAAAACCAAAAAACAATACGATTGAAAGTGTCAAAATTTAAACACTGTTTGCAAAGAAAAATACTCAGCAAAACTGCCTGGAATTTACACATAAATAATGAATGATAATAAAAAGGTCTGTTATAGGAAAAAGAAAAAATGCTTTAAAAAAAAATTTGCTAAAAAAATCTCAAAAAATGCCTAAGGCTGGGGTCGGACGAACACAGTGCGAACGCGCGTGCAGCCGCACTTTATCACGGCCGTAGTAGCAGCAAATGACGGGCAACATACGAAGTACGGCCACACGAAAGTGTGGCCGCGCAACGCAAGCAGCAAACAAATACATTTTTTCGAGAACGTGATACCGCTAGTACTGACGTACAGAGTGCGCTGCGTCCGCTAGCGGCGTGTGTGCGTGATTAGGAGACGTCAGACGCTGCTAATGTCTGGCCAACATAACGTCCAGACGCAAAAAGGGTTTTATTGATGATCCATACAAAATCACAGACGAAAATGCGCATCGTATGACCGCTCTCGCGTATTCCGTGAAAAAATACATCCATTCATTCAAATGCACTTTTTCATGAACGACGTGAAAAATGCGTTCGTCTGACCCTAGCCTTAAAGATCTTAAAAAATCAATAACTAAAGAGACTTTGTACTGCAGATTAAAATAATAAATGGTTTATTAGATATTATATTAGATTAAAAACTGGAATATTTTTAACATTGAAGTTTATGGGATTCGCCTGAATAAACTTGCCGTATGAAACCACCGAACATCGGGGCACTTCGGTAACTTTTCATTGCTGTTCGGTGTCTCTGAATAGATTAACCATTGCTTCTCTATGGGGATTTCAATGCCTTCAAACAGGCACCGTACTTGCTGGCAGTTCGCCAAATTTTGGCGAACTGCCTGCTCTCTGAATAGCCCCGAAATGTCACCGTATGGGGAAATTCCCTGTTCGGTGACATTTCGGGCCCAGATTGTCTCTCTCTCGGAATAACCTCTTTAGTCTAGTTCCTCACGGTGTAGGCAAAATGCTACAGCTGCTATGTTGAGAGAGTCAGACAAATTTCCCCAACAGAGATGCCTGCGATTGGCGAAAGTGTAGCACTTCCCTCTTCCCCATGGCTACTGACTGTCTCTGAGTCTCAACGATATTTCCTGCTTCCTGCTCCGGACAAATACTGCTGCGCCTGCTAGCGGAGCTGCCAATTTCCTGCTCTAATGCATAGATTTCCCTCTTTGTCTGCCTAAATGGAACATATGCTTCTGTACTCATAGTCGTCACCGCTTGCACTGGAATCTGCCTTATGCCCTGATCGACTACAGATGGAGTCATGACCACAGTGCTGGAAGTGGGAGGAGAGAATGTGATGGTACTACTACCTCTAACTACAGTACATGTAGCTCTAGGGGATTCATCCTGAAACAGCAGAGGAGAACAAGATATCAGCTGCTTGCTGACCTTAGATGAACCATTGTCACCTCTACTGTGATGTCGGGTGCCAAACAGATGAATTCGGCACTGGCAGATTTCTCCTTCCCTGTCTTAGACAACTTCAAAGAGGGACTGGACACAAATGAAATAGTTGTAGCCCTACTACCACTAGTACGTTTGCCCCTCTTCCTGTTGCCAGCTTTTCCCTTTTTGGGCGGGGGAATATTGGAAACGACGCACTCTGTTCTTTACTTTGTCTCTGCTTCGGGACAGATGAAGCAGAGACAGTACTTACTGTCCTAGCAGCACTAGCGGAGGCAGTAGTCATACTGCTGCTAGTGAGCACAGAATTGGATGTCAACATCGGCACAGTTGGAGAGAGTTGTTGACATCACAGTGCTTCTGTTTGCACTGCTGCTACCACTCAAAGTGGTGGCAGTGGCGGTGGCACTGGTGTATCTTGGCCTAGGCCAACAAGGCCCAGGCCTAGGGCGGCACTTTCCAGGGGGCGGCGGCCTGCTGGGTGGCCCCACCCCTAAAAAAAAAAATTTTTTTTTTTTTTAACTTTTGAAGACTATTTTACCAGGAAGGAAACATTGAGATGTCAATAATTTTCAAGTATGTCCTGGGTAGGCAAGGCCTAGGCTTTCACTTTCCAGGGAGCAACAAAAAACCTCACCACTAATTGGGTTACTCACAGAGCACCGAAATGACGCCAACATTTTGGTGTTCTGTAGTTCCCTGCACTTCGGGGAATAAAATTTCGCCACCCTGCAGTGAATACACCTTTCACTGCAGGGTCCCTAAAGTGCATGGAGTCGGCCGCTGTATGCTGCCACCGCAAACCCATGGCCTGCTGTTTTCAAAAGAACTACTGAACGAAAATGTCTGGAATTTACATATAAGAGCCTATGATTGATAATAAAAAGTTCTGTTACAGAAAAAGAAGAACCGCTATTAAAAAAAAGGGGGGGAATTTAGCCCAAAAAATTCTGAAAATTCACTAAAAGGTACAAAAAAAAATCAAGAAATAAATAAAGACTTTTTACTGCAGATTAAAATAATAAATGGTTTATTAGATATTGCATAAAAAACGGGAATATTTTTAACATTGAAACCTATGGGGTTCGCCTGAATAAACCTGCTGATTGAAACCACCGAACATCAGGGCATTTCACTGACATTTCTCTGCTGTTTGGTGTTCTCTTAATAGATTAACCATTACTTCTCTATGGGGATTTGCACTGCCTTCAAACAGCACCGTACTTGCTGGCAGTTCGCCAAACTTGTGTGTGAGCATATCACCAGAGCAGTGGTGTACTTAGAGGAGTGGCGGAGGGTGGGCCGCCCCAGGTACCAGTGATTATTGGGGTGTCATTAGGGGGTACTAGGAGGTGCCACTGTCACTGTGTGTCAGCTTTGAGCTGTGTTCTCAAACAACTAGCAGCGGAGCATTGCGTTTGCATACGGAATAAAATCGAATAGAATAAAAATCCCCCTCTCCTCCCTCCATAGCTCCTCCCCTGCCCCGCAGCAGCTCTAGGAGAGGGGAGGGGATGTGATTTGTGTCCAGAGAGAGAAGATGACAGTAAACGGCAGGTAAAGGGGGGGGGTTATCAGCAGAATATGAAGCCCTGTCTGCTTACTGCTGTTTAAAGTGGACCTTTTCTTAACCAGCACTGCAGTGATAGAAATTTGTCATTGAGCTGCCTGGCTCCTGGTGAGGCTGCTTGCGTGCAGGTCACACTCGGTCCGGCCAGTCAGGTGGTACTGAGTCTCAGTACCACCTGACTGGCTGAACCACGTGACACGCATGCACGCAGCTGCCCGCCCTTTCATTAACATGGACTGTCACTCTATTCTGGACTGAACACCCACCGGGAAGGGAATCAAAGCCACGGCCCTCAGGCAGTGGCACCCCACTGCTGACAAGATGGCTCCACGCACAGGCACAGCCGTGATCCTAACGTGGCCTGGAGGGACCTCCTGCTGAGTCTGTACACAGTCCCTGCTGACTCTGCACACAGCCCTACCGCGGACAGAGGCTGGTAAATGTAGAATAAATAATTGCTGTGTGCTCATATACACTCGGTTTGCTGGGAGTTTTATTGCAGTGGATTCTGATGCACTCATACACACCACACATTGCATTGCTGGGAGTTTTATTGCTGTGGATTCTGATACGCTGACACACACCACACATTGCATTGCTGGGAGTTTTATTGCAGTGGATTCTGATGCACTCATACACACCGCACATTGCATTGCTGGGAGTTTTATTGCTGTGGATTCTGATACGCTGACCCACACATTGCATTACTGGGAGTTTTATTGCTGTGGATTCTGATACACTCATACACACTGCACCATTGCATTGCTGGAATTTTTATTGCTGTGGATTCTGATACGCTGACACACACCAAACATTGTTTTGCTGGGAGTTTTATTGCTGTGGGTTCTGTGATACACACTGCATAGTACTGTGAGTTTTATTGCCCTGGAGCTCTGGGATACACTCATACACACTGCACATTACTGTGAGTTTTATTGCTGTACAGCTTTGTGATACGTTCATATGCAGTGCACGTTTCTGTGGATTTTATTGTTCAACCAATTAGAGAGGCTGTGTTCCAGTATACTTGACATGCGTGGCTGTTCTTTGTAAAAATGCTTGAATTTAAACATTTCATAATTTTATTTCTCAATAGATACATTTGAAATGGTATACAAAATATACAAGTAGGCACTTGGTATCCACTTTTAATATAAAGAGAGGAAAAGGCGGAGCTCTAAGAGGAAAAGGTGGAGCTTAAAGAGGAAGGGTGGGGATTAACCAGGAAGAGGTGTGCCCTTGACAGGAGGGGGTGCCTCAGATTTAAATTAGGGGGTGCACGAGTTTAGTCAGGCCTAGGGCAGCACAAAACCTAAATACACCACTGGGCGGTGGTGCCTGGCATAGTAGGACCCAGTGTTTCTCTGGTAGTTCCAGAGGCTGTACGGCATGAAACCGGACTCTCCCTACAACTACAATGTTGTTAGAGATAATTGTCCAAACTTGCATTAATCTAATAATATATTTGTATTAAAGAAATAATACAACGGTTTATTATGCAAAGAAGCCTGTGATTTGAAAAATCAGATGATATAACAAAGTGACATCCAATAATTTAAGAAATTCAGGGAATTGGGGTTTGTTTACGAGTAATGTATTAAAAGTTTAATAGATGTATGTTTGTGGGAGCTTTGTGAACATGAATTGGCAACACAATGGGCTCTATTAAATACTTCGCGCAAACGTTAACGCGTGCGCAAAAACGCATTAACGCGAGGGTAAAAACCCTTTGCGCAGGACGTCGTATTACAATGTCCGCGCAAAAAATGCGCGTTAACGTCTACCGCTGGTGAACCTGCGCGAACCCTTTGCGAGCGTAATATACTTTGCGCGGCCTATACTTAACATTGTGAGCGCAAATGCGTTTGTGCACGGGTACGCAGATGGTATTACAATCTATGCGCAAATTTTAACGGACAGCGTTTGCGCATAATTTTAACGTCTTTGAAAAGCTGGTGTTATTGGCAAATCTGAACGTCCTGGCCGAAACCAAATACACCAGCCCGAAAAAAAAAATGCCACAAAGTATAGTTACACATTCTACACATACCCAAACAATAAAATTGAGAGGTTGTGCGTGTTTTTATTTTTGCTGCAACATATATACTCAGATTGATTCTGACAGGAGCAAAAACTGAACGGGAGACAATTGTAGTTCTTAATTCTGATTGGCTGAATCGCGTGAAAAACAGTCCGCCCACCGATTTCTGCGCGCAGCGTTAATGTGCGCGTGTTTTTGCGCATCTTTTTTACGCGCATTATTTTTTGACGGATAAAAAAATCCGCTCGGAATTTAATACTAGCATTAATTTACGCGCGTTAACAATTAACGCTGCGCACAAAAAAATAGCGCTGCGCGTGCGTTTTTGCGCGAAGCAGTTAATAGAGCCCAATATAATTACAAAAAAGGTAAGACAATATAAAGACAAAAAAAGATGATGGTGATGGAGGACGAGGTACCACAAAAAAAACTATCAAAAATGATTTTGAAGCACAGAATGAATCTCTGTTCTTCAATCCCTCTTTCTCTGCTACTATGCAGATACACACACTCAGTGCAAGACTCTGCACATTGAGCACTGTGAGCTGACAAAATCAGGGTTTTAAAGTTATGATTAATAATAGTAGTTGACTTTTTAGATTGAGGCTAGGGTCAGACGAACGCATTTTTTGTGTTGTCCGTGAAAAAGTGCGTTCGAACGAATGGACGTATTTTTTCACGGAATACGCAATAGCGGTCATACGATGCGCATTTACGTCCGTGATTTTGTACGGATCATCAATAAAACACTTTTTGCGTCTGGACGTTATGTAGGCCGGACATTAGCAGCGTCTGACGTCTCCTAATCACGCACACATGCCGCTAGCGGACGCAGCGCACTCTGTATGTCAGTACTAGCGGTATCACGTTCTCGAAAAAATGCGTTTGTTTGCCGCTTGCGTTGCGCGGCTACACTTTGGTGCGGCCGTACTTCGTATGTCGCCCGTCATTGGCCGTCATTTGCTGCTACTACGGCCGTGATAAAGTGCGGCTGCACACGCGTTCGCACTGCGTTCGTCTGACCCCAGCCTGATAATCATATCAGTTAAGCTATCTATTTATTTATATTTATTTACTACTACTACAGTAATATTCACACTCACTAACTAAAAAAGTGGTGACTTGCTGCGCTGTTGGTCAGCAAGTTCACCTAGCTTTCTTTTATGAATCCGATCAGTTCAAAGAGAAAAAAAAAAGCCACAAACCACACAAGATTATTCAAAGAACACCAAATTGGCCTCGAAATTGCACCGACCAGTGAATTTCCCTGTATGGGGAATCTAACTCTAAATCTAAATATATAAATAAATATCAATTTAGATTTTAATTTTTTAATTAAAGAAACTTTTTTAAAAATTACCTGGTTGTGCACAGGACACATACAAACTGGCAGTGATACCACACAAAGTGAGGGCACAGCACTGCAACAACTGGAGACCAAGGGACCAACTGGAGAATTTTTAACCCTTGGAGCTGGGTAAAGCTGACAGAAGAGATCGGTTTCAACACCAGACAGCAAGGGAACACACATACAATGGCAGTAGAGATCACACAAAAGAAGACACAAATTGCTTTCTGTCTCTCTGCTCAAACCACACTATCCAAAGTGACAAAAACCTGTAATGTCAGTTGTATTTAAACCGTACCGCGTCCATGGAAATGACACGACCCTCCTAGCATTCATTGCACAACTGTCTGTCACAGGATAAAAATTACTGGCTGTAAAGCAAGTCAATCGAGGGTTAAAACATGATCTGATTGGCCGCAGACTGAAGACGAATACAGAACGGTGATTGGCCAAGCACTGTTAACTTTTTCAAAACAAGGAATGTAGTCTACTGTCAATCTTTACACCTGCGTGAAACGTCATAACGAAACGAATTGATCCGAATAGATTGGTTATATACTGTTTTGTTTTGGATGCAATTCATTTCGGATCAAATCGATTCATTATTTCTGAAGTTCTTTCGAAATATGAATCGATGGAATTTAAGATGAATTGCGTGTCCTTACGAAATTAAACGCCCACCTCTATCGAGCAACTGCTCACCTGACCACCATGGGAAAAGGGTAGAATAGGGGCCTGGCTCTGTCCATTGTGGAAAGGGGGCTAAGGTGGCCTTCTTAAGGTAAAATGATTCACCTAATTCAGGAAAAGCCAAAAATGGAAGAAGAAAAATAATAAAATCTTCAGCTGTTTTAGAACCTTCCTGGTACTTTACCCACTTTAAGATTGGAAAAAGTAAGGGATGTGGATTAACAACAGCAGAAAATGTACCCCAGCAATAATTAATCCAGTTACTAATTATCCATCTCAGCGTGTTTCCGATTTGATGACCATTTGTTGTCTGCCCTTAAACCCAAAGTGCTCTCCACACCTTCCATAAATTAAAATTACTTGGATTGTATAAAATCTCCAGATTAATGTGTGCACTTCACTCTGTCTTTGAAGGGGATGTTTGTGGAGGTGGGGAGGTCCGTGGACGCACTGCAGGGGATCAGATTGTAGAGGAAATTGAATATTGATTTCTGGACCTGGACATGCAGGAGCTGCAAAGTTCAGGCCTAGTCGAACCATATATCAAGGATGGAAAAGAAAAGAAGGAAAGAGGCAGGAGAATGCAGACTATAACCTTCCATGACCTTAGAGTGTGTGTGGATAAACTGGGGGCTCCTCTGGACCCGCCTCTCACCCCTCCCCATGTCCACCCTAACAATGCAGGCAGCTGCTGGGAGTGTGGACTCAAACCGCACACAGTAATGCATTTACGTAATACAATGGGCTGTTTGAACAGCGGCCATAGAAGTAGACTGTAGGAAATTGGGCGGGGGGGGGGTTCTGTATCCCCAGCTTGCAACTGCCTTGATCGGAAGAGGGCCTGCGCAGTCCCTGAAAAAGTAAATCATCGCAATGCCGAATGATCTGTGCGTTTGGATTCCCCTGCAGATTTTATTCCTCGTTGCAAAGCATACCTGCTGCATGGGTGCCCATATTGCCATCCGCAGAGTGAGCACGAACTAACAATACAGTAACACATCATAGCTTCACGTAACCAGGTTGGTGGGCACCTGCATGGATATGAAAATTCACAACAATTCAGATAAGCGCAACACAGCAAAGCACATTATTTATACAATGTATTCAACCTCACACAATAACACCTGACCGGCACGCATCATGTGATGCAACCATAACGCTATAACACTACAAAAACACTACAAGTTGGTCCAAACTCTACAGAGACAACCACAGGACAGTCAGGTTCAGCAAGAGCAAAACAATAAAGGGGCCCTATTACATTGATAATGCTAACGTTAGCATGCAGCTGTGTGAGCGTTAACTTTAGCTGTGGTTGCCCTAGTGCGGGCGAACCATATTACAATCCGAACGCTAACGGGTTAAAAAATCCGTTAGTGATTCGGATCTTGCGCTTTTCAGCGCGAGCTTACTGTACTTTGCGCTCCCTATGCTTAACATGGGGAGCGCAAAGTGTTAATTAGCGTTAGGATTACAAAGTCCTAATGCTAATTACAGTCCTGCTGCGGTTAACTGAAGAGTTAACCACAGCTAGGATCTGGTAGTAATGGATTCCGCTTCTACAAAATCAGTCAGCACCAGCAGAACACCCCCCCCCCCAATAATCACATACTCACCTCCCATCCTGCGACGAGAACGGCGGCTCCAAGTCCCTCAGTTTCCCTCTGCGAATCCCTACACCGACCTGCCGGATCTCGCCAGGCGAGGAAGCTTCAAAGAGTCCTACGGACTCCATGGAGGCGCTTAGCGTTGGCGCGAGCATCCTGAGGCTTAGCGCCGTGTTACAGTTCAGGTGGCTGGATTAGCGCCTGCACCGTAATATCACGCTAAAACAGGGAGGCTAAGGAGAAACCTGCAGGTGCAAGTTTTTCTCCTTAGCGTCCCCGTTTTAGCGTGAACATTGTAATCGTGCCCAGCCCATTGCCTTTAAAAAGTGCTGCTCCATATATTCCTGGTGTTTGAGTGTCTTTCTAGGCATTCTCCATCTATTTGGGGTATGTAGGTGTCATTTTAGGGGCTCTTCTATATATTCAGTGCTGTAAAGAAATAAAACATCCAGCAATTACTCTCTAAACCATAATAAATGTGTTTAGAAATTGTATGGTGCATATATAATAATTTGTTCTTAATCTAAATTACATATTTTATTTGCATGGATGTCACAGATACATTATGATGTCATCCTTGATTGTAAGCTCTTGAGCAGGGTCCTCTCTCCTTCTGTTCTTTGTGTGTCTAACTTGTATGTATATTTGTTGTTATGTCCGGCACAGCGCTGTGGAACTTGCTGGCACTTTATAAATACTTGTAACTGTAACATCTAAAGGAAAGATTAGGAATAGTCTTGTCTCTGGCCACTCCAGCGACTTCCTGTAAGCATTCCACTTTAACCATCTGAAATGTTGGAGTGGTGCGATGCAAAATATACTGGAGGCATAAACACACGACACACGACACACGAAAGGCACAGGAGCACTCTATTACATGGATAGCTGGGATGAAGCTAAGAATTAAAGAAATTGCAAAAGCATGTAGCCATTAGCTGGACTTCCAGCAACCCGACGACGCCCCAACATGACAAATCAATCAATGACTGAACCCTCTGGTTCTGATTGTGAGAGGAACACAGAATCCGGTGAACCGAACAAGATGACAGAAGAGAGGGCCGAATTCAAGCCCTGTTTGTATCTGACGCGCTATGTGCTACAGCAATACTGACGTGAGATGTTTTTATTGTGCTGTAGTGTCATAAAGTACCCGGACCATACATTTTTTTAATCTTCTTACCTTTTGGGGTCTTGGCTTGCTACCTTGGATTTATTGCTTCCTGGCTTTAGCTTATAGCTTTCAGGAAGTCAAAGTCATCAATAAAGTCAGCTATAATTTACCCCTGCAACTCGAGTTGACAATTACTGTTTACTGCTGCTCAGCTTTTTGAATATTCCTCCATCTCAGTCATTTCTTGTTGTTTTTTCCAGCAGAAGCAAGCCTTTCCCTTTCCCTACATCTCGGCTATCAGTTTTCCTGTCCTCCTAGCATAGCAAGAGCTGTCCTTCTATCTCTTTATAAGAGCCATCTTTCGATCTCTCTCTGGCCTTAGAATATACCTTCGTCCAGAGCCAACCTTAGCCTATTCCTGTCACCAAAGCCAAACATTGCAAATGCCTGTACAGAAGCCATCTTTTTTGATTTTACCCTCAAAGCACAAACTTTCCCCCACCTGACTCATAAAGTTTGTCAGGTACAATGGCTAAGATTCTACAATGGTCATTATGGTCACCATGGGAGTCATGCATGTTCAGTATGCGTCCCGTATCGCGTTTGCTCAAGCTGACCACTAACTGGTGATTCGCCATGAGAAAAGATGGCTTTCGAGATAAACTAAAGCTCAATACTTGCTGCAAGAGTCACAGCAACTATTTGTATTATCCTATAGCGACACACCATTAGTACTCACTGTATTTATGTTAAATTTAATTTGCGTGTCTGACTTACTTTATTGTGGTTGGAAAGTGACATTTGCAGTGTTTTTAGCTTGCACAGGGCACTTGTGTCAGTTTTTCTCAAGTCAATCTTTTTCCTGCCCTGGGTGTCTCATTTGCTATTGCAGACATACAGGGTTATTCAAAGAGATCCGAATTGCTTGAGAAAGGTAACCGAACACTGAAATTCAGCTTTCGGTTACCTTTCCTGGCCATTCGGCTATCCAGAGAGCAGGCAATTCACCAAATCCTGGCGAATTGCCTGCACATACGGTGCCTGTTCGGTGCCTGTTCGAGGGCAGTGAAATCCCCATGAAAAAGCACTGCTTCGGCTATTCAGAGAACACAAACCAGCAGTGAAAGGTTCCTGAAATGCCCTGCCATTCGATGGTTTAATTCGGCAAATTTATTCAGGAGAATCCCATAGGCTTCAATGTTAAAAATATTCCTGTTTTAATTCAATATCTAATAAACCGTTCATTATAAAATTCTGCAGTAAAGAGTCTCTTCATTTATAGATTTTCTAGGATGCTTTAAGCATTTTTCTTTTTTTTTTCTTTTTTTTAAAAGTCCGATTTTTTTTTTTTAAGTTTACTTATTTTTTCTGTAACAGCCCTTTTTATTATCACTCCCTGGACCTCATATGCAAATTTCAGACATTTTCGCTCAGTAGTTTCTTTGCAAACAGCTTTTTACTTTCACATTCATACAAACTGTTTTGCTAATTTATTCACCTCCCTCTGTCTGCGGTCTCGGCTTTTTCTCGGCTTTTTCCGGCGGCTTCACTGCGTGTGATCGGCTCCTGCTCGGGTTTTTCCGGCGTCTTCGACGGGTTAATCCAGATGTTTTTGAGGGTTTTCGGCGTGCATTCGGCAGGTTTTGCGGTTAGTTTTCGGCAGGTTTGCGGTAGCTTTTCCCTGCAATTCGGGGACCCTGTGGTGTTTGCTGAATACACCGCAGGGTCACCGAAATGGGATCAGCAACACGAACCCAATTGAAGAGAACGAAAAGTCACCGAACGTGCGGTGACTTTTCAAATCTCTTTGGATAACCCTGATAGTATCACAATCCGCATTTATCCACCAATGGGTGGAAACGTAGACATTCCATGGGTGTTCCAGTTTTCACGCAGCTAGAGGAGGGGAGTGTGCTTCCCCCTTGCTAGGGGGAAGGCTTTGCAGTCAAGGCTGATTGGAGTTGGCAGCTTGGACGTTTGTTAGGGGTATTGCAAATCTTTAGATTTTGTGTATTTGTTGGAGACACCTTTAGTTTTTTCTGTGTTGTATTTCCTTTTGTTTCACCAACCACAGTAGGCTGATTTTATTTGGTTTTCAACACAACTTCATTTTGGGTAGGTCAACTCTCAGCCACTTTTTGGTGCTGGTTAATAGACGTAATCTGGTGAAGAGATTGCAGTCTCAATTTAATTTTTTGTGACTTTCGTGGGTTTCCTCGGGTGAATTACCACACGGAACACTTAGCTCTTGCATTTTTTAGAGACCATGCAATAATGCGTGTATGCCATAGAGAACAAGAAATAGCGATAAACTGTATGTCCTTCTATAATTCATTACAGCGCCACCTATTGACCAAACACACTGAATAATGTTATGATGCAGGGAAGTGATAACTGTTAATCATTAAGAATGACTCTAATACATCCAGAGGAGCTTGAGCTGATTGATGTTATCTTCAGTTGATGTAACATTAAATAAATTGGGGAAACATTGCGGTCAATAAATTACACAGGGGAACACTTTGGAACATATTTTCTGTTGAGTTCGATATTTCAGCTGTTTCAGGCTAAATTAGGCGCTGATTTCAAACCTGCAGTTAGATTTCTTCTATCACGTCAGATTTTTTCTCTACAGCTTATCTGAATGCGATTACTCCTACCCGGATGTTCGGGAGCGCGAGTGCTCTCCTATTGGCCGAGAGTGGACGTCCCTCGAGTGGGGAGGGGTGGGGGCGACCTTGGCGACCGGATGTTACTTGTCTCTGCATTTCAGTTACACGTGAGACAGTGTGGTGAGAGGGTGTGTACAACTGTATTTAGTGAATCGTATTCTTAGATTGTAAGCTCTTGAGCAGGGTCCTACTTCCTTCTGTTCCGTGTGTGTAACGTATATTGTTATTCTGTCTCTCCCATTGTAGAGCACCAAGGAATTTATTGGCGCTTTATAAATACTTGTAACTGTAACTGTATGCCGAAAGTCTGTATAGAAGGAGTAAGCAGGATTTATTTTTTTATTTGCATACGTATTTCCTTTCCTTCAGATCATGTCAGCCTCTGCTATTTCTCTTCGTAAGTGCCAAAACAGCCCTGATTCCCTTTGTTATATCAGTGGCAGTTTCACCGTTCCCAGTCAAAGGGTGAACATCAGCGCATTGGTCAGGCAAGCCTACAGTTGTGTTCAAAATTATTCAACCCCCACTGAAATTGAGTGTTTTGGCCAGTTTGACATTGATTTTGATCATTCAGTCATCTTGCTTACAATTAAATCAAAGAGGCACGTGTAGGTCAGACAAATATAACATAACATTGATAATGAAATAACCACAAATGTTTTTTCTGTGCTCACATCATTATCAGTTTTATTCAACCCCCAAGTGACATTCAATCTTAGTACTTAGTACAACATCCTTTTACAGTTATAACAGCTTTTAAACGTGAAGCATAGCTTGACACAAGTGTCTTGCAGCGATCTACGGGTATCTTCGCCCATTCGTCATGGACAAAAGCCTCCAGTTCAGTCACATTCTTAGGCTTGCGCACTGCAACTGCTTTCTTTAAGTCGCACCAGAGGTTCTCAATCGGATTTAAGTCAGGTGACTGCGATGGCCACTCCAAAATGTTCCAGTCTTTAATCTGCAACCATGCTCTAGTGGACTTGGAGGTATGCTTGGGATCATTGTCCTGTTGAAAGGTCCAACGTCTCCCAAGCCTCAGGTTTGTGACGGACTGCATCACATTGTCATCCAATATCTCCTGGTACTGAAGAGAATTCATGGTACCTTGAACACGCTGAAGCTTCCCTGTACCTGCAGAAGCAAAACAGCCCCAAAGCATGATTGACCCCCGCCATGCTTCACAGTAGGCAAGGTGTTCTTTTCTTCATAGGCCTTGTTCTTCCTCCTCCAAACATAGCGTTGATCCATGGGCACAAACAGTTCTAATTTTGTTTCATCAGTCCACAGAACACTATCCCAAAACTTCTGTGGTTTGTCCACATGACTTTTGGCATACTGCAGTCGACTCTTCTTATTCTTTGGAGACAGCAAGGGGGTGCGCCTGGGAGTTCTGGCATGGAGGCCTTCATTACGCAGTGTGTGCCGTATTGTCTGAGCTGAAACTTCAGTACCCACATCTGACAAATCTTTTCTCAGTTCCTCAGCAGTCACACGGGGACTTTTCTCCACTCTACGCTTCAGGTAGCGCACAGCAGTCAAAGTCAGCATCTTCTTTCTGCCACGACCAGGTAGCGTTTCAACAGTGCCCTTTGCCTTGAATTTGCGAATGATGCTTCCTATGGTCTCTCTTGGTATGTTTAACATCTTTGCAATCTTCTTATAGCCATTGCCCTTCCTGTGAAGAGTAATCACCTCTTCTCTTGTCTTCCTGGACCATTCTCTTGACTTCACCATGTTTGTAACCACACCAGTAAATGTCTAGAAGGAGCTGAGTATCACAGTCATTTTAAAGCTGCCTAATTGGTGCTTATTATGCTTTATTGCTGCTCCGTGACATCCACAGGTGTTTTCAATACCTGATTGAAAACACTTGAATGAACCTCTGTTCTTCAGAGTTGTAGTCTTTAAGGGGTTGAATAATTGTGTCAATGAAGAATTCACAAGAGAAACATTTACTACTGTATTACAAAACCAATTGATGTCATTTTAGTTGCATATGGTTCTTTAAAAAGTCCTTGTAGGATTTCATTCTGAATACAATTACAAATGTACACTAAATTCCCTAAAACCCTTTACAGCAATGGGGGTTGAATAATTTTGAACACAACTGTATGTTGCATATTTCAAAGTAAAACTTGGTGATCAAGATAAGTCTTGGGCCCCTCACAAGGTGTGCAGTCGAGAATTCGAGGTCGAGGATGTGGACGAAGGGAATATGTGAGTGATAAGTTGCCATTTGATATACCTTTGGTTTGGCGAGAGCCCACAGATCATTCCAGTGACTGTTACTTCTGTACGATTCCACAAAGATTTGAAGGTCATAGAGGAATGATATCAGGGTAGATGGGATGAACATATGATGGCTGACTATTGTTGGAGCATCAGGCAAGACTGAACACTCCAGGAAAAGCTATAAGCATAAATTTGTACCTTAATTGCTACCTAACATGACTACTTGCACCCAACTGGACGTTTACATTTCCTGAATGTCAAATTCTATTTTTTTCATTATTTTCCATTGTTTGCACATTTTGTATGATTTTTGAGGCAAAGGGAGGGTATCCTGTACCTTAAAAATTTGACGTGATAGAGAAAAACTGGGGTAATTTGTTTTGTATTCAGATGCCACCAGTTAGTCAAAAACAAGTGTCAGATCTAACTCAGCAAAAATGCTGTTCCCCAGGGTTATCCTTAAATGTTAATTGTGTGTCCACCAACAATACATTCTCCTCTGCCGGCAGATTGTGAGATCTGGGAAATCAGGGTTAAGATGCAGTTTTGGTGAAAATAAATGAAATCTGAGGGCTATATTCCATAGTTGGCACCTCGATATGTAAGTGTTACCGCAAGGATAAGTGTGTTTAATGTATGCCATCCATATTACATTCCTGTTATAATCCGTTTGTGCATCGTGTTTTGCGCGAGCTTCCGCGGGTTTATTGTACTTTCGTATCCTATACTTACCATGTATGGGCAAACATCCAATAAGTAATGTATTCCATAGTGCTTGCACTAATTAACACAGGAATGTGGACAGCCATATTTTAACACCTCCTAAAAGCTGGCGCTACAGTTGTCTGCATTTGCAGAATCATGTAGCACACCCTAACCCCCACAATAAATCTGACACTTGCCTCTCAACCTACAGTGAGAACAGTGGCCCGATCCGCCACTTCTTGTCATCAGCTCAGAGTGAGACTAGAAACAAATAGTTCCCAGTCTCCCTCCACGATCACTCTGCGTTGCTGCGCGATCATGCGAGATTGCGCAGGGCTTGCGTCTCTGAAGTGCAACCCTCCATGGAGTTGCGTGATATGGCGCGGAAGCACTACAGCGAGTATCCCAGTGGTTAGCGCTGCGTTCCGGGGCAAGGTCTTGAGGTAGCGCCTGGCCCAGAATTTCGCGCTAAAAAGGGACACTACTGGGAAATCTGCAGACACAGATTTTCCCTGTTAGCTCAAACTAGGGAATAGGGCCCTGAATGGGGTAACATGGCTGAATAAAGGGAGAAATGAATCCAAGGTGTCTGGGGAGTTCCCTGCACCATTTCACCCTCGAGGCAGAACTAGTTCTAAATCTATCACTGGTATAATGATCTGTAACCCCAAGCCACCTTCTGCTGTAAATAACCAGACACGCTGACCGGCCGGCTAATCCGAAGTGAGGTGTCCCCTGGATCCAGGGGAATTCTCCAGGCTGGGGGTTACTGGGAAATGCTTGAGTTTAGTATTGAGGGAACTTAATGGAGCAAAGTTATTCATTACTGATCCCTCATTGAGATGAACAAGGGGGATTAGCAGGGTGGCTGCGCTTCCAGGACCAGGCTTTCCTTTACTCTGATTGAACATATGGCGGGGAGCTAATCTTCTCGGCTCCTGTCAGGGACTTGCCCCTTTCTTTAATTAGCCAGTCTGGGAGTGTACCAGGTCTGGTCCCCAGAGCTCACACTCCTTCTGTGAGCAGACTTACAGCAGTCAAAGCACTCACCCAGGGATAGTCTTCCATTAGCTCTTTAGAGAAGGTCCCATTGTTTCTTTTATTGGGATTGATGCATACAAGCCTTTACAGCGTCCATATGCTTTGATTTAATAGTTGCACATTTTATAAAACATATAAAGACTGTGGTATCTGACGGCTGTTGTACACTGCCAGGATATGTGCTGTTGAAAAGTTGATAAAATACACCTGCCGTCATAACTTTTGTAACTTCAGTCCCTTTAGTGGTTTCCTTTTCCTGCCTATTCTCCCCCCCCTGCTTGAAAATGAAAAAATTGAATAAAGTAGAATATATTGTTGAGACCCCCCCAGTGCTCTTTTAAAATAAGAAAGGATGACCAAGGTCTTGAGCCCCAATGGAGTGAGTTTGATGTTGATTAAGAATGGAATAATACCCACAAAAATCCATGTGTGAGTAGATAAGCTGTATTGTCAATTCATGCATAGAGGAGAAAAAAGTGATAAACGTCGAGAAATTGCTCCTAAGAAATTCTTGCAAAAATGACATGAGTATCATTTTTAGAAATATGAGCGACTTTTTTTAATTTGCTGTTGTTTTTATTGCATTTTTTTCATCTGCGACCAGAAGGTGGGGATAATTTCTGTAATAAACATTTTGGATGACTGTCACATTGTCTGAATATAAAAGGAAATTTCAAAGGTCATAACTTCCTCTACAGTGAATTTGTTAGAGGGTATACTTCCTAAAAAACAAAAAGAAAACTCGGACACAAACTATAATCCCTATATTATACAGTACACAGCGGATCTGTAAAAGCAGCAGAAAAAAATTAAAACAGCCTGAAGACCCCCAAAGCCCCCAATTTAATATTGGACAATCTCATTCTTAATATCTATATAATAATTTGTGTTATTTTTACGTTTTCACAATGAGTCATGATATGACAGCAAAAACAAAACACATTTTCAACCTTGATTACATTGTCTATTTTTGTACATCCCATTCTTCTTTATATGTATGGAGAAAGGTTTCTCCATACATAAACATCTATCCGCAAATGTCTAGGTGACTTTTTCTATATAGCATTGTGATGTAACATTATTATCCTTTATTTATATAGCGCCACATATACCTCAGTGCTTTACAAGATCAGTGTACAAGGGGTTAATACATTAGAATACCACACATGGATGATGACATGTGTAGCGCTCACTCCCGGAGGAGCCGCTGAATTTAAACCTCGGGTCAGTCTCCCCACACTAGGGAATAAATATACACCAGCACTGTTGTGGATTTTATAAGTTATATACACTAGTTTACTGATCTCAAATAAACTGGCATATATAGAGCAGCACGGTATATATATATATTTACAGAAGTTCGTAATGCGAGAAACGTGCAGCGGAAAAGAAAAAGGAATTTTAACCCCTTCGTTGCTGAAATGTAAGTCCCGTACAGGTTGTGACCCGAGAAGGTGTAAGTGTATGCGTGTGTTGGTACCCGGGTACTAGATTCAACTGGCCAGTGAATGATTTCAATGTGTCTTCGACTAGTCACGTTGGGGCGCTGTAGGTTTAGACAAACTGCAGCGTGCTTTATTATTTTACTGTGGCTGGGAAGGCCTCTCACCCATCCGCCAGATACTCTGCGCTCTGCTCGACCCAGGACGTCTTTCCGCTCGACTTGACTTGTCCGTTTCTGCCACAAGATGCTCAGCTTACCGCCTGCACTCCCATTAGATCATCGCGGTCTCCTAACTCGGGGTCCTTCTGCAGCTCTGTATCTGTATAAACTTCTCACTGATGGATTACTAGGTCTCTGGCAAGTGATTTAAGCCAATCTCCAGCTCCGCAAGGCAGCACCTGCGCTCCGGCCTGGTCACAATCGCTCCTTGTCTCACGTGCGTCTTGCTCTCTTCACCCCTTGGCGCGCACTCGCTCTCCTCTCCATGAGGTTGCGGATGTCTCTCAGTTCTCCCCACCCACTTCCTGTCCCTGCCCCAAAGCATGCTGGGAAACGTAGCCCGAAAGTGTCCAGTATTGGTTTACATTGTGTTCGTCTCCCCCTGGTGGCCAGAAACGAGTAATTACAGCGGCAGGATTTAAACCAGCGCTACACATGATTCAGGGGGACCCTGTTACCAAAGGAACTTACAATCTATGAGAAGTGCAAGTATTTTGTGAGGTAGGCGCATCCATATCGTTAGGTGTCTTGCCAAGGACACTCGCTGGTGGCGTCTTCTGAGTAGGATCGGGTCGTCTTTCCATGATTGTAGATCAGTGACCTGGTGGTTAGGTTGAACCCATTTCTCGTAAAGTCGAGACTTCTCCACAGTTGTATTGGAGGGATGTGCTGAACGGGATTTAACTTGCTTCTCACCGGTCGAAGGGCAGAGATGTTACCACTGGACTTCACATCCGATATTGGGCCCTAACGTTAGCGTAAGCGTTAGCTAAAATAAGGTGATGGCGCTGTGCCTGAATCACCTCCGATTCGTTAACGGGTTAAAAAAAAAACATTAGCGAATCGGTAGTAGCACTGTTTTCCACGAGTTTACTGTATTTTGCGCTCCCTATACTTAACATGGGGAGCTCAAAGTGCAAGCACAGAGTAACTAGTGTTTGGTTCACAAGGTCCTAACGCTTATTACTAAGAGTTACTAATGAAAAAAATTAACACCAGCTCAGAGCTGGTGCTGATTCTGTTGCTGATACCGCTGCTGCTGCCCCCCACCAAAAAAATCAAACACTCACCTCTCTTCCCGCAACGAGAACGGTGGCCCAAGCCGCTGCTTCTGGCCGCCGGGAGCAGAAGGAGACTGGGGAAAAAAAGTCCCCTGTCTCCCTCCATGATCACTTCACCGACCAGCAGGATTTCGCGAGAGGCGAGATCCTGCTGGTCATGTGACCCGGCAGCACGACCCTCCATGGAGTCCTATGGGCGCCAGGGAGGGGATGCTGGGGACAGCGCTGCATCCGCGAGCCCAGCATCAGCGAGCTTAGCAGTTGAAAGGGGCAGGCTGCCAGCAGGAGAAACCTCCATGGAGTCCTATGGACTCCATGGAGCGGATGCTTGGACAGCGAGTTATCGCTGCCCCCAGCATCTGAAAGCCTAGCGCTAAGCTAAGCGGCCACTAAGGACATTTTTATTATTTACCCTCATGAAGCTTCCCATGTTGGGACCTTCTTCATGTCCACTATTTATTTTTCTTCCATGGAATGTGAACAACAGATACTGTATATAAGACCCATATTTCCATTGGCACCACAGAGAGGCGCTGACCCCCTTCCTCTTCCCCAGTTTGCTACCCTAGGCTCGGACTTAGTTGGTCTATAAAACAAATACAGACCTGTGGACTAGAGAAGTTTGTCATGCCATTGGATGTAGATCTCCTGCCCCTTGTATTTTCTAGAAATATTGAGCAAAGGCAGAGAGTTATGCCAAGGATTGCTCAGGTCTGGATATTGGTGACAGGTTCTTTTTTTTACAATGTTTAATTCATCTCATAGTTTGCCCGTGGAGAACAAAATCAATTAAGACCACACCAGTACGAGATTTAAATACATATATTGCAGCATGGAAATGCAAACAGCTGAAACAGCTTCTCTGAATTAGGTGGCAGAGTTTAGTGGGATCCGTAGTGGTTCCAAACACGATAGGGGTTATTGGAAGAGCACCGAATTGGCAACTGAATTGCACCGAATGGTGAATTTTCCCATACAGTGCAAATTCGTGGCCATTCGGCTATCCAAAAAGCTGGCAATTTGCCAAATATTGGCAGTGAAATTCGGCGGCAGCAAAATTCCCCATAGAGAAGTAACGGTAACGGATAATTTATTCAGAGAACACTGAACAGCTGTGAAGTTGACGAAAGTTGTCGAAATGCCCTGATTTTCGGTGATTTCATTCGACAGGTTTAAACAGGCGAACCCCAGAGGTGTCAATATGAACAAATTCCCCGTGTTTAGTAAATATTTATTCAACTGTTTATTCTTTTCATTTGCCACCAAAAGTCTCGTTATTTATTTATTAGAATTGTTTTAGGCATTCTTTTTTAAATAGCGTTTTTTTTTAAACGTCTGTAACAGAACTTTTATTGTTATTCATAGGAACATATATATTATTTCCAGGCATTTACATGCATTCGTTTTTTTCAAAACGCCTTTTAAAAGTTGGGGTGGGTTTAACTCCTGTTTGGCAGCTGGTCAACTTTTTTCGGAGGCGTTTGACGGTCTGTTCGATGGATCGTCAGATGCATTTGGCGGTTTATCAGATGTGTTCGGCATTTTTTCAGCGGGTTATCGGATTGACTAGGTGGTTTTCCGGTGGTCTGAGGATGCCTTCAGTGATTTTTCAGCGGTTTATGCTATCAATTCAGCGGTATATCGGATTTGTTTAGCAGGTCGATTCGGCGAATTTCAGGGTCCCTTTGGTGAATGCTGAATTCACAACAGGGTTGGCGAATTGAGGTCGCCGAAGTGCTTCGAACAACAGAGCACCAAAATGTTGGTGACATATCGGTTCCCTCTGAATAACCCCTATTGTTTACAGAGGAGAATAAATAAGCAAAATGCCTCTCGTGCGGGGAAAAAAAATAAAACCCATTTTCATTTTGCTGGTGATTCTGCATTCAGTCATGTGTGCTGCCTGTGACTGGGGATTTCATTAAACACATTAATAGATTTTAGGAGAGTTGTCAGATCTGCGAAAGGTTATGAAACATAAATGTGTTTTCTCTGTGCTCGGAATTTAAACGAGCACGCCGCCAGAGTGAAATTACCAGGAAAATGCAAACACATAAAGAAAAAATAAAAAGAATATGGAAGAGTTAATTAAAAACAGAAGGTCTATAGAAATTAATTGAAACCATGGACTAGGGTGGCAACGGGCTGTAGTTATTGGGCACACTCATTGAGTCAGGTGCCCTTTGGAGGATTCCAAACAGGAGTCATATAAAGATATATTTACATCTTTGTATGCTAACCATCACACATTCTCCAATCACTGAACCATCCTAGGGCCAGGAGAATTGGGTTTTGTGTGTATATATATATATATATATATATATATATTATATTATATATTTATTTAGGGCTTTTTTTCAGGGGGTACTCGGGGGTACTCAGTACTGGCACCTCACCACTCAGTACCGGCACCTCACCACCATCCAGAACTAACAGGAGAGAGCATGATGCTCCTCCCTCCTCCTGCAGTGGCAGGCAGAAAATCAGAAGCGCTCGGCAGCTCATATTGCTCCTGAACGCTTCCGTTTGTCAGGAGTGTATGTAGGGACTGATAACCCCCTCCCCAAGTAAGTGACAAGGGAGGGCTGCTCCCCCCTCTCTCTGCAGCCGCTGAAACTTTGAACAGAATGGGGAGGGGGTGCAGCATGTTTACTCACATCTGCTAGAGCTGAGAGGTGCGGATTGTCAGGCAAGCGCTGTGATCAGAGGAGCTGGCACTGTAAGGTGGTAGTGAGTTTTATTGCTGTGGAGCTCATACACACTGCGCATTACTGTGAGTGTCATTGCTGGGTAGCTCATTGTCACGGTGTAGCCAGGGGGTTGACGAGCCCAAGGTGTGGTTACACAAAACAGCCAGATAATTGGGGTTTGCAAAGTAAAAAGGTTTATTACTGAAAGGAACAGAAGTAAATCAGGAAAGGGGACAATGAATAAGTAATAAAACACAATGGAAACTGGTGGAAAATATAATATAAACAGCGGGCAGGGTACACTGAATGGATGGGACAGGATACTGAATGGCACAGACACTGAATACAGGGTAACACAGGGGTTAACAGAACAGGTACTTACTAGAGACACAGGGGAGCAGATCAGAAGACACAGAGGGTAGAAGGAACGAATAATAATGACAAGCGAGGTATCAGGAGGGCTGTAGCAGTAGGGTGGTCATATCATGCAGAGGTCTTGGCAGGCAGCGAGCAGAGAGTGGTCAAGTCCATAGCAAAAGGTCATACACAGGAGGTCAATGAGAGAGGAGGGTGGTCTCCACAGGTTACTTGCAGGTAGATGGATTCCACAGGATGCAATGAGGGATGAAGGTGGTCTCCACAGGATACTGCAGGTAGGTGGTTTCCACAGGATACAATGAGGGGCAATGAGGGATGAAGGTGGTCTCCACAGGATACTGCAGGTAGGTGGTTTCCACAGGATACAATGAGGGATGAGGGTGGTCTCCACAGGATACTGCAGGTAGGTGGTTGTCACAGGATACAATGAGGGGCAATGTGCAGAGCAGGCAAGACAGGCACACCATGAAGCTTCTAAGGCTACAAGGGTAATGCAGAAGCACTGCTTGACAGGTGAGGCCTGGTTTTATGGGTATTGCAGGCCCAGCCCACACCTGAGGCGTGAGAGGTGATGGGAAAGTCAGGGATGGAGTCTTGAGTGCCTGGACATCAGTCCAGATAGTTGGAAAAGCCAGACCGGATCCAGGTTCTTGAAGACATCTCCTACTTCCCTTTCTTCCGTGACACTCATGCACACTGCGCATTACTGTGAGTTTCATTGCTATGGAGCTCATACACACTGCACATTACTGTGAGTTTTATTGCTGTGGAGTTCATACATACTCTGCAAAACTGTGGTGCTCACAAATGCTAGGGGATTATCCCCTCAGTGCCATCGTTGCAAAACAAAACAGCTAACTGCCCTACAATACAGAGGCACTTAGTGGATAACCCCCATAGGGTTAAAACAATAGTTGTAGTTCATTTAAAGGAACACAGTATTAAAAAATATGGTTCCCTTTTATAGTGTCTTCCTTTAAGTGAATTGCAACTATTGTTTATGAGGACATGAAAATAGTCATATTAATCAGTTTTTTCCCCGTGCGTGAGAGTACCCCCACCTATTTTTCCAGAAAAAAAGCACTGTACAGTGGTAAGAAAAAGTATGTGAACCCTTTGGGATTACATGGAGTTTTGCATGAATTTGTCATAAAATATGCTCTTATCTTCATCTAAGTCACAACAATTTGAAAAACACAGTCTGCTTAAAATAATACAACACAAACATTATTATTATTATTATTATTATTCTTTATTTATAAAGCGCCAGCATATTCCGCAGCGCTGTACAATAAGTACAGTATAGACAGGGTTACAATACATTGAACAACATTTGACAAACAGTACAGGAGGAGATGAGGGCCCTATTCCCGTAGGAACTCACAATCTAGGAGGGTTGGGGTTGGAAACAGGAGGAGAGGACTGTAAGGTGAGAGTGATTGATGGTTGCATCAGTGAGTTGGGTGGTAGGCTTCCCTAAATAGGAATGTTTTCAGGGAGCGTTTGAAGGAAGAGAAGTTAGGGGAAAGTCTGACAGCACGAGGGAGAGCGTTCCAGAGAGTGGGGGCTGCGCGTGAGAAATCCTGCAGTCTATCATGGAAGAGGTGATGCGGGGAGAAGCTAGGCGCAGGTCACTGTTTGACCTTAGGGAGCGGGCTGGGGTGTATTTGGTGATTAGTGAGGACAGGTAGTGGGGCGCTGAGTTAGTGAGGGTTTTGTAGGTAAGGATAAGGATTTTGAACTTAATTCTGCAGTGGATGGGGAGCCAGTGAAGGGACTCGCAGAGGGGAGCGGCAGAGACAGAGCGGCGGGTGAGGTGAATTAGCCTGGCGGAGGCGTTCAGGATGGATTGTAGGGGGGAGAGGCGGGACAGAGGGAGGCCAGATAAGAGATTATTGCAATAGTCGAGTCGGGAGATTACCAGGGCGTGTATGAGTTGTTTTGTGGTGACAGCGGTAAGAAATGGCCGAATTCTGGAAATATTACGCAGTTGGTATCGGCAGGAGGAGGAAAGAGACTTGATGTGGGGGATGAAGGAAAGAGCAGAGTCCAGTGTAACTCCAAGACAGCGAACTTGGTTTGATGGGGAGATGGTGATACCCTCCACCGTGATAGAGAAGTCAGGAGGTGGGGAGGCATTAGAGGGAGGAATAAGTAGGAGCTCAGTCTTTGACATGTTGATCTTTAGGTGGTGGGAGGCCATCCAGGAGGAGATGCCAGATAAACAGTCACTGACTTTTGAAAGGACAGGGGGAGAGAGATCAGGGGTAGAGAGGTAGATCTGAGTGTCATCAGCGTAGAGGTGGTAATTAAAGCCAAAGCTGTTGATGATTTTGCCCAGGGAGGAGGTGTAGATGGAAAAGAGCAGAGGACCAAGGACAGAGCCTTGAGGTACACCAACAGATAGAGGCAATGAAGAGGAGGAGTTACCAGCAAAGGACACACAGAAGGACCTGTTGGATAAATAGGAGTCAACCCAAGCAAGTGCAGTGTCACCGAGACCCAGAGAGTTGAGGGTCTGTAGAAGGAGGGGGTGGTCAACAGTGTCAAAAGCAGCCGAGAGGTCAAGCAGGATGAGAATAGAATAGTGGCCGTGTTTTTTAGCAGTTAGGAGGTCGTTGGTGACTTTGGTGAGGGCAGTTTCAGTTGAGTGTAGCGGACGGAAGCCAGATTGCAGGGGGTCAAGTAGGGAATTGGAGGACAGGAAGAGGGAGAGGCGGTTGAAGACTAGTTTTTCTAAGAGCTTTGATGTGAAGGGAAGCAGGGATACAGGGCGGTAGTTGGATGGAGAGTTGGTGTCTAGGGATGGTTTCTTTAGTAAAGGGGTAACTAGCGCGTGTTTGAAGGCGGATGGAAAGGAGCCAGTGGAGAGAGATAGGTTGAAGATGTGTGTGAGAGCAGGGGTGAGGGAGGAGGAGAGGGGAGGAATTAGATGTGAGGGAATGGGGTCGAGCGGGCACGTGGTGAGATGTGAGGAGGACAATAAGGAATTGACTTCCTCCTCAGTGGTTGGGAGGAAGCGGCAGAGGGTGGCAGAGGGGACCTGTGGGAGTGGAGGTGGCAGATAACTATCTTGTGTTGGGATGTTGCTTCTGATAGTTAGAGTTTTATTGAGGAAGTAGTCTGCCAGGTCTTGAGCGCTGAAGGCAGCTGAGGGGGGAGGTGCAGGTGGGTGGAGGAGGGTGTTGAAGGTGGACCAGAGCCGTTTAGGGTTGGAGGACAGCGTAGATATAAGAGATGAGAAGAAGGATTGTTTGGCCAAGTGGAGGGCAGAGGTGTATGACCGGAGAATAAACTTGAAGTGAACAAAATCAGCTTCAGAGTGGGATTTCCTCCAGGCACGCTCTGCAGTGCGGGAGCATCTTTGCAGGTAGCGAGTTTGGAGGGTGTGCCAGGGCTGAAGCTGGCGGCGTGGGGCCTTGCAGAGTCGAAGAGGAGCAAGAGTGTCTAGAGCAGAGATAAGCGTAGTGTTGTAGTGATTAGTGGCAGCATCAGGGCAGGTGAAGGATGAGGTATGAGGGAGGTGGTGAAGTAGGTTGGAGAATTGATGGGGGTCCACAGCATGTAGATTTCTGCGAGTGTGTGTGCGGGGTGGGGGAGCAGGGTGTTTAGGAAGTCCAGATAGGTTGAAAGAGAGAAGGTGGTGGTCAGAGATGGGGAAAGGGCGACATTTGAACTCAGAAATGGAGCAGAGGTTGGAAAAGACCAGGTCAATAACGTGACCATCGCGGTGGGTAGGGAGGAGGGAGGATTGTGTGAGTCCAAGGGAGGACGTGAGTGAAAGAAGTTTGGAGGCAGCAGGAGCGGAAGGATCGTCAATGGGAATGTTGAAGTCCCCGAGAATTAGGCATGGAAGATTAGAAGACAGGAAGTGAGAAAGCCAGGTAGCAAAGTGGTCAAAGAACTGGGAGGTTGGTCCCGGTGGGCGGTAGATGACTGCCACCCTGAGAGCCAGAGGAGAGAACAGGCGGATGCAGTGTGTCTCGAAGGAGGAGAAGGAGAGGGATGGGGTGGAGGGAGATGCTGGTAGGTGCAGGTGGGAGAGAGCAGGAACCCGACCCCGCCACCATTTCTCTCACCCGGTCTGGGGGTATGGCTCAAGTGTAGACCGCCATGTGAGAGAGCAGCAACGGAGGCCGTGTCAGAGGGAGTTAGCCAGGTTTCAGTTAAAGCTAGGAGGTTGAAGGAGTTTGAAAGGAAGAGGTCATGGACGGCTGTGAGTTTGTTGCACACAGAGCGAGCGTTCCAGAGGGCGCAGGAGAAAGAGGACAGGCGCTGAGGGATTATGGGAATGAGGTTGCTGGGCTTGCAGGGAGGTGATTTATGTGCGATGGAGATAGGATGAGAGGGAAGTATTGGATGTGTTGTGGGGCCAGGGTTAGGGGATATGTCACCTGAATAGAGTAACAGCAGGAGGGTGAGAAAGAGAAGGTGGGAATGGGATTTGTGGGAGTGGGAGGCAGCACGAGAGTTAGAGGGAGACCATGTTCTGAGGAAACAAAGGAGCTCATGCGAGGCCATCATGTGGCGAGAGGAGGGAGGGAGAGATGCAGATAGTGTAGGGGTCGGTGGTAGAGGGGCAGGAGTTCCATTTAAGGAGAAAGGTAGAAGTAAAGAGGAGAAGCGTGAGAGAAAGCATGATATAGACTTGCGTTTACCCAGAGTAAAATTGGGCCTTGCAGTTCCTTCCTCCAGTCCCGCAACTCCAGGAATCAACTCTAAGCGTCCACTTAAGACTGTCACTTGTGAATGTCACAAGAGCCTGGCTCAAATAGAGCCTGGTATAGTTGTTATATAGGGCAGGCTGATTGCAATCAGGCAGTTAAAAAGTCAACAGCTGAAGCTGGATGGGCTGTGTCAATAGGGCAGGAGATTCACATGCTAATTAGCAAAGCAAATGGTGGAGAAAACAATAAATAAAAAAACAGAAAAAAAAAACCAAGGAAACGTTATAATGTGGGTGCCTGCGAATACTGGGTGATAATGCCTACCAGCAAAAGTATGCAGGGGTTCAGTTGAGCTGTGGGTGTCTGTGGATGATGGGTGATAATGCCTACCAGCAAAAGTATGCAGGGGTTCAGTTGAGCTGTGGGTGTCTGTGGATGATGGGTGATAATGCCTACCTGTGGAGAGAGGAGACACAGGAATTAGGGATCGTGATGGCGTAGGGGGATCTTGGATAAAGCTCCAGGAATCAACTCTAAGCGTCCACTTAAGACATTATATGTTTTCATGTTTTTATTGAACATAACATGTAAACATTCACAGTGCAGGGTGGAAAAAGTATGTGAACCCCTAGCCTAATGACTTCTCCAAGAGCTAATTGGAGCCAGGAGTGAGCCAACCTTGAGTCCAATCAGTGTGATATTATTGGATGTGTTGCTGAAAGCTGTCCTGCTCTTTAAAAACACACACCAGTTTTGGGTTTACTGGTTTCAAGAAGCACTGCCTGATGTGAACCATGCCTCGCAGAAAAGAGCTCTCAGAAGACCTACGATCAAGAATTGTTGACTTGCATGAAGCTGGAAAGGGTTACAAAAGTATCTCCAAAAGCCTTGATGTTCATGTGTCCACGGTAAGACAGACTGTCTACAAATGGAGAAAGTTCAGTACTGTTGCTACTCTCCCTAGATGTGGTTGTCATGTAAAGATGACTGAAAGAGCACAGCGCAGAATGCTTAATGAGGTAAATAAGAATCCTAGAGTTTCTGCTAAAGACTTACAGAAATCTCTGGCACATGCTAACATTTTTGTTGACACATCTACAAT